>OY821743.1:12930565-13670565 GCA_963682055.1 Primula veris | reverse complement strand
CTTTAAAACAGAATATGAATTTATGTATTTGTATGTTAATTATGTTCTGTAGTTGTATTTGTTGAGACTTGAATGTCTATCATCAATGTTCAATTATTATGTTTCCAAGCCTTTTATGTTGTCATGATTTTAATATGACTGAGGCTATTTAGTTTGCATTTATACTGTAGTTCCTTACTGTTGGGCATTCGGGCTAGAAAGACTAGGATAAGTAAAAGACTATCTATGTTATGCTCTTTGGAAAGCCAAATCATTTCCTTGCCCAAAAGGATGTTTATGTATCTATTATGCCGTAGATAGTTCAGTAAAATAACTTTATCTCGTTGAAATTACAATTTTGGTATATTTTTCCTCTATTTATGAACTCAACACTCTTATTTTTGCTTCTTTTGCCAATGAATAACAAAAATGATTTAGAGATGTATGATCTGATGAAGTCTTTGTAATTCAAAATCAACAATCAGAGACTTGGAAACTGTTACCACTGGCGTTAGAGCATTAGTAGGAGTGATCATAATTCATAAGCCATTTGTTGGGTTTTGAGAAAACATAGTTATACCTCCAAACTCACGTAAAATTTTGTATCAGGAGCTAGTATGGAAGTAGAATCTTTCTATTTTTTCACAAAAGCAAAATGTTTTCTTTATTGAAGTCTGGCTTCTTTAGGATTTTAATCATTCTTTACTGGACTAATATATAATCAAAGATGACATTAGCTAGGACTTAAGAATGATGCCTTTTTCTTATTTTGGGATTTACTAATATGAAAACTTGTAAAAACTCTAGAATAAAAAACCTAGAAAAGAGGCAAAAATAAATTAAAAAGATTCACAGGTTGAAAACTTCATCTTTAACGTCTTTGTCATATGGGATGTGGGTGAACCTTGTAGTAGCTTTTGCTTTGAGATGTTGGCAAAGATATTATTTTAAGAGTTCAATGGAAGTCAGAATGTTTTATGAGTTAATTACTCATTTCACTTGTTTCCAAAAAGAGCTAATTGTCTTTTCTTCTATTTGACCATGATTTGGTGTATACTATCAAAACTAGATGATATAGTGTACAAAACTGTAACTAATCCGTAGTAATATGCCTGACAATGTCGGTTAATCTTTGAACAGCTCTGGTCTTCTAATTGGTCGGCTTGTTCAATACATGTGTCTCATATTGTTTCCCTTTTTATAATTTGATTTTCCAGGTGAACGTTCCAAAGACTAAGAAGACTTACTGCAAGTCAAAGGAATGTAGAAAGCACACATTGCACAAGGTGACCCAATACAAAAAGGGTAAAGATAGCTTAGCTGCTCAAGGAAAACGTCGTTATGATCGCAAACAATCTGGCTATGGTGGACAGACTAAGCCTGTTTTCCACAAAAAGGTAAAGATCTAATATGGTCTACCATTCCGTTTCCTTGTTAGAGCACCTTTACAATATGTTGATGATGGTGCATTTGATAGCATGAGATTCCTTTCCGTATAAATGCCTTTATGAGTTTGAGAGTATTTGTTTATTTTCCACCTATTTCGATATTGGAAATTTTTAGACGGGCAACTTCTCCTACTTTAAAAACTATTTCTATGTAATTTTCCAAAACGTGCATGCCTTGTAAACCAGGGATTAGTTCTTTTCTTTCCAAAACTCTTTTTCATAAAGAATTGGAAATTAAAAGGGTATTATAGTTTGCAGAACTACTATTTCATGTTTCAAAATAGTTGCAATTATTTTGTTTCTATCTTCTGCGCAGGCTAAAACTACAAAGAAGATTGTGCTAAGGCTGCAATGCCAGGGTTGTAAGCATATGTCCCAGCATCCAATCAAGGTTAGTTCTGAATCTGTTCTTATATGCTAATTTTTTTAGGCTGTATCCCCACGCCGCGTATATTTATGTTTTCTTCGTTTTGCAGAGGTGCAAACATTTTGAGATCGGTGGAGACAAGAAGGGCAAGGGAACGCAGCTTTTTTAGATTTGAATTATCTGGGGATTTGCGTATTTACGCTTTCTGCGCTGTCGGTTATTTTCAAGTTACTCTTGTAGACTCGGTTACAAGTGTGTTCTTTTGGTTGTAGACATGATTAATTGTGAGATTTCTAATTTTGAACCCAGCTTGTATGCTTCAAATTTTTTCCTACTTGTTATCTAAAGCTGCATTAATATCGGGTCTAGATCATCATCTGCTAGTACAGCCGTGCCTGTGCATGTCTATTTACAATTTTGCCCTTTTGTTTGGCTTTCTGGTCGCACTGCCCTCATAGAATTGAAAATTTGACTATTAAATCTTAACTTAAATGAAGGGTTGTTGAATATTCGATTCAAGCTACGGTTCACCTTGTCAAATTTAATTAGGGCAGCAAAATTTCATTTTTTTCCTCTTATTCATGACAAACCAAAACTGCATGTTATTTAAAGCATGATTGAGATAGTTTTTTTCTTTAGAATGCATACGTTTTTTTTTTAGAATTTTAATGAAAATATATTACCTATCATTGGCCTTATATGACGAGTTCATGACAGGCATATGGGTTGACAACGATCACAGACAATTGAGTCTCTGGTCCATTTTATCAATTCCAAAATGACTATGCCTAGAAACTGGAAATTTTGATTACTCCAGAAAGCAGTAGTTTTCTTAATCAATATTATCAATGAAGTTTCCATTTTTATCATTTCATCTTTCGATGTGAGCTCTTGGGGAAGATCAGCCTGTTATCCCCAGAGCAACTTTTATCCGCTGAGCGACGGCCCTTCCACTCGGATGTTTTCTTAAAGCCATTGTAAAGTTCTTGAGTAATTAAGTGAGGAAACTGTTTGTACGGTAGTGTTATTTTCTTGTAAAAAGTCATTTTTACCAATTTTAGAAACATAACCTTGACAAAAGTTTATAACTGGATTAGTAAAAGGTCAAACTTGAGGTGGATCTTGAAATTTACCCAATAAAACTAGACGGTAAAATGTGTAATCTAACTATATGGGAAAAAAACTATTTAGTACATGTATTATTATATTTTACTATTTTACTATCGACTTTTAAATTTTACCAAATTGGTTCACATTCTTCTAATTTTCGTACAATTAGGAAAATGGTGGTAAACAAAATAACATAATTGCAGTCATGTTATCCCAGCTATCACATAATGTATACAATTCCATCAAAGATACATCAAACGGATCATCCAATGTGAGATATAATGGACTGTAATTTTGTTAATTCATTACTGTCATACCCAATTTAAATGAAAATCAGTATATTTAGACCAAAATTGATAAATAGTAAAATATAATAGTCCCATTGGGAATATTTACTTCTTTATTTTTTACAGAAAATGGTCAGTCTCCTCTATAAGAAGACAAAAATAAGACACAAAATATTGTAAGGTGAAAAATGGGGTGGGTAAGAGAGAGAGAGAGAGATGACAAGACGTGGCAGTGAGTTAAGTTTAGGAGAGCTTGTCCTTGCTAAGTTTCAAGGATACCCACATTGGCCTGCTAGGGTATTATTCTTTTTTTTATCTATACAGGGTCCGTTTGCTATCAGTCTTTTCGGTCAAAAAGGTGCTTTCAGAAAGTAACACGTCAAATGAGCAAGTAACACGTCAAATATACAAATGAAATTTTAGTTGAGATAATATCAATATTTATTTAAATTATTAAAATGGTGGCGAGAAAGCTATTAAAATCTCCAAAATGTGTGGCTTTTTTGCTTTTAGCTTTTATAGTTATATTCTTCCAAAATCTAGATTTTTAAAATCAAAAAAACTGTGATACCAAATGCATGTTGCTTTTTAAAATCAAAAAAACAGTGATACCAAACGCATGTTGCTTTTTAAAATCAAAAAGCTAAAAAATCTATATAAAAAAAAAAGTTGATACCTGACATGCACATAATCTAAATATATGAACTTAACTTAAACTTTGTATTCCTAGTCCTGAAAATTCATTTCCTCAATGCCTCTTCTATATGCGTACTCACTCGTTACTGTGCAACTGTTTCCTAGCTTTTTTTTGGCTTTTAAAAAGCTACTAAAAAAGTTCATGAAGAAAAGCTAGGAATTTTATGCCTTAGGTTTGTTCACGGGAAAACTTATCAATAGTAGAAGTTTTCTTATAGAATCAAACTTGTTTCCCCTTTTAAAAAATTGCGTTTCACGTTTCCTTATTGATGCGCGTTCGCGTTTTCTTAAACCTGATTTTTTAACAGTAATTTTACATGTTTCCCGCTTCCTTTTTCTGATGTGTAAATTCCAAAAAAAAAAATCCTTTTTTCCATGTACGGTTTCTTGTTTTGTTCCGTGCTTCCTTTCCCCATCATGGCAACTATTGTATAGTTACAAGTTGAAACAAGTAAAAAAAGTTCTGACAAAAATCAGTGAAAATTAGCTGTAAGTGGTACCCTGTCTAGACTGTAGCTTTTTAAGCAAGCTAATTTTTCATTGCTTTTTAAAAGCAGTTTTTTGACCAAAAAAAGGTGATGCCAAACGAGGCCTTAGTTCTTACCAGAAACATGTCATTTGGGAATGCAAAAGTTTCTTACTTAGTTGCTAAAATGCAGGATTCTAAAATATAGAAAGTAAATATGCTAGATAACTACTATGTGGTAGCTATCTAATTTACACTATAATTTTGTTTGTATGTTCTTTGCTGTGGGTTTTTAGGTTGTACTTTTGTATAGTTTTTCTTTTTTATCTGAATCATCTGATGTAGTCCTGGGCACTGGCAGCAGGATCCTTGGTTTTTAGTATAAATTCTTGACTTACCTCACAAAAAAGAACTTTTGAAATCAGCCATTTTGGCTATTTAGGTACAAACATTTTACATCTAAAATTACACCTTTTTCTGTAGGGATTGGGGACAGTATTATATTTTGAAGAAAGAATTTGTTTACATGCTTGAGTTTTATATTTATTTCATTTAATTCTTGTCTTATGTTAAACTTTTATTTTATGCATGGATGATATATATAAGTGATTTCTATGTTTTCTCTTTAAATACATTTTAAAGGATGAATAATCATTGATTTCAGTCTAAATATGCTTGCTCTTGTCGATTTTAAGTTCATGTTTTGGAGTTTCTAAACACATCGAATTTCCATCTCTGCAGACTAATTAGTCATGTTTGTTCTATCTCTGATTCTATGTCTTCCATGTTTACCTAAAATCTGTACTTTTCTTGAAAGATACCTAGATTCTCGTTACTGTTTATCTAGGGACTCAATGAGATCCCTGTTGCTATTTGCGCCAATTTATGGCGATGTTGCTGCAAGTTTGGCGAGTCCTTGATCTCAACTTCTTATTATTACATATATCGGAAGTTTTTTTAAATGATGCCAGATGAATTGAGTGAAATTTGATGTAACACACAGTTTGATATATATGTGTGTGTGTGTGTGTGTGTGTGTGTGTGAACTAGGCAACTGAGACCTATGTTAATCCTCTTAAAGTTATCCATGTCCTTTTTTGTTGGTCTGAATACATTTAGCATTCTACAATGCAGACAATCAATCGATATGATCCAAATAACACTATCGTAGGACATGAAAAAATATCGCTTTTGTGCATTTTTTAATTAACTCTTTTGTGCATGAAACTGGTTGTATACCATTGTAACAGTAGCTGAATGAGCTGATGATCAGACACCTTCTGTTTGTCGGAATTAGATGCAATTTATATTTATGTACAAGTCTTTAATTTAGCATGTACGTATTTTCTAAAAGCTTTAGAATAGAATACGGTGGCCCTTGTTGGTTTATACTTAAAAGGTTCTTACTATTTTTGTTTGTCTTGACCATTTTTATTCACAGATAAGCAGACCAGAAGATTGGAATCTAGCCCCTGTCCCTAATAAGTACTTTGTTCAATTCTTTGTAACTAAGATTGTGTAAGTTTCTTTTGCTATCTGTATTTTATGGCTATGTTGGTATATCTTGTGTCCATTATGCTCGAGGTGAACTTAAAAAATTGTAAAGAAATCGGAATAAATATTTTCGTGGGAAAGCGTTAACTGAATGGTGTTTCAGGGGTGGGCTTCTCTTATCTACACTAGAGTTCAAAAGTAATGCAGTTAGAGTCTGACTAAGGTGTTGGTATGATTCTATGGTAACGCCCCTTTTTTCTGTCTTGAGTCTTTGAATTGAAAATCCCATCCCAATGTCTGTTAAGTAGTTAGATACTTCTGTGACTCTGCCACTCCATTCTTTTGATATTTTTGTATGCTACTATTTTGCATGGACAATTATTGGAGTCCCAATAAAGAACAAGTTCTTTTCGCTTTCATGTCTTTCTCATTTGAAAATTTGCTCCTAAAACTTTATCATCAATATCTATGAAGTGTGCTTCTAGCAACTTCAACTCCTGTGTTCTCTCTTTTGTAGAGCTTTCGTGGCATCAGAGGATATCGAGGCATTTAATGATGATGTGAAGAATAAGTTACTAGCTAAATGCCGATCGAAAATGGTGAAACATTTTGCTCCAGCAGTGAAGGAAATATGTCAAGCACACGAACAGTTACATCCTAAAGATACTAGCACTCCAACGAATATTAAATGTGAGGCTTCATCCATTCATCAGACTGTTCCAACTGCTCCCGCCGCTGCTGGCACGCGGCCAATGACTAATTTCAACTTATTGGGAGCCAAGATTAGGCAGGTAAATAATATCCTGCTTATTTTCCAAGTGTTATAATCTGTAAAATCTTTCTTTTCACAATTGATGCCATGTGATTGGTGTCCCATCTTTGGCAGGATTTGGCTTGCTTTGATGGTTTTATTAAATTTTTCCTGAAAGAGTGGCCTGAGATGAGGTCTTGCTTGGGGGAAAGGGAGAGTCAGGTTCGAGATTTGGAAACAGCCTTGAATCTTTCCAAATCCGAAACCAAATACGCTAATTCCTCTCTCGAGAGAGAAAGATCTAATGCCCTGAAAAGGTTTTCTGATTTTGAGAAGGCCTCGTTGGAAAAGGATTGTGTTGTTGAGGCCAAGAGACAGAGGGTGGTGATGCTGGAATCTGATGTAGTTGGTCTTAGAAAAAGAGTTCAAACTCTAGAGTCCTCGTTGGCAAAGTCTATTAAAGAAAAAGATGTGTTGGCAAGGGAGATGACCTGGCAGAAAAAGGCCCATGAAGTGGAGAAGGTGAGGGTGCGTGGGGAGGGAGACCAAGAAAGTATGCTACGGTTTAGGAAAGTCTGTCTTAAAAAAGGCAACACTTCTTATATGAATGGGTATGCGGATGCTTTGAAAAGGGTGGGAATTCCTTATAGTGATCCAATTTGGATGGGGCTTAGGTTCCCCTATCCTAACAATGCCCCTCGTGTTACAGTTGGACAGGGCATCTCAGCTGGTACTCCTATTATTGCTACGACTCTCGCGGTTGTTGCTCCTAGTCCACCGGTCAGCCCTTAGGATGCTTTCCTTTTTATTTAAGTTTGTCTTAGTTTCAGCTTTTCCTGTAGGCCGTATTTTGGTTGGGTTTTCTAGATGTTTTTGCGGAAGGTGAAAGTTTCTAGCTTGTAAATATGCATGTTTGTTTGTTTTTTTGTGAAACTGCTTTTTGCTGTAAAATACTAAGATAAATGTGACTGATGCTTTGATGCGTCTTTTATGTTTTGTTTTTGTTTTTGGTATAGGTTATTGTTGTCTATCAACCAAACAGATATCTTCTTATTATTATTTTGTTGCCTCCCCCTTCATTGATTATCATATATTGTTACAGTGTGAGATACATTGCCAATAAAATGGTGATCATGGTATAAATTACTTCAACAAGAGATGCTAGCATAAAATGTTCAAATTTATAACTTTAAATTGTCTTGCTTCTCCTCTTCTTGGATGTTGGCTTGTGACTGATCGCCAATGTTTATCTTATTATCGTCCATAGTCAGCTTGAACTTAATTTGTTTCTATTTTCTAGTCTCCTATGCATCCGAAGACTGTCATCTTCCATAACAGTCACGGCAGTTGCTTCATTACTGTTTATGACCCTTTTTGATTGCTGCCTCTGTAATTTGATGTCGGCAAAAATTTAAGCACCAAAAAGACTTTAAATTTGAATGGTATTCATTATGATGATCTATTGTAATTAATTACAGTATTACCCATTTTCCTAAGATTATCACTCTTTCATCGGTAAAAGAATCAAAGACTGATTTCATTGCGTTATTACCTATTTTAAGAAGGAACATTTGCTAAGATATCATGAAAATATTTATTATGAATCGATTGCAGCAATCCATTGCCTCAAATATGCATGTGACCTCTTTAATTACATTCTCGGTAATAGTATAGTTTTCAATTTCTGAGTGGGGGTAAATTTGGAAGAAGTATTTCTAATAATCCGAATTTCTTAGTCCAACTCATTGACTTTTGTTGTCGTTGTGGACCTGGTCTCCTATCTGACTTCATTAGAAGAGATGGACTGGTACTAACTAATACGGTGCGATTACCATTGTTAGATACAATCAGAGCCGTCGATCATGAGATATTATTAGTAACCCATTAATTTGGACTGATGGTCTAGTAGTATATGCTCTCAGTAGTTTCAATTAGAACACAACTGATATTACAATGACAGGAAACCAAGAATATGTAATGAGAAATGTATCAAACAATCTTTTGCTGAAAAAGCAAATAGTATATATCAAGTGATCCAATCCAATTTCAGTTTATTTGCTGTAAGATTACTGTTGTCTAGATACAGAGCCTGTTAAGTATGAAGATGAAAACTATGGAAGTGACAAAATAAATTACCAAATCCATCATTTTTTAACTTTGAGTTTTTTTAAGTGTTTCGGATGAAACTTTAGACACCAAGGATTTGGAGCTCATCCTTGATGGCACAAAATGGAAAACCTTACAGGATCGCAGCATAACGAGACCATACAAGGCACAGGACAAACTTAACAACACGAAACAAAATGAAACTAATAAAAAGAAAAGATGCCATCAGCAGAAACAGAAGCTGCAACTTAGTAGAGAAATCCTCGCTTTAACAACATAATAAATTAATAATACGTCTTTGCATCATTTCACTTACTTAAAGAGTGGTTTGCAGCTAATTGTCTCAAGGTTATCTCCAACAAATAACAAGCTCTTGTGAGGCTCATATAATAATGTTTCGTGAATAAGGTAGCCAAACAAGTACCTCAAACTGAAACTTAGAGCTATCAACACTGTTAGAGTTTGGTACACCAGGAATGAAGTTCAGCCAGCATACACGCAACGGAGACAGAAACCCGTCTTCTTTAACAAAGTCCACATTATTCCTGCAATCGAAAAAGAAACTTAAAATTCATTGAACTTCCATGTAAAAACCAATCAAGTCCTACGAACTTAAATTCAATAACCAAATGAGTCCCATCTCGCGCCCTTTCCAAAAATATCTATGGACAAACATTTTCCATCAAAATAAGGACTTACAAAATGTTTTCTATATGAAACAATGTTGGGAGAAGTAAACATAGATCGACAAATACAAACACATATACTTATGTGCATTAAAAGGAATCGTTGCCACCAGCTACCTGTCAATGTAACATAAGAAGCTCAGACACAAACACTTTACCAAACTATATGGCCGAAACGTAGTTCTCTGAGCTGAATTTTCAGCAACGAATTTTTATGGGATAAAACATTTACTTTGGTAAGAAAACAAACTAGAGAGAGAAGAGACAGAAATCAAGTAAAAGTTAGCAGTATAAATCTTTAGACAACTATGAAAGAAGTTCAAGGAAAGGCAATTACTTCACCTTGTGAGCATCACTAATTAGTTTTCTTTGCTATCAAGTACAACCATAAATTTGAAAAACTAAACTAAAACCAACAGCACATAGATACAACAGAAGTTGGTCTTAAAACTAACGTGTTCATGACATACTACCTCACAAAAGTGTGCAAAAAGCTTACTACATTTACACCTGTGTAGATACACAGTGATGCTGGAGCCTTGGTAACTAACGCTACTGTATGCGGAGGACTTTTCCTGATGTTTGAGGAGAGTCTGAATCGAGCGATTTGCGCTTTCCTGAACCAACAGGGGAGGCACTGATAGCAAGGGACAAACATTCAAGAAAAGCATTATTCATAGGTGATAGTGCAAGATTTTCCGACACTAACTACAAATCCACGTCATCTTCTTTAAACCCCAAGGTAAATCCCAACTTAATTAGCAAGCACAGATAATCTCCCGAATCAGTAGCATTTGGTAGAGCCGCCTCTTAGATAGCTTGGGAAAATTGACCCAAACCCTATATCTTTGTAAATCTCTTCATAATTCAAGCTTGGTTTATGGACAAATATCCTCTTTAAGTTCTTCTCCCATAACACTAATTTCCTGAGTTGGACATTCACGGTTTTCTTTGAGATGGGTAAATTTATAGAACAATTAACGAGCATCGAACTATCAGTTGCAAATACAAGGATGTCAAGAAGATACTTGGATATTCTTTGTCGTTCTTCAACCAACAAATTTACAGGAGGACTGGAAAGGAAAGACATAACAATTTTAAGCAGTGGCATTCCAATAAGGGGCTCTTTTAAGATTATCTTCTCAAATTTGCAGTTCACAGAAACTTCAAGCATTTAGAGATCTTTCGGACACCAAGACTCATATAAATCTGATAGAGTTTAGTAAGGGACGAAGAGCCATGCTGAGGGAACCAGACGAAAAGAGGGCTTTCACTTACCTCCATAAATGCCTTTTTCAGTTCAAGGTCATCGGGTATAAACAACTCATCTCTCACAACTAACTCAACTGTTCCAAATATGGAAGTTGCTGGTAACACTGTAATACTTTTTTCCAAGTTTTTTTGGGTAAAAGTTCTCCACTTTTCGGATCTATATTGCCAAAATGAGTGCAGCTCCAGAAAAGACAGAGTGGTTATGCTTCACCCAACTGTCCCATAATTCGACGTATTTATGAACATTTAGAAACACATCAATCCCAAAGTTCATCGACATATAAGAGAGTAGCTCATGATCATAATGTTTATCAAGAATATACAAAAAAAACCCGAACAGATTGTCTCTATCATGAAGGACACAAGCAGATCCACTAACCCATCTACCTCCAACTCCTTGTAGGTCGGGAACCCACAATTTAAAAGAATTGTTAGTTTCAAAGCTTGGACTCCATTTGTGTTTGTGAAAAAATCTGTAAGCTCTCAATATAGCAGGACTTTCATCTTGTAAAGGAAGAGCATGAAAGATTGATGTGCAAATATCAGTGGTATCTTCTTTCACTCCAATAGCACTAAGTTCTTCGAAGTCAAGCGAGCTAAAAGTCTTATACAAACTTTTATCTATGAAAGGGCCATCTTGTTCTTCCAAATAAGATTTCCATCGTGATTTGAATATCAGAGATTCTTCTGGTATCCTGTAGCCCATATGAGTTTTCAGTCATTTACATCTTCTTAGTTTGTTCAACAATTGTTCTAATAAAGACTGATCAGACAACTTGGTACTATGCCTCAGAGATCGGGCACAATATAGCAATGATTTTATTGACTCTTCAGGTATCGATAATTCGTCATCTGGGAACTCCAACCCCTTTGCAATTAAATGTGCTCCGTCACAGAAATCGACCACGACACCAAGCATCTTCAATTCATTCTTGTATGAAAAGATGTTAAGACCATAAAAGCCATCATCAATGAACGAGAGATCGATCAACACTGACACGGTTCTCCATTTTGAATCTGACAAGATACAATCGGGGGCAGATTTATAGCCATGGACTGTTTTCAACCACTTCTCCTCTGATATATAGCTGACAAGATGGGGTAATTGCAAAGGCATTTTTGTTTTCAAACTCTTCAAACAATCTAGAAGCAATATTACCGCCTCGGCCGTTAAGTCAGATGAAGCAATGAGATCCTTAACTTTCGGAATAAGAGTATTACATGCTTGATCGATATTTACTGCCACCCCAATTGCCTCCAACTCTGCCTTGTATGTTCTGATCCGATTTCCATAGTAATCCACATCAATCGACGGTAATGGAACAATATCACTTATACAGCTCCAGCTCGGATCTAGAAGAAGGGATTCGGATGGGAACTTAAACTCGAGTTTATTTTTTATCCAAAGTGGGGTTGTAATTTTTTCTTTCAAAGAAGAAGCACGAGGACCTAATATATGGTTGCATTTTAATAACAGCATAATAGCTTCCTTGGTCATTTGTGAAAGGTCTTGAGGAAATTTAAAATGATCAGGAATGAGACTGTAAACATCTCCATTAGTTGCTTTGACGCCCAACAACTTGAGTTCATGCAAAAACTTCTTTAGTTCACTCCCATAATAAGCATTATCAATAATGAACAGATCAGTGATCTGTAAAAATGCTTCTTCAGTACCAGATGCCCGATACACAGCTTCCAGAGGACTAACATAACCTTGACTTGTCTTCAACCATTTACCCTCTTTCAAGGTGTCAAGTAATTCTACCTTCAGGGCTGTTATTGTTGTTTGAGTATCGAATAAACTGTAGCATAGAAATCCCTAACTTTGCACTCAATTCTGAGGAAGAAGCATGAGCCTTGACCTGATCAACAATGAGCTCGTACATGTTGTTAGTCCCAAATTGTACACCGATGAACATTAACTCTTCTTTGAACAATCTAATCTTTTCCTCATTGTACTCTTCATCAATAGCAGATAGAACCTCAAATGCTTTTCCGAAGTCTAATAAAGCTGATGACTCAATTCCATCATAGAGATAGCAACAAGTAGGAGAACTAAAGCCAGAATACGTCTTCATCCACTTACCACTTTTAATACTCTCCATAAACCTCTCAGGTATTTTATATTTGGCTGACTCAGGGTAATTAATCCTCTCTTTAGCCCTTAAATTTCGGATCCACTCTAGAAGCAGCAGAGCTTGATCACTTTCTAGATTAAAGGATGCTACACATATGGGTCTGTTTTGTGGGAACATATCAGGCAGGTCAATCGCTTTACCATGCTGTATGAGGAACCTCACTCAATTCTTCATACATATCGAATCATTCATCATCTACTTCTTCTTCTTCTTCCTCTTCGCCCTCATCTCCATCCACACTCTTATCCTCTTGATTCACTCCTTCCTCATCTTTATCTCTTCTGACATCATTGTCCTCATTCACATCATCATCTTCTCCCGCTTGCGTGCTGTGGTAATTTCTGTCAAGTTCCCCACCAATTGAATTGTGAGGAGCCAACAGTTTCACCCATTTACTTTCTGAAGCAGGCACCAAAATTTTTCTATTCCCCATTACTTCTCCAGACTCCACAACAACAGGCATAAGTTCCAAAGTACCAGATACATTCTGCATAGCGTTGGGAAACTTCAATGTAGAATGATAAAAAAGATGAGCTAAAATTATGGCACGTTTTGGATGTCTATTTTCCTCAACAAAACGACTAAGCTCATCGAAATATGAAGCAACAGAGGTTGACAACACGTAATTTTTGTATCTCAGCTGCCACCATATGGTTTCTTTCATTTCGTGTTCAGCAATAGCATTTACCACGAAATCGGTAAGGAAAAAACTACCGCCTGGAGACCCCATTACTAAATTACGGTTCTTTACCCAGGAATGATGATGAACGTCATTAACATAATAAACCTTGAAGTTGCACCACCTTTGGGTCTTCTTTGTTACAAGATTTCCGAGAGTGCATGACCTTTCCACCTCATTTCCAAACTTCCCAGTATTGTACTTCAAAAGACGTATGTTTATCAGACTCTTAGGGGGCTTATTATTGTAACGCCGGTATTCAGAAAAGTATCTTATTATCTCGGCATACACATATTTAGGAACATGAAACAGAAGGTTGTTTGCTTCAATTAATTCAATATGCTTTTCAAGACTATCTTCCGAAGATTGCATCCCAAGAAAATTCCAAAGCCTCAAGTACTTTCCATCATCTACAGAATTATGTAGGAAAAACATCTCAGAAGTAGTTTTACCATTGTCAGGAACAAGGACCTCCTTGAGAATTCTTAAATTTATTAATTATAGGGAGGGATTTATGTCACGACAAAGAGAGACTAAAGCAGGTGTTGGATTCAAAGCTGGTGTTAAAGATTACAAATTGACTTATTATACTCCTGATTATGAAACCTTGGATACTGATATCTTGGCAGCATTCCGAGTAACTCCTCAACCTGGAGTTCTGCCGGAAGAAGCAGGGGCCGCGGTAGCTGCCGAATCTTCTACGGCTCGAAAGGATTTTCTTGAATGATGGCGGGTTTCTAACTACCTCTGCCAGCTTATGCAAAACCATATCTTTACTCGACAAAGATTCGCATGGGACGATGCATTTTGATCTGACCTTGAGCTTAATGGACTCCCTCACTACATTCAACTGCTTCACGGAAGATTCACTCAGTGGCAAGAATTCAAGCACACGAGGGATAGTGAAAAACTCAGCCATCCGTGGGGACTCAATACAAGTCATTAGAGCCCCAAGGAAACAAGAAGGGACATGATGAAAAATTCCCAAATTCCATTTATTCACCATTGCAGTCGGCAGATATGCGAAAACACCAACAGATGAAGACTCTCTACTCAATCTATCACCAAACGGAAAGGCTACAGATATGGTCGAATCATTGACATTCTTTCTGGCCTCAACCCTGTGTTCGGTATCTACAGCAAAAACTTTTCTGTAAATGAAATATCGGCATGTTGCTCCAGGCTTATGTGCTTTCTCCTGCAAAGCTAGATGAACGATTCACGAATCTGCACCTCCGGTTTGCGGGGAGACAAGATTGATCTCACTAGATATCGAAATGGAAGAAATAGAATCTGAAACAGATGTACAAGTGTTTTCTCGTACGGATAATCTTTTAATCTTCTGTAAAAAAAGTAGTAGTTCTGGGTGGATCTTAGACAGATGTTTCTTAACTATAGCTAGTTTCTCACGCTTAAGTGGGAGGATGATCGTAGTAGCTGGAAGGATCTTCCTAGACCCATAAATAATTTGAATATCAGAAATAGATGGTTTTAAGGTGACCCATTCGGGAACTAATACCCCATACCACAGTCTTGATTAGGAGCTTCATTGAACCTGATCTGATACCCATTGTTTAATATATGTGGTTGTGCACAGACAAGAAAAACACTCTTGAACCCAATTCCTGCAAGACATGAATCAAAAGTTGTAATTCTATTAAAGATAATAATAAAGCAATCAAGCTTCTGTATAACAGTACGGACTAAATACGCCACGAATAACAAGCATGTCAGAGCCACTGACTGATAATAAAACACAGTAATAAAGATGGCAACAACTAGCTTATTCATCCAGTACTGTGTATAAAGAGACTTTCCTTCACAAAGATATGTGAAGAGAAATATGACTTTATTCTTACATTCTCAAATTAATATTGCCGTAATGTTTGAATAGTTTCATATATGTTTTTTGTTTCGAATCAACATATGTTATGATTTACCAATGATTCAAGCAAACACAATATTCTGAGTATTTATGTTAATAGAATCATAGGAGTACGAAATCTACTGAAGCAAGGAAGGGCATGACTTTTCAACCATTTCTTCTTCATTTTTTCAGTTCTTAATACTTCCCAAAAAAAATTCTGAAAATTAGAAAAGAATGTGAAAACATAAAATATCCGATCAAAACAAAGTCTCTTGGAAAAAAACACTTGAAAATGATCTTTAGGAGGCAGTGCAAAATTACTGTAGAAAGTTAATTACAAACATAACATATGTATGTGAAAGCTACCGATACTTAACACCCAAAGCATTTTAAAATGTATGATCATCTTTGCGTTGGGGCAGAGTGCAAGAAAAGAGGAAGTCTTAGAACAATAACTAAAGTAAATTTGGTAACTACTAGCTATAGCCAACTGAATATCTTGATGGATTCGATAAATGCCATTTAATATATTTACTGCACTGTTTCAAAAAGCTCGCTTAAAAGATGAAAAACTCGATACACTTTGTGACTAAGCTTTGTGGAAAAGCTTAGGATTTTACGGTTTTTAGGCTGGAGAATCTTACACTTTTTACAGTTCAGAAATGTTCTTGCAAAAACACTTTTTTTTTGTTTAAAGCATTGCTCGGAATGAGGCAGAAGGAGAGGCTGTCATTCTCATACCAGAAAAAATACTCATCACATATTGCGCATATACCTTTTTCACCAATAAAGCCTTTTTGTCGCTGACACTTCTTGGTGGATCGTCCAACACTGGAAAGAGACTCGATGTTGTCCTTGGAGAAGCTAACTTCATTATTGAAGACTAAGAGAGTTGCTGGAGCACATACTCCACAGATGTCCTTATATGTTAAAACAAACTCAAGTGCTGGCTGTACTCCTTCAGAATACTCATTGTCTTCGGCATTCTGCAATACAAAGCAAACAAACATAACTGTATATTTCTAAGGGAGATGTCTAGATACATGTTTCCACCAAAAACTTTTTACTTCCAATTACAATCGCCAAACATTTTCCTTAAGTTACGATTTACCAATACGATTCAAGGGTGATTGTAACTTCAAAAAAAAATATAATTGACAAAATTCATGGACATAATGGACACCATGTTTTACTTCACTGCACCGTAAGCTTTTAGACTATAAAAAGCTCAAAATCATAATGAGTTTGTAAGTTCTTTTTAGCTTTGAAGTGAGTTTTTTAAAGCATATTAGAAACTACTCTTCCACAAGAACTGAGCGAGTTTGATATTCCTTTACATGGGCTGCTACTATTTTTTATCCTAATGAGAAACAGATGGCCTTTGGTAAACCAAATCTTAACAATTTCGAACTTCGTCTTTAACTTTATGGTGCTTCCAAGAGCTTGGATCTAATTCTAGAGTTCTTATGCCTTTCTTATAATTAGTTGCAAAAATACTCTTATGGTGTTTTATCACAATCCAGATGTAGGTAGATTTGAGAAGCCGATTCTGAAAGCAATACCAAACTTACTCCCAATCACAAATTGGGGAACCAACAAAACATAGGGCCAGCACAAAAAAGTCATAAACAGCTAAAACGTGCAGGGAACATTTTAACTTACTAATTATACAATATTTTGCAACCCCGCAAAAAAAAAAAACATTTAATAATTAGCAATCCCACAGTAAATTTTCAAGCTGTGTTAATGTATATATATGTTGGCTCAAAGCCACGACCTAGGCTTTGATACAATAGGTTGGCCATGTTTTGTTGCATATTCTCAACTTTATTTTTTGTTTGTGCTCGAGTGCATTTGGTTGAACAGCTTAAAAGCTGCTGTATTCTGGTCTATTGGATTGACAAAGCTAGATGAATGTAGCCTTTATCTATACTTCAAACATATTAGGTTATTTGCTTAAAATTTGCAACCAAACAAACCCTAAGTTAAATTCAGGAATTCTACTATTAGTAGTGCCAATAGCATAAGAAACTTTCAATTGTGTTGAACTATATACACGTAGACTGGAACCCACAACCTAGATTTTGATATCATATCAAGACCTTTGTTTATCACATCTTTTATGCCCTTAATTTTTTGCTAAACTGGTTAAGTGGCCTCACAGAGCTGGATGAACCTAAACTTTCCCTTAACTTAAAAAAAAAAAAAGTTTAATTACTTAAAAGCTGCAACTTAACAATCCTTGAGTGACCCTGTAAAGGAGAACAAAATTCAATTCATTGTGATACTACTTATCCAAAGTCTGCAATCAAAGGGTTAAAACTAAATTGATCAGTTCCGTCTTCAGTATTCTCGATGCCCGGATCAAAGTCGAGAGGGGCCTTTCGGTTTATATTTCTTTATGTATAAAAAAGATGACTAAACTTGCTAACTACAATATTAAAAATGATAATCTGCGTTTAAAGTATATGTACCAAACAAAACTTCTTGAAAACCTTGAATACTAAACATATCTGATATATCACTAAAGTAACCAAAATAAAAATTAATTGCCCTTTAAATGACTAAACGTCATTATTTTAAAAAACGCGTTTCATTGTAAAAAAACAACAAATAACTCGATTCAGGGCTTAAAAAGCTCGTTTTACCCTTTGTAGCCCGCTATAAGCCACGCTTTTTGTGCAGCTCTTGCAAAAACGTTTTATCTAAGATTTTGCTTTTACTAAGACCATCTCCAACTGTCCCTCAGTATCTCCCGCAATACTATGTAGTGCACTTTATGCACTAAAAGTGTCTCCAAAGTAGAACTAAAATAGTGCGGTTTAAACACTATTTTGGTGTAAATGAATAGTGTTATATTTGGTGCAACACTATTCATCCACAATAACACTATTTACCTATATTATAATGATTTAATATATTAATATAATGCATTTTATCTACACTAAATACTATTCACATATATTATAATATTTTAATATCTTAAAATGTTTTACAATGATAAAAATGAACGTTTCTATAAATATTATTAATAATTTATTAGAAATTATTTTTAAAAAATTAGAATATAAAAATTATAAATTTAGTATTGTTGTTGAAATGTTAATGTTTGTTTAAAAAATATTCAAAAATAATTCCTTGAGTTATTAAGTAATATATGAAGAGTAGAATATATCTTTTGCTTTTTGGTGTGATGTTTGTTGTGGATAGGTCTAAGATGAAATAGTGTATAATGTGGATATTACACTAAAATTTTAGGGTGTAATAGTGTATAATGTGGATATTACACTAAAATTTTAGGGTGTATAGTTATATATGTATATATACAGAGAGAAAGATAGAGTAGTGTAATGATGCATGAAATATATAGAGTCAAAATATTTACGTGACCCTTTAGTTATTTTTGTTCAAATTTTAAATTTTTATAACATTTTTTTGTATTTTTATAAAACGTTGCAACATATTATATACATATTTCATAATATTGGGACATCTTGCTGAGTTACATTATTTTTTTTTGAATTTTATAATTAATTTACACCAGTTCTTATTTTAATTTTAAAATATAACATATTTGAATTTTGTGTAAGAAAAAATTTATCGATACATGTATAATTGTAATTGTACTAATTTTTTTATTTTTTTTGAATAACTATTTTACATTAAAAAATCAATTGTACAAACTTCAATACTAATGTGAGGGGGAAATTGTATTTTGAAATTGTATTTTGAAAAGACAAGTCTCGAAAATTACATTTTAACTCAATGTAACGTCTTGTCAAAACTTAGTTGTAAACTTGTAATGTTTGTCAAAACTTAGTTGTAAACTACTATTATGTTTTCGTCAAGGTTCTTGGGTAACAGTGTAGGAGCAATAATGTATATTCACATTAGCACATGGTTTTAAACTTTTAACTATACGTTCAACTTAAATTTTTTTTTATTAAATTTACACTATTTTGCAATACAAGGATAACCATTATACTTTGTATCATTTTCAGTTTTCTTAAACTAACTTATCTTATCCAAACTAACAATATATTTTATTAATTTGTACTTACTCCTTCCGTAACTAGATAAATGTTACTTATGAAAATACGTTCAACTTTTACCATCGAATTTAATATATCAAAATTTCAGAATGAAAAATCTAAAAATTTTATCGTATAGTTCTAACTATGAACTATTTTATTGACTTTTGAAATAATTGTTTTCGACAATCTATATATGAAAAATTTATTCATCAAAGTTGCATGTATTTTCATAATTGACATTTATTTAATGACGCATGGATTATATATATTAACCTTATTTCCATTTATATTTTTTTCTAACTTCTACATAACCGTCTTGTTTTCTTGAATAAAACAACCGATCGTAAACAAATTGCCTATAATATTACTAGTAAAAGTTACCCACGTGTTGCGTATGAAACGCGTAATGACAGAAATCTCGTAATATATTTTATTTTTAACATAATATTCAGATTTTGTATCATTTATTATAGTTATGGAGGTTAAAACGCATTGTTAATTAATTTATGGTACATCCGTAATTAGAAAAATATAGTGATGACAAATAGTTAATTAATTATATTATGCATATTGATAATTATTAAAATAGAGTGAGGGCATTTTTGGAAAAAATGTGCAAAATTGGGCAGCCTCAATTTTTCTTGTCTTTGGTTATATTAATAGTATGATATTTCTTTTTCAATTGTATGCTACGGAAATTGTGTTTTTTTCAGTAAAAAAAAAAGAAGAGATTAATCGTTGTTGAATGTAAACCATACATAAATAATTGGTTGTTCAAATGGAAATTTGTTATACTCAGGTTATCAATTATGGAAATAAGATCCATATATGCATTGCTCAAATAAATAACTCACATAAATTAAAATCCATTTAGACCTTTCATAAAAATAAATGGGATTGAACTGATATGTACAGAAAAATTAGAAACGTATTTTGGTAGCACACATTTCAAATTTACATAAATCTAGTCCTTCCCTGCTCTCCTCCATACCCCAGCCGCAACTCCATCTCCGCGCAAAACCATATCCTCTTCCGGTTCCAGTTGCGGGCAAGTAATTTTCAATGGGGACTTTTTTTGACAATAATACTTGGCTAGGTCTATTATTTTTGAAAAATTGTGCAAGTAACACTGGTGTAATACTTATCCTACAATACAAAATAATACTTGTAGTAATATTTAATAGGTAAAATAGTGTAATATTTATCCTACTCTAAGGATAATTTTTTTTATTGTTTAATGGGCTCTAATTGAGTTATTCTATTAAATTTGAAGTGACAAATATAGTTGCAAAAACCAAGTAAAATTTTATTTTAAAACAAAATTCGACGTATTTGTTTTTCATTTCTTTATTAAGCTTACGATATACTTCATATTTTTACATCCCACAAGTGTCCTTATATATAGATTTTTACTCAATATTTTCTTTCCTTTTTCCTTTTGAACACAAATATATTTTATCCCCACAAGTGTCCTTATATATAGATTTTTACTCAATATTTTCTTTCCTTTTTCTTTTTGAACACAAATATCAATTGTTCCAATGGCTTTCGAAAAACATTATTCAGTGTCTATATTTTACAAAAAGATGTTTAAACATTGTGTTTATTAAATTGGATATTTTTAAAAATAAATAAATAAGAGAACAATTAATAAAGGCCATATTTGTACGTTCAATTTGGGCATCTAAAATGTTGGATACGACATTGTCCAGTCCTCCACCTCAAGCCCATCACCAGCCTCCTCCATGTATATATATGCACATGTAGATGTATTATATATTTATCAAGTATATTTATATTATATAAAAAATCAAACTTAGAAAATATAGCTTGTGAAACGACGAAGCTTCCCTTAAGAGTTAAAAGAAAAAACAGTCCTGTGTTCTTTCGGTGATAGAAATTAAAATATTGCTAAAAGTTGTAGCGTTGGTGTATTAATCCGTAAGTTTCGAAGGTTGATGTACTAAATCGAAAAATAAGAAAAGATTGGTGTACTAAATTATAATTTGTCTCTCTTCTAAAACTAATCAAACGCCTTATTTTCTGTCATAGTAGTCTCAAAAGCAAAACTCATAAAACTTCATAAAAGTGCACCATCGGAGAATCTATAGGTTATATCGGCTTAAAACGTGACATAAACGAAATAAAAGTGAAAAGAGGTGCATAATTTGTTGGTTCATGCAACAGAAGATCCAATTGTGTCTTCAAATTTTTTTTCAAAAATAAAGCAGCTATAGAGCCAGACTGGTTCAATCAGACTGATTACCAGACAGTTATTTATGTAATTTTTAGAATTCTTTTGACACCCAACCAAAACAAAAATAAAACTTCAAATATAATATTTACGGAAATCTAGTTGAGACTATCATAAACTTAAATATTAATTAAAAATATTTAAAATTTTAATATATTTTATTTGACGATTCAACAAAATAAAAAACCAAATATAATATTATAGAACTCTATTTAAGATTACTCTAAACATAAATATTAATTAAAAATATTTAAAATGTTAATGATTTTAATATATTTTATTTGATGATTTAACAAAATAAAACTCAAATATAATATTATAGAATCTTATTTAATACTATCCTAAACTTAAATATTAATTAAAAATATTAAATATATGGCCGAATAGCAAACTCTTAAATTTCGGGATGAAAATAAAATTTTAAATTTACATTAAGGAGTAAGGACTAGTGTGTTGAGAGTCGGATGGAGTCTATCTGACTATTAACATTATTGAAAAAAAAGGGATCATATACAACACACATTACATCTTAATTAGAGTTGACTAGTTCCAACATCTTAAAAAAAATCGTTATACCAAACTTGCTTATAAGTATTTTTTTAGTGCTAAAAAAATTGAACATGTTGTGTGACATATGTGACATATTAGCTCGTTATAGATATATATAGAGATATGTATAGATATAGAGAGAGGTATGAGAAATAACAAACGAAGTGTTTATTCATTAATATGATTGTACAGAGAGATACATCAAGAGAGCTCTGGCCCTCTTTATATAATAGAGGGTAGGGTTACATATGCTAGGAAAGCCCAAGATAGGCCCAATAATATCCTACAACACTCACCCTTTGGACGTCTTGATTTCTTCGTCTTCATGCTGTCGATGTGAGTCGAGTTCATTCGCAGTGCTAAACACATAAAAACCTTAGGGCCGGAAAACCCAGTGTGGGACAAAACCAGTACCTAGGAGAAACTGTGTAGCCGAATGATATAGGCCGAAATATCATGTAAGTAACTAACCACAAAACAGTGTGCCTCATCAAAACCTTGCCAGAGCAAACCCAATGGGAAAATCTCTGATCGAAGGAAAAAGAGTGCAACAATGGTAGTAGTAGGGATCAACCACAAAACAAGTGCCTCATCAAAACCTTACTAGAGTAAACTCAGTGGGAAAAACCTCTAGTCGAAGGACAAAAGAGTACACAGTGGTAAGAAGTATACAACAGGATACGCCCCCTAATTTCGGCAATCTTAAGTGAGATATAATGGGAACGTGTCTCGCTAAAAACCTTGCCAAGGAAAACCAGTGGCAAAAAACCTTGGTCTAAGGACAAAAAGAGTACACGAGCATGCGACTGGATACTCCCCCTCACTTGCACACGACAGGGTGCGAGGATTTCGACTAAGTAGTAATTAGTGCAATAAGCATTCACCTGGATGCTCCCCCTCACTTGCACATGACTGGGTGCAAATATTTCATATTCCAAGAAAGAGTACGAGCATTCGACTGGAAGCCTCATTTACTTATACACGACTGTATGCAAGAAAATATAACGTGGAATAAAACGAGCATTCGACAGGATGCTCTTAAACTTCATATGTGAAGATTTATTTCGGCAAGAAATGCTAAATAGCATAATCTAGTCATGTCTCTCTTGATCGATAACAACAAGTTGTCCTCAAATAAGACAAGTGTTTTATCTGGATCGTGAGACAAAGCATATGTTATTCAAATATGGCTAATACGCGCTCGAAGCTATATGCACTCTAGTCGTCTCATAGAGCACGGGTAGATCAGAGTGATTCGTTTGGAGTCATTCTAAGACCTCCAAGATATTGCCTTATTCCTAATGGTAAAGACATACCATGTTAGGAATATCTCTTATGCGAGTCTGATAAGTAACCGGCATCGGTATAACCGAAAAAGGGTTGCATTAATTCGAGTACCGAAGGGGGTAGGTACACTCGATGACGCAAATGGGATAAGACAAGCCCTCATCCACAGTTACCTTAAGGTAATGGGAAAATGTCTTTTATGCCATTTCGATGGCAGCGTGTTAGCGCGATGCTGTGTCGAGCTATACTATTCACAGCAGACAAGATGTTCGTCCTAATACATTTAGATCAAGTACAATAATGCGCTTATTGTACTTAGATATGAACATGATGGTTCAATATCTCTTCATCGTCTCATCAGGGACGGACTGGATCTATATCAATGTCTAGTGATCGAACGATCATGGGAGAATCTGACGACTTAGCGTCATGATGACTAAAACGTCATAACACTTTCTGGGTGTAGTCTGAATCATGGACTTAGATTCAATCTTTACGGGACTCGATCATCAGGCCGAGTCACTACCGTGTCTTCCCAAGATCCTTCATCTCGAAGGCAAATCCAAAAGTGGATCGCATAATAAAACACGCAAGGGCATAATACTTGTTCAAGTATCACAAGCTGATCAAGTACTCACTTAGGCGGTATACCACATCCGCTCGAATTATATTAATCCATATAGTAAACGTCTCAGTCAATTGAGATCGTGTTCCGTTGTCAGGAACTACTTGATTTAAGCACATGAAGTCACACAGGGACCTTCATCTATATCTATTTGTCTAAATCCCCATAGAGATAAAACTGTGACCACAATCACATGCTGCATAATCAGTTTTTGGGAAACTACTAAACTTATAAAGTAGGGGACTGTTATAATGTCCATTACGAAGAAATAACCATCTCGTAATCAATTCCAAGATGTGAGACAAGCCTTGCGCTACTAGGCGAGCATTCTACAATCTCATTATTCTCATCAATTTTCCTTACGAATAACCAAATAAACGAACTCGTTTAACATTGGTGGTGTTGGAGCTACAGGTCCGAACACACTTTCGATAAGGAGTCTACTTGGATTGCAAGTTTCCATTAGTCCAGTCTATTCTACATTGACTTCAGGCAACGATACATGGTTCTCTGTCATAATTTGTTCATATTATCAGTCGTCACTGAATATATGAACAAGTAATCAATAACAGTCTCGTTTCGCTTCAATATCGTCTAAGATATCATGATCGACAAATATTTTGAGATTCTTAGGATGAGGAGGAAATCACACATCTCCTTGATCATTTATAATCTCGTGCGACAAACGAGTTTCAGTTCACCACCTCTGGGGCTGAACGAATTAAGAACCGGTCAACTTCCTCATATCTTGGGAAGGACGACAGACTGACGGCCGACGGCAGCGTCCTTTGCTTGGCGGGTTTGGCCAAAGCAACGTGTTACGACAGGAACACGACGTCCGACAGGGACGTCTATCCTTGCAAGCATTTTGCAGCAGCTATAAATGATTTTGTGACATCTCATAAAGTCATTAAATGCGTCTGGCATTTAGTTAGACTTGATGGAGTCTATGCACTTACTTATCACTAAGTGCAGTTTTGGGGATCAAGCTAAGACTGAGTGGGTTATGCCACGTTACTTCACGTCGTTTCTTATCAACGGTAACGTGCAAATCTCCCCCTAACGACGGGGAGAACAGTCTTAGCGAT
Source organism: Primula veris (assembly GCA_963682055.1). Lineage (NCBI taxonomy): Eukaryota > Viridiplantae > Streptophyta > Magnoliopsida > Ericales > Primulaceae > Primula > Primula veris. Next base: position 13,645,382 of record OY821743.1, on the reverse strand, counting down.
GTCATTTTCGCATATCATGCGGTAAAGAGATCGCTTGCCAAGGTTACTCTATCAAATGATAGGCAGGAGATTCATAATCGACTTATCTCCCCTTCAGAGGTCCATATTTTTAACGCTATAGCGGCTCAATCAAAATATTAATTAATCACTTTAAACACGCGTTAATATGAGACTTCTGGCTCATAACCAATAACCAGCTGGTACGCATATGGTGTTTGAGTGTCTATGGGCCTCATGACGGACCAATACAGCAAAATAGCATAACCCCACACAAAAATATAAATCTTGGTGCGCAAGACCAAGAAGTGCGTGCAATCATTTGCAGTCGCATCATCAAACTTTTCGTGAGTCCATTTGGGTCTGAACATAATCGACAGGATGTTCAATTTCAATTTCCAAATTCAAGTAATTCAAATCGAATTTTCGATTCTTACTCTTCGGAATTATCAAGTCGACTAGACTTTTCAGGATAATCCGGATCATGAGCCATCAACTTGATGATAGGGCTAAAAGTTTGGAAAGTGCTGCATTTATGTGGACAACATTAAAATGTGACCATATTGTCGATGCATCAACCATAACCATTTATATTTATGGTCCGTCTTATGGTTGGATAAGTCCACAATAACTCTTTCAATTCTTTACAAGAATTCTACGAGTTCATTTCATGATCTTTACACATATTAGTCTTTCAAAGTGAGCATTAGTGGCATGAATTTCGGATTAATCACGAAATATATTCTCAAAGAGAATCCAAATGTGATGCGATTATAAATCAAGCATCGTCTTTTGACCCGGGAATATCTCATCCGGTCAATGCCACAATATCAAAATACTCTTATCACTCGACGACAGGTGAATGATAGTATAGACAATCATGTCTTAACAGCTAAATCCTTTATCAATCGACGACAGACGAAATGATAAGGTAACTTTAAATGCTTTTAAAAATGTGGTAGCAACCACTTGAAAGACATCTCAACTACCCATGACTACGCTTTTGGTCGTATTGAGTGGAGGTTGTGTAAAAAAAATTAATTCTTTCATGAGCTATTACCACGTAACACTGGTTTTCTCGAATATTTTATAACTCAACAAGATACGACAGGACCTATAGGAGTATAACGCCTCATATTTGACAAATCAATTTGGCTTTACCAAAGATTTTGATTTGGAACGACAGGTCCAGAATCGTTGTCACTGAGTACTCTTTTAGGCAAATAGTTGGTGAAATTATGTGGTACACTGTTACCCACTATTTCCAAAAAAATCAACTACCCCACAAGAATTGCCTAAAATTTCATAATTTAAAGTTTGGTCACATTTGTCAAAGGAATTTGCTCAAAACACTTTAAATTATTTCGAGAAATTTCGTAAACAGGCAAACCATAATCCAAAAGTATGTCCAAATGGAAAAATCATAATCCAAATGGAAAAACATAATCCATATGAGCGAAAAAATGGCTCAATGATTTATCAAAATCAATAAAGAAAGGTATCAAACTCATTTGAGCCACAAAATCGGGGGTCTCAAGGGTTTCCTTTCAATTAGCTTTTACCACATTAGCATCGGTTTTTTCACTTTTCTAATAGTTTTGAACTATTTAAGGAGTAACCGTGCATGACCTTTGTCTTTATAGCATAAAGTTGGTTCATTGAGCATTATCTCTTGCTTTGTGACAACGGGCCATATTGTTCCTTTCAATTACTGTCTTGGAGCCACAAGTTTTCGATTTTGACGATTGTCTAAAATCTCGCTTGGCTAGACGATTCATCGGGATCGCGACAGTTCGAGACAAATAACACTTGTCTCGGTTCTCGATTCGTGGAAAAAAATGTACACGAAGAGAATTAATATAAGGCAAACAATTCGCCATTGACCCAATAGGATTAAAACTACTCACCGGGGTAATTTTCTTATCCAATAACAGATGGCCGATAAAGGAACATGGTGAATATAAATTCACGATACTGCTTATGGAATACAATTTCCAAGTTAGTATTTTGGTGAAGTATTGCTCCAATATGTCAATTTCAGACATTTGTTCACCATAGACGTCATCACGTCTCAAATGTGGCGGCGGAATATCATCAACGCCTTATCTTTCATCTCGCGAGTAACAACAAACTCATGTTTTACTCATCAAAGATGGCATCCAAAAAAAATTTGGACATCACATTTTCACACATCAGGGTGAGTAACATGTGGTGACGGATTAAAATCAACGTTTAAACAGTCATTTCGCAAGTATGTTTTATGATTTTTCTCATCATAGATGGCATCCAACATGTGTTGGGAGTTCTGGATTATTTATCATATAAAACGACTGGTTTATATGTTTATGGTTTTCACAAGCACAAACGTTTTTTTCGAAACGACAGGTTCGAAAACATTAGTTTTGCTTCTCATGTGAATCGGTTCTCATTGATCGAACGACGGGTCGATACTGAAACACCAATTCGGCGAAACATACATCATTATATAAACACATTCGGGAAAATTATTATTTAGTCAACCCCTTTCGGTAGCTCTAATTGAACACGACCAGGAAAGATGGTGAGGGTGGAGGGCACGAATGCCACTTAAAACCCGACCTCATTAGGATATCGACTTCCGCCTATATCTTTCCTAGACATCGTATCCAAATAGGTGAGCCTAGTTGGGTAAGGTTCATAATTTTTCCAATTTAAATATGAAAATATATGATTTCGCAAATTACCATATATTACACATGGCAGTAAATATTACATTTATAGATATTGTTATTTCTCCGATTACCAATTATATTATCAATCAGAACAGTATCTATCACAATTAATCATGTTATTTTACTGCTATATATGTAGGTTCTATTGATGGTAATTTAAATCTAATTTACCAATTTTACACTAGCAATATCTAACACAATATTTTATTATTATACTGCTATATGTGTAGGTTTTTATTCATGGTAACTAAATTATGCATGTTCGTAATATATTTTATTTACCAATTTTACACTAGTAAAATATAAATTAATATTATACAAATATATTGCTTTTATGTGTAAGTTTTATACATGGTAACTAAATCATGCAATAGAATGAATTAAATTTATATGGAAACACATCAATTTATTCAATTAACATGCAATTTTTTTTATTCACTTGCCTTTTTAATAAATATATATGCATGTGGGTGGATATTTAGACCAAATATTGACTTTTATAACACATATATACTGTTTTTATACATGTAACATACTACATGGACTATCCGTGTAATTTCAGCAAACTATATATCTATTTACAGTATTATTACCGCTTTAGTCTATAATTTCAGACAAGTTTCAGTTTAGTACTTCAGTAATTAACATGCACAGTCAATAGTTTCAGCGAATTACAAAACAGTTCTACGGTTTTCAGTTTATTACAGATTTAATCCCACAGATTAATACATGTTTTACAATTACATGATTTCCGATTTACAACCCCATTATATGTCTTTTACTGATTTTGTTTGTATGAAAATACAATTTTACAGTACACTATACATATTACATATAAGTTGGTTTGTTTAGACAGATTGATCATGTTAGACAGTAAAAAAAATCTATCACGCATAGTTTTTTCTTCTTCAACAAATACATGCAATTTGGGTTATTTTGTTACGATCATATATAGTTATCCATACAAGTAACAAAATCTAATACACATGGATTATATACTACGGGATATTTATCATGTTTTAGTTATCCATAAAATAATACGTGCGATCACATATATGTAATAAATTAAGTTTTGAATTCGGTACCTTACGCACGGTATGTTGATGAAGGTCGATATAGCAAAACCCTAAAACCCGGATAAACCTCAAGATTTATAAATACCCAATATCCGTACGTTTACCAAAAATCTATAATATCCGCGAGCGTATATCCTATTCTCCGCGAGCAACGTGCTGATAACGTGTTGTGTGACATATTAGCTCGTTATAGATATATATAGAGATATGTATAGATATAGAGAGAGGTATGAGAAACAACAGACGAAGTGTTTATTCATTAATATGATTGTACAGAGAGATACATCAAGAGACCTCTGGCCCTCTTTATATAATAGATGATAGGGTTACGTATGCTAGGAAAGCCCAAGATAGGCCCAATAATATCCTACAACAGAACATGTATTTAATTAATAAGTACAGTATTATTAGATGCAAGTAACACACACGAAAAATGTGTCACCAAGTTTGTAACGTATATACTTTAGTTGAACGTACTTTATCAACAAACCAGTCAATATTTAAAATGGCATGTTCCACAGTTAAATTTTTTGTTGCTGCGTATTCTAAAGCTGATTACATTTATTATTACGAGATACATTACCAAAAAAAAGTTTGATCAAGGTCTGGTCAGTAGCTTAATAAGAGACCTCAAACATATTACCATTGTATTTTATAAAATTTAGAAATTTTAACATCTACTCCTTTCACTTAGAAGTAGAGATCCTGACTCAGAGTCACCATGACTCATATGAGTTCCTGACTTATAGTTACTTTTTCTTTGTGTGAGTATCTTATGAGTTGTTACACGTATTTATCTTATTATTGTCGTCATGTCGTGCTAGTTTGTACTTGGTTTCACTAGTGTTCTTCTTAATGTCTTTGTGACAAAAGATCTTTATTTTTGCAAGACATGCAAATTTCGATTTAGTGATTTATATATTTTGTAAGGAATCTTGTCAAATTTTTGGCATGAAGATAATCTCTTATGATAATTTATTACAAATAAACTTAAACCCTTTTTTCACGAGTTTATCACTCTTACCACCTAGTATAATTCACGAAATATATTAGCTTTTAATTATTAATTACGACATATCTGACAAGTTATTGAAATACGATATTTTTCAGAACCCACATACGTTACATGCGTTATTGTTTGCTGCGACATTAAATAGATCTAAACATGTTTCTCAAGTTATCTCGGAGAAATATCTTTTAAATTTACCATATATTTATTATTCACAACATTCCATGCGATATTAATAATTTATGTGAAAGAACAAGTACACATCCATGTCGCCTAAAAAATTCAAAAATAGGGGCAGAACCAGGATGATTTTTGGAAATGGGACATGATGTAAAAAATATGTCGAATAGAAAATAAAATAAATATGGTCTAATACAAAAATAAAGAATTTTTTCTAGATTTAACATAGCATAAAATAAATATAAAGTTAAGACAAAATGTATTGGACAATAAAATAATTTTTTTAGAAATCTTATTTAGGAAAATACAATGGTCATTTACAAAATTTGATAATTTTAAGGTAAAAAACAAGAAATTTTAGAAAAAAACATCTAACATGATTTGAACTTATAAACTTCCACTATATTAAAAACAATTTTACCACTACAGCAACAACTAATTTTTTTAATATTATTACAGTAACAACTATTTTGTTTAATTAGAGTGACCATCAATGTATATATATCTTAGAAAATTTTAAATTAAAAAAATAAAATTGAACATCGTTGTTGGGTGCCAGCCACCCCTTGAGTCCGCCCGGTCAAAAACTCAAATTCATTTCATAAAAAAGAATATCACTCAAAATAATATGTCTTTGATTGAATTGAATTTTTAAAATAAAAAATATATAATATTCCTAAGCCTAATTAATTAACATCACCTTCAAAATAACAAAAGGATAACCCTCGAAAATGAGTATATACTAGTATAATAAATTAATACTACTGTAAAAAAAATACACATGGAAACACATTGGCTGTAATCGGGACGGGACGAGACCCGACCCGACCTGAAAAGGTTAAACCCGTGTTTCGATCCGATAGTTTTCGGTTGTCATTTAAAATTCTCGATCCCAACTCGAGAATGGTCGATTCCCGATAATATAGATTTCCGATAATTCGAGATCTCGAAAGATCGGAACGGGATTTCCTAATACTTCATACTCCTAAGAAAAATTGTTAAAAAGTTACAACATAACTAGCAATTTTGTTAAAAAGTTTGTTAGATTTTGTGTTGATATTGTATTCGTTTCTAAAATTGATTATCAAACAAGACAACTAATTATAATTATTTTTAAGAAAAAATAAACAATAATATAATTCAAAATAAAAGTATGCATGAACCAAATGTTATAATTTTAGTTATTCAAGATTAAGATGAAAATACAACATATGCAACAAGAAACTCATACGGAAATAAAAATGTGTTATTTAGTAAATATGGTAGATGTGAGAGTAAATTCATTTTTTTTAATAAATATAAACCGGTACTATTCATAATAATATTTTTAAAAAAATATATATTTTTTAATGTATATTAATTCTATCGGGTCGGGAAATCCATCGGGATTAGAAATAAAAATTCGATCCCGAACCGAATTACTTCGGGACAGGACAAAGATCCGATTTTTCGGGGACAACATTGGGTCAGGAAAAAAATAGGATAGAGACCGGATCGGATGTCAGATCGGATCGAATTTGGAAAACTTTTCTTAGCCCTAAACACACGTATAAGGCTAAGAAAAGTACAAAAAAGTTCTCTAAATTCCCCTCTCAATAAACAAAAATAATAAATAAACCGTTATACCCTAATCAACTTCATGCGCACAACTTACCTTACATTTTTTCTCATATTTAACTTAATTAACATCACTTTTATATTTTTAGTATAACAGTTTAACTTTATACATTTTTCAACTTCCCTATCAAATTTATTATCATAATTAAATATTACTATATTTTAATATACTTTTATCAATTTTTTTCAACCCAAATTAATTTACTATAACAATCACATTAAATAACTTACAAATTTTCTCGTATTTAAAGTAAAAGTACACTTTTACAACTTATAAGTAAACGTCTTGGTTTATACAAATTATCAGCTTTTTTATCAATTTATCTATCAAAATTATACAACTCATATTTTTGTTATTTTATTAATTTATATGTGAAAATTACAAATAAATGAGAGAGAATAAGAGAAAAGTAAGAGAGAGAAATTATTATTTTAATTATAAGGGAACATCTTGATCCTTATATTTGAGATATATTTGAGTTCATGTAAATTTAAACTAATGGATAAAAAAACTATTTAAGGTAAACTGATACACTTGATTTTTAGAATAAAAAACAAAAAGGTACAATCATAAAATATACAGGATGTATAACAAATCAATAATAAAAAGGGGTACAAACGGAAACATACATATATACCATAAAGAAAGTAGAAAAAAGGGCTCTCTAAATTCTCCTCCGAAAAACACAAAAATAATAAAAGAAAGAAGCAAAGCAATTCCCCTAATTTAAGCCAATTATCTGTGAAGTGAATGTATTACTATAAAAAAACTCAAATAATGAATAGTAAGTAATAAAAGGGGTACAAACGGAAAACACACGTATACACAAAAATAAAGAAAGTAGAATAAAAGAAAGAGAAAGAAAGAAAGAAAACCATTCCCCTAATTTTCCAATTAAGCCAAATTTCTGTATCTATCTAAATTCAACATCTCTCTATCTATATGTATCTATTTATCTACGCGATGACGGTGGTTGGGTGGTTGATAGTTAAGGTTGATATATTAAAATACGTTTAAAACATTCAGAAACAAGTAATAAAACTAAAATATAACAATAATTAAAGGTTTATATCTATAAAATATAAATTAAACTCAATGAAAGTACGTTTAAAACATTCACGAACAAGTGTTCCGATGGAGGGAAGAACCTATGATTAGCTTTTCGGGAAATTTCCAAACGAACAATTTCAACGAAATCTTTCAATTTCTATGAAATCTTTCAATTTCTTATTTTACTATGTTCAACTCTATGCATTCCTCTATCCGTAGAGTACGTTAAATGTACAGAAATGACTATAAAAGAGTTTCTTTTATTCGTCTTAACAATATATATATATATATATATATATATATATATATATATATATATATATATATATATATATATATATATATATTGCGGGTTGAAACGGATTGAGACGGATTAACCGCGGTTTGTGAACCTCAACCCTAACTCAACTCGCAAAATATATAGCGGATTGATACGGAACGAGTTTTTTTTTTTTTTTTTTTTTTGACAATTAACATTAAACCCGACGCCATCCGCATACATACAGGGATTTATAGTTTTTTTTTTTTTCCATGAATAGGAAGTAATAAAAGGGGTACAAACGGAAAACACAAGTATACACAAAAATAAAGAAAGTAGAATAAAAGAGAGAAAACCATTCCCCTAATTTTCCAATTAAGCCAAATTTCTGTATCTATCTAAATTCAACATCTCTCTATCTATCTGTATCTATTTATCTACGCGATGATGGTGGTTGATAGGTAGGGTTTAATAATAATAATAAAAAGGATAAAAAAGAAAGAAAGAAAGAAAAGAAGAGTAAATGAAATAAGATAGAAATAAATGGCACCGGGGGGTCGTAGACGTGGGAAGGGAGGTAGAGAGAAGAGAGAATTGAGTTTAGGAGATCTTGTTCTTGCTAAGGTTAAAGGTTTCCCTGCTTGGCCTGCTAAGGTTTTTTTCTTTTTTTCTTCTTTTCTTCTTTTTTATTTTACTTTCTTACCCACTTCTCAATTTAGGTTTTAATCACTTCTTTTTTTTCAGTTTCGTTTTTTTTTTTATAACTTGTATCCTTATTGGGTTCCATTTGGGTTTTATTCATTTTCAGACTTTTCCAAAATTAGTAACTAGTAAAATTATATTTTCTTATTTATTTTTTTAATTATATTTTAGGACTTAACTTGCATACCCCAGTTGTGAAATCATATTTTAAGGATTTAGTTTTTGCAGATTAGTGTTGTTGTAACTTGTATGCTTATTGAGTTCATTTGTTTTTCCTTGTTTTATTCGGTTTTATCGAATTGCGGATTTGGCGTAGTTAGGAAAAAACCAAAAAAATATAATAATAGTAATTATATTTTTAGGACTACTTGCATTCCCAGTTGTGAATTTGGGTTATTAACTTGTATGCTTATTGGGTTCATTTGGGTTTCATTGTTTTATTTATGTTAATCTGAATTATGGACTTAACTTGTATACCCAGTTTCTTTCATATATGCAATTTAGTGCTGGTGTAACTTGTATGCTTATTGGGTTCATTTGTGTTTCCTTGTTTTGTTTATGTTAATCTGAATTATGGACTTAACTTGTATACCCAGTTTCTTTCATATATGCAATTTAGTGCTGGTGTAACTTGTATGCTTATTGGGTTCATTTGTGTTTCCTTGTTTTGTTTATGTTAATCTGAATTATGGACTTAACTTGTATACCCAGTTTCTTTCATATATGCAATTTAGTGCTGGTGTAACTTGTATGCTTATTGGGTTCATTTGGGTTTCCCTGTTTTATTCAGTTTTATCTAATGTAACTTTTTATTTCTGTTTTGAATAAATACTCGGGTTTTTTATCTGCAGGTTAGCTTGTTAGATTTGTACTTCTTTAATTCTGTATGTTTCTTTCAAAGATACCTAAAAACTTTTTATAGCTTATCTAGGATTCACCGATGGTAAGAGTTAAATTGCTTTTATTTTAGGTAATGCTAGAGGTACTGAGTAAAACTTTGTATACCACACAGTTTGAGCCAATGATCCTTGATTACATGCGGAGCTTAAAAGTTAATTACGCAACTTATGCAGATGTTAATTAATGTGATAAAACTATCCTTTTTTTGTTTGTGTCAGCAAACTTACATGTATGTTAATCTTTATGAGATCTACCTTTTTTTCTTTCAAGTAATGTCACTCATGTTGCATAAAACTGAAAGGTAATAATAAACCATTATGACAGTCAATGAATGAAAGCGCCAATCAGAACTCGTCCATCAGAATCTGATGCAATGTCTTTGGACTTTATATTATGCACCTTTTTTTTAAACAGAGTACAGTTATATTTGTTAGTTGTTTTTTAGTTGAGTCTCTTTGTTTGCCTTGAGAATTTACTTTTTTGTCACAGATTAGCAGACCGGAAGATTGGGATCGAGCCCCTGACCCTAAGAAGTATTTTGTTCTATTCTTTGGAACTAATGAAATGTAAGTTCCTTTCGCTCTATAGTTTTTGTGGCAATGTTGGTATGACTTGTCTCTATTATGCCCGAGATGAAGTTGAAAATTGTAAAGACGTGCAGTGAAGATTCTTTAGAGAAAGAGTGCACCAAGTGGTGTTTCAGGGGTGGAATATTTTACCATAAAGTTCAAAAGTGATGCAGTTTGATTTAGATAAAGCCTTTTTGTTTTATTAACTAGAGGAAGGCACAAGTCGTAGCTCTTTGTGTATTGACAGTTATATGAATGTAAATGTTCTAGAGAAGGGCTAATTTCATAAAAGGAGACTTCTGTGATTATAATTGTATAACTGAGGAACTTCATGAGTCAAGTTGATATGTCAAGGGTTCACTAATCATTATTTAATTTATTTGCTCTCTATGAGGTCTGGCCCCTAATTTTTTAAGAATGACCGTAATAATTAACAGGAGATCATTAGGGCACTCTAGATTTAATTTTATTTCAAGTGAAGAGATAAAATATGCTTTTCAATATTTGACCCGGTTTTTATTTGACTTTCTGTCTTGTAAGGAGAGGTAATGATTATTTACGAATTCCATAGCACATGATTGTTCGAAAGAGGTTTAAACAATATTGAACCATCCTTGTTGTGGGGTGGAGTTGCTGAAAGTGGACGTAGGATCATTTTGGAGGGGGGTATATAGACATAGATTTGTTGAATTTCGCGAAGTTTGTTCTACCTTGTAACTGCCTTTGTTATTCTTCCACTTCAAGGGCGAAGGTTGTCCTTTTAGGTTGATTTTCTCTTATGTGGCGTTGCTTATAATGTTTGATTTTATTTTATTTTGTAATATTCTGTTGGGTTTTGTTTTTGGTATTCTATACCTAAATCAGCCTTTTTAAGAACTTTTTTCTTTGGTAGTTACCATGACTCATTTCGAGTTGTTAAATTCAAATACCATAGTATGCATTCAAGGTTGTCAGACGACTTTGTAGTATCATTGCACCATTATTTGGAACCATTGCTTTACTTAATGTAAAGCATATATTTTGTTATCTTTGTAATTTTGCATCTGTAATGTTGTCTCCCGATTTAAGACTCAATTTTTTATACCGATAACTTGTTCATAGAATACTAGAGCGTGTCATAGAACATGACGATGAGGTCAATACGCAACTTGCATGCATTAACTTTGCTTTTAGGACCAAAGTCGATGCATTCATGAACCCATTAAAACAGCATCTGGATTCCCTTTTTTGCCTTCTGGTGACATACATTTTGTGACGATCCAATAACGTTGGTACCATTGTACTTTGAACTGCATAGCTGACACATCGTATGCTATCTACTTTCAGCTTATAGTATCATTCTCAGTTTTTTAAAAACAGCCTATGTTATAGATACATTTCTAATTGTTTAGCAAATGCTGTATCCACTGTTTCAAAAGGCAGCCGAGGCGGCTGCCTAGGCGCTAGGCAGCTCCTAGCCGTGCCCCACTTTATGTAGGCGTTTTGATTTTGTAGTTTATTTCAGGTCAACCGGTTTCAATGGGTTAAAAAAGCATCTAATAACAAAAGAAACATATTAAATCTACTAAACTTAGGTCTGAAACAAACCCTCTTTTTTCGATCGACAAGCAACCTCTTTCCTAGATTGATGAACAGGATTGAACAATGAATAAACTAGACATTGTCAAGATTGAACAACTTAGTGTATGTTCAATTTAAGGCTAAAATCACTAAAAATAAAAAGCAAAGGAAAACCACTCAAAATTCGATGATGATTTGGATTCAAAACTAAGATCCGTCTTTTCAAATTTGATATCTTATTGATTTTGGATTAGATTTGCATTTTACATTGTACATTTCAAACTTCAATTTGAAACACATTTCATGACAAATTTTTGGCTTATGTAACTGGGTGTTGTCATCCTAGACTTTATTGAATTGTAATCGAATAACTATGAGCTAATAAACTTGAGATGCTTGATTTAACATGAAAACCATATTTACAACATGTCTATTGCATGTGAATTCAAGAAAAAACATGTAAACAACACTAAAAAGCCGTTTTCCCGCCTGGGCGCCGGCGGCCAGGCGCTCAGGTGGCTCCTTCCTGCCTAGACCCCACCTAGCGCCTTTTGAAACCTTGGTTGTATCCATGTCCGACATCGAGTACATTAGACCGACTTATATGCCAACAGTTAACCCTTTCCTTGAGATAATGTTAATTATAGTTCATCTTTACTAGTTTCCAGTTCTGCATAAAAAAGCTTGTTAACCTTTTAATAAATTCCAGAGTAGGCTCCTCCAAATGATTTTTATGAAATTAACAACAATTTCCTGATATGACTAAGCCTTCATTCTTCCCAAGCTGCTCATTGTATTTTGTCATACTTAATACCTTCGTTTACCGATGCCTTTATTGGATTACACAAGGCAGGGTTTAATATGTTTCCGTTGACGCTCTAAAGGATCTCCCTGAGTTTTTTTGTTTTGTTTGGTATGATAGTTGATTAGTTTAGATTTAGGTCGTGTCCCTAACTTGTAAGTGTAAAGGTCAACTGGTCAATTGCGTTGGTTGTTGGCCTAAGCTTATAGTTGATATCATCATTATCAGTTTTATGGGGGGATAATCCCCTACATATATTGGACTTGTTTTTTTTTAACTGCCTGTGAGCACTTCCCATTCTCATTTTAGTGAGGCTACATACTATTCAGTACATATATCAAAAATTGACCAAGAAAATTTAATCCTTCAATTTAGCAACACAGTACCCATCTAAAGCACACCTAAATTAGAAAAAAAAGGTTTTTTCCTGATCTGGATTTAAGTTTAAACATTTTCCTTTTATCTGTTTATATAAAACAGGAAATGACGAAGCAGTTGGCTAGTTTATCTCGTAGATGGTTTGTTATAAAGAATTTATAACCTGTATATCATTTTTCTTCTTCTTTGACATGAGTTTTTACCCCTCAAACATAAGGAAATGAAAAGCCTATCATTGTATCTGTTAAGTAGTAATATACTTTTGCCACTTCATGCTATTGATATTTTCACATCTGACTATTATGCCTGGACGGTCATAGATGTCTTAATAAATCAGAAATACTTTGTATTTTGAAATATTTTACTTTTTTGGACAACTTGATCCTGCTATATTGTTGATTGTGGTCTATGAAGGTGTTTTTATCAACTTTAGCTAGTGAATTTTGTTCTCTTCTTGCAGAGCTTTTGTTGCACCAGCTGATATTCAGGCCTTTACGAGTGAGGTGAAAGATAAGTTATTAGCTAAAGGCCAAGCAAAAAGCCATAAATTTTTTGCGCCAGCAGTAGAGGACATATGTGAAGAATTCGAGCAGTTACATCATAGAGATTCTGGTAATCTGGAAGATTCTAATTGTGACGCTTCCATGGATACAGATGAAAATGCTTTGGAGAATGGATTAAAAGATGGGAGAAGTATAGATGGTCCAAGCAGAGAAACAGATGATACAAGATCTAGCAACTCATGCAAAGCTGGTGAAATCTCTTCTCCACTTAAATCACCTAAGAGAAAGAAAAAGAAGAATAAACCTCTCGATGATGAGGCTAATTCACAGAACGAGGTGGTACTAGCATTATCCTGTTCTAACGAAGAAGTCCAAATTGATGAAGAGAGAGAAGTTAGGAAGGATTTTTCATCACTAAAAACTTCCCTGTCTAGGGAAAGTGACGGTGGAAAGAAAGCACAAATGAATGGTCAAAAGTCGGGACAAACAACAACTGTGTCAAAGAAGAAACCTAAGGAAGGCCATAGTGTTCATAAGAATGGCGTTTCAACTGCTTCATCTAAGCCCAGGGAAAATTCTGTTAACAGTACTAAAGTAAGAAAAATGGCCACAAGTAGCGGTATAAGGGAATCGTACAAGGAGCGAAAACAAGATATAGATACTACTAATGAAAAGAAAAAGGAACTGAACGAACATAGAAAGTCTGTGGATGAAGATGATTTTCCCCCAACCAAGCGTAGGCGTGAGGATTCTGAATATCTCTCTAAATCTGTAATTAAGACAGTAGAAAATAAAACAGGAAAATTACTCGCGGAGAAGAAAAACGATGAGTTACATGGTAGCATAGCTAAATTGCCAGTTACTCAATTGCATGCGAAAAGAAGAGCTGTTAGAATTTATGATGACGATGATGATGAACGACCCAAAACTCCCGTTCATGGTAGACCTGTAAGCAAGGCTAGTGGTTCTGTTGGATTGAAGAAAAAAGAAAATAATGAATCAAATTCCGTAAAGGTTCTCAATGAGCATTCGAGACAAAAATCTGACCAGTCTTTAGACAAGAAGGTTAAAAAAGTCGTAGCTAGTCTTACCCCACATAGTAACACAAAACCAATAGAAAGAGTTACTATAAAAAAGGACAAGCTTATTTTAGGATCCCCGAGGAATTCTCCTATGACAGAAGGCGATAGTAAAAGACAGGTGTTGGAACTGAAAAAAACTGATCTTACTCAAAAGAAATTACAGACAGGACCTAGTAAGGGACCCAGTTTTGTTTCGGATGGGTTGGGAAATACTCAAAGCAGTGTGAAAAGCGAAAAAAGTAAGATTATATCTTCAGGTCAATCGAGAAATATCGAAAGTATCTCTACTCATGATACTGATATTGTAAGAATGGATTCTGCAAATGATAACAGTTTCTCGGGTGGAAGGTACATTCGGATTTTTCTTTATTTAATGTTTTTTTAACCTCAAGACCCCCATTTTCTTCTATTAAATGTATAATCTCTGTACATCAGCCTATCAACTTTTAACAATTAGTTCTTCATACTATAGCACAGTATAGACACCCATCTAAACAAAATCAAGCAATTAGGATTTAGGACACCAGCAATTCAAACTATGCACTAATTTTTTATTGCGCTGGGGACCGGTCTATTAAGCACCGATCTACACAAATTCGAAAAGTTTGTATTCCACACCTTAAAATTTGAAATTTTAAGCACTTTTGGATTTTATTAAGTTGGTGTACTAATTGTCCGATTTTAGTTTAGATTGGTGTGTAAATTGTATTTTTAATAGGTCGTTGTAGTACATGTTCAATTTTGTGTGGATTAGTGTGAACAATGTTGAATATAATAAGTATAGTTTCAAGCTTATTCGTTAGTGTATAAAATCTTTATCCGGAAAAAGTTAGTGTACAAATCATGTTTCCCCTTTCGTTCTTGGAATCCTTTTGTTGATTTTTTTTATTTGGTTAATTCCAGGATGGAAGCAAGTGTAGATGACGGTACGAAGCATTTTTTTGGCTCTAAGATTTCAGAGTCCTCTTCAATGAGAACCCTGATTGCGGCTGCACAGGCTAGTAGGAAACAAGCTGTCTCACATAATAACAATATTCATCGCGATGAAAATAACACTCTGTCGACACCCTCAATTGAACAGCCGAGGAGGAGTGAGAGTCCTCTTTTGCGACCGAATTCAGAGGGAGATTATTCAAACACACTCAAGATGTCTTCCCAGCAAGATTTATTATCTGATAAGAAACCTGGTAATGAAGAATATGAAGAGAGAAGAGTTGAAGATACTGAAGCTGCTGTTGCTAGAGATGCTTTTGAAGGGATGATAGAGACACTGTCAAGGACGAGAGATAGTATCGGGCGCGCAACACGTCTTGCAATTGACTGTGCCAAGTATGGAATTGCTAATGAAGTAAGCTAGTTTATCCAAATTTGCTGATTTTACCAATTTGTACACTATATTGTTAATATTGCTATTTGCTACTCTAAAGCACTTGTTAGGTACCTATTGTTTGATCACACTAGGGTATTAAGTAATAAGTACCTATCTCCACTTATTTGAACAAGGGGAAACTAGCTTTAGGTACAACTTATACCACTTAATAAGGGAAAACACAACCTCTGAAACTTCATTTTATTCTAGTAATTTTTTTTGGAAAATATTTTTAAATACTAATAAGACCCTCGTTTCTTCTTACTAATTAAATATGTTTCATGTAACACAAACTGTTTATTAAAATTACTCCTTACACATTTATTGATTATCTCTTCCCCCATCATGTGAGATCCCATAAATTTCTCCACCAAACTTATATCACTTTAATATTTTTTTTACACTGTCAAATCAATGTTCATGCTGTGAAATTGGTTAAATAGTGTCCCCCCCCCCCCCCCCCCCCCCCCCCTCTCTGATTGGTACAAGTATACTGTTATACCGATGTTCTTAATTTTCTATTGTATGCTGTCATTTTTTTATGGATGAACTTGGCTTAGCTTATGGATTATATACAGTATAAGATTGCTTTGGATTATGATCTCTTAAACACTGCATGCATACTATGAATTAGGCATCTATTGTAAGTGTCAGATCTTTTTGTTTGGCTGCTATATTAGCAAAGTTTTGTGATTTGACCTTTTTTAATATTTTGTATTTTTGAAATATCTTAAAATTGTTGAAGTGCTATAACTTGACACTATTTAATCAGTATACAATGACACGTCTTAAGTGTTATAATGTGACATTATTTAATTGATATACCGTGACAAATAAATAAAAAATCTATTTGTATATGGTTGAATTTTTTTACAATAATTCTATAGATTTTTTCTTCTTCTTATATGTTGCAATAATTCAATTTAGAAACAGCAATGGAAGAATATCTGGCTAATTAGGTTTTGAATTAAATATAATGTCGAGATAATAATGGAAATAGAAGGGAGTTGGTGAATTAGGGAAAGATATGCCGAATAGTAGATAAGGCTTTTGCTTCACTAAAATGACTAACGAAATAGAGTTCTCTTACTAACATTTTTTGCTATATAAGTGAATAAAGTTGCTGTAATATCCCGCTAAATTATTTCGCCGGTTAAAATAAGAGGAAAATAATAACAAAATGATTTTAAATTTATATATATAAATACAGTCCTTTAAAATCCAATATTTCATTAAAGGGGAAGTGAGTCAAGGAAACTCCTGCGCACTCACATTACAGAGAACTTACCAAGCCTATTCCGGTTCGGGAACCATATAGACGTCATATTGTAACCAAAAGGAACACGTGCTTTAACAACAACGATGTATAAAATTCGGAATCAAACGAATTTGAATATCAAGTGGAGTACGCATTGATATCAAATAAAATGGCCAATCGGAACTGTATTATGGATAATCATACTTATAGAGGGAACAAAACCAAATTGTTACAATTAATTTCTCAACACCTCTCCATCTCATGTATCATTCTAAGGTTTTAGTGCTTCACATTACCGTGTTACCCGTAAATGATAACCTTAGTGTAATGGCACTCCCATAATAAAAGTAGTATGTATGAGTAAACAAGATAAGCTATTCTGTTGCAAAGTCGTTGTGGAATGTCCTATTTTTTCCTCGGTCTTCAAAGCCCCAGTCCGTTCTTTCTCGCTACCACTCGCCGACTTTTATTTGGTTATTTTGGAGTGAGGCCTTAACAGCCTTTTCTGCTTCCCGGTTGACACAGCATTTGATTGGCGGCCACCGTCTAGGATCGTCAGACCTAAATTGGGTGACAAATCCGAGAGATATTAGTGCTTCTTGAGCATTTTCTTTCACCCTTAGTTCCCTACATTCCCTGCACCTCCGTTACTCGCTTCTTGCAGCTGCTCTTTACACACCTCCGGATATCTGGTACCATACCTTTGCCCGTTTCCCAAGGGCATGAGAGAAAAGTATATTGTCTTGTAGTCAGCAACGCTTTGTTAGCTGTATAGGTCATCTGTATGATGCTAACTAACAGCCACATGGGCAAGGAGCCTAGTCAGTTATGGACATGGCACAACCACAAATTATTATATGACCATTTTGTATCAACAGTTCTATATCCTTCAAGATATTATATAGTAATAAACTATACTTTTTTCTGTATATATATATATATATATATATATATATATATATATATATATATACTGGTATACATAAATGTATATCGTTACTAAAAAACAGGATGTTGCAGTTGTAAGAAACAAAGTATTTTTCTTGGAACAATCTGTTGACTAGCTTCTAAGTAATCGTGAATTTTAATAGGTATGTGAGCTAATTTTCCGAGTTTGGGTTGATAGATGTTTAGGATGTGAGTTTTGATAGATTGGTGTATGTTTAATTCGTGTAGAGAGATGTTCAAATTGTGAAACTTAATACTATGGTGTACTAATTGTTAACATCTGATAGACTCATATGGAAACATGAGATTTCCCAATACTTTTATAATTAATTTGAAAGAATATGGAATATGTACATTTTTTTTCACTAACTTGTTATTTTCTGCAGGTTGTAGAACTGCTCATACGGAAGTTGGAAACTGAGCCTGACGATCATCGCAAAATTGACTTATTTTTTCTGGTAGACTCTATCACTCAGGGCTCACACAAAGGTAAAGGTATTTTCATCGAAGCACTCGGCTTTCCCCTACTGCACTTTTATTATACACTTTATTTCTTCTGTTGCAAAAGTCATAAGTTTCTACGTCTTAAACCATATAATTATATGTTCTTTTATTTTTAAAACCATATATTTCGATAAAAGTTCAAAGAAGCTAATTAACTGTATACCCAGTTGTAAATTTCACCTATTATCATCTCTCAAACAATTCATTATTTATACAATGTAAACGGACCCAGATGTTATGAGAATTAAAATAAACAAGCGAGCTCAATTTTCCTAAATTGATACTCGCTAATTGATATTGTATTTTTTCTAGGTTTTAGGACCATCAGACTTGTTCCTTTCAAATTATGCTTCTTTCTCTTCAGAAAGTGTGAATATGGAAACTTGGTCCATTATTTGCAAACTAATACGAATACTGAAACAGTTAATTAATCTCATCATTGCAATCTAAGTCAAAAGGCTTACTAGCTTATAACTAATGGAAGACGCCAGAACCACATATTTTAGTACGGTGACAAAAAGTCTCAATTGAATGAAGGTATTTCAAACAGAGCTCTAAAGATGAAAATAGGCAGTGGACAAAGTGGCTGTCCCTTCTACCTGTATGCTGACAATTACCCGTAAATCCACGTTGATTAACTGGTTCACCACATAAATTTGCGACTCTGCTGACCCTTTTAGAATATTTAATGAGATTTTACTGAATTTAATTACTTGGGAGTCCTAAAAACATATATTTCAGTGATCAAAGTGATATTTTGAATTTATTACTGTTTGGAGTAATATCATGCATCATACTTCAGCTGCACATGCTAGTTTGTTGTGAATTATGCCAGTTGCCGGTTTCATTTGTTCTTTAAGTTCTCTAAGTAGGTTTACATTCAACTATCTGTGTGTATTTTGATTCCATGCTCGTAGTTTTCATGTCTCCTTAATTGTTATTATCAGGCATTGCTGGATCATCCTATATTCCTGCAGTTGAAGCAGCATTGCCTCGTCTAATAGGAGCTGCAGCTCCTCGGGGACCTTCAGCTCATGAAAATCGGCGTCAATGTCTCAAGGTAGTTACATATGTGCAAGAATCGTTTCATGCTCCGTCAGGAGTTGTGTTATTTTCCAACTAATACGGGGTTAATTACAGTTTTGTACAGTAATCTATCATAAGATTCGTATTTTTTAAAACACACAGATTGCATCATTTTGATGCCAATCTAGCATTTCGCGACGGTTTTGAACACTTCGCGTACTAAATAGGAAAACAGCCCTAAGTTGGGGTACAAATTCGTTACAAAAACGAAATATTTTAATATGCTATACACCATTTTGACATGATATTTGTATTTTGTATGCTACTAATCATGTTTTTTCAATCCAAGTCTTTATACAAATTGTAAGGTTGGGTAACAGTATTGAATAGGCATGATAAATTGGTCT
The DNA here is from genome assembly GCA_963682055.1 of Primula veris. NCBI lineage: Eukaryota > Viridiplantae > Streptophyta > Magnoliopsida > Ericales > Primulaceae > Primula > Primula veris. The sequence continues at coordinate 13,625,474 of OY821743.1, read as the reverse complement.
AAGAAACCTTTACCAAGGGGAGGAAGTAGGTACATGCTAAAAGGGGCTACAACATCCCCCATATTGAGAAAAATCAGAAATTTTTCCATATATTTTGCTGAAAAGTTGATGATTATATACTTTCAGTACCCCCTCCACCCCCCCCCCCCCCCCCCCCCCCCCCCCCCCCCCTCCTCTCTATTTACAACAAAATATAAACATGCAAACAATTCAGCCCCACCCCAGCTTCAAATTTTCCGTCACTGACCTTTACCAATCCTTGATGTGTGATGTATACTAAAGATTAATTGCTTGTGAGGAAGTTGTTTTGTGTTTGGTATAAAATTCTAGTTGTTATTTCCATAGGTTTTAAAATTGTGGATGGAGAGGAATATCTTACCAGAGTCTCTCCTACGAAGACATATTGATGGCCTGGGTATTCCTAATGAAGATAATTTTATGTTGAAACGCCCCTCTCGAGCTGAGCGAGCTGTAGATGATCCAATTAGAGAGATGGAAGGAATGCTTGTCGATGAGTATGGGAGGTATATAACTTCTCTCTTTTTGGTCTTTTATTTTTATTTTTTACTTTTTAGCACAATGATTTTTTTTATCATGTTTTGTGGGTTTCTTCCCAGTTATTGTCCTTATATTCTAATATGTCAGTTTAAGTTATCTTAGTGGATTCGTAAGAATCCTATTTCTGGCATGGATATATCGACTAAGATTGCTAAATTGTCGTATTTAGCCAATTCAGGCATTTTGTTAGACTTATGTCACTTAAGTATTTCCATTATGTAGTGTCTTCTCATTATAGGAAGTAGGAACTTAGGGTTCTTTTTAAATTTTAATGTTCTTTTACCCTGTATGTACACTCCGACTTTTAGACCTTTCGTTTAGTACCTTCTATTAAATATTAACGTGTAGATTTGTACCCTGCCATCAAATGTCGGATAGAAGAATGACGTGGTAGTGACATCAGCACTGCCACGCCACTAATTTTCATTAGACATGAGAGTATTTTTGTTATTTATTAAGTGCATGCTTAAAAAAGATTGAACACTTTTTTATTTATCTTATACTTATACAGACATTATTAAATACTTATGAAAAAACATGTCAGACGGGTAAATTAGTGGAGGTGAAAGGTGGTTTGCTCGGGAGGGCTCGGACTGGCGGCTGTAAGCAGTGGTGGTTGGGCAGGGGCGGCGGCAGTAGGGAGACGTTTGCCATCCCATTTAGTTAAAGATAAAAAGATAAAAATTGAGTTTTGGAACCGTATAAATGGAATTTGGAGGGGGGGGGGGGAGGATCTTTTATACCTTTGTTTGCGCTCGATCCCTATATGGAATTGAGAGTGGGGTTTGTAGGGATCAGGGTAGTTGCTTCACATTGATGAACAGAGCTTTTTATGGTTGGATCCCGTGTCATTAACTCTTCGGGTGTGTTGAGTGGAGTTTTGTGATTTGCAACGATTTGATATAAAAATCCTTTGTATAGATGCAGATTAGGTTTTGTTGTCTTGAGTTGATAGGTGAAAAGGGTGGTGGGTGGACTAGCGGCCATGATTTGGGTTATGGCTTGATACCGTTTATGGGTTTGATGTATCTGAAGGTCAAGGTGGAAGATGAGAGGTCGAAATGAAAGAGGCCCGTGGTGGTGGCGGTGGTGTCACGGAGGGGATGGTGGATTGGTGCTTCTAGGGGATGTGTGAAGATGTTTTTTTTTTCTAAATCTATTTATTGCGTATATATAAAATGTATATAATATAAGTATGTTTTTTTTTTTAATAATGTGTACCTATAGAAAAGTTCTCATGTAACATTTTATAATAAATTGCCTTTTAAATTTGCAATTTAATGTATTTAAAATTTTTAATATATTTTGTTGTACTCCTAGTATTTAGTCAAAGAACCCTATCTTTATGTTTTATGCATATACAAGTATTATAATATGCTTTTTAAGTATATTTATGATTTTTTTACTATAGTGTGTTTTGTTTTTGTATATTTATCGCATATATGTTTTTGGTATGGCATATAAGTTTGTCATTTTTATCTAGTATAGGTATTGAATCATTGATATGTGTGTGTGTGTGTATATATATATATATATATATATATATGGGGGAGGATCAACCCACACCTATATTTACACTTACTTTTACACTCTGATCTCAGTTGTCCATATATTTCACTTTTAATGGCCGTGAGCAATTTATTTATTTAAAATACATAAACACACTCTTTTATTTGATTTTATATTCCTCCTCCCCTCTCTCTCACACCTACATCTTTCTTAATGGAGATTGAAAATTTCTTTATGAAAAAGAGAACTCTTTTTAATGTAGATTGAAATTTAGGACACCCACACAAGCCCTAAGTCAAGTGTTGATCGGCAGCTAGTCTTTAAAGCTTTTTATCGAAGGCAAAGCAGGGACTTTCTGGTCTCCTACAAAGTATTTCAAGTATTGCTATTAATTTTCATTAAGGGCTTTGATTAGTCTGATACTGGGGTTTTTTGCACTTTTGTACACCATACTATTGACTTTTTACGATTTTGTACACCATACTACCAGATTATTTAATTAGTACACCATACTACCACATTTTGGTGATTTTATACACTTCCGCCCAATAAAATAAAAAATTCCATCCAAAAAGAATGTGGTAAGAAAAGACTTCATCATTAGCCCTAAAATTCAAGCTAGACTTGAAAATTTAAACGGGTTTGTACATAATTACTTTGTGGTATGGAATGAACATGATAAGTTTGAGGTTAGTAGGCTACATGGATCAAGCTATGCAATTGATATTACGGAAGAAAAAATGTGGGTGTAATATGTGAAAGTCGAGTGGGCTGAAATTATTATACGGAAGTGTATAAAATCACCGAAAAGTGGTAGTATGGTGTACTAATTAAATAATCTGGTTGTATGGTATATAAAATCGCAAAAAGTCAATAGAATGGTGTACAAAAGTGCAAAAAACCCTATGATATTGGGTATTGAAAGATGTAGACGTGAGAGAGAGGAGGAATATAATAAATAAGAGATAGTGTTATGTATTTTAAATAAATGAATTGATCACGACCATTAAAAAGGAAGTATACAGACGGTTGAGATTAGAGTGTAAGCTTGAGTGTAAATATAGGTGTGGGTTGATCCTCCCCCATATATATATATATATATATATGGAAAGTAGTGGCATACAATAGTTCCCCCTTGATTGGAGGGATAAAAGCATATTGAACTGTTGATGACGTCACCGCCATGTCATATTTTCATCCAACATTTGACGGCAGGGCACAAATCTAAACGTTTATGTTTAGTAGAGGGTACTAAACAAAAGGTTTGAAAATAGAGAGCATTGCTTGAAATTGGAGTGCAAGTACTGGGTAAACAAACCGTTAGCATAGGTATTTACTTTCTTAATTCAGGGATACATTGGTTTTCTTTTATTTCCTATATCACATAGTGTTGCATTTTAAACATTTGAAGAGATTGAAATAGTAAAAGTTTTCATCAATTATAAAATTAAAATGTGGGTTTTCGTGCATTTATTGAAAAAAAAAATAGTAGTAAAGTTTAAAGTATTTTACTACCTTTTTGGTTATTTGAGCTCTGGTGCTCGAAGCATTATTCTCGGGTTCGATTCGTTGCTTCATATCAATTTGATCTGAGGGCTTGGTGTCACATTTGCAAGTGCTAAATTGTAAGCCATCGAAGTCTGTTTAAATGATTTTTTGTACAGACAGAGTAAAATAGTTAAAGTCAAGTTGACTTGTATGATCAAGAAAGCAAACTAGTTTCCTTTGTTTCTGAAATGTATTTTATGATCTGATGATTGCTATCCCTGAGGCTTCACTATTAAATGTTATTTTATGTTCTTGGGTTCAAATGTTCTTGCACTGTTGGTCTTTTATTAAATGCTGCCAAGGTCTTATCTGTTTTACCCAGTGCTATGGGTAGTATCAAAGAATTAAAGGCATTTCAACATGATCTCTGTAGTTTTGGTTCTTGAGTTCAAATGCTCTTGCACTGTTGGTCTTTTATTAGATGCTGCCGAGGTCTTATCTGTTTTTACCCAGTGGCATGGGTAGTATCAAAGAATTATAAAGGCATTACAACATGATCTCTGTAGTTTCACTAGTTTTCTATCAAAACCTACTTAACTCTGCTGTTTTGGGCAGAGTGAATTGGTCCCTAAGGAACCTCTAAACTTCGAAAGGTAGTGTGGATGAATTCCCGACTGTGCTACTTTCTCTACCTTTCTGGTGTCATCTAGCTCTTAATTTTAATAGAAGGTTTTTGCATTGAACTAAAAACTGGCATCATTGGCAGAAGTGAGAAAGGTTGTGTAGATAAATTCCTGACTGTGCTTCTTTCTCTACCTTTCTGTTGCCATCTAGGTTTGAAATTTAATAGAAGGTTCTTGGCTTCTTGCAGTGAACTAAAACTGGCATTATGTGCATGTTGAAGGAAAATTTGTTTTATCTTTTGTTGTGTCGTGGTTTTTTTTTCTCGCTTTTCACTTTGCAGTGGTGGTTAACTCCATTTATCCATTATTTATTGGTAAATATGAAATTCGGCTGGGCAATTTTATTGTATACGCTAGCGTGCTTATCTAACCGTTTCTTGTTTCCTGTCTTATGAAATAATGCTTTCCTCTGAGGATTCATATTTGTGTAATGCCACAATTAAGTTAGTTCATCTCATAGCTACTCATTCGGATTTATACATGCGTTCTCTTAACACCTTTTTTTCTTCTGGATTTACAGCAATGTTACTTCTCAGTTGCCTGGCCTATTATCCGCTAATCTTTTCGAAGACGATGAAGATGATGAACCTGGGCCTTCATATGCTGAACCTGATATTGAATCCCCAATAGGAAAACAGCCCGTGACTCTGGATTCTGAAACATGTGTAACTCCAAGTGATAGAACCAACTGCATATTAGAGGATGTGGATGGTGAACTTGAAATGGAAGATGTATCTGTACAACCAAAAGATGAGCCATTTTCTTGTGGAGATGGTTCAGTTAATGATGAATATATGGAAACATGCTCTGAAGAAGTGTCCCCTTTTCATGGTTCTCCACCGTTACCTCTTTATTCTCCTCCTTCGACCCCACCTTTGCCTTCATCACCTCCACCATCTCCGTCTCCCCCGCCTCCTCCATCTTCGTTTCTCTCTTTACCTCAGTCGCTTCCTGTACCACCGTCAGGTCCTCCTCAGCCGTCTTTTTCGCCACCTATGATATCGCAGCAATTTCATCTACCTCAATCTTCAATACCTAATGTTTCACCAAATTTATCCTACCAACAACCTTTACCTCTTGAGAATTGCAGCACACCAAGTGTAAAGTTTTTTTCTTTCTTATTACCTCCTTTATTGTCATGTCATCATCTTTGTTGGTATATACTGTGTTGAGAGGGAAATTATATTTATTGTACATCAACCTATTATCTTTTCACGATTAGTAGATCAATGGTACTATCAAAGTTCAAGGTATACTCACCATTATACAAAATATCAAACTATTACTATACTGACCTATCAAAATTTATAATTGAGAAACTAACTTACACAAAATCAAACACTTGGACACCAGCCTATCAAAATTAACAAATAGGTAAACAAAATTTTAAAATATTTGGTTTAGTAATTGTTTTAACTTTGTGCAAGTCGAGTCTTGCTCACCAGCATATTTTAACAATTAGCTTTTAAGATTTTTTAGTCCTGGTATAGTTTTTTTCAATTTTGTATAGCCTGGTTTAGTAATTGTTAAAAGTCAATAGTCGGTTTACAAAAGTGATTTTTCCGGTTGAATAATGGAGAAGGCTGTTCATTCTTTTTTTTTGTGTGTGCAGGGAAATCAGTTTGTCCAAATACCTCCGAGTAGTACTTTTAGGCATAACGAAGTGCATGTGAACTCCCAAGCTCCACAACAAAATCAACATTTTCAAACCAGAAATTCAAATCCCCAATTTCCGCAAAGACCTTTTCATCCAATTCCACCTCCTATGTCACAGGCTAGTCATTATGTTTATCATAATTCACCAGCAAACCAACCTTCACATCATCCTTATCCCCGCCCATACTCATCACCAAACCTTCGCGATGGTCCAAGACGATATATTCCTGATGACCAATGGAGGAGACCAACAAATGAGTTTAAGAGAGAAAATTCTAGAGGAGCATGGATGGGCAAAGGTGGGAGTGGGGCACCTTATGGACATGAAGGTGTTTCTCTACTTATACATATTTCTTGCATTATGTGACAATTTTTATGCTGCTATAAATTTCTTTTTAGGTTTTTGAGATTTTTTCTGCCAGTATCTCGGTGCATTTCTATTTTTGTGAACCCCACCAACCTACTTACTATGTGAAGCGTGATAAAAGGTTAACATCTTACGGAGTATTTTCGTAGAAAATGGAGGAAAGAGATAAATGTAGAATTAGTATGTGTAAATATGTACGTATGTGCGTGTGTATATATATATATATCATTTTATGTATTATTCCATTATTGTTATTTATATGTTAATTTGATTTTATTTTCAGTATAGGTAAAGAACAGAATGGCCAATTGTACCCAGAAAGTTTAAATGTCCTTATAAACAGGTTTATGTGGTGGTTGAAAAATTTAGACTTTGATCTATGAAAACAAGCTTACAGATTTTCAGGATTGTGTTTCTCTTTGATTGTTTCCCTTCTCTCCCCCTCTGGTAGCAGTAAAGAAAGTCAGTTGATGGTTCATATTGTGTTTTTGTTTGTTTATGTAGTAACATATTTTGCTGAGTAGATTCTGAGATGGCTTTTTAGCGTTTAATACGGTGGTCTCCTTTTTATGAATCTTTCATTTTGTTGGCGTTTTTCACTTTAACAGTTATTTACCTAATTTCTTACTTGGCAGGGCATTTTTCTACTCCATTTGAACGGCAAGCTATGAACAAAGGTGGTTTTCATCCCGCCACCCCTATTCCAGGTTACATTGTCTTATCAAGAAGATTCTTTTTTTAGATGTCGCTTTGAATCTCCTATTCTTGCCATGAAGCAAAAATTATTCTGGTTTTTTTTTAGCAAGTAATCATTTGTGGTTCATTTTTTCTTCTTCAAGGTCATGCTGTTTCACCACCGATGCCTTTTAGACCAGATATGCCCCACATTGATCGATGGAGGCCATGAGGTTTGTACTAACTTTTTTTCCTTTCTCTATTGTGTGTGCTTTTGCTATCCTATATTGTTTTTGCTTTCTGCCAAGTGTCAATACTCTTTCTTTTCTTTAGTAGAAGTAAATCTATTCCGCACATGTAAGTGATGTTTGAGCTGATCTTTTGGTTACTGCATCTCATGTATTATTCATGTTTTTTTTGCATGTAACCTGTTGTTTTCTCATTTTTCGGATGTTCAGTCCTCGGTAGTTCTTTATTAATTAAAGTTAATCTGGCCTAGAAGTTCGGGAGACAAATTTTTTTTTTATTGAGTAGATCATTAGTAGACATTTCCTCTCTTAACGGGATTCATAATCTTATACAGATCCAGATTCACCACCTATCAATTGAAAATTTGTACTTTTGGTAGGTTTTAAAATAGGGTGCACTCCCTTCCCTGAGATGAGACGCAATGAAATTTAATAAAAACAACAAAGTAAGACATTATAATTTGAAGGATATAAATTACGAACTGTTAACTTTCCATCCCTTTTGAAAATACGTTATTAGAGCTAATTGGGACAAATCAGGCCTGACAGGGTTTAAATCCTAGTCGACTAGCCTCTTCAGTTTCCTTCTTCGGGAAATGTTGTGTTCAGCAATGTTTGCGAAACCTTTTACACTCTTTTAATTTTGTATTGCTAGAGGATTAAAAATAGGAAGTAGACTCCGTTTGTATTGCCATCAACATAAAATATAGCAATAATGGTATTGAATAAAACTACCTTCTTTTTTCCTTCTTATTTCTTGTTTTTGTTGATAACATGCTTGGTTTACAAAATTGTGTCTATTGCAGGGTGGATGATCTCAGAGGCAGGTGGGAGAGGTAAAATATTATCTACGAGGCTCCAGAATAGGATTCAAGCTTTTAGTATAAAAAAAAAGTAAAAAAAAAAACTGCGGGTGCAAACTCAAGTTTTCCGGTGTTATGGTGGTGCTGAGCCCTTGGGGGGATTTTAGCAGATTGTAAATTGTAGTTTTCGTTGGCGAATCTGGCCAATAGAAGCTCACATGCGAAGTGTAAGCTTGTTACTCATTTAGTATAGTTGTTTCCCTGACTTGTAATTATACATCATATACTAACATAAATTTTTTGCAACATCTTAATATAAGTTGGAACAGTACTTTTTAGTTTCTTAAATTTCTTGTCAATGTGTATGTTTCTCTTCTTTCCTCATATTTTATATAAGGCGGTAACATTTAGTTTTCTAAAGTTTTGCAATCACCTAATCAACAGTAGTCAATTTATTGCTATAAGCTAGAAATTGACAAAACAGGAGATAATAAGGAAGTTGATAGTCTTGCAAATATAAGATATAATATTTCTATTTATGTTTCTTAGCTTTGCCAAACATGAATTGGAAAGTATTAAAACTGGAGCGACGTCTGTTATATTTTCCAAAAAACCCAGATAGAAGATGAGGACAGATTTGAAAACTGAGTATTCTAGCTTCATGTTTGCGAATTTTGTTTTACTAGCTCAATAATATCTGGAAAAAAACGCGCTGCTATGTTTACAGATAAAAAAGATTCACCCCTCATAGTAATCTAAAGTTCTTAAATACCCCAATCTCTTGTTTTGTTTTCCCTTTCACAACTATCTTTGAATTTTCTATCTATTTCTCCCTGTTCTTGAGGGTCTTCCTAATCCCAGTTTCACATCCCTCTCTCATTTCCTTGAAAAAGTTGGTATATCTGAATCTAGAACCAAAATCGTCCAGAATGTCCCTGGGAGCCCTATGTAAAATTGATTTAACTGCACGTAAGACTTGTGAATGCTAAACCCTAGTTGATTTGTCGAAAATTATCCATTTTCCCCCCCTTTCGTATCACACCTGTTTCTTCTTTTCTGGAAATGGATATGCATCTCTATCGTTTAAGTGATTTATTAGCTTTTTTTGCGACCTATTTGTAGAATTATAATAAAAGGCTTTGCTGTATAATATTGTTAATTTGTTTGGCCCACATGGATTTTACGCCTGGTGAGTTTAGGGATCCGAAATTAATAAGAGCATTATTTATCGGCAGAAAGAAAAACACTACTGGAAAAAAAATATACGCATTGGTTGCTAGTAGCATTGCACCATAATTTATTCTTGCCATCATAAACCATTTATTTGGTTTTATGTTTGACAAGATTGACAACTATTATTGTAAAACCTCTATGAGTAGAGTCAAGCTAATGGTCAATTTGATATAATTCTTTTATTTCCCGAATATAGTTGCTGCTTATCAATCGTCTTGGGATATAATTGCAAGCATTGAAAATTAAAGTATTGAATGATGCTTCTGCAAACTGTCCGTAATATTTGTTGTATAAGAGTTCACTGAAAATTTTCCAAGATGGGATTGAAATGTATTGAAACACTTTTCCAAGATGGGACTGAAATGTTTTGAGACGGATTGATAATTGTAGCGAGCTTCGGCGCAACAAAAAACTTGCAGGATATTTAACATTTTTGGTGCATGGCTGACTAAGAAAAACATCATTTGCAAGAAGGCTTCTATATTTTCCTGTAATTATTTTTATAAGATGCAAGTGACTCATAAGGGGATTTTATTGTGTCCCAAGTGTATTTCTTTTCTGGGAGCTATTGCAAGTGTAAAGCAGCCTACTTTGAACCGAGAATTGTTTTGATAATCTGAGCAAATCACTCTTTGTTGTTTGATTTACGGCTGTCCTATAGTTGATACGGAAATATTGAGTTTTTTCTCTTCTGAAAATACTATTTGGGTCTTGAAACAGTTGATCTGTTTCTCGGTAAAAAAAATTCCGGTAAGTATTTCTTGGTAGGTATTCATGTTTTATGCTGATATGGCTCTATATGTATGCTGGGAGAACTTCGTGTGAAATGGTCTTGTTTTCTCTCTAGTGTGCGATGATAAATCGGCATATTTATTCAAGCATTACAAAGAAATAAGAAAGTTAGGGTAATCACCCATCGACTTATGGCAACAATGACCAGCAGTTATTGGTATTTGTCAATCACGTTATTTGAGAACAACTTATCGCTTGTTGATAAACATGACCCGCTTAATATGAGTCAGCTATGTGATGAAGATACATATTAATTTCCGAAACTTCATATTCTATATGGTAGATAACTAAGAAATTTTCACAGTAACTATGACTTGGTCTCGCTTACCGAAAGTTTCCTTTAAACGGAAGAACTATGTCAGGACAGTCAATCAAGAAAACAAACCAAAAATCATCTCTTCCTTAAAATTCAGTACCTAAGGCACGAAACCTAGAAGTTGTACAAATGAAATTGGTAGAACATTTGGTACGAATGAGATTATGCATATGTCATGTTAGACAGGTCGTTTTGCTTGGATTTAAAGATGCAACAAATCAACATCACACACATTTATCTTACACCAAAAACCATTTTACAAATTAGAACCTTTCACCTGCCCAAAATAAATTTACAAATACACAACCAAAATACGGCCTGCAGATGAAACTAAAACAAGTAAGCACCTAAGAGAAATGAAAAACGTCTTAAGGGGAACTTGCCTGACTGGGAGCAATTGGAACCGAAGAAGGACCCTCGGTACCAGCAGAGACGCCCCATCCAGCAGTAACACGAGGGGCATGATTAGGATATGGAAATCTCAGCCCCATCCAAACTGGATCACTATGAGGAACCCCTGATCCTTTTAAAGCATCCGCATATCCATTCATATAACAAGAGTTCATCTCATCAATGCTTTGTTTGACAAACCGAACCATACCCTCCTGCTCGCCCTGTTCCCGGACTCTCAGCTTCTCTACCTCATGGGCCTTTTTCAGTCTAGTAATTTCTCTTTCCAACGCACCCTCAACCTTGTGGTGAACTCGATCAGCCTCGTGCCAAGTCTTGACAGCCTCATCCCTTTCTTTTACAGACTCGGCCAAAGAGGACTCTACATATTGAACCCTCTCTCTAAGACCGACTACTTCAGACTCCAGCACCACCAACTTAGGCCTCTTTACGTCAACATCAATCTTTTCCTTTTCCAACGTGGCCCTTTCCGAATCAGCAAACCTCTTCTGAGCATTATACCTTTCTTTCTCAAGAGAAGACAGAGCGGATTTGGTCTCAGATATGGAAAGGTCCAGGTCTGTCTGCATTTTTCCCATGCTGGATCTCATATCGGCCTTCTCTTTCAGGCTATTTTCCAAAAGACCATGGAAGTCAGCCAGTTGCTACCAAGAATGGGACAAACATAGCATCAGTGTGAACAAAATATATTTACAGTATATCATAAGATTCAGAAAACTAGAAAAACTAAACATCACATACTTGCTTCATCTTGGCCTCTGGTGAGTCGGATCCAGCCGTTACAGGTGTTAATGGAGCCTCGTATTTAACATTTGATTTATGAATAACATCTCCCGAGTCAAAAAACCTATTATGTAACTGCTCGAATTCTTCACAAATTTCCTCCACTGCTGGTGCAAAATAATTATAGTCTTTGGCTTGGTCTCTAGCTAATAACTTATCCTTCACCTTACTGGTCAATGCCCGAATATCAGCTGGTGCCACAAAGGCTCTGCAAAGAAATTTCACAAGCTAAAGATGCAAAAGATTAGAAAAAATAAAACAAAAGGTGTATTATTAAGACGTCTCCAACCATACCTACAGAATAGTAATGCCACAAAGGCAAAGCCCTGTTGCACATAGAAAGGTAGTAATGCCCAAGGTTCGCCAAATTGTACCTATATGATCCTCACAAAATCTACAATTCTATCCGTTTCAGCATCTCCACTCACAGTAAGGATGGGAAATTGAACCTTCACGTGACACAAAATTTCTAAAAGTTGCTCTCCTTACTGTGAAATAGTATAGTGACGAACGAAACAGATCCAAACAAAACTCCTGTCGGTCAAGTGCTATTCCATATTCAAGTCTGAGAGAGCTACTAGATCTCTCTATTTGTACTTTGTAGTAATAAATTAACAACTTCCTAATGCTCTCATGTTGCATCCTTTCTTGAAAGGTAAGAAACCTCATAAAGAGCAATAAAAATGAATAAGGCATCACATCCCAACTTTGTTCTGTCATTTTCCTCAAATTTGTAACGACTTCTTGTAAGTTTTCTCTTTTATGGGCAGTTTCCCCTGATATGAAAAATTTTGCACTTATATCATTGGTTACCTCACAAAGAACTAGGAACCTATGTCGTCCTCTAGTTCTCAACGAAAAATATTTTTATCTTTATGCAACTTCGCCTCTTCTGAACTCTAGTGCAAACAATTCCATCCCTGCAACCCTGCAAGACCACTCAGTTCACTCTTTCCTAAACAATTGTTATCTTATGTCTTTAACATTTTTTAACTAATCTGGAGCATAATTGGGACAAGCCATACAAACACTGCCAAAATATCTAGTTGATAGCAAAAGGCACTTACATTTCCTTAGTTCCAAAGAATAGAACAAAGTACTTCCCCGGGACGGGGGCTCGATCCCAATCTTCCGGTTTGCTAATCTGTGACAAAAAGTAAATTCTCAAGACAAACAGACAGAATCTCTAGTAAGAAACAACAAACACATACGACTGTATACAAAAACATATAGCACATACACTAATAAAATAATACTCCTTACGTCTCACAACAATACTGCTTCTTTCAAATTTAAAACCAATTAAGAAAAGTTAGTTGTAGTAATAAATAGACCTAATTTCCTACTAATATAATCCTATGAACATTACTAGTACATATTGTTGTTGATAACAAAGTACACTCAATAGAGATATTTTAGAAAATTAAAGATTTCAGGAAAATACTACGCAAGACATAAGACCTGGGCATAGTAAAATACAAACATGACTAGTTAACCTGCAGAGAAGAAACCAAGTATTAATCGAGAACATGATCAAATTACACTGGAGTGAGCCTGTGTATGCCGAAATCATTGATCACGTCTTCTTTTTTAAGTATAGATAATAGATATAGAAAAAACTAAAAAAAAATCCTTGCATTACAAAAGAGAGGATAGTTCATTCATATTCACCCTTTAGTTACTCAAACATTTCATGTGTAAGACTATTAAAAATGCAATAGAAAGGCAAAAGCACCATTTCCTAGCACGAATACGAGGGGGGAAATCAATGTATAATTACTACTTAAGCATCAAGCCAAAATCTTATCGTTCTTTTTTCATTAAACAACAGAGAAAAGGAGAATACCCACCTTCATACCCACCTCAAAAGTAAGTGGAAGTTCAGAAACAAATGGATTGAACAAAATCTACCAATTGTAGTAAAGAGAAACTCCTCATAACACAATTTCCCAAAAAAAACAAAAAAAAAACTTATAACACAATTTCCCAAGAAATAAAAAAAAAAACTCCTCATAAGGCACTATCAACCTTCATTTGAGTTTTATTTATATAAAAAAAAAAAAAAACTTCATTTGAGTTAATATAAGTCACCAAACTCGAGAACGACATACAAAAGATCTTCTGAATAGCAAGAAGACAAGAAAAAAAAACCATAAACCAAAGATGGAACATGTTTAACTACTTAAAGCAGCAAGTCCTACAAAAACAAGAAAACCAGGAACTCAAATGAAACACACACACACGCACACATATACATATATATATATATAGGAGTGTGAATGTGTGTGTGTGTAGTAGTATATATTATGTATATATAACTAATAAATATATGTGATCATTTCAAAACAAAAAATATATATGTATAGTACAACATTAGATTGCAAAATAAAGGAAAAAGAAAAATGGCAACTGGGCATGCAAGACAAAGTCCTTAAAATTAAAAAAAAAAAAAAAAAAAACCTTAGCAGGCCAAGCTGGAAAACCTTTAACCTTGGCAAGAACAAGATCTCCTAAACTCAACTCATTACTCTTCTCTCCCCCACGTGTCATCTCTTTCGTGATCACTTTTTTTTTTTTTACCAACTTTTTTACCTTTTTTTGTTGTTGTTGTTGTTGTCGTCGTTGATCAACACTCGTTTGAATTAGTGACGTAAATGAAACGAAATATGGCATTCATTTCATCAGGTGAATATTCATTTAAATAGGAACTAATAATTTTAGGAAGATAAACCCAACTTTTTACGAGCAGAACATTATTTGTTTGTGAACATTTATTTTATTTCAAAATATTCAATAATTGAAAAAAATAAATAAAATTTTTTTATTTTTAAAATATATTTTAATTTTATCATATATTACTATATTGTTAACTATGATAAACTAATTCACATATAATTTTAAGTTTACGCATTGTATAAATTCTTTTTTACATACGTATAATTAATTTAACGAGTTGGATACTTAACGATAAAATCGGTTATTGTATTTATAGTATGATGATATAAATTAACATAATAAGTTCGAAATAATACAAACATATCATTTATATTATTATAGAATAAATAAGTTTATTAATTGTGTTGTGATATTAGTTTTTGTTACATAATTAATAGATTTAGTTTTTTATTTTATCAAACTTTATATATAATTATACGAATACGAGGTTAGACGAACCAAACAGATGCATGTTCATGTTCAGTTTACTTAATAAACGAACACTATATTATTGTTCATTATCGTGTTCATTTATAAATGAACGAACATGAACCGAACATTAGTCGAGCCGAAAATGAACGATTTCACAAACAGTATGTCTCATTTACTGTCCTAATTGGAATATAACAAAATGTGACCCTTTAACGTCTGGTAGAAGCTACGTATATCAAATTTAACAAATAGATACTGTATATTCAATATTGATACAAAGGTTTTAATTTCAGGTACTTTCGCGTCAAATGAACTGGGTGAAATTTTGTTTAAAAAAAAAATTCTTGATAGGCCGAAATTTTGTTTAATTATTTAGTTTGGTGTTTATTTTGTATTGAGTATAATTTTAACCTCGATTTTCTTGAAATGAAACATTTTGGTTAAATGTACGCAAACGTATGTATGAGCGTAAACATATAATAAAAGAAGTAAATAAGATTTGTTTAATTTTTTCTTTTTGTGTGGACGTCATTAATTAGTTTTTATACAATATAACGTACATTATGTTTTACAATTTAACATATATAATCTGTATTTTGAACTTAATTATTTGGACGTGTCATTACGAAAAACCTCTCCTAATACCATAGTATTGAATACAAAACTAACTAAATTATATAAATTCTTATTTAATTATTTAACTTGGATAATTTTTTTACAAAACTAATCTAAATTATTTTTATTTTTAAAATCCATGAGTGTATGCATTGTGACATTGTCGATGTGTATACCATTTCACAATATTGGGACTAAATTCTTACATACTAACAAAATTGTATAAAGTGTCACGAGTACGACAAATGATGTGTTAGACTACACTTTTGATCTCACGGGTCCCATAAAATCTAATAAATGACCCAAAATGCGGTGGTGCTAGCTATTCATATTCTCAGGATTATAAGTGTGGGATGTGATATTAGATTAGTACAATCCTGTCAAGATTGTTATCGCAGTAATGTGGTTTTTATTTAAAATCCCAACCACGATCCGGATACCAGATTAATCCAATCACATATAAATTACTAACCGACCTTCATTTCAAATCACCCCATAATCCAAATTGAATTAGTCGCAACCAAATAGGTGTGGTATCAAATTGGCATAAATGTTGTGTGTTTTATGGGTCCGTCTCTAAAGATTAACTATATGATAGGTCGGGTTTACTAAAAAGATGAGTCTGTCTTCGAATAAAAATCCTAATATTGGAAATAAACTAATGTGGTATTCCAATAAAGATCATAATAATATTGAAAATAAACTATTGTGTCTCCAAACTACAATCTGATTAGCGGGGCATACATTATTTTATTTATACATAACTACCTAATATTTTATAGTCTCAAAAAATGGGCCGTACTCTTACAGCACGTTTAACGTGAACTTTATCAGGTGAGTTTTAGCCGAGGAAGAACGACGACTGCTATTAAGGGGAACGATTGATGGAACGACCGATCAAATTTAACGGTTTGGAGTTCGGAGACGGTGTTCATTTTTTAATATAAAATAATAATAAAAGTTTAACTATTTTTTTTTAATTAGAATTACTTGATTACTTAAACGATGAGAATAAATAATAAAAAGTTGTTTTCAAAAAAGCAATGATTAAAAAATTAAAAAAATTACATATGAAATAATAAGAACCGAGATATCGGAATTGGGAACCGAAAAACATAAAAACACAAATTTATTAGTAAAATATAAACTAGTTTTTGGATAAGCATGGCAAAACAATGGCTAAAATTTGAACCACAACCGGATATAATGCTATTAATATAATTCAATCCAAGCATTTTGAGGCTATCCAATTTTGTTCAAATTTTCCAAAAATACTCTCATATTGTAATTACAACATCACTCAATTCAAATACGTAAATAACTTAAAAAAATGTTATTTTTAACACATTTATATTTTAAAAAAAATCAGTGTGTATTTTTTTTTATAAGAATAAAATATTATGTTACTGTGTTAATTAATTAAGTTTTTTTAATCATTTAATATTTAAATTTTTTAAAAAATATTAAGTTGATTTGCGGTATTGCAACTGGATTACTAGTATAATATATAGCCATTGTTGTGTCTGTGTGTATGTCTCTCTAGAAATGGCAATATTCAAACCCACACTCATTCTTTTAGTGTCACGCAAATTATCAGCAGCAGCAACAACAATAACAGTGAATAGTAATAAAATGAAAAGAATGTCAAAAAAGAAGAAAGAAAAAGCAATAAAAGAAGGAAAAGAAGTAATAAGAGAGTACCTTCATAACACAAGATCTTTACCATATACTTACGCTCAACATATTACTGATCACTCTTTAAATTCTTTAACATCTTTACTCTCCAATCTTCCTTTTCAATCTCTCTCTCTCTCTCTCACTCGTTTCCTCAGGTCACTTTACTTTTTTTTTTTATTTTTTTATTCCCTTTTATTTCAGCTGTATGTAAGAATAACTCTGTTCATTGTTAATGAAATACTATTGTTTTGTTTCCTCAGTTTACTATTTTTTTAATTTTATTTAATTTTATTTTGTTTTATTTAGTGTTGGTTTATAGTTTTAGGTGTTTTAATTTCTATTTGAATAGTGATTTAGCTCCCATACATATTTTTGGGATTTCCACCACCCCATATACGAACCCTAGCTCCGCCCCAATGTTTCAATTACTACTTTGGTTCCTCAGGTTACCATTATTTAATACTATTTTGTTTTATTTAGTATGGTTTGAGTTTCAGTTATATTATTTGTTTCTTTATGGTATTAGTTACTAGTTAACTTTTTAAAAATAAGTCTAAGATCAAACCAACTCTAAAAAGATAACTCAAAATGATACCCTTTTTTTAATTTTGTTTGTCTTTATTGGTTGAGGGATTTTTGAGTTTACGGTGATGCTAACTGATTTCGATGTTTTTTTGTTATTTTGGGAGGAAAACAACGATGTTCGGAAATTTGTAGTGAAAATGACCCGCACATTCGAAAACCGGTGTAAGTATCTGATGTTTGGTTTCTGCATCTGGTACTGTGTACTCTAATAGTCTAATGTATCACCTGATTTTATTCTAAAGAAATTAATGATTAGTAATACACCTATTATACTTAAAGAAAATGTAATCCTCTTATTATCAAATTGGAAATGATATGTTCTCTATTTACATAATTCTATATTCCAAAGTTCTGATCACTTTTACAAGAACGGGGAGCTGATAGTAATGAGAAAATCATCGAAATCCCTTTTCTAATTAGATCCAGAGTTGCTCTGATGATATATTGCGATATAGTGATATTCATTGCCAAAAAAAAAAACACTTGACAGAGAATCAATTTCAGAGATTCCCATTTTGATTACAAAGTTAATACGAATCATGTGTTACAAAAACTAGAAGCAGCAATTTTGATGTTCTACATATAAGGGAAATAGAAAGTGCCAGAAGTATTAAGTTTTCTAATGCAAATAGTAAATGAGCTACTGTACTACAAGTATTTTAGTTCCTCAAGAAATTGAGAATTTTTTGGGACTTGTTTTGACATGATCAACCGTGGTCTTGCCCATTTGGACATAGGGATTGTATAATGTACAGACAATAGAAGCAGGAAAGGGGATAAACTACAGTTTCCATTGTAATTATTGCAAAAGATTAGAAATTTAACAACTGATGTGGCTTACTGATGTGCTTTTGTCTCAGGTACCATCCCGTAAACGAATTTGAATTCTTTTATGAGAGTATCGGAATGAATTATGCTGATTTAAATGGACTCTTGGATCCGCATAAATTCTTTTTGAGCGAAGATTTTAGAGTTTTCGATATAGCTTGTGCTTTATCAGATTTTGGTTTCCCTTGGAATTCGTTAGGAAAGTTATATAAAGAAGAGATTTCGATTTTCAGTAAACACCCGAGTGAAATAAATAGAATTCTGGATGAGATGATGAAGTATGGTTTTAGTAGCGAGATGGTAACTGGGATTTGTTTGATTTTCCCTTTTGTTTTAAGTGGGAATCCTAGTCTGGCTGATGAAATTGATGGTCTGTTTTTTGATTTACGAAAATTGTTCATTGATTTCAATCTGGGGAATTGTGTTGACAACAAGGTTCTGGATTGGTTAGAGATTTGTAAGAAAGTACGGATCTTTTACGACTTGGGATGCGAGAAAGGGAAGATGGGGGAGTTGATGGGACAAAAGAAACACATTTTTCTAGAGTACGAAATTGATGTGTTGGGTTTTTACTCTAAATTCTTTTCAAGATTGAGTGTTGATAAAGAAGATGTTGCTCTTTTGCTTCTCGAGAGACCCGATATATTTGATATTGATTTAGAGGATCCAGTAATATCTGTTTCCAAATTATTATATCACTTTGGATTGGATCAAACGGAACTAGAATCCACTTCTATAAAATATCCTTATGTTTTGGGTAGGAACAAGATGAGCAACTTACCTGAGGTAATGAGAGCTTTGAATCTACATCATTGGTTCTTCGACCAGATGAGAAAGGGAAACCATTTTTTGTTACATAATTACATAGGCGGATCCTGTGATGAAGGTAATGACAATGAATACGAGAAGTTCTTAGATAGAAACCAATCTTCAAAAACCCCGGCTCACACACTCAGTAAATTGAATTTTTTACATGGAATCGGTTTTGGGGAGAACAAATTCACCATTAAAGTCTTAAATGGCTTACACGGGACTGGCAAGGAGTTACAAGAGCGATTTGATTGTCTTCTTAATGTTGGTTTTCAGTTTTCAAAACTATGTAAAATCCTTAGTCTTTCACCAAAGATCTTAAACCAGCAACAGGAGAGTCTTAAAAAGAAAATGAAGTTTCTTCTTGAGAACACAGAATTCTCATTAGAGCACCTCGATGATTTTCCTACATTTTTGTGTTTCGATTTGGAGAAGAGAGTCAAGCCTCGGTACAGATTTCATATGTGGCTTATTGAAACTGGCTTGTCTGCTAAAAGATACTCTCTTGCTAGCATACTTTCTACCAGTGATAAGGGATTTATTGGCCGTGCTTATAGGATTCATCCTGCGGCTGTTAAACACTGGTTTGAATGCTTTTTAAAGTAGATTTGCTGTTTGTTTTAGCCACTGAGGTGACTGGGAAATAACTAGGATTGTGGTTAAAATCCTCGAGAGCGGCCATAGCTCAGGACTGTCCCAATATCGATATGGTTTTGAGCAAGATAATTGGCATTTCAAGTCAATATTTACTGCTTACGGTATTATGAAATTGATCGAAGTATTAAACCCAAAACGAAACTGTTGAACCTAAATTTGGGCTGAGAGCTTTTGAAGAGGCTTCAGTATCAGCCTCCCAAGTTTGATTGAAGACTCATGAAAGTCCACCAAATTTGTCCATTTACTGTAAGATAATTTGCCGGTACTTGTACTTTTCTTAAACGGGATGCTTGAAAATTTTAACCTGGGGACTACATTTCGAACTTGGGAACATCTTTTGTGGTGTGGTCCAGCTTTAGGTTAATCATACCCTTATTTAATTTTAGGACCAAGTCAAATTTTGGACTTGAAAAGAAAAAAAAAATTAAAGAAGAGAGAAAGGAAAGAAAATTACTTTCAATCTTGTGTTTTGACAATTAGCAAAAATATAAAAAAAAAAATGAAGTGCCTTTTTTTTTGAATTCATTATCTTGTGTTTGAACTATTTCACCCGGAAGATGATATGTATGTTGGATTGATCTCATCTTCTTTCTCAGCCATTTTTTTCTGAATATCTTCCGCTTGATTCACCGAGAAGATCCAGCACGTATCTAATGGTGAAATGAGAATTTTAACCACTGGGTTTTCTTAAATCACCCGCTGTTTTTGGTGCTTTGGCTTGAGGTTTGATAGTTGCAGGTTTATTCCACTTCTGCTCGTCTTTAGGACGTGTATATGACTGTATTATCCGTATCACAAATGAGATCACTAAATCGTTTAAGGAGACTATTTAAGAACAAAATTTCTGTTTGTTTCATTATTAACTGTGATTTTAAGCATATTGGTCAATTCTAATCAAATATACGTGGATTGTGACAGATTAGTTCGCCGGGTGGCGGGTAGATGGAGGATCGACAGGTTGATCTTATGACATATTTTGAGAGTTGGGGTCCTTGGGGATATCCGTTAACAACAATGTTTGGGTATTTACTGGATTATTTGAACATCGAGGAGCTTGCAAAATCGGAGCGTGTCAGTGGATAGCCAAGGGCATATCTTATTTTGGCAGTCGAACCATCAAGTGATTATGTTTACCAATATTCCGAGGGCGCATTTTGCTTATAAGCTGTTTAATCGGTTTTAGTGGTGTTTGGTTATATTGTAGTAGCTATCAACTCATGGCCGCATAGACCGATATTGTGTAACCCAGCCTCATTTTGTCTATTTAGTTTAATAAAACTGTAAAACAGTAAAAGTAATCTCTCATTTTCATCAAGGAAAGATGCGAATAAATTATTAACACTAAACTATGGCCCCCCTTAATTTTCTTTATTTAATTGATGTTATATCTTTTCATGACGATAGAACTGTGAGCTGTAACTGCCTTCATCCTCTTACATCTGTGTATAATGAACACCTCTATTTTTAATCCTAGAAAGCAAAACACGATTTTTAATGTTTTTCCAGCAATATGATTTAAAGCACATCTGGGTAAAAACTGCAAGCCTAGCGCCCATAGAAACCCATTGTGGAACTAATATATTATACTATTACTAAACATCCAATACTCAGTCTCAAGATTACATAACTTATAAGCCATAATTATACATACTGGGATTACATAGAGATTTCTGGTCAAAGTTGGCATTTCTACACAGGTAGACTTCAAAGGCTTGCAACCCCCAAACTAGCATATACCTACTTTTCGAAAGATTAGCAGAGACAGGTAAGGCCATTTAGTCCTAAAACCAAAGCAAAAGAAAAAAAAAACATCTTGCCAATATAGTGCAAGCCTAACCAAGAAATATACAGGAAAGCCCATCTAGTATACTAGTCCAGTTTTGCAGCTGCTAGTCGTTCAAATTCCAACACATTTTCGTCAAAGCCTTGGCGAAGGGCTAACTTTTCCGATTCCAAAAGAGCTATTTTATGTTCAGTTTTCTTCCTCAAGGAAATTGCCTCGGCATACTTTTCTTGCAAATCCTTTATTTCCTCATTAAGCTCTGCAATGACTTCAACATTCTCTAAATTCTTCCTGTTAAGCTCAGTTAATTGGTCCTGGATGGTGTTGTACTCATCCATTCTCTCTAGCAAAGTAGTCAAACGATCACGTATTCCCTTAACTTCAAACCCATTTTTTTCCAATTTTGTAAGAGTTGCCAAACGCTGGACAATAGATACTTTCTCATCAGCCAACCGTGATTCGGCCGTTTCTTGTACAATATCACGATACATCAACATATATCCTATAGCTTTTCCTTCGAGACAATGTACTGGATACTTGTCCACAAGCCCACGAAAATGTGGTTTTTGTGGGATTGCTTGAAATACCGACAAAGATCCTATAATATTCCATAGTGGTGAGGTCTTTGCAAAAGGAAAGTTTTGATCATAAGAGTTCAAAACTTCCAAGTCTCGATTGGGGTTTACAAACTTGCTTCCATTTTGATTAACAGTCGATAGTTCTCTGTTGTGTTTTGTAACCAACTTGTTTCCATTTCCCTCAACAGCTGAAGCTTCTTTTACAATGTTGGATTCCTGATTAGAGTTTGTAAGTTTACTTCTGTTATCTTCAACAGCTGCAACTTGCTCCGCCGCTTGTTCCATAATCTCCATTTCCGTGTTAGGATTTAGAACATTGTTTTCGTTTTGCTTCCCAATCACTATTTTTTGTATCGGGTCTATAGTTTCGTCACAGTTTCCCTCAATTCCAGCAGTTTGCTCCACATTCTTCTTCAGGTTGTTAAATTCAGGTTGTTCGACAATCCTCATCTCTTGGTTGTGATTTATAAATTTTCTTCCATTTTCCGCGGCAATTATTGCAGTAGCAACTACTTTATTCCGAGTTTCTGAGTCCAAGCTCTCTGGTTTGTTTACACTGTAAGTGACACCCTGGATGTCCCGATTGGGAGATATTCCTATAGAACAAAAGAAAAAAGAATCAGTCACTTTATTAGATGTTTTCACTTTTCTTCGAAGAAAAATGAAAAATGCTGACCTGCATTGTCACTACGTGTTGGGGAACATGCATAAGCACTCTGACCAATTCCAATCGTCTTGTTGTGGAATATTACTCTGGAACCTCTTGTACCTCTTTTCCTGTTAACTGAATCATGTGAAACAATTTAAAACAGGTATACATGTCAGTGTTCCATATTCGCCAGTCTTTGGAGAAGAAACATGTTATCAAGATCACTACCCCTTTGTAAATAACAAAACCGGTTTTATTTACAGAACTACTATCATCCGCAGATGAGTATGCAATCAATACGCCCTAATGTACAGATTCAGATTCAGTATATTGCATATTAGTAATCTTTATCAACGTCTATTATCATTGTGTGACGATTTCATTTATACTGTCCTTTCCATTACGGCATTGTTTGGTAGCGGCTTTTAAACCTGCAACCAAACAAGCCCTAATTAAGTTGATTCAATCTTGTAGCTTTGTTTAAATGCAACTCAGGAGCGCTGAGCCTTTAAGAGACATAAGAGACAACGAATACACTCGCAGCCTTTAAGAGCCTATAGAAAATTAAATAATTTTAAAACAATGAGTTTTGCAACCACATAAAAAAACACTTTGAAATTTGCAAAGCCAGAATGTTAATCCTGGCTTCGCCCCTATACAACTACTAGGTTTCTTTTGAATGATTGTAAATAAGAGAGGCAATGTAATCACTATAGAGGGACTTGTCGTTTTTGAAGAGTTTGACGTTCTTCTGTTATTTGAAATTGATGCTGAAAGATCCCTGTATGGGGTATGGTTATTTTTGTTCTTCATCTGTGATTTAGGTTCATGTTTTATATCCATTTGGTTTAAAGGCTTCGTATCAATGTAACATACATCATTTACAGATACTCTCACTATTACATGGAGTCATCCATAAAAAAATATTAACAACGCATACACGGAATTAACATATGTATAATCCATAAAAAAAAATAGGAAAGGAAAAAAAGGGTCGAATAAAACAGGGACCTCGATCACCAGTTGTGCTGTTGCTAGTACTTTGCTGGTTACTAACAGAAATACCATCCTTTTTCTTTTTGTTGTTGCGTGCTTCTTTATGTCCTTTGACCGTTTTTTCCCCACTGGCTAGATCATGATTAGCTATGTAACAAAACAAAAACATTAACAAAAGTTACTCGGCGTTAAGAATAATATTGTTTATCATATAAATATACACGTACCATCACCAAACGATGAGCCCACACTATCCCTTCGTTGATTCTTCAATACATGTGTTCCAAAATGATCACACCATTCAAGCGCTTTACGTTTTCTTCCCTTTTTGTTTTCTGAGCCTTTCTCTTCACTTTCAAGTTGACTAGCTTCCTGATATTATGGTATTATTGTAAACAGTAAGTTATGTATAAAACAGGAATCCGAAAAACTGATAACCAGGTTGTATCATTACAAAATATTACTACAAGTACATAAGAGAGGGTAATGAGGTCCCGGATAAGGCCACTTTCAAGGAAAAGAAACATAATTTATACGAGAACTAATTATAAGTACTATGGTACAAAATATAAGAGAAATAAAGAATATGGATGCTAGGAAACGAATAAAGCTTGTTTAGGCGCAAATGAGAAATTCAAATCAGTATTGAAAATGTGAGAACATCTTAAAGATGAGTTAGGATGTGAATCTTTGATACAAGTTTGACTGTTGATAGCCAATCTTACGGGGTTTCAAATTCAAAGTTGGATATCTATATCTATACTATTCTGCCAAAATTTGCACTTTTTTCCAAAAATACCCCTACATTTTTTTATTAATTACAATAATACCATACTCACATAAAAAATATAAAAAGTAATAACTAATAACACTATTTATCACTCTTTAACAATCAAACATTCTTTTAAGTCTTATCATCTTATACTATTTATTTTTTGTATTATCTACATATTTGTATCATAAGTACACTTATTTTCTATATTTTAATTGCATTGCACGTCACACACGCAACGTGTGGGGCACGATTACTAGTGGTATATATATGACATCCCATTCATGCTGTAAATCAAATCATTGAAATTTTGGTGGTAAATATAACTTCATCTATTAAATTGAGCTTTACATCTGGCTTTGAGATCCCCCAAATTCCTCTTAAATATGTATGGTTGAAGCATAAAAACATAAACGCATTCACAATTCACATCTGACTATGCAGTATGCACTATTTGAGTTACTGGCTTACTTAAACGTAAATGTCACTCTTTTGGCACAAAATGTTAGTTATAACTGAAGCCTACAACTTACTACTAATTAAATAATGTTTACTGATATAATATTGAACCACTTAAGTCCGAGCTATTACCAGAACAAAAAATTCATCCCTTAAGAAAAATACTCCTATTATAACTATAACTACAAGTGATGTCTGCATCTCAAATTCCTGGTTTTGTTGGTGGAAAATGTAAAAGAAAAGAAAACGTCTTACGAAAAAGAAAATAGATCCCAGTCTAGGATTCCTAGAATAACATTTTTTTTTCCGCAAATTTCACAAGATTCATTGGGCCAAGAACGCCTAAAGAAAAATGCAGATAACATGTTAAAAAAAACAGTGTTTTAAAAAGCGCGCTTCATAGCGCTATTACCCCGATATAGTGGTTAGTGGTTTTTTTTTTGCATATGCTATATCACTATTAGTGTGCTTTTTACACTTATGTTACGCTTTTTGCGCTATTTAGGCTAAAAAGTGCGCTTTTCGGGACTTGTAGTGTAATTTTGATTTTATTTTTACAAAAACCTACAAAAACGACGCCGTTTTAGGGTTAGCAATTTTTTGAAAAATATAATTCCAAACAAATTCTATAACACGTGCTAATGAAGTGCTTATTTTAACGAACCACAACAATTGAAAATTTCAAGTAGTAGAAATATTAAAATTAGTTTGTGTTTTTCTATTTCTGAAATATTTCAATTTTAGGTAAATAAAAAAACGTAAAGTGATGTTTTAAAAATATATTTCAAACATGTTTTTTTTCTATATTGTTCAAACATGTATATTTTTCTATTGTAAAAATTTCACGCTTTACGCTTCAAAGCTATTAGCGCTTTTAGCATATCTCTCATGAAAACGTTTTGGTTATCTTAGTGCTTTTTAAAACACTGGAAAAAACAGGCTACATCAGATTTTTTGTAAAATATTTAAAAAGAAAAGAGTTGATAACGGATTTGCTTATTTTGGTTTTTCGTTTTTAAGTTTCATGTAATTTTCTCAATAAAAGTTTTCAATAATAATAAAACATTGTTACCTTCAAGTTAAATGTATCAGTTCCTAAATACATGCAAAATTGAATAAATCTTAGTATTATCAAGTTCAATAAAAAATAATCAAAAAAACTAAGGTACGCAATCCTCTAAATTAAATCATAGAACATTGTGGCATACTGGTTCTTGCCCCGCCATTATATTGACAAAAAAAATAAAAGAAATCATTTTTTACTCTGTAGTTGCCAAGTATAGCACATGCATGAATAAGGCTTGGGCCTTGGGCAATTGATTCGAGAAAAAAAATTACGGCCAACATCCAACTATGTATTGCAATAGCTCAAATGGTAAACTAGTTTGGTATTTTACATAGGAGATCATGAGTTCGAAACTCTTTGGTTACAATTTAATTTTGTTTTTATTTCGATTTGTATTTGTCGAGCAACGAACAAAATTCGAGACTTAGGCATTCCGAGATACCGGGCCGGCACTGCATGCATAGATACAGGGAGTAATGCATGTATATATATATATATATATAGTTATATAGACCTGTGGTTTGAGCCAAACTCCGTTTTTCCACTGAAGATGAACCCTAAGATCCTCACTCCCACATTTGATCCGATCCGGTGGATCGGTAAAAGTAACTTCATATTTACCACACTGTAACTCTCCCAAGACCTTAGTAACCACACCAACCCACCACCCATCTCTATGGTAAGCCTCAACCACATCGTTAAGCCCGAATGCATGTCCAAATGCGCCACGTGGCTGAGGCGAAAGCGGCCTCACATAGTCAGCTCGTATACGCTCAGAGAGGCGATCCGTCTCGTTGTCTTCAAGAAGGGTGGTGTACTCTATATCATAGTGTTTTGGGGGTTTGTCTTTGTTTGCCTTTTTTGGAAACTTCTTTAATATCTTGGCTTCATACCATGATCCTTTGAAGCCTTTGTCATCTGGGCTTACTTCTACAGATTCACCCAACTCAAAAACATTGTCATGCACCATCTTTTGCTGATTTTGTGTATACATACATATGTGTTTATTGTGTATTTTAGTGCGAGAGAAAGGGGGGTGAAGAAGGCTGAGTTGAGACTAGTTATGAATGAAATAAATACTTAAAAAGACTAGTTATGACTTGTGAGTAATGAATGTGAAAAGAATGGCTATCCAACTGCTATAACAGTGTTTGCGTGGGAAACAGAAGGGTTTTCTACAGTTTTTCGGTGTCCATGTTACACGTGTGCAACGTTACAGACTCACTTTTTTCTTTGGTTAAATACAAGAATTATATACGGAGTTTGGATCGTAACCCGATCCGTACATGGTGAATCCATATCTCAACCCGATTACTTTTGAAAATAAAAAAAATACTGATCCGATAAAAGTCAGGACCTGACTTTTTCGGGACCCGATAGGATCAGGATAGATTTATCCCGAATCTCCCGACATATTTTTTTTATTTTACGACGACGTCATTTTTTATTAACAATTTTTATTTGATAAATCTAAATATGCTATTAAAACCAAACATAATCCGAGTTTAAAAATAACATTTCTAATAAATGAAAAAAAAAAGTTAACATATAGTAGAAAAAATAGTTTAAAACTACAAATAATGGAGTAGATAAAAAAATTGATACGTTTTTTTATCATATTTTTTTAGTATTTAGTTTTATTTACACAAACAACAATTATCATACTAAAAGAGATACATTATCATTATAATTTTTATAATCGAAAAACAATAATCATTTATCTTTCTTGAAAATAACAATATAATTTTATAATTGAAGTATATTTTTAATTTTAATAGTTTCATATATTCAAAACTACAAATATATATTATACTTATATAATTATAACTAATATATAAAGCAAAAAAGAGTGTAACTCATACGGTAGAGTGCTTACATTGTATGATAGATGTATGAGGTTCGATTATCATCAGTTGCATTTGATATAAATTAATTTATATTTTTATATAAAATATAAATTAATTAAAAAATCAGGTCGGGTCAGGACGTCCGACGAAATCAAAATTGTCACTCGATCCCGATCCCGAAGTTTGTCGGGTCGGGACTATTCTCGGATCGAAAAATTTCGGATCAGATACGGGTCGGGATACGAATCGGGATTTCGGGATTTTTTTCCGGACCTAATCAAATGGGAAATAAGTATGGAAAGGAAAACTATTCTCATCATCGGTTATATTTGTGACTATGTATGTTTTTTTACCAAGTTTTATGTAATATTGCCGCCTACCAAACTGCTATTATAACTCTTGTTACCCTTTTTCATTTACGGTGAAATACTAAAAAACTAGCTAGTTTAAATGTTTAATTTAGAAAAAATAGAAATATCAGGAAATGACATCAATTATATTTCTAAAATCAGAGTTTCATGTTTAAATTTTAATGCGAAATTGGCATGAGTGCAAGTATGAATTGCTCTGTTCTCTACAACTACATGTTAAAGAGTAATATTTTATAAGAACATCTCCTTAGACGCTAGCTTTCAAAACGACATTTAACTTTATTATAATGTTCATTGTTCAAAACTATTCTTCTACCAATAAATATTTCTGAGGTAAATCAAAGTAAACCAAAATCCGATATGTTTTACTACCAATGACGATGGTGATAAACTTCATAATAAAAGCAATGATTTCCCACAGTTTGAAAAATGAATAAGCTGAGTAACAGAAAATGGAGAGGGAAACAAAAAACGGGTTCATTTTCATCCCAGCAAAAACAGTTTCAAGTACGTTTTTATCTTTTAAAAGCCATAAAGACTTGCTTTTTAGGCCAACCAAGCACACCTTGTAACTTGTGAGATAATAAGAAATAAATAAAGAAATAAAAAAGAGGTTTCAAGCTGCTAGAAAACAATCCCTTAGTTTAATAAAGCTATCGATAATTTAGAACTGTCTGGTTGCGACATAAATACACCTATTATACATACAAGGGAAACATTGTTTTACACCGGTGATACTGAGAGAAGAAACTCAGGCTGCAACCTCTGCAGCAAAATCCCACAAAATGGACACAGTGGCGTTGGGTGTAAATCTAGCCTAAAACTCTCATTCGAGAACTCAAAATCTAAAGGATAAAAAGGCAAGTTAAAAATAGCACTTGGTGGTAGATTTGATACTCGTCTCCGACAACACATACAAAACCATGTGGGAGTAAGTGGGCACACCTTCATAGAAGCACCACAACGGAGGAGTTTATGGCTCTGATCACCTCGGCAAAATCCGACTTCTGAAGATTCAAATGGGACCGGGGCTGAACAGAAGCTGCATTGCTCTTCTGGTACATAATCACATATCTTTTGGAGCTTACTGTTAAAGAAGAAAAATGGATTCCAAGTTAGTTAAAAGGGATATTTACATTTTTGTACAGCAACGTTTAATCTGGTCTCAATTTTGTACAACGTAGAAATTAGAATAATAAGCCAATAGGAACACAAACAATACATTTTTCTTCCTTTTAGTAAGTAACAAATTTAAGACACAAATTTACAGCTCGGGGGTACTAAGAAAAAAATGAAATTAAGTTCTTTATAAACTATTCAAATTTTCTTTTTCCTCTTGTATAGTACTCCTACTAGTCTCTCATTATTCCTATTTTAGTCCCCAAACTATTACTATCCTTTACTGGAGGTGTACACAAGCGGAACAAAAAAATAAGGTTAAGATACTAACTGTTAACTTCTTTAGGTTAGTTTTAAAAAATGAAGTTATATGACATGCTAGTGTAAAAAACTGTTAATAAGCCTAGATAAAATAACTAATTGACGCATAGAGGCATCAACTACAAAATCTTACATGAAGTAAACTCTGGAAGGTGCAAAGATACCAAATTAATAGATATCAACAATTGTGAATAGAAAATTAAATACCGTAAGAAAGATGAAAAGACGAATTTGTGTCAGTACCTCAGCTGAAGATCTTTAACGTCACTTGAAAGGGATTCCAGATGATCGTTTATATGACTCCGATTTAGTGCAAGCCATTGCTCCATTTGCGCAATTCCAACAAGTCGTTGATATTGACAACTGGTTTTTTGAGGTGGCTGAGATCTAAGGCTTAGAATAGTTGAAAAACTAAAAACCAAAAGCCTCTTTCGAAGTTCTTTTTCACTACTAAAAAGTAGGTCTAGCCACAAAGGAAGATTTTTATCTTCACCAGCAGCAAGGCCTTTCTGATTTGCCTGTTTTAAGTTGATTTCATCTGCATTCATCTCTGTAAGAATTGCACGTCGAATAATAATATTGAGGATGTGTAATTCTCGGGAGCTCATTCTTGGGAGTAAATCTGGGAATTCTGATAATATTTCTCCGATAGTAAGATCCAACTCATTCCCCATAAAAGAAACCAACCACTTTGATAATAAACTCTCCACATATTCCGGTGAACATTGTTTGAAAGTCGATAATGCTTTTACAATATCCCACACAACAAGAGGCTTATTTGTAAATTTGTATTGATTTAGAGACCACAAAAGATTAGCTTTCCAATATATAATTTCCCTCTGGGATAAACTAGACAAGCCTTGAACCTCAAAATCAAACTCTGTGTCTATTTGCTGCCCACCGATCCAGAAGAACTCCACAGCTGCTTTCTGAGACCTGGTTTTTTAATTAAAAAATGCATTAGTTTCTGAAAGCAAGTTATAAAAAGGTGAGACACGTTGTGAATGTTAGCGACGTTCAAGTGAAGGAGAATAAAGAATAATGAGAAGATAAAAGCTCGCCTTTGCTGGTACATAGGATTTAACGATTCAGCATCAAAACTACGCACCTGAAAAGAGCAGTTAATTAATACATATTAGCAGTGATTTTGTAGTAATTATGCAAACTACATTATACAAACTTAAATTGGCTTGGGACGACAACTTGCTAAGCTTTCATCGTTGAAGCAATGATAGTCCAGGATGTGCAAATATAAACAATCAAGCGAACACTAAGGCTCCGTTTGTTTCATAGTAAATGCTTTACTGGGGGGAATATTTTCATGGGAAAGTTTTACATTGAAAACTTGTGTTTGTCTTTCATTTACGGGGTGATTGGTGCATAAAAAATTTCTACCTCAAAATTTTTTTACAATTTTTTTTTACAAATAAATCGTTGTTTGGTAAAAGCCTCAACATACGTAGGAAACCTTAATTGAACACATTTTTCTTTCACATACGTCACTTGTAATAACTTATAAAATTTTAACTTATAAACTCATAAAATTATAAGTATAAAAGATAAAACATTGATTATAAATTATTTTCAATAAGATATATATATATATATATATATATATATATATTGACTTTTTTATAGCTTTTTTCGGCTTTTTTCAGTTTTTTCAGATTTTTCAGATTTTTTTTTCAATTTTTGTTATTTATTATAATTTTTCCTTTTTTTTTGTTTGTTAATTAGGTATAATTGGACTAATTCTTAGATAGTTTTGAAATATGACCTATAATTAATTATAGTTTCTATACTATTATTAAACAGAATATAGAGAGTCACCGTAAACCGCTTCTAATTTTATTTGCGGTGGAATCGTTTCCCTCAATTTTCCTGGATTTGAGGGAAAAGTTTTCCCAAAAAAAATGTTTTAAGGTAAACCAATCACCCGGAAAATCTATTTTACCCGTAAATGTTTGTTTACACTCATTTTACAATAAAACAAACAGAGCCTAAATGTGATCTAGTATTCGCTTCATTTACAACTAATTTAGGCTTGTTTGGTTGCAAACTGTAATCAAATAAGCTGGATTTTTTTAGTTTCAGAAGAAAGACATCCAGCTTAAAGTTTCTAGCTTTTTAAAGCCAAATTTCCAGAAACCAAAAGATTTTTAAGCTGATTAACCAAACAGAGTCGAGGATATAAAAAAAACTGAGTTTAAAAGCTGCAACCAACGAAGGCAGTAGTGTGTAGAAGATAAGAGAACCCAAGGGAGAAGAATCGTACCACAGCAATAACCATATTTCCAGGGGATACTGCCAGACCAAAGCATAAATCAAAATTTTTTGGAACCTGAAAAAGATGGAAAAAAGTCTATTTTACGAAATAATAATAATCAGATCTTTTGCCGCAAAAAAATGTTGAGATGGAAAATAAAAGTTATAGTTGCACCATACATGATCGGTGGTGTTTTCATCAAGAGGGTTTAATGGAATTGGCACTTCAGATAGAGTGTTGTCAATTAAATTCCAACTATGGACAGAATTGTCCTGAAACAGATATGACAGATGTCATTGTACTAAATAATATAAGCTCAAACAGATGAATATACATTAATACCAAAAACACAAACTTGAATTCTTTACCTGACTACAGCTATACAAGCAAGAACCATCGAATGCCCACACTAAACCTGTCACCTGATAAACTCCTTATATTATTAGAAAAAAACACTGATTAAAAAATATTTAGCAACTATTAGAAGACTTACAATATTATTATGTGCCTCATATGAGCCAATTTTAGTGACTTTGTTGGCCGAGGTTGCCAGGTTACATATAAATACATCAAATGATCCAGATCCTTTTCCAACAGCCAAATGCATTCTGTTCGGCAAAGTTTTGGACACTATAAGTGAAACTACGGAGATTGGAACGAAATTGGCAGGTAAAACCTAATCAAAAGTAGAGATGCAATATAAGAATAAAAGAAAGATTATTTCCACACATAACGAGACAGAACGAACAGGCAAAATACATATGAGAATGCTAACCTCGGCAAACAGAGAAAATGGAGTAAAATTAACTTCTGATGACTTTGATTGTTCTGCAGTATAGCCCATCCATATTTTCACGCTAAAAAAGAGGAAAAAAAAAGATGAGCATGGAGAATAAGAAGAATTTTAATTCTTATTTGAACGGTTCTACTTCTACATAACATCTTTGAATTTGATAAGACAAAATTGAGTCGTCTTCATCATTCTAGAGGCTTAAGTACATTCGAGTAGTATTAAACTTGTCAATTAGATATTGGAACTAGAAGGATTACTTATGGCTTGTTCTGTTGCAGTTTCTAAGCAAATAAGCTGGAAATATTGTTGCACAAAAAAGCCAAGTTCATTCAGCCGGAAATTCTTAACCTCTTTGAACAAAAAAATCCAAAGTTTTAAGCTGATCTACTATATGTTGACCAACTTTTAAGCAAGAAAAGTGAACTTAAAAGCTGCCACCAAACAAGGTCTTAGAACCACAGGCACAGTTTGTCCACTCATCTGAACCTATTACAAAGGCGTCCATATTGACAAAAAAGGTTGTGCGTATTTTTACCAAAGGTTCTATCTTAATTAAAAGTATCTGAAAATCCAAACGCAAATCCTCAGTCTTCTAGGACCATCATTCTTAAACAAGAAAGACTAGCAACAGTACAAAACTTAAAACATCTATTCAAATTAAAAAAAATCACCTTCCATCAGAACTCCCTGTTGCCAAAAAGAGCTGTGAATTTGATTTATCAGAATCAAATAACGACCAACTAATTGCAGTAACCCACCCACTATGTGCCTGGAGAATCCCAATAAGAATTGCAGGTATTGAATCTTTGTTGCTCAGGGGAGAGAAATACTGCATTTTGTCGATTCTCCAAAACGAAATTCTACCAGATTTTCCACCAACCGCAAGTATGGAAAAATAATTAGATGAAGAATTTGTTGAATTTTTTCCAATCTGACACAGTGATTGAATGATGGGAGACCACCCCACAACCAGTGAAGATAGCAATGCGTTACGAGATGCATATTGGTTTGCGGTTATTAGCGGGGGATTTGTTCCTTCTTGGGTTTCATTTTGTGGTTTTGCTTTGCATTTCCGCGTAGGAATAAATTGAATGGAATGCACATTATCAGGTTCCTGGAAAAAAGCATAATTTTTATTTTCAAAAGGGGTAATGAGAACTTTAAGAAAACATACAAATGGCAAATAATCTAACAAAAAGAATAGTAGAAGGATAGCAGTCACTAGAGAGAAAAAGTACCCTGTACATGATTTGATAATGTACAATTTAGTATGGAATATAATGTTTTTATAACTATTTAGTAACTCAACCCTTTTTTTTTATTTGATAGACTAGTTCTACTAAACCATCAAGAAATGGGATGTCAGCAAACTAATAGCTACTTTTTAATGGTTACATAATTAAACAAGGTGATACATTAAACATGTCACAAATAATATAATCTGGTAAGTGACTTGAGTGATCAAATGAACACTAACAATTTTTTAGACCTTTTCATCTTGAATATGAATTAGGAAAGAACAAAATATTTTCATTTGATGGGGACACATTATGGAAACATTCCCTTCATTAAAAAAGTCAATGGGTAATTAACATCTGTGAATCTAAAAAAAACAAAACTGTACGTTACTGGTAATGAATTCTTCCTTCTCCGCTTCGGCTCCTTTGTTAAATAAGAGGCTGTTTGATTTTCTAGTTCCTAGTAAAAAGTAAACATAAAGTTACTACGCAGAATATAAGCTAAACAATGTTCAATAGAAAGAAAAATATACCAACTGACCAAAAGCTGATAAAAAAAACAACAAACTTACGGTGAATAACACTAAGGCTCCAGAATCCTCCAAAAAGTTAACACTTGAAAAGTAACTATACATTAACTCTGATATGTCACAAACCTATGCCAAGAGGAAGACAGAACGACGAATAGTATGGTCAGACAAGAATATACAAATCCAGACGGAAATATATCACTTTTATTCAATAATCTAGCGCTTTCAACAATCATACACCATAAAGATTAAACATTATGATTTAGATAGCAACCAACACAATATCAAACAATTAGTACACCTGCGTTAAAAGAATCTGTTATGTACTAACTATTTGTTCGTAATAGTTAACGACACACTAACCGACACAAAATCGAACAATTGGCATACCAAAATCGAACAATTTGTACTCATGACTAGTAATAGGTTGGTTTCCAGTTTATTCGTTTTTTTTTGTAAAGAGTGATTTTTAAACTATGAATAGTGATATATTGATGTACCAATTGTTTGGTTTTGTACAAATTGTGAAATTTTATAAACGGTGTACTAATTGCTAAAAGTTGGAGGTTACTCTAGAAAAAAAGTGGTATCCCCAACTAAAAGTTATAGGCACACGCCAGAGCTTAATGCATACCTCCACCCACTCCGCAGAAAACTCACAATAAGGCATACGATAAAGCTTCACACGACCTTCTGTTGTGCAAACAGAGAGCAAACACCTGACAAATACATGTTAAAATTATCCATCAAACTCACTAAGAAGTTTGTTTTACTTTCTTTCTATTTTTTTCTTTTTTCAGATTTTAGTAACTAACATTTGATATAAGTTTTTAAAAATAAAACACCTCGAAACAAAGGTACTGTAGTTAGCTAAATAATTTAAAATATACCCTGCATTTGGAGCGAACCCGATGGGAGACCATGAAATCGATCGAACACAAGCTTGAGGCTCACGTGATACACACGTGGGTAACAAGCAACTAGAGAACAAATCTGCAAGTAAGTTAAGAAATATGTATATAAGTAACAAGATACAGCTTGACATTGCTGTTCTATTGATTGATACCGTAAGAGGGGAATTTAAACTAAAAAAAATTACCTAACCACAAGAAATAGTCCCCTCTTGTCTATGAGAAATGATTGTTGCACTTAATATTTATACTGCCTATTTGCACTCCATGACGTGGGAATTTTCTATTGGTTGTAGATGGTTATCTATGCAACTGATTAAAAAGCTTAGCGACCAAGGATGCAAAATTCGTTTTTTCATTTGTTCATGGAGTGCAAATAGGGAGTGCAAAAATCATTGCTCTTAATTTATCGCTACGATTTTATAAAAGTCTGGGAATTATGGTAAGTGAAGTGGGAAAACATAAAAGTATGGTAAGTATTCTCTATCAAAAATAATGCAGAGTCCTGAAAAGATCCAGCTTTGAGCATAACATTTTCATAAGAAGGACCTATTAGTTAGAAGCACAATCACCTCACTGAAACTATATTCAGTACTTGTTTGGCAAGTTTAAAGATAGTAAGGTAAAACCAACCAACTTCAATTAAACCGAAAAAATCAGACCTTCAACATAATAAAAGAAAATATTTGACCAGCCATTCAAACAAGCTGCATGCAACACATAATAACAAGTGACCTTTTTTCAGTTGGATCTCGAAAGCAAAAATATATATTTTTTTCAGCAAAACATGCTTTTCAAACATGACCGCCACTGTTTAATTTTCTAACGTGTCGGAAAAAATAACGAGATATTATGGACTTGTTTCCCAAACACACAATTTATATTTTGCCATTTTTTTGAAGTATATTGTTCGTGACAGAAAAATAATCTTATCTATCCTTCATCTCTTTATCAAAATAAAATGTATATTTTTTTTAAATATTTTAGCTTATTAATTACTATTTCTCACCAACTTCAATACAAAAACATTATGTATTTTTGACAACTGTAATACTTATAAGTACCAAGGCATTTATTGCAGCTTTTAAGCTCAGCTTTCCCCCCCTAAAATCTGGAATTTATAAGCTGAGATTTTCTGCTTTTTGGCCTGAAAGTTAATTAACTTCAATCTGCCTGAGCTCAGCTTTTCTCTCATACTAAAAAAATCCATGTAATTTCTTAAGAGCTGAAGCCAAACAATACCTGGGTACTAAGTAAAGTACATTATGCAGTTTCGCCAAAAAAACTTCTTTTATTTGAAAGGTGCAACAAAAAAAGTGCATAATGTATTTAAAATTGCGGAATCAAGGATACCACGTCATTCTTCGTAAGTAGAAAGAATTCTCCCGTGTTACAAAAAATGGAAAGTTCCAACTTGGTAGAACTTTTAAAACTTAATTACGAAAAAGACCTGCCCAATTTTTCACTTTAAAATCCCACCACCAAACCCCAGGATCATCATCTCCAGCAGCCATCCACTCTTCAGTGACCGAAAACCCCCACGAAACTCAAAACATACCCGACCCTCTCCACTCCCTCACTGACCTGGCCCTACTATCACCAAAGTTTGACAGCACCACTGCCAACGGATCGCTTAAAGCAGTGAGAACGAGCAGAAAATCTGCATCAGACAGTCTGCATGGTGGATGGTAGCTAGAGTCGGGTGGTAGGGGTACTAAAGTATGCAGGGGCTGAGCTAGGAGGGAGCTGAAGGTGCCTATATTATTAAAAAGCCTACCGCCCAGTTTATATATTTTAGATATAGTAATTTTTTAAAAGTAGTGGATTAGCACCCCATATATTTTCTGGGAATTTCAGCACCCCACTGTGGGGTCTTGTCTCCCCCACTGAAACTCTAGATCACTAAATACGTACCAAAACTGGTTATGTCTAATAAATATGCTAAACATGTAATAAGATGGAATTTCAACTTAAAAACCCAAGCTCAAAAAACACTGCCAATTAATAAAAAGGAGAAGTAATTATACCTTTTCGCTCGACGACACCGAAAGGAAAAAGGGTGCTAGAATTTATCACTATCAACCCTTTAGGCCCAAACAGTTGCGCAGGATTCTGCAAAAAGAATTGATAACAGTGTATTTAAATCCGTAAATAAGATTATTACAGAGTTGCTCAAATTGAGTGAATTGGAAAATACCAGAATGGTAACAAGGTGACCGGATGCAACGGCAATGATGTTCTCGTCAGACCATGCGACTGCGCTATGGTACGACGGCGATGCCACCAACGAAACAGCTTGAAAACGAGTCGCCATTGTTGTCTAATTATAGATATGTTTATAAATATAATATAGACTTCAAAACAGAAGAATAAGGTTTCGCGTACCTGTTAATTGTCACAATATGGGTAAGAAATAACTCAAGTTGGTTATCAAAATCTAAGTGAATATTGTGTCCACCTAAACTCTATAAATAAAAACAAAATTTACTTAAGCCGGAAAAAAATATTTTGTTGTGTATATGAAATTATGAATAATCACCATTGTTTTCTAATTGTGTATATATAAATATCTTCTATACTAATAGTTTATGTCTAGAGGGCTTACAAAGCCGGCAAACTTAATTATAAAAATGCCCCTAGATTTTACTTTTTTACATAAATACAAATTAAAAGTTAATTCAAAATTAAAGTAATCGCTGAGATTTTATAAGTGCTCAGGGTTAGTAACCGCCCATTATCTTAGAATTGGGTTTTCACTTCATTTTCTCTGCCTCTCACTTTACAATTTTTTTCCAGGTAAGAAATCTATGAAATCTTTATCTTCTTCACAAATAATTATTTCTAGATAGATTTGTTAAAAAAATTGTTTTGTTTGTAACGTTCTTTTATAAATAAAAAATTGGTTCACACGCATCGCGTGGGCTCGGCGGCTAGTATATATATATATATATATAGACTTCAATTCAGAGGAATTAGGTTATGTGTACCTGTTAATTGTCACAATGTGTAAGAAATAACTCAAGTTGGTAATCAAATTCTAAGTCGACATTGTGTCAATCTAAACTCTATAAATAAAAATAAAATATACTAAACCGAAAAAAAATATTTCGTTGTGTATATGAAATTATGAATAATCGCCACAACCGGTAACTTGCAGGCACTATGTCGGTCTTGCATACAGAACCAGCAACATAATTTCTTTGTTTAAAAAAAATCAAATCTTTATGCTATTATCTATCAACTTACACTTAAACAAGTACTATAAGTGTATAATACACACTTATTTACTTAAAAGTTAAAAAAACGTATATTCAAGATATTAACATCCCTGTTTAATGGTAAATAATATGTATAGAAGTAACTAAGGTTTGTAATCAAATTCTAAGTCGATATTCAAGATGATTTTTTTTTTTTTTGTAATAATCTGAAAAACTTAAAATTTAAAGCAGGGTTTGGGACCTAAATTACAACAAATTTCCAAATTATAATATTAGCTACATTAAGCAATCAAGATAACATGAAGATTCATCAAAAATACTTGAAATTGATAACTGCATTATTACTTATATTAAACTGATGACTAAATATAAAGGAGTAAAACCTAATTTTAAAAAACTCTAATTGAACAAGAAAACGGAAAAACCTAAAAGGTTAATTAATTAACACAACTGATAATAATCAATAAACTGTAGCTAAACCCTGCATTCAAGATATTAACATACCTGTAAACAGTAAATAGTAAATAACTAAGGTTTGTAATCAAATTCTAAGTCAATACTGACGGTGATTTTATTTTTTTGTAATAATTTGAAAAACTTAAATTTATAAAGCAGGGATTGGGACCTAAATTCAAACACAAATTCCAAAATATAATATATTAACTACACAAATACTCCAAAAGTACTTGAAATTGATAACTGCATTATTACTTATATTAAACTGATGAGTTAATATAAAGGAGTAAAAACCCTAATTATAACAAATAAATAAAAAATAACGAGAGAAAGGCGAAAGCTAAGGCTAATTAACTAACACAGCTGATAATAAATTAAAAATCAATAAACTGTAGCTAAACCCTACATATTGAGCTGATATCACAATTAAAAAAAACTCAAAACCGTCCATAAATAAATATATATATATATATATATATAGAGAGAGAGAGAGAGAGGGAGAGAGATTACAGCGAAGGGAATGCAGTCTCGTGTGGATTTGCAGTGTTGGGTAAAAATAAAAAGTTTTATATTTATATTTACATTGGTTTCATTATTTTTTTTACATTTTTTAACTTCATTTATTTTTATTATTTTTGGTACCATGGTTTCTACTCTTTTTTCTTATTTTACTTTTGTACCTTTATTTATTATTATTATTTTTGAAACTATGGTTTCTATTTTTTCTTACTTTTTTTCACCTTGTTTTCGTAAATTTATCTTTTTATATCTTGGTTTCTGTTTCTTTTTCCTTTTTCGTCAATTTCTAATTGGTACAACTCAAGTACACAAAAGGAAAAAAAAGTAGACAAAAATAGAAAAAAAAAATAGAAACGAAGATGAAAAAAAATAAAAATTATACAAATAGATTTTTTTTAGAAAACAAGTGAAGACACTAATGTACAAAACTTGAATAAACCCATAATTTATATATATATATATATTACACTACGTATATTATTGTGTGAATTTATAATTTGTCAAATTAACAGTTAACCCTCGATTTGTTATTTTGTAAAATTGGCACCTGGTATAATTTTAAGTAAGACGTAGCTCAAACTAATGATAATTTAGTAATTTAATTTTATTAATCGAACGGTGTGTCTAATCTATATGGTTTTCAATTAGTTGGTTGGCGGTGACTTTTTGAATATCCCGATTTACCTAAAATTTAATCCTCGGCTACTAATCAAAATTATTCGATATATATTTAATAGTACTCTACACTATAGTACAAAATATTGACCGTGGACGATAGTTTATGCTATTAATTGGGTACTAAATATTAACATTTTAAAATATAGAATGTAGAATAGTAAAATTATGTTAAAATAATAACGGCTTCATGAATTGACTAACTTTGCATGTATGAGTGTTGTTAATATTATTAGTACTTTTTAATTTGGGCCTTGGGGTATTAAACATTTGACTTCTTACAACCAAGTTTGTATAGTTTATCAAATAGCGATTGTATTTTTCTAATGATATGAATATTTTCAGCTGATTATAAGGTTTTAATGGTATGTCTCTAGGATCTCTAGGGAGAGATATGTTCGATTATGGTTTAACTTTTGCAGTGAATTTTTTCCCATTTGTTTACTAAACTAACAAACAGGATATAAAATCAATCAACTTTGATAAATTGAAGATATTTATTCAGATTTTTTTACAACAAAAGTCAAAAGAATTGGTAAATTTAGAAAACAAAGGTCAAAAAAGCAAAAACTTTATTTGATTTGATACTGGTCAAAACTATATTCGTCTTATACTATAAGATTATATTAAGTCAACTCTAAAATGCATTTAAAATTGTTATTTTGTGTAAATACTCCGTTGAAACGACAATTTAAGTAAGACCAGACACTATATTATTATTACCGTTGTATCCACCAAATGAATCT
Organism: Primula veris; assembly: GCA_963682055.1. Classification (NCBI taxonomy): domain Eukaryota; kingdom Viridiplantae; phylum Streptophyta; class Magnoliopsida; order Ericales; family Primulaceae; genus Primula; species Primula veris. The sequence goes on along the minus strand of OY821743.1, from coordinate 13,584,320 downwards.
ACTATAACAATTCTTTTCAAAAATTTCTGAATATAATGTTACAAAAAATTAACAAAATACGTGAAAATGTTAGTTACACACAATTAAATCCGCTCAACTTCACTATTATTTGTTAGAACGTGTTAGGAAAACCATTGATTATTGATTTTTGGGTAGTAAAAGCAAGTTGGCGCCTAATGAAAGCTAAATTCTATGTCAATGTCATTCCCAACCGACGTTAACTCGACTACGAGTTTGTCCAAAATCTCCACTGTGCGCTTAACAAAACCTGCGATCGACCCCAAAACTAAACTAAAGCGTGAATAATAAGACCATCTGCTAGGTAATAACTTTTGTAGTTAACCGCATTTAATTTTTCGAATTTTTGTGCTGCCTCATCCATTCCCGCTATCAAAAGCAAGTAAGAAAATAGTGAGACAATTAAAGGAATATTTACTTAAGGAAATCGAAAAGACCATACTTATACATTATTGCAATTGTGCTCTCATAAATTAAAAACTCAAAACATGAGATATACTTTTTACACATTCAAATACGAGTCCTTCAATAACTACGGTTAGAGTTACATCAAGAAAATTTGAATAAAAAACGGACAATAACTATAACTATAGGTATAACTATAAATGAGCAAAGCGGTTGGTCCAAATGGTTAATACTCTAATATATTACGTTCCATCATGGTTCGATATCTGACCGGTGGCATCCGAGTTTGATCTCTGGTGGGCGCAAAGCGGTTTACTCAGAGAAAGGATTATTATGTTAACAAGTGCTCGGGGCACTCTTTAAGCATTGATTATGTTGACTTTTTATAGTTAGATACAATTAACACTAAATGGATAATTCTAATTAACACCTAATATTAAATGGTTAAAATATGATTAAATGCTACTTTTTAAAATAATTTGATAAATATTACCTAGATAAGTAATTGTTTTTTTGTTTGTTTTTTTTAGTTACTTAAAATACAAGTTATAATTTAATAAACTAAAAATTAACTATCTAAACTAATAAAACTCAAATAAAAATATAGAACTCTAGTTAATACTACGCTAAACTTAGATAATACTACCCATAAACTTAGATATTAATTAGAAAAAAAAAACATCACGTATATTATTACTAATAAATATATATTGATTAGCAATATATTTTAAAACTTTATCATAATTATCAATGAATTACCTTATTAATTTCTTTAAACAAGTGTCACGTGAATATTTGTAAACATTTTGATTAAAGTATTTAATGAATGATAATCACCAGGGGTGTACATAAACTGAACCAAACCATTCAAACCGACCGAACCAAACCAAACCGATCAAAAACCGAACCAAACCGATTAGTAATTGGTTTGGTTTGAAATTTGATAAACCGATTTAATCGGTTCGGTTTACGGTTTCAATGGTTTTCAAACCGAAGCGAACCGATATTTTTATTCATGTATAAAATAATAGAATTATTTATATATATATGCCAATAAGTTGAGATATGATATTTTACTTGCTATTTGTAGTTATTAATAATATATTTTATTAAATCATTTATAAATTTACTTTTTATTCGACTTTTTGTTTAAAATTACAAATGAAATATAAGCGAAAAGTTTACGAAATCAGTGTAATTTTGAATATTGTGTTTTTTATTTGTTAAACTTCAAACCGAACAAAACAAAATCGAACCAAACCGATTATGATTGGTTTTGTTTGGTTCGGTTCCGGAGATTTTTTTGGTCAAAACCGAACCGAACCGATTGTTTTGGTTTGATTCGTATTTTACTCAAAAACCGAACCGAACCATGTACACCCCTAATAATCATTAAGCTTATCTAGTGCGCCGGAACACCCATTATTTTGTTTAAGAGAACATGGTATAAAAGGAGATTGGTATATTTTTGGGTGGTGGTCTAGATGCTAAAACTGGATTGTTTGATAAATTAGAAACAAAATGCAATGTTAGGACGGTTAGCACCATTATTATTATTATTTTATCAGAGCGTGCAGCGGAAGCACATGAAATAGATATAGATGTATAAGTAATAAATGTTTCGGAAAAAGATATGGAAACAAGTTTTGGAATAGTTTTGGTTATCTTACGGTATCAATATCAATAATAGTTGTTTGAATTTGAACCATCCCAGAGGTTAATTATCAGTTCAAGGAAAAACATGGTAAGAACAAATTTTTATTTTTATTTTACCAATTAAAAGATTAGCTTACCTCATGTGTTTTGCTTTCATGGTGTACACTTTGTTATTAGCATTGATGATGACTAGAATCAGAATTTGGACTAAGAATTATGTAGACTGGAGTTATAGAGTTTTGAAATTATGATTGAGGGGAGTTATAGAATTTGGTAATTAATGAGATAATAAACGATCGGAAGTGGTAAAAGTTTGATCTTAGGAATTTACGTTAGTATTTTTCCTTCATAAGTTTTCAAGTTTCACAAGGATAATGATGATATTATTATTAGTAATTTTAATCTCAAATGAGTTTTCAAGATACCTTTTATTATACTTTTTTTATATAGTTTATGCTACATGCACACACAAGTAACTGTTTTGGAGACCGGTTGGTTAAAGAAATTATGTGAGCTGATTTAATCACGTCTAAGAAAGCATATATAATATTATTCGGAAACATTACTTTTTTTTCAAGTTATTAAAGAAATAAAGTTCCGGGATGAAACTTCTTTAAGTGGTGGAGAGTGTAACATCACGTATTTTAATTTAAAAAATTTATTTTGAATATTTATTCTTCTAAATAATTACTCATGTGACTATTTTGTTTTCATAAGTAAGAATACTAATGTTTAGTTGTTTAAGTGATTTAAGGACCTTACGGTTACACGTTATCAAAGCTATAGAGTTTTAAACGATTTAGAGGTATTTAATTGGTAAAATAATTTACCATGGATTGATACGTGGTAGTACTTTTAGGGATTAGCTGGTAAGAATTGGGCCTAGTAATTATGTAATTTACTTCGGTTAGAAATATTGAATTGTATAAACGTATGATTAGGAATAATGGTGTAAGTTATAGGTCTTTGAATGCCTCACTAAGATGATTAATGACATGATTTAATTGTATTCATATATAAAACAGATGCCTTGTTTGAAGAGTTAATGTCAATTAAGAATAGTAAATATTATCTTGAGGTTTCTATAACGAGATGTTTGTATTTATTCCTATAACTGCTATGCGTGGAATATTTAAGGATTCAAAGAGTTTCTGTTGCTAGTAATTTATTAAGGAGGTAACCTTGCATGAGAAATTGAAACGGAAGTAATAAATTGGTATAGAATTGTAGTATAAATGCTAAGCCAATTGTCATGTCATATACACGCCCCTATAATGAATTCTTCCTTGTTAATATAGATATATACACTAGTGCAAATAAAGAAAGAAAGCTAGGTAACATTTCCCTGATTAGATTCTATACTCCTTTACTGTATTAAAATTATATGTATGTAACGAAAGCATACAAAGATGAGAGAATTAAAGTCCTATGTTGAGCAAGGGAAAATGTTTAGTGGAAAGCTAAGCACTAGATTATTAGTTGTAGAAATGTTTCTGTTCTTTCGGATTAATATTAGGTGAGTGGGTTTTGTCTTGCTATTATAAATATTCCGTTGCAACTTTTGATAATATTTTACAGGCTCATGGGTATTATTTTTCAAGTACTAATTATATATGGAAACATTGTTTTTATATTGTTACGAAAACAAAGTAAATAAAAGAAAGAAAAGAATGAAAAAGAAGAAGTGATTTATATACAATGGATCTGTATAAAGAGAACTAGTTTATATCTTATAAAAATAAAAATTATATACAGTGTATCTGTATAAGGTTTCTAAATTTATTATTTTATGATTTGCTTATGATTTGTATTTGGGACCATGAGAATAAATCCAACGGAGAATCCCGAATAAGGGGAAGAGGAAAGTGGGGTGACGTTGGCAACTAAATGAAAGAGTTTAGTTCTCAATGGTTAACTTAGCGATTGTACATAGTTTTGTTAACCGGAACGTTTTAAGAAATAGACTCAGCCGTCATGCTGTGGTGACCTTAATTACGTAGTGCACGTATGGGTTATACAACTGAGAAAAAGATCGACGGTAAAGTGATTGAGGAAGTCACTCGGCCTTTGTACTCTAAGATATACATGTTATCATTTTGCTTTTACCATAAAAAGAAAGAAAAAGATTTTATTATTACTATTGCAATTACATTTTTATTTTAGTTGTAAGAGATTAACTTCTTGTAATGAACGTAATTTTCGAGATTCTATTTAATGAAGCTTTTGCTAGAAAATTGAGCTTATTTAATGAGTTGTTTAGCGAGTGCTTAATAATTATTTCATTTAACCTTTGTTTAGCACGTGCCGCCACACGTGTTATTCAGCCGTGTGACACCCCCGGGTCTGGGTTGAGAGTTTATTTTAATTGAGTTTAGTTTACTAGAAAGACCGTATTTTGAGTGTTGTAGACGTTGTGGAGTTGTTGAGGTAGAAACATGTCATATTTGCTTACTTTATTGTCTTGTATTCAATTAGATATTGTATACAGACGGTTACTTGATTTGATGTTCTTACATGTTGGTCATTTTCTGGAGTTATGGATTGTGGAGTTGTTATGGGTTGTGAACCCTGCGTATTTTATTTCTTAAATTATGTCACGAATTGTACGTTTAAAATTTTTATGGCCTTGTTTATAGAAGTTTATCATTTCTGGGTATAGTTGTTTAGAGAGGAAATTTCAGGACGAAATTCTTTTAAGGAGGGTTAGTTGTAACATCCCGTATTTTTATAAGTGTTTTTAATTAGGAATTAATTTATCCAAAAACGTTTTATTCAAATTTTACCAAAAACCGGTCATTCGACTAATTTTTAGCCAAAAACCGAAACTCTTCCAAAAAGCTTTACTTTAAAAACCTGTTACTATTTTTACTAATAAAAAGGACCCAATAGAATTGTTTCTAAAGATTTGTTATTATTGAGTAGTATATTAATATATTTGATTAAGAGTTAACTTTTAGAACTTTAGGGACCAAATAGTTCGCTTCCACAAACTTACTCAAAACAGTTTTTATCTATTCAAATCAGCCCACTTTTCATTCTTTAAACCTAAAACCAGCCAAATAGAAGAGAGAAAAGAGAGAAAAAGGGAGATTACAAAGCTTAGGAAGAAGAAGAAGAGACACGTTAGCGGGTTCTTACCGGAAGCATCTCCTCTACACGCTAAGTTAACGGGGGTTATCCATTGCGACTAGACGAGTGTGTATGTTAGGATTAGGTCTTACGGTTATTTTAAATTGGGGGTTTTTGCCTTTTATCTTAAATATGTTCTTAATTTGTTAATTGAGTTTATTTGTTGTATGTTTTATTCACTTATTTGAATGGGAGAAATTGATGAGTTAGTTGTATTAATTTCGGATTAATGAGATTATGGATGGGTTTGCATGTTTTATGCGTTGATTATGTGATTATATAATTATTGATGAAATTGGATAAATTTATGTTGAATAATGGTGAATTGTAGTTTACGCATACAAGGTGTTTGTTAAAATGCCTGAAAGTGATTTTATGTTGTTATAGCGTTTGACTAGTTGTGAATTTAGTACATGTGGTTATGTGTTATGTTGTATTACGTTAAGTGACGTATGAGATGGTGTTATTTGAATAGTATAATATTATTGGCCGAGACCTTAATATTTATACGTATGAGATTGTGTTAATTGGATGATTTTATATTATTAGCCGAGATCTTGTGATTTAGCTGTAGTGGCAATGATCTATGTCTCTCCCTAATTCCGGGGACAGAAGACGGCCGAGTGGATAGAGAATGACTCGTCTTACGGACTGGGGCGAGTGGCGTGAGAGGTCTTAGTGTGCACTCTATTTACTTTTATGTTAACAATGGTCTATGTCTCTCCCTAATTCCGGGGACATAAGACGGCCGAAGGGATAGGAAATGACTCGTCTTACGGACTGGGACGAGTGGCGTGAGAGGTCCAAGTGCGCACTATAAATCTACTTTTATGTTGCAATGGTCTATGTCTCTCTCTAATTCCGGGGACATAAGACGGCCGAAGGGATAGGTAATGACCTACCTTACGGACTGGGATAGGTGGCGTGAGAGGTCCATGTATGCTATAAATGTGTGTTGAAGTTATTTAATTTATTTAATTTATCCAGTTGTAGAATGTTATTATATTTCTTTTTATACGTCGATTATCTTAGTTGTAGAATTTGTGAGCTCTTGCATTTATGGGATGAAGTGACGGTGTTTGTGGTGCCGTCCCGTCTAGTTATGTGCGTGGGACTCACCGTTACACTTTTGTATTTCAGGTACCACATAGGTTGATATGTTTGGATAAGAGCTGTTGCTTTGCAACATCATGGGTTTGGGGCTTCCGCTTTCTTTTCATTTATATTATATTTTGAGGTTGTAGCCTACGGGCAATTTACATTCGTTTATTTTATCTCGTCTTGTAGCCGCGTTTGGCAAACACTTTTATTAAATTGTTTAATTGTTCATTTAGCTCGCAAGTCTTTTTTTTTAAAAATTTTAATTTTGTACCAACAGGTCCTCTTTTCTTTTCTTTTCAAAGGGTCATGCCTCGATGTCCGTTTTTAGGATTTTGGGGCGTGACAGAACCATGTACACCCCTAATAATCATTAAGATTATCTAGTGCGCCGGAACACCCATTATCATTTTTCTTATTAATTATATATATAAAAATACACTATAACACTATAAATGATGGGTCCTTTCCGGGGTGTCAATTTTACCCGACCCGACCCAACGGTTTTTAGGTATTCGGGTAACGGTTTTAGCGGTTCTCTCATCATCTACGGAACGGGTCGGGTCTATATAACTTTTTTTTACTTATTTTACCCGATCCATACCCGTATTTGTAATGGGTATAACGGTTTTCGATACGGCTATTTACCCAAAATACCCAAAATTCGTAAAATTTATTCTATTTTTCTAGATGTTATTTTCTATATGATATTTTTACATAATGATAATGAATATATTTTTTCAAGGTATTTCTTAACTTACTTGTTAAAAATAAACAAAATAACGAGATACTATCAATTTTGTTGCTTTATATTGATCAACAATGTGTTTGGTTGATTAATAAATCACATAAACATTACAAAGTCACTTAAACATTACAAACCAATGGTTTCCTTTTTCACTTTCTTAATTACCCATTTTATTGTTAATGATTTTTCTGAATTATTAAGAAAGATAAACTGAATTAAAAATAAATCGTAAAATTTGTAATCAAAACAAATATTAACAACTATTTTTTTATTAAATGGTGGAGAAACTCATATTTTTATATTATTAATGATAAAAATATAAAAATATGGGGAAGAACCCCACAAGACATAAAAGAAAAAAGATAAAGTAGCGTCAACTAATAAAAATAAAACAAGTATAAAAACATCATAAAAACTAATTATTCAAAGTTAAATCTCCAACCGTATCTTCGCACATATTCAAAAACGCTTCAACTTTCTTCACTCGCCGTTGTATGAGTTTTTCTTGTGTTGTTTCTCGTGCATTTAGCCAGTTTTTATTGCACATACATATTCATATATATATTTTTAAAATATGGGTATATATTGCGGTTCTATAATTCGGGTATGCAGACCGGTTCTGCGGGTCGGGTCTACGGGTTGGGTCTACAGGCCGGGTCCACAGTATAGAGTTGAGAACCATACCCGCCCCAAGAATCAGCGGGGTCGGGTTGGGTAGACCCAGAAACGGTTCCGTGGCGGGTCGGTTTTTTATGGTTTTTGGGTATTTACAGTGCGGTTTTTGGGTTTTGGGTCTTTTTGACACCTCTAGTCCTTTCACATTTCATAATTTACAAATTGGTAATTTTAAAATATAAACTCTCTAGTCACTCACCTCTACTAAAAGAGCCTGTATTTTTTGACTGCATTTTATCTTTTTTCACGCTCAAACCGTAAAAAAAATTACATACCGTAATTCTGTCTAACGAACCGTAAGTTTGACTTACGGTTATTGACTTAAGTCAAACCATAAGTCAAACTTACGGTTCGTAAGTCAGATTTACGGTTTGACTGGAAAATTACCAAATTGCCCATGCGTTGAAAATTAATAAATTTTTCAGTGTGATTAGCCGATCGATCGACTTTGAACCCCAATCGATCGGCTGAGTACTGTAACACATTTTGCATTGTGGTTGGCCGATCGGTTGGCTCTGAATCCCGATCGATCGGCTGCGTACTGTTTTTACTTTATCAGCACTCTCTCACTCACTCTCTAACTCTCTCATATACTTGAGAAAAAAAATCATCCTACTCATCAAATTCGTTCTAAACCCATCATTTATTCCGATTAAACCATATTTTTACTCATATTAACCGGATTATATACTGTTCACGTATACTCTTCATCAAAGTTTTTTATTATTCTCTATTTTATTTATTTTAAATTTATAATATAGGTAATACTATAAAAATTAATTTAATTTGTTGATTACTAATGGGTTATTACTACTCGTTTAGTGTGTATTGGTTGTGTATATTATTTCATATAAACCCGTGTGGTAAATTATTGTTTTTAGGAAAATATATTGATTTAGATGGTTTTACCAATAGTTTGTTGATATTAAAGATATTTTTTGTATAACATAAATTTTCGAATTTTTAAAGTTACATAGATTTTACTAATTATTTAGCTATTATTGATTGTATATATTACGGATTTTGTTTTGATTATGGAAAATTGAAAAAATAATTGATTTTCTTCATATTATTTTGCATACAAGAAAGAGCGACAATGTTTTCTTCTGAAATATCATGGAAATTTGGCTATGAAAAAAAATAATTCACGAGAACAAAAAGAGCAATTTTGTTTTGATAATGGACACCATTAGCTTTTGTTTCTCCAACATGTTGCGGGTGAAAAACGACTTGACTAACCTTAATAAGGTTACCTACATTATAGGGATTTTTAACTTTTTCGGTTTTTGAAACGCCACATTGATCTAATCCTAAAAGATCGCAAAGTTGAGCTTAAGACAATTGATTTTTTGTTAACATTTGATCTAAGTTCAAAGACACCATGCTTATTTGTATCAACTACGATATTTTCATACCATTAAGGATAAATTAACAAAACATACTACCTTTGAAACTAAATTAACAAAAACATACCCAAACATTTCTAATTAATAAAAACATACCCAAAAGTTCATACCCTAATTTGTATATTTTATACCCTTATTCAACCTTATACACTAGTTAACAAATTTAACATTTGCACGTCTTCCGATCTCGAATTACCACGTCGTCATCATTTGCTTCTCCTTTGACAACCGCATCTCCGTCGGCATCAACCTTGAGTTTTCGACCTCGCTCTACACACTCGCCGCCCACTCCGACGGATGTTTTTATTTCAATCTCCACCGAATAGAGAGATCAGAGAGAGAGAGAGAGGAGGAGAGAAAGATCGGAAAGAGAGAGGGAGTAGGAAAGAGAGATCGGAAAGAGAGCGGAAGGAGGAAAGATCGGAGAGAAGGAGGAGGAGAGAAAGATTGAAGAGTGGGAGAAGACGGAGGAGAGAGTGAGAAAAAAGAGGAGAGAGAGTGAGAGGGGGAGAAATTATAGAGAGGGAGAAAGAGGATGAGGGAGAGATCGGAAAGAGAGCTAGAAGGAGGAAGAGAGATAGATTACGGAGAGAGTGAGAGAAGGAGAGGGAGGGGAAAGAGATCAGAAGTAATTAATGGAGTTTTTTTTATTAATTATTAATGTAAGGTAGGTTTTTGATAATTTAATTTTTGAGGGTATGTTTTTGTTAATATAATAGGTGTAGAGTATGTTTATGTTAATTACCTCAAAAATTAATAGGTTTCATCGATATATATATATATATCATAATCTAGATAAATCAAAAAATTCCAATTTTAAAATGTTATGTTCTTTTGAATAAGAGAAATTTGTCAAGTAATGACCTATGAATAGAAATACGGTTTACTATTTTCCTACTAGCGATGGGATATTTGGTTTTAGATTTAGAAATTTTACCCGAATCAGGAGAGGATGAGCCTGTGTTTTGAGAAGAGCCCACCTTACAAACCATGTTCAAAAATCGAACAAATTTGGGTTTTTGGAAAATTAGGGTTTATTGAAAAATAGCCAATTGATTTGGGGTAAATCAAAGGATTTAATGTTGAATTGACGTGGAATATATGTATCAGGGTGTTGGAAATTAGGGTTTTTAACAAAAAAGAGTTTTTTTATGAAGATTTGAGAGATTTATATGAAATTGGCAATTTATATGTGTGTGTGTATATATATATATAAGTTATATATGTATATGTATTTCGCAGCATAGTTAAAAGTCAAATTTCCTATTGGCCGATCAATCGGGGGTTAGGGCCGATCAATCGGCCAAACACACTGTAATTTTCAGGGAAAAAATAAACAGTCCGATCGATCGGGATTCAAAGCCGATCAATCAGAGAAACACACTGTAATTTTTTGGGAAAAAATAAAGGTCCGATCGATCGGGGTTTAGAGCCGATCGATCGGAGAAACATACTGTAATCTTTTGGGGAAATTTCGACACCGTTTAGGACAAAAAGAATTATAAATAAAATTAATATAAATTTTGAAATTTTACTTTAAGCAAAATTATATATAGAAAAAAATCCGTTTCGACACGTGACATTCGCAGATTGGTGTAAACAGATCGGGAAAAACAACTATATTATATTATGTATGTAATCTAATATAGGATAAAAATAAACATATGGCAAACACAGATTGGTGGAAACAGATTTTTTCGATGATATGTATATTATCTCATATTTAACATTTCTCTTATCTTATATATATATAATCACAATTTAAGACCACAAAATAGCTCACAAAATAATCCATGTCTAAAAACACAAACTCCCCTTCTAGTTCTAGCTATACAATGTCGAAAAAAGAGTTAATTGAGATTTCACTAAAAATATTGGATGACATGGATATATACAATAGCGTGCGCCCGGTTCCAACCTATTACCCAGAAACCGGTAGTTGTACACTACTCTCACTGAAGAATGCCAAGGGTGGAAAAAAATTAAACACACAATAAGTTGTTAAAGCGAAGAAAATTAATAAAATCTTTCACGAAGTGTTCGAAGCGGAGAAGAAGGCTATGGAAAAAGCTAAAGGCAAATAAGTTTATTTTCAGTTTTCATGTGTACTATTTTTTCAGTCTCTTGTAGTATGGTTTTGATGAGATACAAATAAGTTTGAATGATCATTGTGTTATATTTTATCTGTTGAACTTAGAGTTCAATAATTGATTTTGATTATAACGTTGATTATGTTTTTAATGATTTTATGATTTCTCGATTTTCGATGATATAATGCTTGTCTTTTCCAAAATTAGAAAATGTAAATTTCAGAACGCCAGAAAGATAGAGCACAGAAAAACGAAGCCACATGTTCAAGCGGAATCAAAATCGGAGCTAAAACGAAGGAGTTACGGGCTTTTGAAGATTAACGAGAAAACAGAGAAAACTGAAGAACGACCGATCGTCTGTACAAAAACGACCCATCGTTTTTGTACCAATTTCTTCCAGAGAGTCCTCAAGAAAAACGACCGATCGTTTTCAGAAACGACCGATCGTTTTATGGAAAACGATCGATCGACTGTAGAAAACGACCGATCGTTTTCTGCAGATTTCGAAAACAGCTTTTCAGCTTATTCTGAAAAGTTGCTTAAAACCTGTGGATAAAAGCCTCAAGCACTGCCAACGGTTATATACAGAAAAACAGACTTTGGTGATTATATAAACCAACCCAATTCACTTTCCAAAGTCACCAATTACATCCATTACTCCCATAATCAATCCTTCAACCTCTCTCATATACATAAACCCAAAATCACCATTTTGGTGAAAGATTTCGAAAAGAGAAAAATTGAAGATAAATCGATACAAGCTCCAACAAAGATCAAACATCATCGAAACCACAAATTAGCTTATTTAAGAAGCAATCAATTGTGGGTGTTGTTTTAATTTTCGATAAAATTGTAAAGAGCGTTTTATAAGCTCATTGTGAGCGAGTGATCGGGTAGAGGCTTTGTAAGCAATTGAAGCTTAAAAGCTCTAGGTCTTTTCATTCGGAACACTCATAGAGTGAGGGGGAGCTTAATCGGTCGATTAGCTCGTTATGATTGTAATATCCGGAAAAAAATTATAGTGAAATACTCGGTAGTACCGAGGAGAGGACGTAGGCCGTTTGCCGAACCTCTATAAAATCACGGTGTCATTTTCTTTCCCTTCCTTTTACTTTCCGCAACTTAATTATTGCTTATTTCGTGCCTGCGTTTAGAACTTTTAGTAGTATATTAACTTTTGTTAAACGCATAAGATTAGAATTGCGATAGTTGGGTGATTAGTTGCACTTAAGTTTAATTAGGCCAAAAACGCCTAGAAACCTTATTCACCCCCCTCTAAGGTTTAGCCGCACCGGGGCCAACATTATCTTTTTTATTTTATCGAAATCTTAATTATGCATGTTATATGATGTTAATCGGTAAAAACAAAATTTTGGCATGATCTTTTTTTTTTTTTTTGTTACCATAATAATTAACATGTATAAAAGTTTACGATACAATTATAATATTTCAACCCATCTAATAATACAACATATAAAAACGATAACAGAAATAAAGCAAATAAATTATACTTCCACAATATACGATTTCGAAAACAAAATATGAATCAAATAAAATTACACCAACTCATTTTCTCCTTTTCGAACGACTAAAGTCCTTAAATGCCGATATAGGAAGCTGCTTTCCCGCCGATGTCAATCTGTCCATGATGGCTCACTCGACTCTTCTATATCATTAAGCTCTCGATGACGTTTATCTCTAACATGCGATTCTGGTGGCGGAGCACGCTCGTATGAAAGGAGTGGCACTCCTCATAACCAAGGGGTGTTTGTGGAAGTATGACTGAAAAGATGCTCATGACATCCAACCGACTGTCTATGTCCGTAAAGGGTTTGGTAAGGGGTCTGCATATCTATTTGAATATTCTCAAACCCTCTGAAAGCAGCACGAATATAACCATCGGTCTCTGTATCACTATCCTCACATCTACTCTTACGTCCTCCTCTACTTGTACGTCTACTCCCAGTACGACCACCGCTGCTAGACTCACTTTCACATCTACCTCTATCCGTACGTCTACCGCCACTACGAACTCCGCTACTAGATTCACCTTGCATTCTATCAGTACGTGTATAACTTGTCGGCATATCCTCGTAACCGCGATCCTCATGATCATTATAATCGTCATAATCAGGCTCATCGTCATCCCGGTTATCATCATCCTCCTCCAACGGTTCATCACTCGACCCTTTTGGATCAATGCCCAATTTATCCATATCAGTGGCTAAATATTCCACTTCCTGTTTAAATTTGAGCCGTTTAAGCATTTTGTAACAATGGCGTAACAAATGTTTCTGAAAAAAAATAAACAAAAAAATAAGATTTAGTAATAAAATTTAAATTTATGAAATAAAAAAGTATTAGTTTACTAAATTAGTTTTTTACCATTTTAGTGTTCAAACCCGCAGTCGCACGAACACCGTGTTCCGGCACTTCGAGAGGAGGTGGGTTTATGAGAAGGCGTGTCCGAGGTCTGTACCATTATAGGTAATCTGGTGACGTTTCCGTACCTACTTCGCCGTTATTAAGTCGGTGGTGGCGATCATTCCAATGACTTATAAACCCGTGGAATATTTGAGGCCAGACATATTTTTGTTGTCTTCAGCTCTCCTATCATTGTCGTGGCCTTGTGTAGGATTTCAAATCTCCGTAGTCACAACCTGAATAAACCCAAACTGCCTCATAATTATCCATGCGGGGTGCCACTCAATCTTCTTGTTGCATATGAGCGGAACAGACGGATGCAACCTATCACGACCCCGTGTACAGTATTCAAGATGGGCATTGATGTCCGCATATGGATGCCAGTCTATCTGTAATTTAAAGACAATCATATTGGATGCAAACATATACAACATATAAGTAACAATCATACATAGTAAATAAAAACTAGAATTTTACATGTTTAGGCGTTAACTTGTCAAACAGGTCCCGTATAAAAACCACATTATGTCGGACCACATGTTGATCAGAGTGCGTCAATTTTTTCCACCTGTAATAATACAAGTAGAGTAGATAAATAATATATATAAACAAAAGAACTAGCTGTTAAATATACATAAATTAATACTAATCGAATACAAAAATTAAATAATAGCATACATGTAGCCGATGGGAAATCTAGGCAGTCCCGGAGGAGGGGGAACATCAAGAGGCAACCCTGGACAAGTTCTGACATGCCGTAGCCTTGTCATCGCCCACATCTCAAGGAACATCACTGCATCGCTTATTCTGTGAGCTTGCCCCTGAACAAACTTGCTCATGTTGGACTTCAACCAAGCGATGAGAGCTGATCTCCAACTATACTCTCCACACGTATCGAAATCTTCAAGAAACAGTAGAGGCCAAAATGCAATCTGATCACTGCTCTTATCAGAAAAAATATGAGCAGCTAGCAACAACAACATGACAACCCTAAACTAATATAACAACCTCTCCTCACTAAAGTTGGCAGGTAATTCTGTAAACGTTTGTCTCAACCATCTAAGTTTAACCGTTAAACAATTTTTATCAACCATATCGTCATCGGGTCTACTACCTAACAACCTTTCCACCAAATCCAACTTGCTAGTTCTATTATCATTTCTCTCTGACAGGGTTACATGAAGACCATCCATCCTCAATCTCAACATAATCTCTACATCTTGTAGAGGTATCCCCAACTCGCCACCAGAAAAATGAAACATGTGGATCTCATCACGCCACATGTCCAGTAATGTTGTAAGCAAGCCTTGATCTACATTGTAACTCTTTATGACATAGGCACCGTAGAAGACTGCTCTAATAATATTTTGCATTACTGTTATATACGAAGCTATCTCCCAACTATAATTGTACAACCATAGCTTATTCTCATCCGCTCTCCCTGCCTCTCTACCATGCGCCCAAATATTTTCTGATATATGATCGGATTGTCGTAAAATCCCCGATTACCTCTAAGAAGTGGACCTGACTCACCCATGGAGAACCTATATAAAAAATGAATATCAAATTAAATAATTTGTCCACCCATTCACACACATATATATAGATAAATATACTCTATATTCTTTTATTTATGCAATGATTACATATTCTAATATGTATACACACGCATATGGTTGGGCTCATCCGGCCAAAAAAAAGTAAGTCAGGGGTTACTTATAAAAAATACCATCAAACAAATGTTAATTGTGTATACAACCAAAACAAGATAAAAAAAATATATACAATCAATGTAAACTAAACAATTACTAATTACCATACAAATCAAATAAAACCCAATTAATGGCAACTAAACAATTATTATAAATCAATAAAATTGCATAAAATCCTAATTGGTATAAAACAAGGTAATATATGAAAAACCATAACTTAGTCAAATTTATCATAATCAAAACAAGATAAACAATATAGACAATCAAATGCAACTAAACAATTAGTGATAATTATTTGAATTAATAAATTTGCATAAACCCCATACTTTTAATGAAAAGGGAAAAATGTGTGTATAATCCCTAACTTTAAAATTGGTATACTTTCTATGATTTGTTCATAAATTGGTATAGTTTCTATGATTTTTTCATAAATTACAAATTTAAACTATATAAAATAGAGAATAGAGAATTGAGAATTAAGAAGTGGACAAAGAAATAACTTGAATTGAGCTATGTGATTGGGAGTAAAAGTAAGAAATTTGGTTTAATCGGAGTCAAAAACTTATTAAGGGCCAAAATTTGGGAGAATTTTTGAATAGAGAGAGGGGGTATTTTTTAAAATGTAATTGTTTTTTTTCTTTTAAATGTATTAAATACGTAGTCTGTAATTTCTCAGCCGAACGATCGGCGTTCAGAGCCGATCGATCGGAGAAACATAATGTAAATGTGTTGTAGTACACAGCCGATCGATCGGGGTTCAGAGACGATCGATTGGCCAATCACACTGAAAAATCTGTCAATTTTCAACGCAGGGGCAATTTGGTAATTTGCCAGTCAAACAGTATATCTGACTTACGAACCATAAGTTTGATTTACGGTTTGACTCAAGTTAATAACCGTAAGTCAAACATACGGTTCGTAAGTCAGAATTATGGTTCGTAATTTTTTTTTACGGTTTGAGAGTGAAAAAAAAAATGCAGTCGAAAACCCAGCCTCGATATAGAAACACGTTTTTGTGATTTTATTTATGGATATATTTCTTTTTATCCCTCAAGCTATAAATAGTTTGCGAATAACCCCCATCCCATATCACCCTTTTTTCTCCTCTTTCTATTTCTTACTACTGAGGGTCCGTTTTGGCAACATATTTTTTTAGCAGATTTTTGGATTTTAAAATTTTAAAATTTGTGTTTGTTTGGACAGTAGGGTTTTTTAGCTTTTGGAAGGCTAAAAAATCCAAAATTTGGATTTCTAAAACAAGCGGGCTGAAAGAGCAGCGACATAAAAAGATGTATTTGTGATTCTTTGATTTTGTGGATAAATTGCATATTGCCACTCAAGCTATAAATTATTTGCAAATAACCCCCCACCCATATCACCTTTTTTTTTTTACTTACTATTATTATACATGTACCAAACTTATTGTACATTTTGATTGGGTACAAATAGTGATAATAGTTTATGAGTGTATATTATGTTTACAAAACTAACCATACATTATGTTAAATCATATGAAAAAAGGAAACTTTAATAGGTTTCTATTGTTAAGTCAAACTCTCAACGTGCAAAAATTTAAGTACTCATAAATTTATTTACTAATTTGGGAAATTTGATAATTATTTATGTACGTCCCAAGATAGAATAAAAGACAATAAGACACAATGTTGAATAATTCTTATTTTGGAGATGTACTTGTCTTGGAGGCGTTAGGATCATAGTGGTGAACATGGTATATTTAGGTCATGTCGATATCGGATTACTTACTTTGCTCGCAATTTAACTTCGATTGTTTATTTTTTATAAATTACATTTATGTAGAATTTTAAATTGGTGTTGCTATATGATTGATGGTCAGTTTGGTCCATTTTTCTCCACAATTCATATAGCTTTTTCTTAATTAAACTCGACTAACTAAAAGTGGTTATGCGTGTTTATGTTACATTTTCTGTATAAATATGTGTCAAAAATTTTCACCATTAGTAGATGTCTAAATTTGTCTTATATTCGGTGAGATGAAAAATAGATTGAAAGGTTTGATGAACAAAACGCCATATATCAATTAATATAAACGATCTAAAAAGTTTATGCAATTCGATTGTTAAACAATCTATTTTAGGGGGTTATTTGAAACTAACCCAATAACTAATACCCCATACTTATTGGGGTCAATTGCATTTTCCCTTTATTAAACACGTTTATGCATAAAAGTAAGGATAAATTAACAAAACATACTTCTTTTGAAACTAAATTAACAAAAATATACCCAAAAATTTCTAATTAACAAAAACATAACCAAAAGTTCATACCCTAATTTGTATATTTTCTACCCTTATTCCAAAAGTTTATACACTTGTTTCAAAAGTTCATACCCTAATTTGTATTTTTCATACCTTTATTTCAAAAGTTCATATCCTTATTTCAAACGTTCATACCCTTATTTCAAAAGTTCATACCCTAGTTTGTATTTTTCATACCCTTATTCCAAAAATTCATACCCTTGTTTCAAAAGTTCATATCCTGATTCGTAAATTTCACCATTATTTTTAAAGTTCATACCTCAATTTACATAATTCATATCATTACTTACATAATTCATATACATAATTTTCAACTCCATAACCTTAATTCACGTAATTCATACACTTATTTTTCAACATTATACACTAATTAACAAATTCAACTCTTACCCGTCCTCTGATCTCGAACTAGCACGTCGTCATCGTGGGCCCCTCATTCGACGACCGCATCTCCGTCGACATCAAACTCGAGTTTTCGACCTCGCTCTATACCGTCGCCGCCTATTCCGACAGATGTGTACGTCTCAATCTCCACAGAATAGAGAGATCGGAGATAGAGGAATGAGAAGAAAAAGATCAAAAAATTAGAGGAAAGATGATAAGAGATATCAGAAAAAGAGGAGAATGATGAGAGATCGGAGAGAGCGATAAGGATGATGAGAGGGAGAAAGAATGAGAAGAGAGAGATTGGAGAGAGTGAAAGGAGGAGAGAGAGGTGAAAGAGATTGGGAAGGATGAATCAGATTTTTTGTTTTTTATTAATTATTAATTAAAGATATATTTTTGATAATTTAATTTTTTAGTATATGTTTTTGTTAATATAATAAATGCCCTTAAAAAGAATATGGAAAACAAACTCCCTAACTTTTTAACTATTTTACCCATGATATGTTATTTTCACTTTTATTTACTTTAGAAAGATATATTACAACAAATAGGAATATACATTTGTTAATTACAGTGCTAAATTAGCCATGGAAAGTGTTTCGAATTACCTTAACGACATGGATGTCAATCTTACCAGAGTGTTTTTTGAACATGTGGGAAACGGCTACAAGTATTCTCACATCTTTTATGGTGCAATACGGATTTAAAGACTTATGCTCCGTTTGTTTCATAGTAAAAGTTTTACATGGGGAAAATATTTTCATGAGAAAGTTTTACAATGAAAACTTTTATTTGTATTTCATTTACGTGCGGTTGGTGCATAAAAAGTTTTTCATCTAAAATTTTATAAAAAAATTAATTTCTTTTACAAATTATTTTTTAAACAAATAATTAGTAAAAATCGCAACATATATAAGAAAATTTAGCTAAATGCATATTTTCTTTCATATAACTCACTTGTAATAACTTATAATTTTCAACTTATAAACTCATAAAATTAGAATTATATAAGATATTATTGACTATTTTTTACCTTTTTTTAAAATTTTCTTGGATTAATTAATATTTTTTTGAATTTTTATATTTTCCACTTTTTATTAATTTTTTTAGATTTTTTTCTATTTTTTATTTTCATTGGTTAATTAGATTTTAGCTTTTTAAAATTTTCTTCGGTTTTTTTAGAAATTTCAGGTTATTTTTTTTTTTCCATTTTTTGTTATTTTTTAGAAAATTTCCTATTTTTTACTTTTTTTTATTGGTTAATTAGATGGAATTGGACTAAATATTAAATAATTTTGAAAGAGTAACTTATAATTAATAATTGTTACAATACTAGTATTAGAAAGAATATAGAGAGAGCCTCCGTAAACCGTTTACGACTTTATTTGCGAGATAACCGTTTCCCCCAATTTTACTGGATATGTGAGAAAAGTTTTCCGAAAAAAATTATTTTACGTTAAACCAATCAATCGAAAAATTTATTTTATCCGTAAATGTTTGTTTTCACATATTTTAAAACAAAATATTTTATTAACGGGGATGCATAACCATACCCGGCATTGAATGCTACAACAAACAGCCTTTGACTGCCTATACGTGTCAAGTGGTGGTTAGTTGATGCATAATTAAGTATCTAAAATTGATTGCATATAATTTTTAATTATACATAACCAATTCTTCGATTCTTCCATATATCCATTTATTGAATTAAACTATGACCTGAATATATGATTTCATTTATTAGGCATAACTCATACATCACAAAGAGTAATTCTTTTTAATCGTCCTATAAAAATTCAGCAAGTTGAATTACATAGTACTATATTTGCTATTTTAATACGTAAGTTATTATTCGCTCTCTAATTGATTGTACTTATACGTATAATACCCAAACAATTATGATAACTATAACTAAATATTGACGATTTCTGGGTTCTTTCTTTATATAACTTCACATGGATTTTTGATTTTTATTTTTAAACACAACTAAATAAATTCTTTTGGTTATGAATAGAGATGTATTATGATATTGTTGATAATTGTAATTACCAATAAAATAGTTGTCTTTAAACAAAAGTGAAAATTATGTGTAATATTTGCGCACGGAATATGAACTTTAAGATAGGAAAGTTGCTAAAGACGATATAACATTATTTAGAGATTCTATTTGATTCAATATTACAAATAAATTAAGAAGCAATTATCAAAAACATATATTCAATTAATAATTTATAAAAAACAAAAAAAGCTGATTCATCCATCCCAATTTCTTTGCTCTCTCTCTCCTCCTCGCATCTTTTCTCCAATCTCTCTCTGCTCATTCTCTCTCCCTCCGATCTCTCTCCTCCTCCTTCTCACTATTTTTCTGATCTTTTTCTTTTTCTCTCTCTCCGTTCTCTCTTTTTCGTGGAGATTGAGACGGACACATCTATCAGAATGAACGACGATTGTGTACAACGAGGTCGAAAACTCGAGATTGATGTCGACGGAGATGCGGTCGTCGAATGAGAGGGCCACTTCGACGACGTGATAGTTCGAGATCGGAGGACGGGTAAGAGTTGGATTTGTTAATTAGTGTATAATGTTGAAAAATAAGTGTATGAATTACGTGAATTAATAATATAGAGTTAAAAATTATGTATATAAATTATGTAAATTGGGGTATGAACTTTGAAAATAAGGGTGAACTTTACGAATCAATATATGAACTTTTGAAATAAGAGTATGAACTTTTGGAATAAAAGTATGAAAATTACAAATTAGGGTATATAACTTTTGAAATAAAGGTATGAACTTTTGGAATAAGGGTATTAAAAATACAAATTAGGGTATGAACTTTTGAAATAAGGGTATGAACTTTTGAAATAAATGTATGAAAAATACAAATTAGGGTATGAACTTTTGAAATAAAGGTATGGACTTTTGGAATAAGGGTATGAAATATACAAATTAAGTTATGAATTTTTGGGTATATTTTTGTTAATTAGAAATTTTTGGGTATGTTTTTTTAATTTAATTTAAAAAATAGTATGTTTTATTAATTTATCCATAAATGAAACATGCATCAACGAATTCCTAAGCTACACATGGATTGGTAGCAGCGTTGGGCTGCTACCGTGGAGTCGGCCAAACTTCCACTATTTAATATACCAAAAAGTATTATAATTTTTTTTGTTTATATTTATGGGTTTATTATTGGATATTCGGTGCAGTTGGGTGGTGTATTTGCGGGACGGTTATACGAAAACGGGATTGAAACTCATACCCGACCCTATACACTATTAGGTCGGGCTGGGTAAACCAACTAATAGTTCTTGTGTGGTGTTCTTGCGCTTTTTGCTATCAAGTAGTGCCGTTTTCAATTTACGGTTAGTTTTGACAGTACTGCTTCTTAATTTGATATGCTTTTATAATGATGAATGACCTCCAGATCATGACATCCAAATTCTAGTAATAAATGGAAATGAATATTTTGCTTATCCAAGGACAATATATACATGAGCAAAAAATGGTTGGTCTAAGCGGAGGTTTAACTCCAAACGAGGGTTTCTGATTATAAAAAAAAAAAAAAAACAACCCATACTGATTAATAAAAAACAGTCCATATGATTTTGCACGGTCACTTCCTTTTAAGTACACTAGAATGACTGTATTAGATAAAAATAGCGGTTTAAGAAATTACCGCTCATTTAGTCCCTGACATACATTTTTTAAGAGTTGACAATAAAATATTATAATTTTGTATGATCAAACCTATGTTTACCAAAACATAAGTAAGAGAACATGACTAAACTTACTATTTTGTCTTGTTTAGAAAATTCATGATATTCATG
This sequence comes from Primula veris, assembly GCA_963682055.1. Classification (NCBI taxonomy): domain Eukaryota; kingdom Viridiplantae; phylum Streptophyta; class Magnoliopsida; order Ericales; family Primulaceae; genus Primula; species Primula veris. The sequence goes on along the minus strand of OY821743.1, from coordinate 13,562,442 downwards.
GAACACAAAATAATTTTTAAGTTCTATAAGAAGAATCGAGAATGATAAATGATGCAGACGGATGAGAAAAAATAAAAATATTAAAAATTACAAAATACACAAGTGTGTTCGATTTTTATAATAAAAATATGATAATTCCTTGTATTTTGAAAACATTAATGGTGCCTTCTATGTTTCCATTAAGTCTATGGATCATAAGGCTAGCATTTTGTTTTTTAACTGAAATTGGGCTTGCTACTTAAGATTGAGAGAGCTATTGTTGTTCCATTCACTTACAACAAACTCATAAATTATGATAATATAAGATGACTAAAAAAAGGCCCAATTGCTCATCAATCAAGTTTATACAAATGAATAAAAAATATATATACTATTATGTATGTAGAAATATATATATATATAAAATTAATCGTAACACACGCAGATACGTATATAAATATGATCAAATGAATTTAAAATTTTCAAAAATAAAATAAAATGTTGGAGTGGATATAGTAAATTAATAATCGTTTATAAGTAGTAATATCATGTTTTATTGTTATAGAAGTATAGATTGTGAGATTAATTGATGTGTGAGAAAGAATAATTAATAAATTAGAATAGAGTCATTTTTGAAAAAAAATTAACAAAATTTAACAGCTTGTTGTAATACACTATTAGCTATGTATTTAGGGAGACAGAAGTAGAGAGAGGGGGAACAGTATAGTCTTTTATTATGAATGAATATGAATGGAATGTCAAATACAAGACCCCTAGCCCTCTTTATATAGATAGAGGGTTAGGGTTACAAGCCCATCTGGGCCCATTAAGTAAAAGCCCAAGAGTCCAATAATCTTACAACACTCCCCTTTTGGACGTCTTGAATTCTTCGTCTTCATGCAGTCGATCTGAGTCGAGTTCATTCGCAGTGCTAAACACATAAAAACCTTAGGGACGGAAAACCCAGTGTGGGACAAAACCGGTACCTAGGAGAAACTGTGTAGCCGAATGATATAAGCCGAAATATCATGTAAGTAACTAACCACAAAACAGTGTGCCTCATCAAAACTTTGCCAGAGCAAACCCAATGGGAAAATCTCTGATCGAAGGAAAAAGAGTGCAACAGTGGTAGTAGTAGGGGATCAACCACAAAACAGGTGCCTCATTAAAACCTTGCTAGAGTAAACCCAGTGGGAAAAACCTCTAGTCGAAGGACAAAATAGTACACAGTGGTAAGAAGTATACAACCGGATACTCCCCCTAATTTCGGCAATCTTAAGTGAGATATGATGGGAACGTGTCTCGCTAAAAACCTTGCCAAGGAAAACCCAGTGGGAAAAAACCTTGGTCTAAGGACAAAAAGAGTACACGAGCATACGACTGGATGCTCCCCCTCACTTGCACACGACAGGGTGCGAAGATTTCGACTAAGTAGTAATTAGTGCAATAACCATTCACCTGGATGCTCCCCCTCACTTGCACACGACTGGGTGCAAGAATTTCATATTTCAAGAAAGAGTACGAGCATTTGACTGGATACTTCATTTACTTGCATACGACTGTATGCAAGAAAATATAACGTGAAATAAAATGAGCATTCGACAGGATGCTCTTAAACTTCATATGTGAAGATTTATTTCGACGAGAAATGCTAAATAGCATAATGTAGTCATGTCTCTCTTGATCGATAACAACAAGTTGCCTTCTATGACAAGTGTTTTATCTGGATTGTGAGACAGAGCATATGTAATTCAAATATGGTTCATATGAGCTCGAAGGCATATACACTCTCTAGTCGTCTTATAGAGCACGAGTAGATCAGAGTGATTCGTTTGGAGTCATTCCAAGACCTCCAATATATTGCCTTATTCCTAATGGTAAAGACAGACCATGCTAGGAATATCCCTTATGCGGGTCTGATAAGTAACCGGCATCGGTATAACCGAAAAAGGGTTGCATTAATTCGAGTACCGAAGGGGGTAGGTACACTCGATGATGCAAAATGGGATAAGACAAGCACTCATCCACAATTATCTTAAGGTAATGGGAAAATGTATTTTATGCCATTTCGATGGCAGCGTGTTAGCGCAATGTTGTGTCGAGCTATACCATTCACAACATACGAGATGTTCGTCCTAGCACATTAGACCAAGTACAATGATGCGCTTATTGTACTTAGATATGAACATCATGGTTCAATATCTTTTCATCGTCTCATCAGGGACGGACTGGGTCAATATCAATGTCTAGTGATCGAACGATCATGGGAGAATCTGACGACTTAGCGTCATGATGACTAAAACATCATAACACCTTCTGGGTGTAGTCTGAATCATGGACTTACATTCAATATTTACGGGACTCAATCATCAGGTTGAGTCACTACCGTGTCTTCCCAAAATCCTTCATCTCGAAGGCAAATCCAAAAATGGATCGCGTAATAAAACACGCAAGGGCATAATACCTGTTCAAGTATCCCAAGCTAATCAAGTACTCATTTAGGCGGGTATACCACATCCGCTCGGATTATATTAATCCATATAGTGAACGTCTCATTTAATTGAGATCGTGTTCCGTGGTCAGGAACTACTTGATTCAAGCATTATGAAGTCACACAGGGACCTTCATCTATATCGCTTTGTCTAAATCCCCATAGAGATAAAACTGTGACCACATTCATGGCTGCATACTCAGTTTTTCGGAAACTACTAAACTGGTAAAGTAGGGGACTATTATAATGTCCATTTCGAGGAAATCAACCATCTCGTAATCAATTCCAAGGTGTGAGAGAAGCCTTGCGCTACTAGGCGAGCATTCTACAATCTCATTATTCTCATCAATTTTCCTTACGAATAACCAAATAAACGAACTCGTTTAACATTGGTGGTGTTGGATCTACAGGTCCGAACACACTTTCGCTAAGGAGTCTGCTTGGATTTTAAGTTTCCCTTAGTACAGTCTATTCTCCGTTGAGTTCAGGCAACGGTACATGGTTCTCTGTCATAATTTGCTTATATTATCAGTCGTCACCGAATATATGAATAAGTAATCAATGACAGTCTCGTTTCGCTTCAATATCGTCTAAGATATCATGATCGACAGATATTTCAAGATTCTCAGGATGAGGAGGAATCACACATCTCCTAGATCCTTTGTAATCTCATGCGACAAACGAGTTTCAGTTCACCACCTCTGGGGCTGAACGAATTAAGAACCGGTCAACTTCCTCATATATTAGGAAGGACAATAGACTGACGGCCGACGGCAGCGTCATTTGCTTGGCGGGTTCGGCCAAAGCAACGTGTTATGACAGGAACACGGCGTCCGACAGGGACGTCTATCCTTGCAAGCATTTTGCAGCATGTATAAATGATCTCGTGACATCTCATAAAGTCATTAAATGCGTCTGGCATTTAGTTAGACTTGAGGGAGTCTATGCACTTACTTATCACTAAGTGCAGTTTTGGGGATCAAGCTAAGACTGAGTGGGTTATGCCATGTTACTTCACGTCGTTCCTTATCAACGGTAACGTGCAAATCTCCCCCTAACGACGGGGAGGACAGTCTTAGTGATGTCACTTTCGCATATCATGCGGTAAAGAGATCGCTTGCCAAGGTTACTCTATCAAATGATAGGCAGGGGATTCATAATCGACTTATGTCCCCTTCAGAGGTCCATATTTTGAACGCTATAGCGGCTCAATCAAAATATTAAGCACTCAAACACGCATTCATATGAGGCATCTGGCTCATAACCAGTAACCAACTGATACGCATTTAGTGTTTTGAGTGACTATGGGCCTCAGACGGACCAATGCAGCAAAATAGCATGACCCCACACAGAAATATAAATCTTGGTGTGCAAGACCAAGAAGTGCGTGCAACCATTTGCAGTCGCATCATCAAACTTTCCGTGAGTCCATTTGGGTTTGAACATAATCGACAGGATGTTCAATTTCAATTTCCAAACTCAAGTAATTCAAATCGGAATTTCGATTCTTACTCTTCGGAATTATCAAGTCGACTAGACTTTTCAGGATAATCCGGATCATAAGCCATCAACTTAATGATAGGGCTAAAAGTTTGGGAAATGCTGCATTTCTGTGGACAACAATAATCATGTGACCTATTGTCGATGCATCAACCATAACCATTTATATTTATGGTCCGTCTTATGGTTGGATAAGTCCACAATAACTCCTTCAATTCTTTACAAGAATTCTACGAGTTCATTTCGTGATCTTTACACATACTAGTCTTTCAAAGTGAGCATTAGTGGCATGAATTTCGGATTAATCACGAAATATATTCTCAGAAAGAATCCAAATACGATGCGATTATAAATCAAGCATCGTCTTTTGACCCGGGAATATCTCATCCGGTCAATGCCATAATATCAAAATGTTCTTATCAATCGACGACAGGCGAATGATAGTACAGACAATCATGTCTTAGCATCTAAATTCTTTATCATTCGACGACAGGCGAAATGATAAGGTAACTTTAAATGCTTTAAAGAATGTGGTAGCAACCACTTGAAAGACATTCCAACTCCTCTAAAATACGCTTTTGGTCGTATTGAATGGAGACTATGTAAAAAAATTTCAATTCTTTCATGAGCTATTACCAGGTAACACTGGTTTTCTCGAATATTTTATAACTCAACAAGGTACGGCAGGACCTACATGAGTATAAGACCTCATACTTGACAAATCAATTTGGTTTTACCAAAGATTTCGATTTGGAACGACAGGTCCAGAATCGTTGTCACTGAGTACTCTTTTAGGCAAATAGTTGGTGAAATTATGTGGTACACTGTTACCCACTATTTCCAAAAAAAAAATCAACTATCCCACAAGTATTGCCTAAAATTTCATAATTTAAAGTTTGGTCACATTTGTCAAAGGAATTTGCTCAAAACACTTTAAATTATTTCGAGAAATTTCGTAAACAGGCAAACCATAATCCAAAAGTATGTCCAAATGGAAAAATCATAATCCAAATGGAAAAACATAATCCAGATGATGAGCGAAAAAATGGCTCAATGATTTATCAAAATCAATAAAGAAATGTACCAAACTTATTTGAGCCACAAAACCGGGGGTCTCAAATGTTTCCTTTCAGTTATCTTTACCCACATTAGCATCGGTTTTTCCACTTTTATAATAGTTTTGAACTATTTAAGGAGTAACCGTGCATGACCTTTGTCTTTATAGCATAGAGTTGCCTCTTTGAGCATTATCTCTTGCTTTGTGACAATGGGTCATATTGTTCCTTTCAATTACTGTCTTGGAGCCACAGGTTCTCGATTTTGACGATTGTCTAAAATCTCGCTTGGCTAGGTGATTCATCGGGATCGCGACAGTTCAAGACATATAACACTTGTCTCGGTTCTCGATTCGTGAAAAAAAATGTACACGAAGAGCATTAATATCAGGCAAACAATTCGCCATTGACCCAATAGGATTAAAACTACTCACCGGGGTAATTTTCTTATCCAATAACAGATGGGCGATAAAGGAACATGGTGAATATAAATTCACGATACTGCTTATGGAATACAATTTCCAAGCTAGTATTTTGGTGAAGGATTGCTCCCATATGTCAATTTCAGACATTTGTTCACCATAGACGTCATCACGTCTCAAATGTGGCGGCGGAATAAAATCAACGCCTTAGCATTCATCTCGAGGGTAACAACAAACTCGTGTTTTACTCATCAAAGATGGCATCCAAAAAAAATTTGGGCATCACATTTTCACACATCAGGGTGACTAACATGTGGTGACGGAATAACATCAACGTCTAAACAGTCATTTCGCAAGTATGTTTTGCGATTTTTCTCATCATAGATGGCATCCAACATGTGTTGGGAGTTCTGGATTATTTTTCATATAAAACGACTGGTTTATATGTTTATGGTTTGCACAAGCACAAACTTTTTTTCCGAAACGACAGGTTCGAAAACATTAGTTTTGCTTCTCATGTGAATCGGTTCTCATTGATCGAACGACGGGTCGATACTGAAATACCAATTCGGCGAAACATAAATCACTATATAAACACACTCGGGGAAATTATTATTTAGTCAACCCCTTTCGGTAGCTCTATTTGAACACGACCAGGAAAGACGGTAAGGGGGTGGGCACGAATGCCTCTTAAAAACCGACCTCATTAGGAGAACGACTTCCGCCTTTATCTTTCCTAGACATCGTATCCAAATAGGTGAGCATATTTGGGGAAGATTCATAATTTTTCCAACTTAAATGTGAATATATATGATTTTCGCATTTTATATATGGCAATAATATTAACAGCATAGAGAATATCTATCTAGATTAACCACATATATATAAACAGGCAGTAAATATATTTTAGGATCTATCTAATCATGCAGGAGATTTGGTGTTATAAACAAATCAATTTAAGATTATCAATCAATCCATAAAGATTCTAACATATCAAATCAAATCAATTTAAGATTATCAATCAATCCATAAAGATTCTAACATATCAAATCAAATCAATTAGATCCAATCCAATAATTTACTGGCATATGTGATATTTATATATGATAATATCAAAAGATATGATTACGCTAACAAGATATCAATTAATTATCTATTTTTATCGCCATATGAATAATTCTATATATGGTAGTTTTAACATGCAAGCAAAACAATATATTTTTAATTACCAATTAATTCTATATATGGTAATTTTTAACATGCAAAGTGGTTAAATATACATGGAAACATATCAATTTATTCAATTAACATGCAATTTTTATTCACTTGCCTTTTTAATAAATATATATATGCATGTGGGTGAATATTTAGACCGAATATTGACTTTTATAACACATATATACTGTTTTTATACATGTAATATACTACAGGACTATCCGTGTAATTTCAGCAAACTATATATATATATTTACAGCATTATTACTGCTTCAGTCCATAATTTCAGACAAGTTTCAGTTTAGTCCTTGAGTAATTTCCAGAATAGTTTACATCTTTAAGAGAATTACAAATCAGTACATACGTTTCAGTTTGTTGCAGATTTAATCCGACAGATTAATACATGTTTTACAATTACATGATTTGGGTTATTTTGTATGATTTTATCAACAAATATGATTTTATAATCAACAATATGTGTGTTACGATCATATATAGTTATCCATACAAGTAACAAACTCTAATACACATGGATTATATATTACGGGATATTTATCATGTTTTAGTTATCCATAAAATAATACGTGCGATCACATATATGGAATAAATTAAGTTTTGAATTCGGTACCTTACGTACGGTATGTTGATGAAGGTCGATATAGCAAAACCATAAAAACCCGATAATTCGTGCGTTTACCCAAAATCTCCAATATCCGCGAGCGTATATCCTATTCTCCTGCGAGCAAAGTGCTAACGTGTTGTAATACACTATTAGCTATGTATTTAGGGAGACAGAAGTAGAGAGAGGGGGAACAGTATAGTCTTTTATTATGAATGAATATGAATGGAATGTCAAATACAAGACCCCTAGCCCTCTTTATATAGATAGAGGGTTAGGGTTACAAGCCCATCTGGGCCCATTAAGTAAAAGCCCAAGAGTCCAATAATCTTACAACACAGCTTTATTTTTATAGTATTGACTTATATTAATAGTATGATATATATAGATGGACAACTAGATGATTCTATTAAAAATTACAAAATACATAAGTGTGTTCGATTTTTATAATAAAAATATGATAATTCCTTGTATTTTGAAAACATTAATGGTGCCATCTAATATGTTTCCATCAAGTCTATGGATCATAAAAGGCTAACATTAATTTTAGCATTATTTTCAGCTGAAAAGGTAGGATAAAATACGCATAGAAGCACTATTGTGCCATAGCCACCGATTTTGAAGTCTGGGTGGGGTGGGGTGGGGTGGGGTAGTAGTCAAACTACGAAACACAGTCCAAAACAAATGCATTAACTATGGAAAAGAGTTCAGCAAATAAGCAGGCAAATAGAAGAAAGGTGGTTTTGATAGAGATCAGGGATAGGTATAAGAGGGGATGTCTAAATATACATTTGTTTCACCAGTTTTATAGGATATTCAGAGAAAACACTACTTACATATCAATTCAAAGGTATAACAGTGACATCAAACTAAACATAGCTGGATACGAGCCAAAAACATAATCAAGAATTACATAATTCTTCACTGGATTCAAACTGTCATTTGTAATATGTTTGCTGTATATTTTAATAGCATTTTAGAGTCGATAGCAACCATCTAAAAATTAAAAACTGAAGCATACATGATAGACAACATAGGCCTCCCCTAGTACTAAAATTAAAACACCATAGCTGCAGTTGATAAATCATGATGCGGGTATTTATCTGAAGTAATTTAATAAGAATAATTCTCACACCATATTAATTAAAAAACATATAGTTATCATATATTAAAGAAACATTAAAAAAAGAGTACCAAAATTTATCCCTGAGCAAAAGAAATTTAAGTTTTAACCATAACAGAAATAGTAAATGAGCATGCTAAATATTACAATACTTCAAATTCAAAAGGCTGCAAAACTCGAAAGAGGCTTCAGAAATTTGACCCATCCTCTAATCGTCAATTAAAAGTGGTCTTCTTCCCTGAAAAATTTATATAAGAAAAAACATAAGATCATTGATGGCATTACAAAACAGTGGTTTTTGGTGAAACTACAGTAAAACTCATTGATGACATTACATTACTTTGAGACAAGGCTAAATGTTTGGTTAAATAATCTTTAATTTAAAATCATAGTCGGGGAAACAGTAAGTAAAGGTAATACAAAACAGGGGAGAATGGATTGCTTATATTTTCCACAAGTATACAAAAACTGACAAAGATGAGGCTGAATAAAAAAAATGCTTTTAATTTTGGCAAAACATTAACGGGACAAATCATTTACTTCCTGTATTCAAATATCAAATGCATATAGTTGCTATACTATATTGATCATACTCCATAGGTACCTGCAGCAAATAGGGTTTTCTGGTGGATGTAACAAATATAGTAATTGTTTTGCAAAATTAATGATATTTAATAGTATTTGATTTTTTATATATTACCAGTTCCTGGTGCAGCCAAGTTTGGCCTGTTAAACCCTCCTCTGCGACCTCCACTACGACCACCACCACCACCACTCCGATCAAAACGTCCACCACCACTCCGATCAAAACGTCCACCACCACTCCGTCCACCACCACCAAAACGCCCACCACCGCTCCGTCCACCACCACCAAAACGTCCACCACTGCTACGACCACGACCACCGCCACCACCACCGCCGCTGTTGTCACGAGGCTTAGCTTCATCAACGTTCAAAGTATAACCTCCAAATTCAGGACCACCTAGTTCTAAAGCCTTCTGCAAAGCACTGCTTTCTGTGAAGTCGACGTAAGCAATTCTGTAAAGGGAGAAAAACATCAGTTAATTGACTGGTTATAGAATTCTAGAAAAAAGGGCACAGGTAAAGTAGGAATCAGATCCTAAGAAACAGGCTATGCAAAAGTAGTATAGATCACTACAAATCATCCACTGTTAAATTTACGATGCATAAACAATTTGATTGGTTAAAATCTTTTTACAGAATGCATTTCTAAAAGGATTAGATGAAAGTAGACTATACAGACTCGGTTGAATAGGCATAAAAATTTTAAGCAAGAAACTGCATTTACAAACATTTAAAAAAAACTGCATTTTCGAAGGAAATCACAACCAGATATATATCACCACTGAAAGATTTCCAATATGTGAAATAAAAGGGTAAAAGCAAAACAAGGTGTATTTAGGAGAGGTATTTAGGAAATTGCATTTTTCCAATATGTGAAATAACTACCACCACTGAAAGATTTCTGAGAATTTTCTAAACATGATAAATGAAATTTAAATACAATAGTGGACGTGGAAATATATCACCACTGAAAGATTTCCAATATGTGAAATAAAAGGGTAAAAGCAAAACAAGGTGTATTTAGGAGAGGTATTTAGGAAATTGCATTTTTCCAATATGTGAAATAACTACCACCACTGAAAGATTTCTGAGAATTTTCTAAACATGATAAATGAAATTTAAATACAATAGTGGACATGGAAATATATCACCACTGAAAGATTTCCAATATGTGAAATAACTACCACCACTGAAAGATTTCTGAGAAAATTTTCCAAACATGATAAATCAAATTTAAATACAAGAGTGGACGTGGAAACATACCCTTTAATGCCCCCAGATTCACGATCAGTGGGAATACCTACCCTCGTGATTTCTCCACACCCAGCAAAATGACTTTGCATAGCAGTCCTGACCTGCAACCATAGATCATAAGTATACTGAGGTGACTAGATATGGTTAACAATATTATGGTACAAAGTAAATAGGTTTTTATTCACCTCCTCCTCCCCACTGTTTCTATCAATACCACCAACAAACATTGTTGACCCTTGGGCACTAGCAGTCTTCTGGAATGGGGTTCTTTCTCTGCAAATTAGCAGGTTATAGGTTTATTATCCTATCACAGCGACTCAGATACAAAACAAGTATAAACAGGAAAGTGAATTATACCCTGGAGTATAAGCCCCCCTCTCTCTTGCCATGTCAAGTCTAACCTCACGACCTTTGAGCTGCATTCCGTTCAACTCAAGTGCCTAAAGTGATGTTCCAAAGAGCACAAAAATAAACAATTATATATAAATAGAATGTTTTCATAATAATAAAATTGCTTTAATTGAAATAGAGTATCTACCTTCTGTGCAGCTTCAGTTGTTTCGAATTCAACATGGCCAAATCCTTTGAAAGATCCATCATTTCTATCCATCGAGAACCGAACTTCAGAAACCTTACCAGCATCCTTGAAAAAGTCAACACTAGAAAACAACAAATTAAGTCAAATAAACCCACCTCAAGTTTCACATAAATAACTACAGTAGACAAGCTTACATATCAGATTCCTCCACAGAAAAGGGCAGATTCCCAACAAACAAAGTCTTTAATCCTTCGCTTTGAGCTTCCGGTGTGACAGGAGTTTTGGACTACAAACGGGAGCAAAAGGAAAACAATTTAAATTACCGACTGTGATCGTTGTCGTCTAAAGACAGATAGTAAAAACGAATTGGATACGGTAATACAGAAAAATCAAACTGAAATCGATAATACAATGACTTCAAAATCTAGGAAGTTGCTTACAGCTTTTTTGTCTGGTTTGGGAGTAGCTGCATCAACCATTTCAACATCTGTATCCTGGTAGAGGTAAAACCATATGACACATCAGTAAACATAAAAGAGCAGAACCTAGGGAAATTAATAAAATTAATGGAATATATATAAGCAATCTTTTTAAAAACCGATACTTTTTTCTTTTGTCCCTTGCTGGGTTTTTCATCTTCATCTTCAGAGTCATCATCCTCCTCGGAAGATTCCTCACTAGATGACTCTTTCTTCGCAACTTGTGCAGACTATCATGAGAAAAACAGAACCATATTAAGCATAAAAATAAAATTGTTTTGGATAAATGAGCATATTTAACTGTTTACAGGACAGAAAGGTCTGAACTAAGAAAAATGTTTTCTTAACTAAGAAAAAGACAAGACACAGTTATGTTCAAAAGCCATAATTACAAAATAATAAAATGAGCTGACAAGGCATTTGAAAAGAATTACTTTGGATAAGAGGACTTCAATAATTTTAATGTTATAACGAAAAAAAATGGCCCATGATACATAACTTTGACAGGATTTATTTTTGCATTTTCACAAAATACATGATATGGTGAAAGAGATCTTTCCACCCAATAAATTGACAGATTATATTATCGTATAATTACAAAATGAAAAGACAAGGCATACGAGAATCTCAAAAAATCTTTCAATCTTCCTTCTTCTAATCATAAAAGTACTATATTCATTTGGTACACAAGGCCAACGGACTTAAACATATACCAGTATGGATGAAATTACCAACCCACATTAGAAAAGAATAGACAATTACCTGCACCTTTCCATTTGCAGAAGCTGACTTCTTTGCATGGGTCTGAAATAAATTATAACTAATAAGCAACTGAAATAAACGGCAGAGATTTACGCCTTTAAAACCAGGTCAGATAATGTACAAAAACTTATTATACAGACGTCGATTTTCCAATTTAAGATTCTTTTATAACAAGGTCAAAAGTAAAGCAAAAGAACTTAAAAATCTGAAGTCATCAGAGTAATCTAACCTCGTCTTCAGAGTCGGATGTGCTATCACTTGAGTCCTCTTTCTTCTTAGGGGCCACAGGTGCCTTTTCCTGAATATTACAATAAGTTTGATTAGAATACGAGTAAACAAATAGCAGAGCAAGTAAAAAAAACAACACAATTACAGAAAACCAAACCTCATCTGAATCAGAGTCATCAGAGCTATCACTAGATTCAGATTTCTTGGAGGCCACAGGTACGCTAATTGGGGCATTAGCAACAGGTTTGGGTTTTTCCTGAGTAGAAAAAATTCATAAAATTTCAAACGACTAAAGTGATAACGATTAAAAAAACCCTGAATTCTTCCAGAAGACAAGTTACTCACATCTTCAGAAGAACTATCATCATCTTCCTCATCTGAACTTGACTCAACTTTCTTCTTTGAAGCTGCACTTGACTTGTTTACAACAGTTGTCTTCTTATCCTGAATAAATTGATTTTGTTAACATTAAAATTAAAATACAAAGCAGCAATAAGATGTGATTTAAAAATTGTATCTATATTTCTAGTTTACTAAAATATAATGTTCACAAATAATAGCGAATCTTACATCTTCCTCATCTGAGGAGCTATCATCAGAGCTTGCGTCTGCCTTGGGAGCAACTTTCTGTTCTTGAATGGGCTGTGGTGTCTATTCAGGATGCAAAAACAAATTAGTCAAAAAAGGTTAATATGATATTTAGTAAAGAACGCAAACCAGCAGAGAACTAACATCATCATCAGAATCACTACTGCTATCCTCAGAACTAGATTCTACTTTCTTGGTTGGGGGAGCAATGACCTTGGACACAGGTTTCTGAAGTAAATTGGGAAGACAACATAAACTGTTAGGATTACCAAACAGATGAAAGAACTTGCAATAGTCGTCATGAAATTGAAGGATTTTTAGTTTTTACATACCTTGTCTGTCTCAGAATCACTGTCGTCTGAAGAATCAGAACTGCTAGACTTGTCTTTTTTGGCAGTTCCATTGGTAGCAGGCTTTACAGTTGATGGCTTCACCGCTTTGACCTGAGTGGAAAAAGAAACTATAAAACAGCACATCTACAAATTAAATTACTAAACCACTGAAAAATATTCAATTCCATACCGAAATTAATTACAAAAGATAAAACAATGTAAAACAAGGGTCAAATGCTTCTTGCACACATGAAATGAAACAGAAACAGAGTGCTGTAAATCTACAAATTAAATTACTAAACCACTGAAAAGGATTCAATTCCATACCGAAATTAATCACAATAAGATAAAACAATGTAAAACAAGGGTCACATGCTTCTTGCACACATGAAATGAAAAGCAATACTGCGTTGACAAAGAGATTCATAATCAGGACCTCAGTATTTTAAAAATTAAGAGCTCTCCAGTGTATTTAAATACTAAATAAGGCGAAAAATATAAAAAAAGGCTCTCGTGCTTTGTTGCAAACACATGACAAAAAGGAGGCACATTAAACATTGACCAAATTATCAAGCTCTCCAATGTCAGCTATGTTAGTCTCAATTGGAAGGACAAACTGAAATAACTAAGAGACAAGGGAACTGCTTCAAGTGCAACAAAAGATATAAGTACAAGGAAGAAATGAAACCTTTTGTTCTTCCTCAGAGTCGGAAGAGTCCTCATCTGATGAACTGCTTTCCACTTTCTTAACAATCTTTTTCTGTGTCTTGGTCTCCCTTTTCAGCTTTTCAATGGCTTGGACTGTGCCATCATTGTTCTTCTGCTTTTTTACACTCACTTTCTGCACCACCTCTTCGGCCCCCCTCTTACCTGTAAAGTATATCCCAAATACAAATGAGATGCCATTTACAATAACAAATTAAAATCCAAGTCAAATACAGATATATACAAAAGAAACAATAGAATGAAGAAACAAAAATACATAATAAACAAGCTATTAACTTTAGTGTACTAATTCTTAACAAGTGACCATTAAAAACTAAAACTAAAACAGACTACCAAACCTACTTTCAGAAGCAAACATGCAATCGAATATGTAATGGTTGACCGAATTAGGTTATATCAAGAACTAACAGATTAATGAAACTACTTGGCAAATTTATAAAGAATAGTAGAGAGATAATAAAGATGTAACTTTTTATACAAATGAGAAAAAAACAGGGTTATGAATATAAAAATTACAAGTTATACAGCTAAAAAAATACAAGTCAATATAACAGGAACAGAACAAAAACAAGCAAAAAGCTAAAAATACTTAAATTGACTTAACCAAGTCTCAAATTTTCAGATACCAGATAAGTTAAAAACCGAGAAAATATAAACCATTTTTTTTACAATTTATGGTGACAAAAGTAAAATGTAACTGTTTCAGCTAATCAGGTATAAGACAACACAAGTAACAAAAAAACAGGTATAAAAGAATACTCTTAAATTAATCAGAGACACAACAAAGTTGCAACTTTTGGCAAATTAGATGAAAACAAGGGTTATGATAAAAAAAAAAAACTAAACTTCTTAATCTATGCTTAATTAGATTAGATGCAAGCCCATAAAGCAGTAGCAATACAAAAACAAATTAAAAGCTGTAATATTATTCAAAAAGCAAACAAAAAGTTCAATATCTTCAGCTTATCATGTACAAGTTAAAACCCATAAGTAAAGAAACAATATTTCATTTGTACAATTATATTAGACCTGAAAACAAATTGAAACTTCTTCAACTAATCACATAGAAATCACAAATGAAATAATAAAACAAAGACAACAAAAAGTTCAACATTCTTTCAGCTAATCAGATACAAAGTTGAAAACCAAGGAGTAAAGATACAAAATTTCATTTGTACAATAATGTTAAGACTCATGAGTATATTGCAACTTCTTCAGCTAATCAAATAGAAGTACACAAATGGAATAATAAAAAACAGATAAATTCTGAAATATTAAAACAAAGGCAACAAAGAGTGCAACTTGTTTTTCAGCTAATCAGAAACAACACAAGTTAAACACAATTAAGTTAAACACAATAGTAAATTAGAACTTCTTCAGCTAATCAAATAAATTAATAAAAAAACAGATAAAGATGAAACAATAAAACAAAGACAACAAATATATCTCATAAACAAACATATTATCAGCTAATCAGATATAAAACTAAAAACCCATAAGTAAAAAACTCACCTTTCACAGGAACTGGTGTAACAGCAGCAACCTACATAATACATATTCAAAAAAATAATATTAGATACATACATATAATGAAACACATAAATAAAATTATAATAATACAAACCAAAAAATAAAAATAAAAAAGGTGGTTCTTTACCTTAGCGGATTTCTTGTCTGATTTACCCATTACAAGGCTAAAGAGAGAAATTTTTTTTAAAAAAAAAAAAGAGATTTCGGCTGCTTGAGGTTTAGAGAGAAACCCTAAATTTGTTAGTTGTTAGGGTTTTAGAGAGAGATACAGAAATATGGTGAGAAAGTGTGATATTTATACTGTTTTTTGGACTGTTAAACGGCGCTGATTTTAGGGTTTTGATCAAATCTCAACCTTACAATAATTTAGCTTTAAATCACCTTCTAGTTTTTTCTAATGGTTTTTATACACCTTTGAGGTGACATTATTATCAATTTAGTTCTTGTATTTTGTTTTTCTTGATATTACTACGTGGATTCAGTCATTTCTTAGTTATGTCTCTTAATTTGGGTT
Source organism: Primula veris (assembly GCA_963682055.1). Classification (NCBI taxonomy): domain Eukaryota; kingdom Viridiplantae; phylum Streptophyta; class Magnoliopsida; order Ericales; family Primulaceae; genus Primula; species Primula veris. The sequence goes on along the minus strand of OY821743.1, from coordinate 13,546,502 downwards.
GGTTACGATTTTCTAGATTAAATATGTTTGAAATTTTGAATTAGTACATCCAACTAATTGGTGTTCATACTTGATTTTTTTATATAATTTAACTTTAAATCCCCCTTATAGTTTTATGTAACAGTTTAATATACCTTTGAGTTGACACTATTGTCAATTTAGTTATTGTAATTTGTTTTTGGTGATATTACTATGAGGATTCAATAATTTCCAGTTAGGTCTCTTAATCTGGGTTGGTTACGGTTTCGTACACTAAATTAGTTTGAAATTTTGAACAAGTACATCTAACTAGTTGGCCTTCATACTTGGTTTTTTTCGATATAATTTAACTTTAAATCCCCTTATAGTTTTATGCAATGGTTTAATAAACATTTGAGGTGACATTATTGTCAATTTAGTTCTTGTACTTTGTTTTTATTGATATTACTACGAGAATTTAGTAATTTGCCAGTTAGATGCCTTGATTTGGGTTGGCTACATTTTAGTAAAGGAAACTAGCATGAAATTTTGATTTAGTACATCCAACTAATAGGTGTTGGTACTTGATTTTTTCGATTTTATCCAACTAATTGGCATTCGTACTTGATTTTTTTGATATAATTTAACTTTAAATCCCCTTATAGTTTTATGCAATGGTTTAATAAACATTTGAGGTGACATTATTGTCAATTTAGTTCTTGTACTTTGTTTTTATTGATATTACTACGAGAATTTAGTAATTTGCCAGTTAGATGCCTTGATTTGGGTTGGCTACATTTTAGTAAAGGAAACTAGCATGAAATTTTGATTTAGTACATTCAACTAATAGGTGTTGGTACTTGATTTTTTCGATTTTATCCAACTAATTGGCATTCGTACTTGATTTTTTTGATATAATTTAACTTTAAATCCCCTTATAGTTTTATGCAATGGTTTAATAAACCTTTGAGGTGACATTATTGTCAATTTAGTTCTTGTACTTTGTTTTTAATGATATTACTACGAGAATTTAGTAATTTGCCAGTTAGATGTGTTGATTTGGGTTGGTTACTAAAACTAGCATGAAATTTTGATTTAGTACATCCAACTAACGGGTGTTGGTACTTGATTTTTTCAATTTTGTGTTTTTTAGTACACATGTAATTTATTGTTATTGGTACTTGATTTTTTCAATTATGTGTTTTTTAGTACACATGTAATTTATTGTTATTGATATCAGTATCACTACGAGGTTTCAATAACTTGCCAGTTAGGTTGTCTAGATTTGAATTGGTTACGGTTTTGTACACAGAACTAGCATAGAATTTTGATTTAGTATATCCAATTAATAGGTTGGTACTATATTTTTTTTTTCCTGTTTTGTGTTTGTAAATATGGACACATAATTAGGAGTCATATGAAGTCACATACGTGTCGGTGGTGTTTTATCATTTTAATATTCATATAAGTTTACAAAAATATGTGAGTAGAAAAATACGTGAAGAGATCTTTTTATTTTTATTTTTATTTTGGGTAGGGGCTGGGGGTGAAAGGCGGAGGTGCGTGAAATTTAAGTGGATTTAACTTGTAATTTTGTGTGGTTTTACATTACATTCTTTATCGAATTGATTAACTTTTTTTTTTTTACTGTAATGTAATAATGATTGTGTAATAGCAAATTCCGAATGGCAGAAGCATTGTAAAACTGTAAGTGTGTCATTTTAACTTTTATTAATATAGTCTCGGTCTCGTCATGCCGACCATTAGAGCTTATTCATTTAATCAAACATAAGGTTGTTTCCTTAAAAGAAAATTTATCACTATTTTATTCTCTTTCATAGCTATATAAAAGTGAAAAAAATTATGTTGTTTAAATGAAAATAATAATATTAAAAAAAAACAAGGATAAAGATAGATGAACTGAGTTATTTAGTTAAATCTAATGGTTTGTTATAACTGAATAATTGATATAGAGTTGATTTTTGTTTAAATTTAAGCTGGGTCGTAAGGAATTTTATGTGGACACTTTAACTATCTTTATCTAGGACCTAACAATCTTCCAAAAAAAATATGTGATGCATGCGCAATTCGAGTCCTTTTGTGCCATGGGGACTACCAACTCAACCTTAATATCCAAAACCACTACTTTATTTATTGGAACAAAGACTATAGGCGGGATGGAGTAAGGATAGGATAGGGCCGGTACTCGACCCATAGACCATAATAAATGTTTTAACCCAACTTATCTTTGGAGTTGAAAAAAGCCTGACTCTAATCCGAGAAAAGTCGGGACCCGATTTTTTTGGGGACACGATATTTCAGATTCAGTAAGGTCGTAACAAACATCATAAACTTTGCCCCGGATTGCGCGTATTCTTATTGTGGTAATAGATCCCACATTAGCACGAGTTTATCCCGACTTATTTTTCTATTTTTCAACAACGTCCTTTTTTGATTAAAATATTTCATTTTAAAAAGTATGAATTTTAGTACCATGTTACACCAACAAGAATCATAATACTATATTTAAAAATAACAAAATTGCAAACCTAAACCATCATTGTCAAATTAACAAATAATAGAGTAAAATGATGAAAAAAATCAAAATTTAATCGACTTTTGATTAGATTCGTCTAGTTCACACATTCAACAACTATAGTATAAAATGAGATAAATGACAGATTATATGTGTAACCTTTATAATAGTCGGTAAATGTTGCTCATTTAAGTATCTTAACATTTTTTAAAATAACAAAGTTAGTTTGTTGTTTAAGTATATTTTTTAATTTACTTTTTTCTTTTATATTCAAAACTTCAAATGTATAAAGTATTAAGTATCACACTTATTTAATATACAATGATCCATGTAGACTAAGTAATCTTGTAAAGAGTAAAATATTGATTATTAGTTATTAATTGCATTATTTTTAAATGAGGTGCTACATTATTTCAGAAAAACTAACGTTACCAAAATGTAACAATTAATATAACAATTGGGATGTCTAGTTCATTTAACTCATAAATATATTCCTAATGTAATGTTATAGTGGTATTAAAAAGAACCAAAAAACATTTTTTTAATAAAAATTGGTGCCGGGATTTCCGGTGTTTTTTTTAACAAATAATGTCCAATAGGTCACTACAAAAAAATATACAAATAGCGACAGGATTAGTGACGGTATTTTTTGTTACGAGCTTATTAGCGACGGTTTTTATGACGGCTTTATAACAGTTTAGTCAATTTGCGACAGATTTGTGATAACTTTTTAAATTAGTAACAGGCTTGTGACAGTTTTTGACTCTCACTAAATCAAACATTATTTTATAGTGGGTACCACTTTTAAAATTATATTACTCCTACCTACCTCCATAATTTCATATTCCCTATAGGTACTACTTTTTAATTATTTACTTTATTTACCAAAACGCCATACACATATTTCATAAAAAATAGAAAAAAAACACATAAAATTATATGAAATGCAAAAAATCTCAAAATAAATGAAAAAAAATCGTAAAAAATTGTAAAAATAAAAAAAAAAAATGTATTTTTATTAAAAAAATCACAAAAAAATCATAAAAAATCACAAAAAAATAAAAGAAATCACAAAAAAAATAAAAAAATCACAAAATTTTAAAAAAATTACAAAAAAAATAAAAAAAAAGAAGAAAAAAATCATAAAATATTATAAAAAAAATCACATAAAATTATAAAAAATGAAAAAATCACAAAAAATACAAAATTCTAAAAAAATTACAAAAAAAATAAAAAAATAAAAAAAATCACAAAAAATTATTAAAAAATGAAAAAAATGAAAAAAATCACAAAATTATAAAAAAAAAATGAAAAAAATCACAAAAAAAATCACTTTTATTGAACTTTATGCACTTTCGACTGTACTAGATGCACTTTCGACTCAACCAGATGCACTTTTAGCTAAACTATATGCACTTTCGGCTGAACCAGATGCACTTTCAGCTGAACCAGATGCAGATTTACAGAACGATATGTACTTTTATTGAACTAGATGCACTTTTGTCTGAACCATATGCACTTTCAGCTGAACCAGATACACTTTTAGCTGAACCATATGCACTTTCAGCTAAATCATATGCACTTTTAGCTGAACCATATGCACTTTCAGCTGAACCATATGCACTTTTAGCTGAACCATATGCACTTTCAGCTGAACCATATGCACTTTCAGTTGTACCAAAAGCACTTTTAGTTGAATCAGATGCATTTTTAACAGAACTATATGCACTTTCGACTGTACTATATTCATTTTCGACTACACTATATGCACTTTTGACTTAACTATATGTACTTTTCACTAAATTAGATGCACTTTAAGCTGAACCAGATGTACTTTCAGCTAAACCAGATGCACTTTTAGCTGAACTATATGTATACTCACTTTTATTGAACTATATTTACTTTCGACTGAATTGTATGCACTTTCAACGGAACTAGATGTACTTTCAGCTGAATTGAATGCAATTTCGACTCAAATTTATGCATTTTTGACTAACTATATACATTTTTGACTGAGATATATGCACTTTTATTGAACTATATACGCTTTTGACTGAATTATATGTATTTTTGACTGAAGTAGATGCACTTTCAGCTCATTTAGATTAAAAAAAGTTACATTTATCATGGGAAAACCATTTTTTTGTATATAAAAAAAATCACTTTTCGGTATAAAAAGTGTTATATTGACAAAAAAAAAATTATATATTTTTTGTAATTTTTTAAAAAGTTTATGATTTTTTAATTTTTTTATAATTCTTTTTTTTGTGATTTTTTTCAGTTTTTATAATTTTTATAATTTTTTGTGATTTTTGTGATTTTTTTATTTTTTGTGATTTTTTATAATGTTTTGTGAATTTTTATAATGTTTTGTGATTTTTTCATTTTTTGTGAATTTTTATAATGTTTTGTGAATTTTTTGTGAATTTTTATAATTTTTTTATTTTTTGTGAATTTTTATAATGTTTTGTGATTTTTGTGATTTTTTTTCATTTTTTTTTATTTTTTATATAATATTTTCGTTTTTTTCGTTTTTTTTGATTTTTTTATTTTTTTTATAATTTTTTATAATTTTTTGTGATATTTTATAAGTTTTTGTCATTTTTTATATTTTTTTTATATTTTTCGGTATAAAAAGTGTTATATTGACAAAAAAATTATATATTTTTTTTTGTAATTTTTTAAAAAGTTAGTGATTTTTTTCATTTTTTGTGATTTTTTGTGATTTTTTGATTTTTTTTTAATTTTTTTAATTTTTTTAATTTTTTTATGGTTTTTGTATTTTTTAAATAATTTTTGGTGATTTTTTTATAATTTTTGGTGATTTTTTATAATTTTTTGTGATTTTTTGTGATTTTTTGTTATTTTTATAATTTTTTATGATTTTTTTTTTTTTATAATTTTTTTTTTATTTTGTTGTAATTTAAAACTATTTTTTTGGGTTTATAGAAAGATAAAATATGTATATTATATTTTGGTTTGTATGACAATTTAGTAAATAAATTAAATAATTAAAAAGTGGTATATATGAGGAATGTGAAATTATCAAAGATATCTAGAAGGAATATAATTTGCTATGAGCTACTTATAGGGAATTATCTTTTTTTAATAAACATTTTTTTTGAATGTTGGGTTGGGGGATGTTATATGAGTAAGAATATATAAAATAAGAAAAAGGGGGTTACATTCAAAAGGGAATTAAATCACTCAAATCATCATAATAGACATTTAACAATTGATATAATCTATGAGAGTTGAAATTATCAATTCTCCCAAACAAATTACACTTGATAGCAAGTGACAATTGTGTTTAACATATGAGGCAGAATTCTGATAAGGAAACAAAAATGTACATAAGCCTAATACACTAACACAATAAAATGCTAATGTTATAGAAATTTTTAGAATATTCTAATGGATGTCTTGTAACCTATTTAATTGGCTTTTAGTTGGTCTTTTTTTAGCTCTTTTAACCCTACCCTCTATGTATATAAAAAGTGTCAGGGGTATTGTATTCACACACATTCATTCATACACTGATTAATACAATACAATTTCCCCTCTCTCTACTTCTCTCTTCCTAAATACGTAGTTATTAGTTGTATTACAACACGTTATCAGCACTTTACTCGTGGGGATTGGAGTACAAGCTAGAAATTTGGGTATAAATAAACCTTCAGGTTTATCGGGTTATAAAAGTTCGAGGTTCTTTTAATTATTATTCTATCGATTTTCATCAAAATACCGTACGAAAGGTACCAAATTTTTTTTAAAACTCAATTTATACCGTAACAGTAGTGCAACCATACGGCTGTAAATTGCATGTAGTCACGGCTGTAAATTGCATGTTATATAATCATCTAAATGATGTTACTAGTCCGACATGTTAATAATCCATCACACGTGTAAATCTTTTTAATTGCATGAATAAAGAGAATTATGACATAGCACAGGTGTACTACTTGTTAGTGCAACCATGTTATGTAATTATAACCTTCACATAGTATTTAATACTAACGGTATACACACATATATGTTACCCGCATGCTAGTATTCTGTATGAATTTATTGTTTGATGTGGTATTATAGTAGTTTGTGTAATCTGTTTGGACTTAATCTGTTTTAGTTAAATATAGGACTAAACTGAAATTCGTCTGAATATATGGACTGAACATGTAATAACACTGTAAAAGAGAATTAATTTACTGAAATTACATGCCTGGTCCTGTAGTATATTACTTATACGAAAAACAGTACATATGGTTGATAAAATTACCATATATAGAATTAATTGGTAAATAAGAATATATTGTTTGTTTGCATGTTAAAACTGTCATGTATAGACTTAATCATATGTCAATGAATTGTTGATAATTGATTGATATCTTGTTAGCATAATCAACATATCTTATTTGATATTACCATAGATAAAAATCACACATATGACAGTTAATTATTGAGTTAGATCTAATTGATTTGATTTGATATTTTAGAATATTTATGATTTGATTGATAATCTTAAATTGATTTGTTTATAACACTAAATCTACTACATGATTAGATAAATCCTGCAAATATATTTACTACTTGTTTATATATATGTGGTTAATCTAGATATACATTGTCTATGTTGTTAAAATTACTGCCATGTATAGATTGCGAAATATCGTATATTTTCAAATTTAAGTTGGAAAAATTATGAATTTTCCTCAAATAGGCTGAGCTATTTGGATACGATGTATATGAAAGATATAGGCGGATGGTTGATATCCTAATGACCTCGGTGTATAAGTGGCATTCGTGCCCACCATCCTCACCGTCTTTCCTGGTCGTGTTCAAGTAGAGGTAACGAAAGGGATTGAGTAAATAATAATTTCCCCGAATGTCTATATATATATATATATATATATATATATATATATTCGCCGAATTGGTGTCTCAGTATCGACCTGTCGTTCGATCAATGAGAACCTCTTCACTTAAAAGCAAAACTTGTTTTTCGAACATGTCGTTTTGAAATTAAGTTTGTACTTATACAAACCATAAACATATAAACCCATTGTTTTATATGATGACTAATCCAGTCTATTTTCTCCCGTTGTAGAAAAATGTCAATCAAGCTTGACTTTCCAATTTTGAATTATGGTTTGTTTTATGGATAATGTTTTGAATATTTCTCGCATAATTTAAAGTTATTTCATTGAACAATTCCTTTATTCGTGTGACCGACTTTAAATTATTTTACTTTTATGCATGTATTGTGGGGCAGTTAATTGTCTGGTTGATAGTGGGACTACACACACTATCTTAAAAGATAAATATTTTTTTTATCAACTTTACGCCTAAAGTAACCTCAGTGACAACAATTTCGGGCCCGTCAACCCTGGTTGAAGGCTTTGTTAAAGCTAAATTCACGTTGTCAAATGATACTCCTCTTGAAGTATCTGAGACCTTATATTCTCCGAGTTCCAGTCGTACCTTGTTGAGTTGTAAGAATATCCGAGAAAACAAGTTTCATTTTGAAATTGCTCGTGAAAATGGTATTGAATACCTTCAATTACCTCAACTCAATACGACAAAAAACGTATTCTGGAGAAGTTGAGATGTCTTTCAAGTGGTTTGTATGTTACTACAATCCAAAACTTTGAAAGCAATCTAATCATTCGGCGGACACCGATTGATGAGAGCATTTTTATGCTATGACATGAACGGTTGGGACACCCGGATCAAAATACGATGCTTCGAACGATGAACACATCTCATGGGCATCCTCTTGGAGGACAGAATTTTATGATTAATCCGAAAAGCATATGCTAAGCATGCTCGATTGGAAAGACAAATCTCAAACCAATTCGTGTGAAATCTACAAAATTGGTTTCCCAATTCCTTGAAATAATTCAAGAAGATATTTGTGAACATGTCCAACCAACATGGGGACCATTTAAATATTTTATGGTAACTAGATATGAGCCCGATGTCTCACATTTATGCGTGTTTAGGTGCTTAGTCAATGTTCTAATTGAGCCGCCTAAGCGTTAAAAATTTGGACCTCAGAAATGACGGGGCATATATGTCGGTTATGAATCCCCGTCCATAATACGCTATTTAGAGCCCTTGACAGGTGATCTCTTTACCGCTAGACATGCGGATTGTGACTTTGATGAGACACTCTTCCCATCGTTAGGGGGAGAAATGCACGTTAACGTTGATGAAGAACGACGTGAATTAACGGGGCATGTACCCACTATGTCTCATCTAGATCCCCCAATTGCACATAGTGATAAAGAAGTGTAGAGAATTCTAGGTTTTCAAAATGTTGCAAATCAAATGCCAGACGCATTTAATGACTTAGCAAATGTCACGAGATCACATATACCTCATACAAATGTGCCTGCAAGGATAGACGTTCATGTGAGACGCCGTGTTTCGGTTGAACACATTGCTCCGGTTGTACCCACCGAGCAAAGTACGCTGCCGTCGGCCATCCAGTCCGCCGCTCTTCCTAAGAAAAGAGGAAGACTAGCCGGTTTCAAGGATGTTCTGCCTCGAAAGAGGAGAAATCCTGCCGCATCCGTTTTGCCACATGAGATCATTAATGATCACGGTGATGTATTAAAGGAGCGTGTTCCAGATGAAACACCAGTTCCTAATAATCCCGATGACCTCGAAACATCTATCAATTATACTAATTTAGATGATATTTTGAAGCGAAACGATACTGTTATCGATGATGTGTTCATATACGCAGTGGTCACTGACATTATGAGCAATGATGACATGGAACCTCGTACCGTTGCTGAGTGTCAGCGAAGAATGGACTGGCCTCAATAGAAATAAGCAATTCAGGCTGAATTGGATTCATTAACGAAACGAAGGGTGCTTGGACCTGTCGTTCCAACACCGCTCAATGTTAGACTAGTTGGTCATAAATGGATTTTTGTAAGTAAGCGTGATGAGAATAATGAGATTGTAATATACAAAGCTCGTATTGTGGCGCAAGGTTTCTCTTAACTCCCTGGAATTGATTACGATGAGACGTCTTCTCCCGTAATAGACGTTATAAAGTTCCGCTACTTAATCAGTTTAGTAGTTTCCAAAAAATTGAATATGCAGCTCATGGATGTGGTCACAACGTATCTCTATAGGGATATGGACACAGAAATTTACATGAGAGTCCCTGATGGACTTAAGTTGCCTGAATCAAGTAGTTTCCGGCCACGGAACATGCTCTCGATTAGACTGAGACGAACACTATATGGATTGAAACAATCCGGACGGATGTGGTATAACCGTCTAAGTGAACACTTGATCGGCTTGGGATATGTTAATAATGAACTATGCCCATGCATGTTCATAAAGAAATCCACTTCAGGATACGCGATTATCACAGTCTATGTAGATGATATGAATCTCATAGGAACCTCAAAAGAGTTGTTTGAAACTGCTGAAATCCTGAAGAAGGAATTCGAGATGAAAGATCTTGAGAAGACACGGTATTGCCTCGACCTGCAGATCGAGTACCATATAGATGGAATTTTAGTTCATCAAGAAAACTACACCCAAAGGGTGTTGATGCGCTTTAGTCATAGTGACGCTAAGCCATACTCTACTCCCATGGTCGTCCACTCTCTAGACATTAATAAGGACCCTTTCTGTCCAAAGGAGGACGATGAAGAGATATTGAGCCCTGAGTGTTCATATCTGGGTTCAATAGGCGCATTATTGTACTTGGACCAATGTACTAAACCAGACATATCGTTTGTTGTGAATTGTCTAGCTCGACACAGCACTGTGCCAACATACTGCCACTGGACTGGCATAAAAGACATTTTCCATTACCTTAGATGTACTACAGATATGGGATTATTCAATCCCTTTGCATCGAGTGGATCTAGCTCCATTGATTCTCGAAATAACGCAACCCTTGTCGGCTATGCCGATGCTGGCTTCTTATCAGACCCGCACAAGGGACGTTCCCAATCTGGTTACATCTTTACCATTGAGAATACGGCGATATCCTGGAGGTCTCATAAACAGACTTTAGTGGCTACTTCGACTACCCACTTTGAGCTACTCATGCTCTATGAGGTGACTAGAGAGTGTGTCTTGCTTCGAGCAGTTATTGGCCATATTCGAAGCACCTGTGATCTAGTTTACGATCATGATGAACTAGTTGTCATTTATGAGGGCAACACTGCTATGATTGATCAAGCAAAACATGCTTACATCAAAAGTGATCCACTAAGCATATCTTGCCAAAGTTGTTCTTTACACATGAACAACAAATGCTTCAAAAGATTGAAGTGAAACATATTAGTTCAGAGAATAACCACGCTGACTTGTTCACTAAGTCACTGTCAAATCATTCTTTTTAGAAGCACGTATGGGCGATTGGCCTACGTAGGCTATATGAGCTACCTTAGAGTGACATTTTATATCGAAGTCGAAATCCTCACACCCTGTCATGTGCAAGTGAGGGGGAGCATCCTGTTGTATCCTTGTGTACTCTTTTTGTCCTTAGTCCAAGATTTTTTTCCCACCGGGTTTTTCTTGGCAAGGTTTTTAACGAGACACGTTCCCTGTTATACCTCACTAAGGATTTCCGAAATCAGGGGGAGTATCCTGTCGTATATTTCTTACCATTGTGTACTCTTTTGTCATTTGACCAGAGATTTTTCCCACTGGGTTTACTCTGGTAAGGTTTTGATGAGCCACCTATTTTGTGGTTGATCCCCCACTACTACTATTGTTGCTATCTTTTTTCTTCGATCAGAGATTTTTCCATTCGGTTTGCTCTGCCAAGGTTTAGATGAGCCACACTGTTTTGTAGTTAGTTACTTACATAGTATTTCGACATATATCATTCGGCTACACAGTTTGCCCTAGGTACCGGTTTTGTCTCATACTGAGTTTTTCGGCCCTAAGGTTTTTATGTGTTTAGCAATGCGAATGAACTCGACTCAGATCGACTGCGTGAAGACGAAGACCTCAAGACGTCCAAGTGGGAGTGTTGTAGAAGACTATAGAAGACTCTAGAATATTCTAATGGATGTCTTGTACCCTACTTAATGAGATTTTAGTTGGGGTTAAGTTGGGCCTTTATAGGTCTTGTAACCCTATCCTCTATCTATATAAAGAGGGTTAATGGTCTTGTATTCACACACATTCATTCATACACTGATTAATACAATACTGTTCCCCATATCTCTCTACTTCTCTCTCACTAAATACGTAGTTAATAGTTGTATTACAACATAAAACATGATAATAGCGTGTGCAAATTGAAATTGACCCTTATTCTGTCTTGCAACCATCCCGTTCTTGTCTCTCCATCAACTTTCATTTGAAATTCTCAAGTCTCAACCTGTATCAACCTTGTAAATGAGCATACAAATGACAATGGCACCAATTATGGATTAACTCGTGTTTCTTCTATTTCACCAACTGACAAGCTCATTGATGAGCAAGACACAAAAATCCAGATTTACAGTTTTCCAAATCCTAATTTATAAGACAGTAATATTAATAAACCGATGGTCAAGATTTTGATGTCAAGTTGGGTGTTTTTCGTGATATTCATATATCCTCCATTTTACAGATTTTTTTAACAAACACTTTATTAATAAAATATAGTACGTTGATTTACAAAAAGAAAAAATCAAAAAAAACTACGAATACATATGGAAAAAACGATAATATGACCAATTGTGCACCTAGAACCCAAGAACAATGTTTGTGCTCAAGATTAATTGTACTTTTAAAAGTTTAACAAGCACTCCAATACTAATACTCATGGAAGTATGGAACTATGTTCTTTTTTGCTTGCAGCTTTGAAGTAAATAAAGCTGGATCTTTGTAAGTTAGGAGGAAAAACTTGTCCTAGAAACATGAATAGCACAGACTTACTACATAGCCGATAGCCATAGTGGCGAGCACAGCCAGATGCTAGTGCGGAGAAAGAGAGACTAATACTGTGAATATATAATTCTCAATTTCCCAACACAGGAAAAAGAATAGGTTCATTCACCATAAAGTTTTTGAATTCTTTTGGTAAAAAAGATCACGAAACCGCTATGTTTTGAATGGACAACAGTTTCATCTTTGAAGCAAGAAACTTTAAGTATGTGAGCTTAAAAATTGTAACAAAAAGAGGACTAATAACATAATACTATGTTTTTCTACAATAGGTGGAGAAAGAGCGGCTGAGTTAAGTGAAAGGTCTTACCTTTGCCCCAAGGCTTTGAGACCAACTGACCAAACGTCACTAAAAAACCACAACCACCAACAGCTGAAAAGAACCACTTGGAACATGCGCTTGTGAAGCTCCCACAAAATGCATAACCAATGAAGTCACTTGTTTCCTCCATCGAAATAGGTTATCTAAAAAATTATCAGCAAGTGCGCAAAAATGAATTTCTTGCCGAGTAAAGGGTTGTTTCAATAACCCAAATTTGTTGAGCAAGGCAGTGTATGCCTTTAACATAGCAAACCTTAGATACTCTACATCTAAAACACCAAATGTTTATTTCCGCTTACCATGTGGTGAATTCTGTACACACAAGCGATCTTGTTAGGACCAGATTTCTGGCCTATGAACTCTTTGTTGTCTATTGGTTTGAACTAAATAATCCAAGTTGATTGTTAAGAATTGAGACAGGTTTATGTTTACAAGTGAGGTTGCAACCTCAGTTGCAAGCACAGTTCCAACATGTTGTTATTCAGGATTCTGTCCAGTTTTGTAATTCTGCATTACTATTCTTTAATAACGTTTATTTGTTTTAAAGTATGCAGGATATATTCTCATATGTTCTTAAAGATTTAGTTTGTGTATATTGAGAATATTAAAGTGATAAGGAAAGATGTTGCCTAAAGGATATAAGGAGATTAGTTTATAAAGATATGTTTTCTTTAATTAGTCAAACTAGATCTCTATTTTCATGCAAGTCTTTATCACTTAATTCAATATATGTTTCCTATCAAAATCAGTATTATCTATTTTAGATTGAATAATATATGGAGTTAAAATTTCAAAATATATTCAGAAAGATTTTATCTCTAAAAGATACTATCTTATACGTTACTTTTTTTAGGAAAAGACTGACTTCTATTTCCAAGCTAGTTATTAACAGGTATTAACTTATGAAGATTGATGTCAATCTAATGCTGAAGTATCTCGTGCAATATGGAAAGATTGAAGTCAATCAAAAGAGTCAAAAGCAATCATCAAGATCTTGAAGAAAGAAGATTGTTTTTACTCCTATTAATAGCTGATAACTTTACTTGTAAAAAGTGTGTTCTAAATTATAAAGAACTCATTCTTGAGAGAATACACCGTGAGCTTTTAAATGAAAAACAATGGTGGGATGCCATTGATATTTTGAGTGATAGTTATAAGGTATGAGCAATATAGAGATAAGCAGAAAAACTTAGAGGGAGTCTCAGAGTTTTTCATTAAGACTTAAACCCTATATTGTAATCTTTTATAATATCATAATCTGGGTGAGTGCCCCGGAGACGTAGCCCAGTTGGGTGAACTCCGTTGTTAAATGCGTGTGTGATTTAATTCAAGTACATTTAACTTTACTGTTCTGTCCATCATTATACTTAAGTTCCAACTGTTGTTGCAACTATACTTGGAATCTAACTGCATAACAACAACTAGAACAGCGGATAGGAATTTCAGATCTACAATCGACATCAAAGTTTAAAAATTTCTACTTGGACACTGTAAATCCTAATTAATTCCTTAAAAGTCATCTCCTTCAGGATTTATATTAACCCTAACGAATATTGAATTCAATTAGTTTTTGCCCCTTATCATTTCGTTTCTATCGTAATCACACTCATATATCTTTCTTTTCTCACTTTGTATACGTTTCTTTGATTTACTATCTTTTGTTTCACCAACTTGTAGAATACTTCGTCCGTCCCAATTTAGTTATCGCCCACTATAAAAACAGTGCATTTGGAATGTTAACTCGTATTAAAATTGCTACATAATAAATTTGAAAAAACATTCATTTAACAAATTAAATTTGACCATGACAAATGAAAGTTTTTTTCAAATTTGTAATTTCATCCATTTAGTCATAAAAATTATGTGAGAGTTTTGGTTCAATTTGAAGAAGGAAGATATGAAGAGCATGTAAGTTTTATAGGAGATAAAATCTAACTAGGAGAGACTTTTATTTTCCTACTTAGAACAACCAATTAGGGCTGTACTAACTAATAACGATCTCACATATGATAGTGCTACCAAACAAACACTCAGATGGCTATAGTTATTGGGATTGAGATTCCAAGTTTTTTTTTAATTATTATGCAACGTTAATTATTTACATCAGGCTTAATACTCCTTGAACAATCAAAGTTGCAAACAAATAAGGCCTTAACATGCTAACGGGATACTCTAAGGACACGGAATTGCAACAACAAAAAAAACCCGAAAAAGATCAATATTCTTAATGAACATTGAATTAAAATGAACATGACAAATCTAGCAATTATAAGTAAACAACTTTTTGAACAAATATAAATGTGATGTTTAAGTATAATTTTGAACAATTACAGCAAGATCAATATGATGTTTAACTTATAATTTTTGAACAATAATGAAATCTTTCAAGTTAGAAGGTAAAGGTTTTAAGCTGTTATTTTTTGTTTAGGTGTAAAGACCTAAACAATTTATTAACTACAAAATGAAATTTAACAAGAACACAACTTTGTTCGGTTTGAGTTTTATTGAATTAGCTTTTACTTTAAACTTTGTTGACTGTATGAACTGTCATTTTGGAACTTATAATTCAATGTGATAGCTCGGATCTGTTGCTTTACTATTTTGTCTTGGATAGTTTGTGCGCAACTGATTAGTTGTTGAGTTTGTCTGTCTCGACGTCTCTTCTGAAAGTGTTTTAAATGGTGCAACTGCTGAATGATATTCTTTTTGTTTTGAAGTTCGTTATGGAACCGCAAACTGTACCAACTGAAATAGTAGTATCAAAAGTTTGGTATACCAAGTTACTCTTATATCCCCCAAAACTAAGCAGAACTCCTAGACATACTCTTGTTTGGCACAACAACAATTTAACACTTGCTTGTGCCTATATATATATACACTAGCGGATCAGCCCACACGGTGCAACGCGTGGATTTTTGTCAGGTACATATACGTTTTAAAAGATCAACCATATTGGGAAAGAAATTGAATTTAGTAAGAAAAATTAATAAAAGAAAGGATGTAAATGTTACCTATTAATTTCGCTGTTTTTTTTTAAATCCAATTTTGCTGTATCTTTGAGAACAGTTTGAACAAAGAGGGAGTGAGGGCCATGTACGTATTTGGTTATACTATAATTAATTGGTAGTTTAGATTGGGGTATTGGCAAAAAGTAACAGCTTAAGGAGTAAAAAGGGAGTGGAAAAGAATGTGGGTAAAATATAGGAGAGAAGGACACTGTAAAATAACTGCTATTTTTTCCCTTCCCATATATTAGTAGTAGTAGTGTATATATATATATATATATATATAAATACCATCTTCATCATTAGATGGATGGAGCCTTTTCAGTGGTCAGAATATAGCCCCCCGTCAACCGAATAACAAAAAAAAAGTACAACCATACTCCGGAAAATAGATCCTGGAATGGTTCATTGATAATCAGTTTTGTTTTACAAATTCAGGGTAGTGAATTTAAATTCTTCATT
This sequence comes from Primula veris, assembly GCA_963682055.1. Lineage (NCBI taxonomy): Eukaryota > Viridiplantae > Streptophyta > Magnoliopsida > Ericales > Primulaceae > Primula > Primula veris. The sequence goes on along the minus strand of OY821743.1, from coordinate 13,530,304 downwards.
TTGCTATATCTAATAACATCAGACTTATTTTAGTTAAAAGTTAAAACAATTCGGGTACTACATGAGCTTAAAACTGGATACCGTTTCAATTTAAATTTATTGGATTGACACTATGAACAAAATTCTGGCGAGGGAATGTCAGTGTCCCCTCGTCCGGACCGATATCACCACGGAAACGAACAAACCGGGGCCCTACATAGTGGATGTCTCACCACCCCGGCTCATCACCAAACGGGGTGAAGCTAGGCCGGCCCAAAGAAGCGTACTCGATACGCTTCACCAATTAATGCTACTGCCCCCTTGGGGGACCCTCCTGACGTTTCATCGACGTGGCCCAATCACAGGACACCTCCAGTGGGCCCCGGGAAAGGACAATACTCTTGTCAGAGTCATAAATGACTGACGCCGTTGGATCAGCATCTTACAGTACAGTGATCCAAGGGTTAATACACCTCTGAACCTCCCTATAAATACCCCCCTAATCCTACCTAGAGGGGGACGCACAAATAGAGAGAGGAGAGATAAAGCTTAAACAACCCGGACCCCTTGAACACTATCTGTACCACTCGATACACCGACTTGTAATCGGCCCGGTCCCTCACCCTTTATTATATTCCTACTTTCAGTTAACCTCGATACTGACTTGATCGTCGGAGAGGGAAAACCCGGCAACAACCCCGGGCCCTGTTCGTTCCTTGTGCAGGCACGAAGACCACCTGACCGTCGGAGCATACCTGACCACCTCGGAAGATCGGAGCCAACGCGAAATTGATTAAGTCGAGCTTGGGAAGAAAATCAAGCTCGCCAATTAGCGCCGTCTGTGGGAAATCATAGCGCGTTAGCTTCGACTCCCCGTCCTTAAAAGAAACATGTCTGGCAATAATCGATTTGACACCCCATCGTCTCGACCCCCCCACGTTCTTGGGATGCCGAGAACGCTTTCTTTTGATGAGACCCCCAGGACCGCATCTACCAGGGAGCCCATTCCCTTGACTACAACAGCTCCCGCACCCCGATCGCGGACCGAGCTAACAGAGATGATGATCGATATCCACCAAAAAGAGCTCGTCGCTCTTGCGGCCCAGAAAGCCTTGATAGCCTCGCTGATGGAGCCGGAACTCGAGCCCGCTCAAGGCGCGAGCCAAGACAAATCGGTTCCAGTACCCGTTAAAAGCGTGATGTCCAGGTTGGGACCCCTCCGACGACCCCCCCTAGAGACTCCCAGGGAGCCGGCTAGGGGTGCGGAGTCGGAGCATTCCCAAGAAGGAAATTCTCGCCGCGATAACGAGCGGAGTATACATTCTCGGCTCCGTTGGCAAGATGATAGTCGGGACTCACGGCCGGAATCTAGTCACGCCCGAACCGTTAAGCCACCTCGGACACGGAGACGTGGCCGACGAGGACGGCACGATGCAGCTGGTGAGGCAGCGTTGAAAATCGTGGCCTCGACCCGCAGCACCCCGTTCTCGGACGAAATTGAATACAGTATCCCCCCCCCCCCCCCGGAACTTTATCGCCCCTATCCTCCAAACCTTCAACGCGGACTCTGATCCGGAGGCTCATCTCCGACACTACCGATACCAGATGAACCATTGGTCACACCTTGACCAATTAATGTGCAGGTGCTTTCCCGCCAGCCTGGGAAGGCTCGCTAGTAAGTGGTTCCAGTCCCTGCCCGTCAATTCTATCCACTGTTGGGACGACCTAGCTTATGACTTTGCACACCGGTTCATAAACTTGAAAGAGAGAGCTGCCCAGCCGGAGCAACTCTATCAAGTGAGGGTCCAGTCTAAAGAGACCCTCGAGAATTATGATAGTCGGTTCTGGTTGAAGCATGCCGAATGCGCGGACTGTCCCGACTCCACCGCCATAGCTGCCTTCCGGCAAAACATGGTCGTTGGGAGCAGGATCCGAAACGAGATGATCGCGACCCCCCCCCCCCCAACTCTGTCCCTCAACTCAGGTCCCTCATAAAACAGCATATCGACATAGAGAAGGACATGAGGTCAGCCGGGGCAACACGTTCGGTAGCCCTTATCGACCAGCCAAGGGACCGGTTCGTCGCAACGAGCCCTCGAAGAAACCGGCCCATAGCGGAAAGGATGGAGCGGACACGAACGGGAAGAAACCTGCAACCGGCCCCTAAAAGAAGAAAAGAGGACCCCCGACCGGGGCATCAAACCCCTGTCGCCTCGGGGTCGGGCGCTGCCTATTCCACCACCTTTCGCCTACCTCTCGTCGACCTTCTTAACAAGATCGAGAACGAGCCTTTCTTCTCTTGGCCTCTCCCACTACGGAACGAGCCGGCCCCAGGGCCTAACGACAAAATCTGTGAATACCACAGGGGTCGCGGCCACCATACCTCCGAATGCCATGGTCTGAAGGCCAGGCTCGAGGGATGGGTTCGGGATGGCCTAATGGATAAATATGTCAAATCACGAAGAGAATCCGACCGAGATGGAGAAGGGGTTGATGAGAGGCAGCGGGACCTCCCCCCACCGGTGATGATCTGTCATGTCATTCACTCTGGGCCCAAAAGGTCAATCCAGAATGGGGCAGAAAGAACCTCAGCACGGGAAGCCTTGATGAAGCAGTACGTCTGCCTCGCAGAAAGCTCAAGCCCTCGGAAAAAGTATAAGCGCAATTCCAAGCCGGATGTAAGCTTCACTGAGTTCGACCTGGTGGGGGTGGATGTGCCCCACACTGATGCCCTCGTTATCTCGGCACAGATAGGCCTATGCGCTGTAGGACGGATCCTCGTTGATCAAGGAGCGTCGGTCAATATACTCTTTGAAGACCTCTTTCGAAAGATGGGACTCAAAGAGGAACAGTTGGAAACCGACGTCCCTCCCCTGTATGGATTCAACTCTGAAGCGGTCCGGCCCAAAGGAAACATAACCTTGCCCGTGAAAACTGGTACGAAAGTAATGGGCGTGGAGTTCACGGTGGTGAATGTCCCCTCTGTTTACAACGTGATATTGGGGCGCCCGTGGCTCCATGGAATAGATGGAGTCTCCTCCACCTTACACCAAAAGGTTAAGTACCCAACTGATTCTGGTGTGGAAACCATCTCGGGAAATCAGAAAGTCTCACGCAGCTGTGCCATGGCCGTGTATTCCGGCAAAGAGATGGTGCCGGCCCAAAGTGCCATGAACATCGAGGCAGAGGACCCTAAGCTGCTGAGGGAACTAAACAAAAAGATGGGGCCTGAGGCCGAAGACAAGGTGGAGGAAGGACTGCTGAAAATCCAAATCCCGGGGCATGACGAGGACCACTTTTTTTATGGTGGGAGCAAAGCTTACCAAACCTGAGGTCACCGACCTCGTCGAACTCCTTCTCTAACACCTCGACAATTTTGCATGGGGTCCAAGCGAGATGCCAGGCATCAGTTCCGACCTCGCTTGCCACAAACTTAACGTCAACCCGGATGCCAAGCCCGTGATGCAAAAGGGGCGCCGTGTCAGTCCAGAGCATGCCGATGCCATAAACGAGGAAGTAGAGAAGCTTCTGCTGGCCGGGGCCATCAGGGAGATTTATTACCCCAGATGGCTCGCCAATCCCGTAGTGGTCCCCAAAAAGAACGGAAAGTTGAGGGTGTGCATCGATTATACGAGCCTCAACAAGGCCTGTCCAAAGGATCCTTTCCCCTTGCCCAAAATCGATCAAATAGTGGACTCTACGGCCGGGGCCGCCAGAATGAGCTTCCTGGATGCCTGCTCCGGCTACCACCAAATACCTATGTCGGAGGCCGACCAAGAAAAAACTGCCTTCATCACCCCAAGGGGAAATTACTGCTACAAGGTGATGCCCTTCGGACTCAAGAACGCCGGGGCGACCTATCAGAGAATGGTTACGAAGATATTCTCTAAGAACATAGGCCGAACCATGGAGGTCTATATTGACGATATGGTGGTAAAAAGCACCCAGGAGAGGGACCACCTATCCGACCTAAGAGAGGTGTTCGAAACAATACGAAGGCATGACCTGAAGCTGAACGCCTCTAAATGTGCCTTCGGGGTAGGCGCCGGCAAATTCCTGGGGTTCATGGTGACCCACCGCGGCATCGAAGCGAACCCGTCCCAGATCTCTGCCTTGAAAAATTTGAAAACACCTGAGAAGAGAAGGGACATACAAAAGCTAGCCGGGATGGCTGCCGCCCTCAACCGATTTATTGCCCGGTTCGGGGACCGATGCAAGCCATTCTTTACGGCCTTAAAAGCCCAGAAGAAATTCGAATGGACCGATGAATGCCGGCGCGCGTTCACCGAGCTGGCGGACTACCTCGGAAGTCCGCCCCTTCTAACCAAGCCGGACCCAGGCGATGTCCTTACCCTATACCTGGCCGTGTCTGAGATAGCCGTCAGCGCCGTCCTCATCAAGGAACTCGACAGGGAGCAAAGGCCTATCTATTACGTGAGCAAAACTCTCCTCGATGCCGAGGCTAGGTATATGCCTTTGGAAAAACTCGTGCTAGCCCTCGTCGTGGCCTCACGAAAACTTGCTCACTATTTCTCTGCACACAGTATTGTGGTCTATACTGACCAGCCCGTGCGAGAAATACTCCAAAAGGGGGATCTCTCTCGACGAATGATGAAGTGGGCCTGCCACTTGAACGCCTACGACATCAGCTATGCGCCGCGAACTTCCGTCAAAGGACAGGCCCTGGCCGACTTCGTGGCAGAATTCACTGGGACGACTCAATGCCCCGACGTCACAGGTCGTGCCCCCGAGGCCTGGACCTTGCATGCGGATGGAGCCGCCAATAAGAAAGGGTCCGGCCTTGGCGTCGTGCTCCGATCTCCCCAGGGGGATGTGATCGAGAAGTCAATCCAGCTTGGCTTCCGAGCCACGAATAACGAGGCCGAATATGAGGTCGTGATCGTCGGCTTAAAAATGGCCCGAAGCCTCGGAATCAAAAAGATACTGGTGCATACGGACTCCCAATTAGTCAGCAGCCAGATCAGTGGTGAATTTCAGACGAAGGACGAGAGAATGGCCAGCTACGTGGCTATCGCTTCCGGAATACTCCAAAGCTTCGAATGCCAAGAAATCGTCAACGTCAATAGAAACGAGAACACCCACGCCGATGCACTAGCGACCCTAGCCTCGGTCATGAGTGATAAGAAAGAGAGAGTCATCACCATAGAATATGTCCCTTCGCCTAGCATCGAGGCTAAGGCAACAATTAACATGGTGACTGACCTCCCGCCGGAGCCAAGCTGGATGGACCCCATCATCGAATACCATCGCTCCGGTGATCTTCCCAAAGACAAGAAAGAGGCCGAGAAAATAAGAAGAACGGCACTAGGATTCTGGATAGCTCCCAACGACAAGCTCTATAAAAGATCGTTCTCTGGCCCCTACTTACTCTTTGTCCACCCCGACATGGTGATAAGGGTCATGGAAGAAATTCACGAAGGAACGTGTGGGAGCCATACCGGGGGCAGATCGCTGGCCAACCGAGCCTTGACCCACGGATATTGGTGGCCCCTCATGCAGAAGGACGCCAAAGCTTTCGTACTCAGATGCGAAAAGTGTCAGAGGTACGCACCTATACCCCATGCCCCGGCGCAAAAAATGAGCAGCGTGACCTCGCCCTGGCCCTTTGCGCAGTGGGGCATGGATATCGTCGGACCATTCCCCGTGGCCCCGGGGAGGAAGAGGTTCCTCTTCATGGTCACCGATTACTTCTCAAAGTGGGTGGAGGCCGTGGCCTTAGCGAAAATCACAGAGGCCGAAGTGATACGTTTCCTCTGGAGAGACGTGATCACCAGATTCGGAATCCCCTACTCAATCGTCACGGACAATGGGGGACAGTTCACCGGGGTCAAATTAAAAGCGATGTATGCAAAGTATCACATCAAGAACTACTATTCGACCCCATCGTACCCTCAATGCAACGGACAAGCTGAGGTGTCAAACAAGACCGTACTCGACGGAATCAAGAAGAGGCTAGACAAGTCCAAAGGACGATGGGCTGCAGAGCTGCATCACGTCCTTTGGGCCTACCGAACGACGAGAAGACGGGGCACTCAACAGACACCCTATAGCCTCACTTACGGAATGGAAGCCGTCATCCCGTTAGAAATCGGGCTTCCTTTTCTGAGGACGGACATGGTGGAAAACGGGCTTAATGAAAAGATGATGGGGCTAGAGCTAGACTACGCCGAAGAAAGAAGGGAGGTTGCGGCCATCCGTAACGCCGAATATAAAAACGAGCTGGGGCGTTCTTATGACAAAAGAGTGAACGCCAGGCGTTTCCAAGATGAAGACCTCGTATTACGAAGAGTAAACAACAACACCAGGATACAGTCCGACGGCAAGCTAGGCCCCAATTGGGAAGGCCCTTATCGAATCCTCGGTGCGGTAGGGAACGGGGCCTACCTGTTGGGTCGTCTCCCCAACGACGTCCCGATGGACCGACCTTGGAACGTCAACAACCTAAGGAAGTACTACCAGTAGGGCTCGGCCTTTATGTCTTTGTGTAAATAGGAATGTGATGTAAATTTATGCCTGTGGGCTTTATAAATAAAAACTGTTGTTATTTAAATTCTCTAAGTGTTTCAGAACACGAGCCTATACGGCACCCCGGTTCATATTTACTTGAATTTTTCATCTCATTTAAATTTTCTCTAAGTGTTTCAGAACACGAGCCTATACGGCACCCCGGTTCATATTTACTTGAATTTTTCAGTTCATTTAAATTCTCTAAGTGTTTCAGAACACGAGCCTATACGGCACCCCGGTTCATATTTACTTGAATTTTTTCGGTTCATTTAAATTCTCTAAGTGTTTCAGAACACGAGCCTATACGGCACCCCGGTTCATATTTACTTGAATTTTTCAGTTCATTTAAATTCTCTAAGTGTTTCAGAACACGAGCCTATACGGCACCCCGGTTCATATTTACTTGAATTTTTCAGTTCATTTAAATTCTCTAAGTGTTTCAGAACACGAGCCTATACGGCACCCCGGTTCATATTTACTTGGATTTTTCAGTTCATTTAAATTTTCTCTCAAGTGTTTCAGAACACGAGCCTGTACGGCACCCCGGTTCATATTTACTTGAATTTTTCAATTCATTTAAATTTTCTGTGTTACTTCGGTTTACAAGTTATGAGTTGTATTAAACGAGCGCCCCAACGCCGAAGCACTAAGGCCCACTCATTTGGGAGCATGCATACAACGTATAAATCACAACGGAAGTGTAGAAATAAAACACAGAAGAATCACAACGGAAGTATAGAAATAAAACACAGAAGAATAAAAGACAAGTCCAAAATTGTTTTTTCATTTCATTCAATGGAAAGCTATTACATGCTAAGTAAAAAAAAAAAAAAAAAGAAGCTATTACATTCAAGGGGATTACATACTAAGCATAACTACCCTAGAAATCCCCGTCGCCATCTCCCTCATCCTCTTCGTCGGAGAGGGCTCGAGGAGTGAGGGGAACCACCTCTGGGATAGGAGCCGAGGGGACCGGAACGATGATGTTGTCCATGCTCCATACCGGATGGTCCGGTCCCGCCCTCAGAAAGGCAGCCGCCTCAGTCCATCCTTCGACATAGAAGGAATTAAATTCCTTCTGTGTCTTTTCAACCCAGGCTGCGTTTAGTTCGGCTTGAGCAGCTTGAACCGCAGCCTTCAGCTTATCAGCCGCCTTTGCTTCGGCCTCTTTCAGAGCCGCCTCGGCTGCTTGAGCTCGCTCCTCAGCCCCCATCTTGGCCTTCACAGCTTCGACCCTTTTCGCCTCGACCGTGGCATTGAGGCCTTCGGCTTTCTCCGCCCTGCTCTCGGCCTCCTCCGCCCTTTTTTGGGCCTCCTCCATGAGCTTCGCGTTGGCCTCGGCCTTACCGGCCCACGATCTCACCAGCTGGCCTTGGTGATAAACATATTGATTCATCATTAAATAGGCCTACGAGGGAAAAGGCAAAACACTTAGCAAAATATTTGAAAGAAACAATACGAAAGCATACAGCATAAAACAAAAATAGAGGGTTACGTACCTGGGGAATCATGGCCATGGCCGATGTCATAGAGGATGCGAGGTCACGACCCCGATGGTCAGCCTCGACGCTTTGCTGCTGGAGCGCAGCCAAAGCTAGTAGTCCGGCGGATGGGTGAGCCTCCATTATGCTCTTTACCCCCGTCGCCGCCTTCACCTCCTCGGGTGTTTGCACTGGCATCCTATGGGTCGGTGAGATGGCAGAGGCGGCAGAGGAGCTCGCGCTTTGAGTAGGGCCCAACGTCACTCTCGGCCTCTCCGTCACCACGACCTCAGGCGAGGTGCCCCCTCCAGCCTTGGTTTTCTTCCCATCACGGAGGGGCTTCGCCCCCTCCACTTTTCTTTTCCCAAGCCGGGCCTTACGGGCCGCCCGGTCAAGCCTAGTCTGAGCAGCCAAGTCAGCAGCAATATTGGCGCCAGACTGAGGCATGACAACCACTTCGTTGTCCCATGTGTCGACCTCCTTTGTTGCGATCTCGGGCTCTATGACCACCGCCTCTCCGACCACCTTCTCCGTCTCAACGGCCTCAAGTGCTATGATACCCTCCTCGGCCACAACCCCTTCCCCCTCTCCCTCTCCACTTCCCCCAGCCGCGGCAGCATCTTCTTCATCTGCTTCCTCCTCCTCGTCAGAACGGACCACTTGTACAGGCCAAACACAAAAAGAGTTAGAAAAATCAACAAAATCTACAAAATCTAGCTAAGTGTCAAATAATGTAGAGAACATGGAATGAGTTAGACTTACTCTGGTCCGCGAGGTACCCAAGCTCGGCCCTGTAAGTTCTTCGCCCACGAGGCTGTCTTCGAGGTGAGAGGGACTCCTCACAACGGGCTCTCTGGAGCTAAGAGGAACGATCTCCTTCAAAGGGTTCCCATGTTGGTCTATATAGTGCCGGGTGCCGTCTGGCCCCTCCCTATAATTGAGGATGGTCCCATCTGGACGAACCTCCCATTTCACCCCGGCAGAGGCAGGAGCAAAAGACGTCACAGTCATGACATTCCTCGCCCTACTGCTGCTCGACTTTGCCTTGGGCTTCGCCGCCATCTTCTTCGCCACGGGCCCTGTCACGGCCTCGGCTTCAGCCGCTTTAGGAGGGAGGGTGGACTCCAACCCATTCTCTTTCTCCCATCTCTCGCGGGAGTATCCCACAGGACAAAAGGTCCTGTGGGGCCAAATGAATTCGTTCCCCTTGCAAGTTGTTGGGGATCCACAAATTAGGAGACGCTCCGCATCGCGCGCCCCAGCGTCGGTCCCGTCGGGACCCCACAAGTTCAGAGCCACCTCCATGGACTCAGTATTGGGCTCACCCAGGCCCCGAAGCTTAGAGGCCACTGTGGCCTTGTTCTCTTTGGTGCTTAACACCCTCCCCGGCCTGGACGGGAGTATCAGGTCGGTCCGGTGGAGCCAATGGCCTTCCACCACGATCACATCTTGGGTATAGCCCCGATTAGAATCGGAGTTACCCGTGATCAACTGATTGTAAGCACGGCACCTTAAGTAAGGCTGCCTGCTTTTGGATTGGGAGCTTGGCTCGGTCTGCAGGAATTCATAGCAGGCCAAGAGCTCCCTAAGCCCTAATGGTTCTGGCAGGGCCGGGCCCAACAACACATTCAGGGCCTCCATCCCGGCACAGATACGGTGCGCCTGGAGGGGCCACTGGCACGGAAGAGTCTGCGTCCAAGCGCACAACTCTGCCAGCAGCTCCGGGATGGGGAGGTGGGTACCCCCATAGAGGAGAGTAGAGAGAGAGAGGGTTACCATGTCGTTGGGACGGGCCACTATGCCGTTCACTTCATCGACACTCTCACATCTCCGGAGTTTGAACTCCTCTCCGATCCCGCAGAGTTCTCGGAATTCGTTGAGGTCAGGCCCGTGTAGCCTCACCATTATGCTGCTGTCGTTCCCCTCCACGGTCAGGGTCGGATCGAGAATCATCAGACGGAACGGCAGAGCGTTCGCTGCTACGGCCAGGCGCCGTGGTTGCGGAGCGACCATCGGGCCCTTTCCGGCTCCATGAATTATGACCATTGTGGTGGGAAATTTGTAAAAAATTCGTTAAGTGAAGAGGAGATGGTTTGCTATAGAAATCTAGAGAGAGAAAATGGCTTGCTGTGAAAATCTAGAAAGAAAAGTAGAAAGGGAAAAATGAATTTCACTGGGGGTATTTATAGGCCACTAATGGAAGGTGAAAAGACATTTATCAGAAGATGAAAAGACGCGACGGCTCATTGCGCGAACTCCCACAAATGACAGCCGCCGCTCAACCCACGCCTTCCACGTGTACAACAAGGAGAGGTCGTCTGCCAAGTGTCGCCTTTCAGCCGTTTTAGCATTAATAACATCGAAGAGACTGAAAAGACAGGCGGCGCCTCAAAATTACAAAACGGGCATGCTCCACGTGTAAGAAATCCACGAATGGTTGGACACGTATCAAGAGACGAGTCACGCCGAGGTGCCTCTAGACAGCCAAACATGAAGACGGAATGACCGGAGCCCCCGTAAAGTGAAGAAGGTACTCACCGGCATTGTCATTAACGACGACTCCGGACAGGGAGCTATTGGCGAGGGAATGTCAGTGTCCCCTCATCCGGACCGATATCACCACGGAAACGAACAAACCGGGGCCCTACATAGTGGATGTCTCACCACCCCGGCTCATCACCAAACGGGGTGAAGCTAGGCCGGCCCAAAGAAGCGTACTCGATACGCTTCACCAATTAATGCTACTGCCCCCTTGGGGGACCCTCCTGACGTTTCATCGACGTGGCCCAATCACAGGACACCTCCAGTGGGCCCCGGGAAAGGACAATACTCTTGTCAGAGTCATAAATGACTGACGCCGTTGGATCAGCATCTTACAGTACAGTGATCTAAGGGTTAATACACCTCTGAACCTCCCTATAAATACCCCCCTAATCCTACCTAGAGGGGGACGCACAAATAGAGAGAGGAGCGATAAAGCTTAAACAACCCGGACCCCTTGAACACTATCTGTACCACTCGATACACCGACCTGTAACCGGCCCGGTCCCTCACCCTTTATTATATTCCTACTTTCAGTTAACCTCGATACTGACTTGATCGTCGGAGAGGGAAAACCCGGCAACAACCCCGGGCCCCTGTTCGTTCCTTGTGCAGGCACGAAGACCACCTGACCGCCGGAGCATACCTGACCACCTCGGAAGATCGGAGCCAACGCGAAATTGATTAAGTCGAGCTTGGGAAGAAAATCAAGCTCGCCAAATTCCAAAATTTGCTTCCAGTTTTCTCATCAAGTTGCATCTAACAGCAAGCCGAACATCACCATTCACTGGTTATGGTTAAAAGAAATGATTATTCTTAATAAAAAAAAGTTAAAAAAATTGATTGAACGAAATAGGTAAGATGGTGCTCGAAATTGTCAAAAACTACACAAGGGCAAATCCGAAACTAAAGTTAGACAGAAGTAACGTAATCGGGAATTCTTTAAACTATCAAAGCTAACCATGATTCGACGTATTTACACATATGACTATTTTGAAAAGCAGCAAAACATAAAAAACACCCCGACGACCAGTCTATATATTAACCACCAATAAAACCATCTACTTTGTTGTTTGTGAGGCAGATAAAAACTTCATGCATATCGGCGCTTGTACACCAGCAAAATTCAGTATAGCTGCTGGCACACTCCAAAGAGAGTCTCCACAAATAAGCCCTGAAGCAACAGCTGGTGCAAAATTTTGAGCCTTCTTCTTATTCTTCTTCTCCCAAATGAAAAGAATCAAGCTTCCTAAACACATATCAACAGCAAAATAAGCCCCGAGATAAAAAGGTATAGCCATGCACATAGGACTTGGGATGAACCTATGTATCCTATATTTTGTCTCATATTTCTTCAAAAGCTCACGCACCGTATTTATCAAAATGGCGGCACAAAAAAATCCTATAGCAAGGGCAAGGCAATGCTTGGGTAACGAAGAAACCCCTTCGACTCTGAGGAGTGCTATACCTGTATTTACGAATTACATAAGCATTATATTACTGTATCATATAGAATATTATTGAAAATGAAAATAGGGAAAAACAAGAATATATCATGATTTTTAATCACAGTACAATAGGAACACATCTTACTGATTTATCTCCTAAATATACACATGGAGATTTGCTTTCTAATTAAGTGGGTACAACTATACAGTTAACATTTATATTATTCAACACCTCTCATCAAGTTGGAGAATAAATATCATCCATTCCCATCTTGGAAATTAGTCCATGAAAAATAGTATTGTTGAGTCCTTTGGTAAGAACATCTGCTAATTGACTCCCTGAACGAACACATGTCATGCAAATTAGACCATGTTCTAACTTTTCTTTGATGGAGTGTCTATCGATCTCGATCTCGATCTCGATGTGCTTCGTTTTGTCATGTTGTACTGGATTATAAGCGATATTTATTGCTGATTTATTGTCACGATATAGTTTCATATGACGATTTCATTTTATTTTCTAATAATTTAGTATGATCTTTAACTAGAATAATTTATACACTCCTTGGCCCATTGCTCTAAATTCCGATTAAGCACTTGACCTCGCTACCACATTCTTCTTTTTTACTTCTCCATGTTTCTAGATTCTCACCAAGAAATGTTCAATAATCGGATGTCGATCTTCTATCTACTAATCTACATCCGTGGCGGCTTCAAGTTTGAGCTCATTGTTTCTTTTGAACAAAACACTTTTTTCCAGAAGTACCATTAAGATAGTGTAGCACACGATAAGCAGTTTGAAGATGCGTCTCTCTTGGATCATTCATGAACTAACTAATCATTCTTACCGAGAATGCTATGTCTGGTATTACTGAGGTAGATGAGTTTTCTTACTAATCTCCAGTACATTTCCTTATCAACAAATGGTTCTTCTTTTACTTCTCCCAAATTCCGATTCAGATCTATTGGCGTAGTTACTGGTTTACAATCGAGTTTTCATGTTTCTTTCAAAAGATCTGCCGTGTATATATTTTTGCTGAGAAAATAACTCTAGTGTAAGACTTCAATTCCAAGGAAATATTTTAGTTTTCCAAGTTCATTGATCTCAAATTCTCTTATAAAATACGTTTTCAGGTTCCGCCTCTCATTCTCGTCATTACCTGTTATAATTATATTGTCGACATATACTAAAAGAGATGTTACTTCCCTGCCAGATGTGTGCTTGATGAATAGCATGTGGTCTCCTTGACTTTGTCTATATCATGCCGGTTTCATCACTTTAGCAAATCTTCCAAACTAAGCTCTTGGCCATTTTTCTAGTCTATACAAGGATATTTTTCAATCTACACACTATATTAGTAGTTTTCTCCTACAAACCCTGGGAGAATGCTCATATAAATTTCTTCTTCTAAGTGGCCATGCAGGAAAGCGTTTTTCAAATCATATTGCTGAATTTGCCAATTGAAATGAGTGGCTACAGATAATAGGATCCTCACGATATTCATTTTTGCAACGGGAGCAAATGTCTCTTTATAATCAATTCCATATGTCTGAGTATAAATTTAGCCACCAACCTCGCTTTATATCTTTCAACATAACCATCTGCCGTATATATCAAAGTTAAAGCCCATTTGCAACCTACCATGTTTTTCCCTCTTGGTCTATCGACAATGTCCCATGTTTTAATTTTTTCAAGTGCATCCATTTCCTCTCTCATAGGATTCCTCCAATCTCTTTTTGATAATGCCTCAGATAAAATGTTCAGATTTGCAATAAAAATTTTATGTTGGTGTGAAAAATGTTTGAAAGACATATAATGAGATAATGGATACACATGTTTCTTTGTACATTCTCTAGTACCCTTTCTCACAGCAATAAGCAGATCAGAATTAATTTTATTATCGGAAACTCAATTAGAATTTACCATATCTTCATTAGCAGTATTCAGGATGTATCTTTGGACTTGCGCAAGTTCTGGAGGAGTGTGACGTATCGAATACACCTAAGAAAATCTCATAGACTCATGAATAGGAAATGAGACTGGAGTATGAAGAGGGGCAGAAGCTGCTGAAGTATTAAAAGATGTCATAGCTGCTTTCATTATTATGAGTTGTTCGATTATCAACCAAAGCAGGTTTTATGGAGGCGGAATTAGGGATTAGATTATGGCGAGTGTAGGTCAAGAGACCTGATGAAACCAAGAAGACCATCACAAAAATCTTATATGAGAGAATTCTCCCCCTAAGGTAAGACTCCTTGAAATTTTCTAGATTGAGGATGATATCATTTATACCCTTTTTGTATAGATGAATAGACTAGAAAAATACATTTGATTGCTCGAGGGTCTAATTTTCCTCTATTTTGGTCATGAACATGGACAAAAGACATGCAACCAAAAGTAGGTTGCCCATTTGTTGTTCTGACATGTGGATAAAGTTTGGCAAGGACCTCCATAGGAGTTTTAGAATCAAATATTAAGGTAGTCGTTTGATCAAATAAGTGGCACTAGGAACAACTTCCCCCAATAAGATTTAGGAACATTTCTTTGAAATAATAAGGCTCGAGTAGTATTAAGTAAATGGCCATTCGTTCTTTCGGCATCCCCATTTTGCCGGATGTGTTTACAAATGATGATTTTATGTATAATACCTTCATTTTGAAAGAAAGGTGTTAATTTTTTTTTGAATTAATCTCTTGCATTAGTAGATCTGAGCCTATTTATTTTTGTTTCAAAGTGGTTTTGAATCATCGAGTGAATTTTGTTAATAACAGTGGTTACATGAGAGTTTTGTTTCATAAAAAAATATCCATGTGACCCTGCTGCAATCATCAATTAAAGAAACAAACCAACGAGATCCTAAAATATTTGGAATGGTAGACGGCCCCCAAACGTCACTATGAACGAATTCAAAAGGATGAGAACCTTTTAAATTACTAATGGGGTACGAGGATACACGAGTCTGTTTTGCAAACTTACAAACATCACAATGAAACTCGTTAATATCCAATCCTTTGAACAAAGAGGAAAACTTAGTATTTAAGACCCTAAAACATGGGTGACCAAAACGGAAATGATAAAGCCAGATTGCTTCTTTATTTGAAGATACAGGAAATAATGAGGACAAATTAGTGATTTTCTTTGAAGTAGTCAGTGTATCGAGAAAATATAGTCTATTCTTTTCCTTAGCAAGTCCAATCTTCTCCCCCAAATCCTGGTCGTGAAAAACACAGTACGAAGAATGGAATGTGGCAAAACATTGTAAGTCAGATGTGAGCTTTTGAATTGAAACAAGATTTGCCGACAGTTTCGAACACGAAGGACATTTTTAAGAATCAGAGAAGGTGTCAAATAAATATCTCCTAATCCAGCAACTGTAGGAAAAGAGCATTAGCTACAATGATTTTTCTATTACTAGGACACGAAACATAAGTATTAAAATGTTGAGAAGTATGAGTCATATGGCCCGTGTCGCTGGAGTCAATTACCCAACGCTTTTCCAAACACTTCGCTATGACATGTAATCCACAAGAAAATGGAGACTTGCTTGATAGCGCTAATGACCATGCACCAGTAGGCTTCTCAAGAGATTGCTCATTTTCGATGGTATTATGGCTTGGAATCTCACTTGACCGTTACGGTTTCCCATTCTCGACTTGGTGGTTTACTATTCAATTTCCAGCATTGTTCTCTTGTATGCCTCCGTTTGTTAGACTACGTGCATAATAAATTATCTTTATTGTCCCTACCCGAGTACTTAGGTAAATCTGGCTTCCATCTTCCTTGCGTTTGGCGTTGTTATGTCTTTGATTCTAATGCATGCTGAGCCTTTCAAAGTATGAGGCTCGAGCATTACACCTCTTCGACTTTCTTCAGCCCTAACTAAGGAGATTGCCTCCTGTAATGAAGGAGGCTCTTTTTGGGCAAGTATTTGAACCCTTTTCTAATCAAACTTGGGATCAAGTCCAGCCAAGAAATCGTAAACTCGCTCCTTCTCGATAAAATTATTTAAGGTTGAAGCGTCTTCTGAGCACTTCATCTGAAAAACTCGATAGTGACCGAGTTCCTACCAAAAACCCTTTAATATATTAGCATACTCTGTCACCGTTTTCCCACCTTGCTTGGTAGCATTTGCCTGCACCTTGATTTCGTAAACTTGGGGTGCATCCTGAGCTTTCGAGTAAGTTTGACGAATAGAGTCTCAAATTTCACTTATTGTTGGATCCATCGAGTCCCACAACCATGACATGATCATGGAGTCAGGTTCATCCCACGCGTCAAATCTTGAGTCTCCTTTGTTTGGTCCTGTCTCGAGAAGATGGCTAAGTCTTGCTTTCCCCTTAAGGCCGGTATGTTTTGACAAATTGAGACCACTTGAGATAATTTTTCTCATTTATGTCTATTATATCATTGTTTTAAAAAAACACGCTATATTGCGCTATAGTTCGCGAAATGACGTTTTTTGGCCGAAAAACGCTATGATAAACCGCTATTTGGATGAAAAAACGCTAAATTCGCGTTATAAGAACACTATTTACGCTATAGCGGGTGCAGTAATAAAAATATATATATTATTTTTTATTTTTTATTTTTTATTTTTGGTCAAAATTTTAATGAAATTATTTTAGGCTAAAGAGAAACAAACCTCAAAACTCTTGCAAATAAAGTAAATGCTCTGACATCTCAACTTCATTTTGTGATTATTAGTTACAACTTTTTATATATATTTAGTTAATTTTTATTAAATGTTCTGAATTTAATGCTATATTTATATGTATTTAGGAAAAAAAAAGTACATCGCAAAGCGCTATGTAGCACGCTATTTGCGCTTTTAACGTTACTTTCGAAAAAACGTTACGGTAACAACAACGCTATTTAAAATAATATATACATCTTCTGCAGATCTCCTATTATTATATTTGAGCATGCCTCACTCAGAAGTATTGTTTGAGGTATTGGTTTAGGGTGTGGACATAATTGAATGTAAAAGAGAATATATATATATATATATATATATATATATATATATATATATATATATATACTGCAGCAAAAGAAGAATTAAGGAATAGAAAAATAGCAGCGGAAAAGAACACGACAGCAATGAAGGCTGAAGAAAGAATGAGGAAAATCCTAAAGCTCATATTGAAGATGAAAAATAGGTGAGAAAATAATATATATATATATATATATCACGTTAATTCTTAATCGACACAAGAATATTATATAAGCCAACTTTAGGAAGAGAAAAGTAAATGATTCTAATTTATTTAAACTAAATTCCATAAACAAGGTGATTTATCTCCTAAATATACACATGGAGATTTGTTTCCTAATTAAGTGGCTATGACTATACAATTAACACGGTAAAAACATGTTAAATTCCAACAAAAGATCCAAAAAATAGACCAGATCCGAAGAGTAAGGGACGACGAAGTACCACGTCATGAAGTCCGGGGTAGTGAGGCGTCGGAGCACCACCCCCATCCCGAGGCGGGCGGAGGCTAGGGTTTGGGGGTAAAGAGAGTTTTTATTTTATAGAGAGAAAGAATGAAAGTTCATTCATGATAAACTCCGTGTTATAAAACGAGCAAGTGCAATTAAAGCGTTTGTATAAGATGTTACGTAAAGAGTAGTATTTTGTAACGTAATAAGCCCCAAAAAGTTTATTTGCCTAAAAGAGAAAAATCATTCCTTTGGAGCTTTAAAGTAAGCTTTTTAAAAAAGAAAAACAAAGTAATATTTTTTCATAATATAATTTACCTCGGTACATTTGGGCGTATTGCACAGGGTATGGCCCTTGACGGTCCCCTAAGTCGTAGGCTGTGTTAAAGAACCAAAAGACAAGCGGGGATATAACACAACCCATAGCAGTTTCAATTACTTGGCTAACGAACATCGAAAGCGGTGAGGCTAAAGTTAGGTAACCGGTTTTGAAATCTTGCATTAGTTCAGAAGCTGTAGATACGATACTCATCATAACACCACATGCCGCTAGACCAGCGATTATGCCACCATGTTCCAAACCGACCCACATGCTAAATATTATTATTGCGAATTTTCCATAATTGGAGGCGAGCGACCAGTCGGTTAGACCGCACCCGTATGCGTTGCAAAAGGCAAGGACGGGGGCAATAATGTAAGCTACAATGACCTGGTAATGGAGATCAAGGAAAAGGAAAAAAATAGAATTAGCGACAGCGGAAATCATTGCAGAAGAAAATCTAACAAAAAAAGTAATTTCAAAATCTACTTATTTTCACTATCAAGTTCAACTGTATTGAGGCGACAAACTCAAGTTAGGATTAATCATGATAGGAACATATATACAGGCCAGCAACAGGACTTGGTAAAGTTAATTGATATAGATGGTGTAAATGCATGAGCATATTATTTTGGACTTGAACTTGTTCAAACAGAACAAAATTCGTTTTAGTGAGATAAGTTCGATAGTATAGTCTTTGCTTTACAGAAAAATATCTCGACGATCTCGAGAACTGGAGTTTGAATTCTCTGGCCAGCACTATTTCTAGAGGACTGGGACTAATAAACTTACTTTTAGCCTCAATTGAAATTCAAGATTAATAGGGATAGAAAGTGAGAATGTTTGTGAGCTAGGAATCTTTAATAAATAACGAAATATTTGGGGTCGGATGAAGAAGTATTCATATTTCTTAAGGTATTCATGTAAACATGATGTTGGTTAATATTCGAAAAAATGAACATATTGTACGAAATTTAAGACTTCATTATCAAAAACAAAGGGTAAAAATCTATTTTAAAATCTGAAAGTAAGTGCTAAACATTAAGTTTCCCTCAAAGTTTCAAAACCTGATTATGAGATAATATTGATTTGATATTGTTCTTTCTCTTAGACTTGTCACATTTATCGTTCTAGCTAATCAAATTACTCTTTGGAATCAAAGAAATCAATAATAAATTTCTCAAAATGATTCGACATTACCTGGTAACATTTGAGTTGGGGGAACAGAGTTGGCACGATGCCAATTGAGACACAGGCAAGGATTATATATCCTCCGATGGCGAATTTGATGGGGATTTGGTCTTTAAGGAAATATTCTCGTCGTCTATTTTCATCGTAGGAGGATACTTCGTCGCTACTGGCATCATTCGAGGTAGATACTTTTGTTTTTGAATAATGTTGAGAATAGAGATCATGCCCTGCGACAAGCAACATGTAGACGAATTGGAAAAGACCATCCCCGAGCATCATGGCAATAGCAAGGAAAATCTGTGTATAGGTACATGAATATATTAGTATTCAACTCAAGTTAAGTGCTTTTTGGGCATCATGAATATAGAAGACTGGTTCTCTTCAAAATGAGAAAAGACAAAAAGAAACAAACGTATCTAGGTATATGTTAGGGCTTAAATTTATTTGAAGAAAAAAAGAGTAATTTTTAATAGCACAACATATATCGAACAAATCTTGAAAAACATAAAAAAATCTACATATAACTTTGAGAAAAAAATAATCTTCATAAAAATAATATAGCTTTGATTTTCTCAACTTATATGTAAAAGCGAAGTCCAATTTTTAACACCATTCTTTATCCACGGCAAAAAAAAATGTATGTAGCAACACTTCAGTTACAATTTGTCTGATACTATACGGCTTGTTGCTGAAATTTAGTAACAGTATAACAACAGAAACTGTTGCTAAGTGTTGATAAATGTTGTTATACTGTTGCTGAATTTTCTGTAACAAGTCATATAGTAACATACCGGTTGTTGTTATCATGTTATTTTTTTGTAGTGATCAATCATGCTCATTTCAGCAGTGAGCATTTAACATTGTCAATAATTTTCCTTTGAATTTGCTTTCTTGAATGATGTATGTTCAACCAAGAAGTTCTCCTGTTCGTAATTGATAAATTCAAATTCGTTTTAACACAATCAATAAAAATGTAAAGGTTAATAAAAAAATATTGGTTTTGGTGTACGTAAAATCAATAATTTAAACTGTAAGGATTGAAAAGAAATAAACAGATTTTATTTCTATTAAACAGAATGTGACTCTATTACAATATTCCGACACTTGCAGAATGTAAATGCGATTAATTAAACTTCCAGACAGATTAATATAAATTATTAAACTTCTGGACTGGTTTGTAATTAAACAAAACTGTCAGACAGAATAGTATAAAACTAAATTGCTGGACTGTTTGTTAATTAAAATAAACTGTCAGACAGAATAGTATAATTACTAGCTGTTGGACTGTTTCTGGAATTAAATGAAATTACATAACTGGAATAGAAATTACAGAAATGAAAGAAAGAAAGAATTGAAATTACATAAAGTAAATTGGTGAAATTAAAATGCAGAAAAGAAAAGACTAAATTTAAATGTAAATAATAGAAAAGTACAAAATTAACAAAAACAGAATAAAATGCAGGAAAGAAATAGACAAGGCGACTGTAAACGCACGACGAGCATGTGCGTGCATATGTGTATGTGCACACACAATTTAATATCCATATGAGATAGTTTTGTATATATATATTGTAAAAATGACTATTCATTTTACAATGTGGGACAATTTCCAATGATTTATCATCATTTAACCCATTTTTCAGTATTAAAAGTTTTTCTCTTTCTCAAACTCAATCTTTGACGTCAATTTCTATTCACTCCTATTCTCCAAATAGGTCATGCGACATACCGTTACGAATTTTGTTATACCATCTAACCAAGCGTCTTGAGTATGGTGTCAAAAGACAACGACTGTCGTTTGGAATCTTGACTAAAAGATGATCATGTGACCATTCAGAATCTACCATATTTTAACATGGTTTTCCAAAAAAAAACATATTAATGTATATATATATATTACATGAAAATAGTGAGACATATTATTATTTCTTATTTTACAAATGATTTACACAGCTCACATATATACAGTCCGTTCTACAACATATTTTTTAGTTGATTTGTGAATTTTAGATTTTAAAAATCTATGGATGTTTGGCAAGTTAGATAATTCAGCTTCTAAAATTTACAAAAATCCAGATTTTTAAAATGCAGTTTTTCAGTGAATTGTCAAAACAGATTTTTTAAATCTGATTTTCGACCAAAAATATATGATACGAGTATTCTAAATATAAATACACATGGCAGTAAGATCCCAAGATATCAGCCACTAATTATACGTAATTATTCTCCA
Source organism: Primula veris (assembly GCA_963682055.1). Taxonomy (NCBI): domain Eukaryota; kingdom Viridiplantae; phylum Streptophyta; class Magnoliopsida; order Ericales; family Primulaceae; genus Primula; species Primula veris. The sequence goes on along the minus strand of OY821743.1, from coordinate 13,509,144 downwards.
TTAATTACTAATTATTCTCTAAGTGAATTCTTTCTAATTATTCTCACTTCCAACACTTCCCCTCAAGCTGGGCTTGGACGTCAACTTCTTAAATTGTTTCTTTGGTAATCCTTTTGTTGGTATATCTGCAATTTGCTCTTCAGTTGGAACGTAAGTCATACAGATATGTCCGTTTTCAATTATTTTTTTAATGAAGCTCTTATCGATCTCAACATGTTTTGTCGAAGAAACGGATTGTGCGATATTGCGATGGCAGCTTTGTTATCACAGTATGCCTTGATTGGTGACGGACATGTCTCGTGATTATCGATCCCATACAAACGTTTGTGTGAATCCTTTCGCCACTAGGCATGCCTTGTATTTTTCCACGCTTCCATCAACTCGACATTTGATAGTAAATACCCATTTGCAACCTACAATTTTCTTTCCATTCACTACATCAACTATTTGCCAAGTTTTATTCCCCTAGAGCGTGCATCTCTTCTAAGATCGATGATTTCCATTCTGGAATTTTTAGTGCTTCATGAATTGTTTTTGGAATAAGTAAATTAGAGATTCTTGTGGTAAAAGCTTTTTGGGATTTAGAAAGTCTATGGTAGGAGACATGTTTTGAAATGGGATGTTCACTACAACTACAAACTCCTTTCCTAAAGGTAATCAAGATCGGATACGCTTGGAGTAATATCAAGTAAAGCAGTTGGTAAATCCCAGAGAGAATTATTTAAGTTACCTGAATTTTGAGAAGGACAATCACATGAAGACGATGACTGATCTTCTTCTAGAGTAGTAGGCATGCTGTTCTTCCTTTGATGATTTCCTCTTCTAGTCTAAACGATAAGGTCGGGAATAGGATTACCGCTGTTCTTTTCTAGTACTCTCCCCCTAATCTGTTATTTCAATTCTTGGTAAAGGAAGACTATTGGTTTTGTCTTTGTCTTTAAAATTCCGTGGTAAACGAGACTGGTAGAGAATTGGTTTCCCAAAAACGATCTGCATCATCAACTATCTTTCTGAAGATAGTTTTGCTTAAAGTAAGGTTGACTTTCTATAAAACTAACATCCATTCTTACGGAAACCTTTTTCGTTTGAGGATTATAACGTCTATTCCCCTTTTTATTAGGCGGCTAACCAACAAAAACACATATTATTCTACATTCAGGAGTGTTTGCCTAAGGCATTCATCAATAGGAGCAGGGCGCGGTACACGCATATGAACGGGGTTTCCAATGACAACCTCACAATTTTGATTTTTTTTTATTAATATTTTTCATAATAATTTATATATACGGTATTCTGACAAACACTTAAATATTTTTTTTGACAACCCATCCTAAAAATATATATTGTTAGTGCAATAACATACAATAATTTTGTATGTGATGATAATATAAAAATAATATTTAAAAAATTAACATATGCAAGTGATATTTTACAGTAACTTATCATGTTAACACGTAACACACATCTTTAAATAAATTAAACAAAAATAATAATTAGAGTAGTGGTGAGTGCAAACAAAATTTATAAAAGAATTTTTGGTGGTTTGTATTTTAATTGAAATGAATATACTGAAATTATGTAATATATATTTAATTGTTCGTATATATCTATTATTTAATATACGTTTGGTTTTTTTAGGTTTTCTTTATATTTTTTTTTTACCTTCATGTCTTAATCTTTTTACTTGTTATAGCTTGATTTTTTAAATTTAACTTTTGTATATTTTAGATTTCTATTTTATTTATTTTTTAGTCAATTTTAAAATGCTGAAACTTTCGACACATGACTGCACGTGACATTACTGTTGTGGATTTTTTTGGGAGTTTGAAAAAAAAAGTCGAAATATTAGTGATCTGGAAACCAAGGTAAAAAAATGAAAAAAATATAGTAAAAAAAGGTAAAAAAAATCCGGCTTTTCCGTGTTTATACTTTAAAAAATATTATGCGATTTTATTAATTTTGACAACCACACATTTTTGATTCTGATTCCGCCCCTAAAAAAGAGTGACATACTTTAAAACATGAGTCCAAATTATATTCATTAACTAAGAAGCCGTTAAAACATCTGCCCATAAATATTTTGGTACATGCATAGAAAACATAATTACCCGAGCTTGTTCAAGTAAATGTCTATTTTCCTTTGAGCTATGCCATTTTGCCGAAAAATATCATTACATGTGGATTGATGTTGAATAATGCCGTTTTAATGTAAAAAAATTCCTAAGACTTCTTTGAATTACTCGGTTCCATTATTGGTATGAAGAATTTTTATTTTCAATTGAAATTGGTTTTCAACCATGTTAAAGAAATTTGTAAACAAATTTTCAACCTCAGATTTATCATTCATCAAGTATACCCAACAAAGACACATGTCATCTATAAAAGTAACACACCATATTTTTCCGAAGGATGTTGAGATTTTTAAAGGTCCCTAAACATCACTATGAACAAGATAATAAGGTTTTGATGCACGCACTATAAGGACGTAATTTGTAGGTAGCACTATGACTCTTTAGACATGTGACAGATTTTGCATTTTACTGTAGCACAAGTTTTATTCTTAAAGAACTAAGGAAATAAATGTTTTATATATGGAAAACTGGGATGCCCTAGTCTACGATTCCTTAACAGGTAATATAATTTGATCACTAGCTAAGGAGCTAGGGAGATAATACTAGTACTGAAGCCTTTAGCTTATTTATCGAAAAGGAATTCGGCATCAAATAAGTAAAAGTCCATCTTAAAGAACTTAGGAAATATACGGAAAACTGGGATGCCCTAGTGTACGATGCCGTAACAGGTAACATAATTTGATCACTAGCTAGGAGCTAGGGAGATAATACTAGTACTGAAGCCTTTAGCTTATTTATCGAAGAGGAATTCGGCATCAAATAAGTAAAAGTCCATCTTAAAGAACTTAGGAAATAAATGTTTTATATACAGAAAACTGAGATGCCCTGGTCTACGATGCCCTAACAGGTAACATAATTTGATCACTAGCTAGGAGCTAGGGAGATAATACTAGTATTGAAGCCTTTAGCTTATTTTGTCGAAGAGGAATTCGGCATCAAATAAGCAAAAGTCCATCCACCATTCTAGCATAGCCAATCATCGTCCTGAGTCCTGAAACTCACATTGGGAGTCAAAGAAAATAACACAACAATTAGAATCTTTTGGGAGTTGGCTGCTAGATAAAAGACTCCAAAGCAAGGTCAGGACATGAAGGGCAGATTGTAAAGTTACATTTTCAAAGAGTTTAATAGACATGATTTATTATACTTTAGTACCTTAAAGTATGGTAACTTTTTCGTTTAGTACTACGAGGTACGAACTATGACTTTTTTCATTCACTACCCTAAACTATTGAAACATTAGTCTTATTGAAACTATTTTAATGAAATGACCAAAATACTTACTATTTTAACGGATTTCATCCAAAAAATAGTTAGAGTTGACGGAATTGTATTACACTACTTTTTTTTTTAAAGTTCACGGTACTTAAAAAAGAAAGTTCATAGTTTGTGGTACTAAACAAAACAGTCACCATACTTTAAGGTATTAACATATAATAAACCATAGGAGAAAATCTACCATCGGCAACCCTAACCTTTTTTTCCCAAAAGATGGTGTATAAGAATAGAAAGCATTAGAAAGGTTGATCATATGGTCGGATGCACAAGAATCAATGATCTATGGTGTAGGATTTGAATGACACGAAAAAGAACAAAAAATACTACATGCTTCACCTAGAGTGCCGCTAGTAATACGAGAATTATATTTCAACATTCTTAGAAGAAAATCCATTTGCTCATTGTTGAATACATCAGAAATAGTATTCGCTTCGTTTGCCCTAGGTATTGCTCTATTAAACTTTTCTTCATGTCTGCTGTCTTCCAATTTGATGGTTTACCATGTATTTTCCAACAGGTTTCACGCGTATGACATGGCTTGTTGCAATGATCACATAATACTCAAGTTTTTTCACTTCCGCGTCGTTGGTTGTTCATTGACTTACTAAGGTTTGCATTGATAGAAACCAGAGCAGAATTTTCAATGGGTATAGTAGTTACCTTCTTGCCGAGCATGACACTACGACGGATTTCCTCTCGCCTAACTTCAAAACAAAGACTTCTTCAAGTGAAGGAAAAGTGCCACGCCCGATGATCCTTCCTCTTACTTTGTCAAACTCAACTTTTAGATCAACGAGAAATTTGAAGATCTAGTTATTCTCTACCACTTTCCTATGGTGAGAGTGGTGAAGCGGACAATTCCACTCGTATGTAATAAAGAGATCAAGATCATGCCAAAGCCTCTTTAAAGTGTGAAAGTATTTGGTGACGTTGTCATCTCCTTGTTGAATATTACCGAGTTTGGCTTCATACACTTGGGATTGTTTTCCAAGACCAGAGTACATCTGGTGGATATTGGCCCAGAGTTCCTTAGTAGGATAGTTCATGTAGTTTAAGCCTTTGAGGCTATGTCTTCATCCATGGAGTTGACGAGCGACGCCATAACCATGGAGTTTTAGCGTTCCAAACAACATAGGTTGTGTCATCTGTATTAGGTGCCTCCTTTTCTCCTGTTAAGTACCCAATTTTCCTCTTCCTCAAATGGACATTCACACAGCCATGAACAAGCGCTAGAAATTATCTCCATTGAGACGAATATTAGTGATCTGGAAAGAGTGCGAATCTGAACTAGGGAAATGGACCATAGTGGAGGTCGGAGGAATTGTTTCAAGCAGAGACCTCAGACATGATCAAAAGCTACTTTTAGCTAGTAGAATTTGAAAAAAAGGATAAGAAAAGGTAAAAAAACACTGGAATAAGTCCAGTTTGTTTTTTAGAAAGAGTCGAAGCAATCGTTATAGCACTGATACCAGCTTGCAAATAGCGAGGCAAATCATTATTTCTTATTTTACAAAAGATTTACAGAGCTCACATACATAGGCTATAAAGGGCACAAATTAAGAAATAGAATCAACAATAATCAACTTCCCTAGAATATATGATATGACTATTCTATATATAATAATACACATGGCTGTAAGATTCTAAGGCCTTGTTTGCTTGCAGAATAGTATTAAAGGTTATTACTTATAATTAGGTAACATGAGTGGTATAAATAATAACATCATAATATGTGTTATTAGTTATATATACCATCTTATTAACTTAAATTGTACTACAAATACTACTATACCACATTTACTACCGATTACAAATTTTGTAAATAAACATGATATAATGTGGTTCATACTCCATAGTACAACTAATACTATACCTATTCATATACTACAAACTAATGTTTTAAAAAGCGCTAAGTTGATCGAAGCATTTTTACGAGAGATACGCTAAACACTTTGAAGCGTAAAGCGTAATTTTTTTATAGTATAAAAATATACATGTTAGAAATATCTAAAAAAATATACATGTTAGAAATATCTAAAAAAATATACATATTAGAAATATCTTTAAAAAATATACATGTTTAATATATATTTTGAAAACATCATTTTACGATTTTCTATATGAGGAAAATTGAAACATTTCATGAATAGCAAAAAAACAAATGGATTTAAGTGTTTTAATACTTAAAATTTTCAAATGTTGTAGTTCGTCAAAATGAGCGTCGTTTTCGTAGTTTTTTTGAACAAATAATAATTAAAAAGAACTATAAGTCCTAAAAAAGCGTGATAAAAGCGAAAAAAAACGCACTAATAACTCTCTACAAGCCAAAAAGCAAAAAAACAAAAAACGTAGGCATTTTCTTTTCGTAAAGCGCTTTCTCACGTTTTTAGCGCTTTAAAGCGTGATTTTTAAAAGACTACCGCAAACAAACATGTCCTAATTATGTGTTATTATTCTGCAATCATTACTAATTATTCTCCACTATTTAGTGCTAATTATTCTCATTTTCAACAATATTACGTACCCTGTATCCTTGTATGCCGTACACTGCTTGCATCTAATTTATCGCTATACCAATGACCTTTCTTGCTTTCAATTGCGGGCCACATTATTCCCCAGGAAAGAATTGCTCCAATTAGCAACGATACGGTAACCATGTAAGGACATATCATCCCTACACCGACGTATGTAGCGGAAAAATCAAAGTTGAACCTGTAGTAATACAAGATCAACATGATCCACTTGTTTTAGTGATCAAGTCTAAAAAATTCTGGAAGTAGAAAAGTTATGTCAACTCAAGTCTTTCGAAGACGTCTATAGATATCATTTAGGTTGTTGCATATTTGGTAGTTAGAAAAAAACACTTTCTTATCAAGACTGGATTACATGAACTTTTGTCCTCCAGATTAATTGTACTTCTAAAAGTTTAACAAGCACTGCGATACTAATACTCTTGGAACTATGGTCCTTTTTGGTTGCAGCTTTGAAGTAAATAAGCTGGATCTTTTGAAGTTAGGGGAAGAAACAATAGGTGTAAAAAGGTCCCGAACAAATATGTTTTAAATGGTCAACAAAATGCAGTTCAGCTTTGAAGCAAAAAAGTTGAGTATGTGTTTAAAAATTGCAACCAAAAGAGGCCTGATAACATAAAACTATTTTTTTCTACAACAGGTGGAGAAATAGCGACTAAGTGAAGGGTCTTACCTTTGATTTAAGGCTTTGAGACCAAACGTCGGCATTCTACTAAAACCACAGCCATTAGAAGCTGCAAAGAACCACTGGAAACATGCGCTTGCGAAGCTTCCGCAAAATGCATAAGACAATGAAGTCACTTGTTTCCTTCATCGAAATATATAGTTTATAAAAGATTATTAGCACAAGCGCAAAAATAAATTTTTCATGTCAAGAAGCTGAAGTTCTAAGCTGTATACTCTATCATCAAAACGGTGAACATAAATCACATTCACTAGCTCCAATTGGTAATTCTGGTTGCTAAATTATAAAGATTTCACAACCGGATTGTTTAACTGTAAGAGAACTAATTGGACATCTTTGGCATATATTTTTCCTGAGTCTGTTTGAATACGGTCACCTTGCAGTTTATTAATAGACAGAAAGAATAAAGTCCAGAAAAAATGTAAGAAAAACATTAAGGAAACGTCAAAACTTGCTGGAATATTTTTAGCTAAATAGCAAAGGTGATATACGGATTGTAATAATAATAATTGCATAAACAATGCGGATTCTTACTTTGCTAGCTTGGCTCCTTTAGGAGTGTGAAAGCTGTTTATAAGATACGCAGTCGCAGTTCCGCTTGGATATGTTAGTTTATACTTCAATATCATCATCTGTTTAAAAAACAAAAAAGGGTTCATCTGTTAGTCATGTGCATGAAACAACACAATAATCATGAAAATTGGAAGCATTAGAGAACACACTTTGGTAAAGCATTAGTATCATTTACCTTTCTTAAGGGAACTATTGAGAAGAGGCCAACGAAGCTCACGGTGAAGAGAAAGGCAATCATCCATCCCAGAGAGAGATTTTTGACATTGTTCGGGGTGTTCCCTGCATCTGCCTGAGCTGCAAATTTTGCAGTCATTCCTAGTAGATAACTAGATGTGCCACCTGATTATTTTCATCCAATAATTGGGAGTAAAAAATAATCAGCACCAACAAGTTAAAAAAACAAGTTTATGTCCATCGTTTTCAATAAACTTATAATGTAACTTCTTTATATTTAGGTTTCAGCGATAAGTTCAAATAACGAAAGCACGAGAAAAGACACCTACACACAATGATGCTTCTTAGAGTATTTTCATATTTTCAATAAAGTATTTTCCCAAGGAGTATGCTCAATAACTATTAAGTTAAAACATTTAGAGACCATATAACACACTTTTAGCTGTATCATGCAAGTATAAATAAAAATCGAATGGTAAAGTTGAACAGTAAACAAATAGAAACACACTAATTAATGATCTAAGATCATATACAAGAAGCAAGTATACTTAATCCTTAAAATTCATGCACAATCACCACCTTTATACAGTTTTAGTTACAAGTATCAACTATCAAGTACACTTAATTTATCCTCCAAACTCATCATCCTCACCTTTATACTTGAAAATTCTTGCAAGATATGGCTTTGCAAGAACTATATGCGAAATCTCAAAATTTAAGAACTATTTTTCACATAATACTACTAAACTGTTGCAGTTCTGGTAAAAAAATTATCGTAAATTGAAGATCCAAGATCACTCTTTCAAAAAAGATATTTTAATATATTTATTTTGAAGCTCTATATATATCACATAGAAAGTTTCACTAAACATTTTCGTATGATCATATGGAATCCTAGTTCAATTTTCATATTTTGGATAAACCCTGGTTCATTAAACTAAGAAGCATCATGTTACTTATCGATGTGATTATCAGAATTATGAGTATGATTATCTTAGACTTCATCTGATGGAGTTTGTTCCGAGCTGGCATGATCTTTAGGTATAGTAAAGGATTTGGTTTAGTAACCGATTAGATTGCATGCATCATGGCAGTTAGAAGTCTGAGTATGGTTGTCTTTAATTTTGTGTGAGGAAATAGTTTCTTTCGATGGTCTTGATTCTATGTCTCTCATTAAATCTATTTACCATGATCGTTCCGCTATGATTTACTGAAGTTGGAAAGTGGTGATGAAAATGAGTTGATTGAAAATAAAATAGTAAAAGTTGTTGAGACTTGAACAATGTTTTAGTTTGCGACAAATTGTATGATTCTTTTGGGATACACCATTACTACAATCAACATATTGGCTCTGCTTTGTAGTTTCAAACATTGTGCGACTTATTTTTAGTTGTAGTCTTTTCACCCAACTGGAGACGAGTTGGTTTGTTTTCATGATTTGCTTGGACTCTATGTAGTGAATTGTGCTAAGAGAGTCTCGTTGATGTATTGCCTTTAGCTAGAGTTTTGTGCTAGTAAGGTTATGTTTCTTTATGCATATAATACTCTTACCTTCCAAAAAAAAAGAAGCATTAAACCATGTATTGTTAAATAAATATATACCTATATATATGCTTATATTCTTGGAAGAAAATCAACTTATTCAACTATGATCGAGGTATCATGCTTGATATTTATTGATACACATCGATATGACGAATATAAAAACAGACAAACAAAAATACATGCAAGAAAAATCAAGATAACTATTTAACAAAATTAAGAGAAAAATTGGAAAGTATAAGAGAAAGAAAATAATTACTGCTAAAGGCGATGCCCGAGGATGCAACCACACACGTCTGGATAACGGTGTTTTCTTGGCGAGTAAAAGGTTGTTTCAATAACCCAAATTTGTTGAGCAATTCGGTGTAGGCCTTTATGATAGCAAACCCTAGTAGACCCGCAGAAACGCTAAATGATGGTATCACCCCGGTTGTTAGGCAGAGCTTAGTAACTATGAAGCTAAAAACTACGCTAAGTATAGCACTTGTAAAGATCGCCCTGCATGTAATCTGGTTTGGCCACGATGGCACTTTCTCCTCAAGCTCCTTGAACGAGGTCTCCTCTTCCATACCTTCAATATCCATCTTTCTCTAGCAGAAAGATTTCTTGAAGGGGTTAAGGTGAGATATATTTCCAGAGGGTTTAAATATTTTATTGGTTAGCTACAATGGGATATAATGATTAGACTTGTGTGATTCGTATATATAGAGAGAAATCATCCTAATATTAAGGAATCCCTTTTTCCTAGGAAGAGATATATAGTTAAAACAGAACCTGAATATGCATGTAACTCTGTGCAACTTGGAATATTAACGTTACTATAAGTCTATAAAAAGCCAAGAATGCCCTTAAATTTTTATTTATTTTCCTTTCAAGTCTACATAGCTCTCTTTTTTTTTTTTCCTTCTATGAATTTCCTCAAATGAGATTTATCTTCCCATTTCAAAACTGAAAAACACTAACCTTAGATACTCTACATATAAAACACCAAATGTTTATAATCCCTCACCATGCGGTGAATTCTTTACGCAAAAGCGATCTACACTTTTGAAAATTCCTACTTGGTCTTCAGTGTAAATCCTAATCAATTAATATTTATAAAAACCTTAATGAATATTGAATTCAATTAGTTTTTGTCCGTTATTATTTCTGCTTTTTATTGTAATTATCACACTCATCTATCTCTCTTTTTTCATTTTGTAACAGAGACCCATTTATTTGAATTACTACTTTTGTTTTAGACTTTTAGTACAACTTTGTGCAACTGAAAACTACTACCACTACAATTTGTGCAAGTTTTCCTAGCAGTGATATAGAATTAAGTTTTCCTAGCAGTGATATCGAATTAAGTTTTCCTAGCAGTAACATCGAATTAAGTTTTGATCAATGGTAGTGAATTAAGTGTTTGATCAATGATGTTAAATTAGTGTTGTTGAAAGGTACAATTTTTTTGCTACTAGCAAGAACCTTTGTAACTTCTTCATCAGCTTTCTTTTTGCTTTTCTTTCTTTTTCCTGTTCTTTTCCGTTCTTGACTCCTCACTAATTGGAACATTTTCCTTGTCAATAGAGGCATTGCTTGGTTTAGAAGAAAGAAAAGCCTATGCATTTGGAGAGAGAACAGAGCTAAACTGGCCACCCACCTCACTCAAATTAGCTTCTGAAGCCAATATACATTTTCATCCCTCATGGGAGCAATGTCAACTTGCGTACTTGAAATAGAAATCTGATCAACAACATTTTCAACTTCTCTGTTCTCTACATTTCCTTCCTCATTTCCTTCACTCAAAGATCCCCTTGATTAGAGCCACGCGAAAAACCGAAAAAACCGAACCGGACCAATAACCGAACCGAAAAAGACCGAAACCGAAAAACCGAAAACAATTCGGGTCGGTTTCGGTTTTTAATAAAACCGAACCGAAAAAGACCGAAACCGAAAAAGACAAAAAAACCGAAAAAGACCGAAAAATAATCGAAAAACCGAAACTGGACCGAAAAAACCCGGTCCGGTTCGGTCCAAAAAATAAAAAAGACCGAAACCGAAAAAAATCAAACCGAAAAATATGATCGGTTTCGGTTTTTCTAAAAACCGAACCGAACCAGACCCAGCCCTACCCTTGATTAGTGAGTAACCTACTGATCTTTGTATATATTTAATATTAATCTGATTTATTCCTCAAATTCTTACATGTTATAGAGTTATTATTTGATATCTATTATACATATTTTTTTAGCGTTACACAAATTCACACGTTACACCAGGTATCGTGTGGGCAAGTTCGCTAGCGTATATTTATATATGGAAAAAGATATAGGAACACTTTAAAAAACATCAACTTGGACACCAAGATCCTAACCGTTAATTTGAATGACTGAGATTAAATCACATAACTCAAAGAAAAATTGATTTTCATCTTCCTCTCATTTTAACACAAATTGTTAGAGTAATTATCACACATCGTTTAGATAATAATCGATGTTGTGGTTTATAAATAGATATTCATCCTTACCATTACGAGGTATTTTAATGGTAAAAAAATATGAATTCTAATATGATATCAGAGCGGACCATCAATATTGGACCTCACCTCCACCCATTCATTATATCCGCTCCTTCTACCCTTGAAATGTCGGGCCACGAGCGAGGAGGGTGTTAGAGTTATATTATCCCACATCGATATAATATCGATCAATCTTGTGTTTTATAAAGAGTTTTCATCCTTACCATTATGAGCCTTTTTAATGGTAAGCTATATGGATTCTAATATGTTATCAGAGCGGGCCTAGCGATGTTGGGCTTACCTCCACCCATTTAATATGTCCGCTCGTAAAACCCTTGAAATGTCGGGCCACGAGCGAGGGGAAGTGTTAGAGTAATTATACCGCATCGTCTAGATAATAATCGAGCATGTGATTTATAAATATCATCCTTACCATTACGAGGTCTTTCAATGGTAAATGAATATGAATTATAATAAAAACAAAAAAACAAAAAAATGTATTTTTACTCTGAAACCAGAGATCCTTCCTCATCCCAAAAAACATATCTTCGTCCTCCATTGTCCTCCTCGCCCAACATCTGTCTCGTTGATCGATTCGGAGCTAGCAGACCGAGAATGAAATATTAAAATCTTAAATAGTAATTTTTTAAACAAAAATATACAATATTTTAGACAATTAAATAATTACAAGGTTGTGTTAGAAAATGCAGAGTTGTGATGATTCAGTTTTGGTTAACAGATTTTCGTTTTCATACGAGTATATAAGTATAATTTGTTATTGAGGTTTAGTTTCCGGTGAGTAAGCTGGGAGAATTTTCCAATCATTTTTTTTTAATAAAACAGTCATCTGATTATAAGAACCAGGGCAAGCGCCCCATGCACACATTAAGAAAGTTCATTAAGGTAAAACATATAACAACTAATATACTTATTTAATATTTATAACTATATATATATAAGTGTTGTAGAATATTATTGTACTATTGGGCTTGTACTTTATGGGTCCAAGTGGTTTTGTAACCCTATCCCTCTATCTATATAAAGAGAGTTAGAGGTCTTGTATTTCACATTCATTCATACACATTCTGATTAATAAAAATCATGTTGTTGTCTCTTTCTATATTCTCTATTTATATCTATATACATATATATGTGAGCTAATATGTCACACAACACGTTATCAGCACTTTGCTCGAAAAAATCATATATTTGTTCGAACACGAGGGTATCCGCTTGGAGATTGAATTGGGTAATTATAAAAAAAAATAAAAAATCAGCAGGGGTTAATAGTTTGTGTTCTGTCGATCAGGGTATTCAAATAAATAGTTATTGTTCTCCCTGCAAAACAAAACAAAAGTGAGCACTTTGCTCGCGGAGACCAAGATATACGCTCGCGGATATTGGAGATTTTTGCTAAACGCGCAGATATTGAGTATTTATAAATCTTGAGATTTATCCGATTTTATTGGGTTCATTTCGACCTTCTCCAAAATACCAGACGTACGATACATAAAATAAATTAATTAACTATTTTCGGTAAACTGCATGTATATGAGAATATAATTGTTCTGTGCATGTTAAATTGGTATTGTGCCAACACTGCCTATATTGATAATTAAGCCTAAGTGATAGATATTGCTTAAGTTTCTGGTATTTAATTGAATTAGATTTAAAAACCTAATGGAACTTATACTGTAAAGTAGATTCTGTATGGTTAGGAGTATTTAATTAACCAACTGCATGTCCGTAAAACCTGTAAAACCAAAACTGTTCTTTTAAAACTGGTAGGGACTATTTTTGAAATATTCTGAAACTTGTGGGATGACTTAGTAATAATGTTGTAAGAGAATACTTATAAGTTTACTTATATTATGCTACGGTCCCTATAGTTTAACCCTATACACATAATAGTATACAAGTTCAAATATGCCTATTATATGGTCAATGGATGAGATCTTGGAACTTATTAAAGTAATTAGTCAATTAACATGAGTTAATATTTGATTACTTTTATGATATAATGAATCTTGTGAATTACCATTTATGTAGCTTGCGTGTATATTGTAAATTGCTAAATAAAACATATTACCTACATGAATGATTTAGTTACCATGTATAGAACTTACACATATAGCAATAGAATAATTAAATATTAAGTAATATCTTGCTTAGTGTAAATTGGTAAATTTAGATTGTACTAATATATACTACCATGCTACTGCTATATTATTTAATCATGCAAGCAAGTACGATCTATGTATTTATTTACTGCCATGTACACTTGTGTAAAATATGTTAATTTGCGAAATCATATATTTTCACATTTAAGTTGGAAAAATTATGAACCCTCCCCAACTAGGCTCACCTATTTGGATACGATGTCTAGGAAAGATATAGGCGGAAGTCGATATCCTAATGAGGTCGGTTTTAAGTGGCATTCGTGCCCTCCACCCTCACTGTCTTTCCTGGTCGTTTTTCAAGTAGAGCTACCGAAAGGGGTTGACTAATAATAATTTCCCCGAGTGTGTTTATATAGTGATGTATGTTTCGCCGAATTGGTGTCTCTGTATCGACATGTCGTTCAATCAATGAGAACCTATTCACATTAAAAGCAAAACTATTTTTCGAACCTGTCGTTTCGAAATAAAGTTTATGCTTGTGCAAACCATAAACATATAAACCAGTCGTTTTATATGATAAATAATCCAGAACTCTCAACACATGTTGGATGCCATCTATGATGAGAAAAATCGTAAAAAAACAGTTGCGAAATGACTGTTTAAATATTGATTTTAATCTATCACCACATGTTACTCACCCTGATGTGTGAAAATGTGATGCCCAATTTTTTTTTTAGATGCCATCTTTGATGAGTAAAACACGAGTTTGTTGTTACCATCAAGATGAATGTTAAGGCGTTGATTTTATTCCGCCGCCACATTTGAGACGTGATGACGTCTATGGTGAACAAATGTCTGAAATTGACATATTGGAGCAATCATTCACCAAAATACTAGCTTGGAAATTGTATTCCATAAGCAGTATCGTGAATTTATATTCACCATGTTCCTTTATCGCCCATCTGTTATTGGATAAGAAAATTACCCCGATGAGTAGTTTTAATCCTAATGGGTCAATGGCGAATTGTTTGCCTGATATTAATGCTCTTCGTGTATATTTTTTTTCCACGAATCGAGAACCGAGACAAGTGTTATTTGTCTCGAACTATCGCGATCCCGATGAATCGCCTAGCCAAGCGAGATTTTAGACAATCGTTAAAATCGAAAACCTGTGGCTCCAAGACAGTAATTGAAAGGAACAATATGGCCCGTTGTCACAAAGCAAGAGATAATGCTCAATGAGCCAAATCTATGCTATAAAGACAAAGGTCATGCACGGTTACTCCTTAAATAGTTCACAACTATTATAAAGGTGGAAAAACCGATGCTAATGTGGTTAAAGATAACTGAAAGGAAACTTTTGAGACCCCCGGTTTTGTGGCTCAAATAAGTTTGGTACCTTTCTTTATTGATTTTGATAAATCATTGAGTCATTTTTTCGCTCATCTGGATTTTGTTTTCCATTTGTATTATTATTTTCCATTTGGACCATACTTTTGGATTGTGGTTTGCCTGTTTACGAAATTTCTCGAAATAATTTAAAGTGCTTTGAGCAAATTCCTTTGAAAAATGTGATCAAACTTTAAATTATGAAATTTTAGGCAATACCTGTGGTGTAGTTGATTTTCTTGAAATAGTGGGTAACAGTGTACCACATAATTTCACCAACTATTTGCCTAAAAGAGTACTCAATGACAACGATTCTGGACATGTCGTTCCAAATCAAAATATTTGGTAAAACTAAATTGATTTGTCAAATATGAGGTCTTATACTCATGTAGGTCCTGCCGTACCTTGTTGAGTTATAAAATATTCGAGAAAACCAGTGTTATCTGGTAATAGCTCATGAAAGAATTAAAATTTCTTTACATAGCCTCCATTCAATACGATCAAAAGCGTATTTTAGAGGAGTTGAAATATCTTTCAAGTGGTTTCTATCACAAAATTTTAAAAGCATTTAAAGTTATCTTATCATTTCGCCTGTCGTCGAAATGATAAATGATAAATGATTTAGATGCTAAAGCATGATTGTCTATACTATCATTCGCCTGTCGTTGATTGATAAGAGCATTTTGATATTGTGGTATTGACCGGATGAGATATTCCCAGATCAAAAGATGATGCTTGATTTATAATCGCATCACATTTGGATTCTGTCTAAGAATATCTTTCGCAATTAATCCGAAATTCATGTCATTAATGCTCACTTTGAAGGACTAGTATGTGTAAAGATCACGAAATGAATTCGTAGAATTCTTGTAAAGAATTGAAGGAGTTATTGTGGACTTATCCAACCATAAGACGGGCCATAAATATAAATGGTTATGGTTGATGCATCGACAATATGGTCACATTTTAATGTTGTTCACATAAATGCAGCACTTTCCAAACTTTTAGCCCTATCATTAAGTTGATGGCTCATGATCCGGATTATCCTGAAAAGTCTAGTCGACTTGATAATTCCGAAGAGTAAGAATCGAAAATTCGATTTGAATTACTTGAGTTTGGAAATTGAAATTGAACACTCGGTCGATTATGTTCAGACCCAAATGGACTCACGAAAAGTTTGATGATGCGACTGCAAATGATTGAACGCATTTCTTGGTCTTGCACACAAAGATTTATATTTCCGTGTGGGGTTATGCTATTTTGTTGCATTGGTCTGTTATGAGTCCCATAGACAGTCAAACACCATATAAGTACCAGTTGGTTACTAGTTATGAGCCAGAAGTCTCATATTAATGCGTGTTTAGAGTGCTTAATTAATATTTTGATTGAGCCGCTATAGCGTTCAAAATATGGACCTTTGAAGGGGACATAAGTCGATTATGAATCCCATGCCTATCATTTGATAGAGTAACCTTAGCAAGCGATCTCTTTACTGCATGATATGCGAAAGTGACATCACTAAGACTGTTCTCCCCATCGTTAGGGGGAGATTTGCACGTTACCGTTGATAAGGAACGACGTGAAGTAACGTGGCATAACCCACTCGGTCTTAGCTTGATCCCAAAACTGCACTTAGTGATAAGTAAGTGCATAGACTCCTTCAAGTCTAACTAAATGCCAAACGCATTTAATGACTTTATGAGATGTCACGAGATCATTTATACCTGCTGCAAAATGCTTGCAAGGATAGGCGTTCCTGTCGGACGTCGTGTTCATGTAGTAACACGTTGCTTTGACCGAACCCGCCAAGAAAAGGACGCTGCCATCGGCCGTCCGTCTGTCATCCTTCCTAAGATACGAGAAAGTTGACCGGTTCCTAATTCATTCAGCCCCGGAGGTGGTGAACTGAAACTTGTTTGTCGCATGAGATTATAAAGGATCAAGGAGATGTGTGATTTCCTCCTCATCCTAAGAATCTCGAAATATCTGCCGATCATGATATCTTAGACGATATTGAAGCGAAACGAGACTGTCATTGATTACTTGTTCATATATTCGGTGACGACTGATAATATTAGCAAATTATGACAGGGAACCATGTACCGTTGCCTTAAGTCAACGTATAATAGACTGGACTAATGGAAACTTGCAATCCAAGTAGATTCCTTAGCGAAAGTGTGTTCGGACCTGTAGCTCCAACACCACCAATGTTAAACGAGTTCATTTATTTGGTTATTCGTAAGAAAGAGTGATGAGAATAATAAGATTGTATAATGCTCACCTAGTAGCGCAAGGCTTCTCTTGCACCTTGGAATTGATTACGAGATGGTTGATTTCTTCGTAATAGATATTATAACAGTCCCCTTCTTTACCAGTTTAATAGTTTCCAAAAACTGAGTATGCAGCCATGAATGTGGTCACGGTTTTATCTCTATGGAGATTTAGACAAAAAGATATAGATGAAGGTCCCTGTGTGACATCATAATGCTTGAATCAAGTAGTTCCTGACCACGGAACATGATCTCAATTAAATGAGACGTTCACTATATGGATTAATATAATCCGAGCGGATGTGGTATACCCGCCTAAGTGTGTACTTGATCAGCTTGGGATACTTGAACAAGTATTATGCCCTTGCGTGTTTTTTTTATACATCCACTTTTGGATTTGCCTTCGAGATGAAAGATCTTGGGAAGACACGGTAGTGACTCGGCCTGATGATCGAGTCCCGTAAAGATTGAATCTAAGTCCATGATTCAGACTACACCCAGAAAGTGTTATGACGTTGTAGTCATCATGACGCTAAGTCGTCAAATTCTCCCATGATCGTTCGATCACTAGACATTGATATAGACCCAGTCCGTCCCTGATGTGACGATGAAGAGATATTGAACCATGATGTTCATATCTAAGTATAATAAGCGCATTATTGTACTTGGTCTAATGTGCTAGGATGAACATCTCGTCTGTTGTGAATGGTATAGCTCGACACAGCATCGTGCTAACACGCTGCTATCGAAATGGCGTAAAAGACATTTTCTCATTACCTTAAGGTAACTGTGGATAAGGGCTTGTCTTATCCCATTTTGCGTCATCGAGTGTACCTACCCCCTTCGGTACTCGAATTAACGCAACCCTTTTTTGGTTATACCGATGCTGTTTACTTATCAGACCCGCATAAGGGATAGTCCTAACATGGCATGTCTTTACCATTAGGAATAATGTGATATCTTAGAGGTCTTGGAATGACTCCAAACGAATCTGTAACGAGCCGGCCCTACGGACCGAACCACCATGCCCGTATCAACAATATTGTCCGCTTTGGCACAACTTCCCAGGGGGGTCACCCATACTGGTACTGCTCCAAGTTAAACACGCTTAACTGTGGAGTTCCGTCCTTGCTATTGTGCCGCACGACTATAAAAGGCCTTGTTGATAGGAAATGGATCTTTTAGCTCATATACCACATGGGTACTCTCATATCTGGGCGATGTGGGATTGACGCACAACACCGCACCACAGAATTTCCTTCCTGGAAATCTGGGTCGTCACAATCACCCTCCCTTAGGCACGACGTCCTCATCGGGCACGTCGTCCTTCAGGGGTTCACACACACATGCTAGTCCACACATTTCTGGCCAGATAGAGGCTCTAATACCATCTGTAACGACCTGGCCCCACGGACCGAACCGCCATGCCCGTATCAACAATATTGTCCGCTTTGACACAACTTCCCAGGGGCTCACCCATCCTGGTACTACTACAAGTTAAGCACGCTTAACTGTGGAGTTACGTCCTCGCTATTGTGCCGAACGGCTTTAAAAGGCATTGTTGATAGTAAATGGATATTTAAGCTCATATACCACAAGGGTACTCTCATATCTGGACGATGTGGGACTGATGCACAACAGCGCACCACAGAATTTCCTTCCTGGAAATCTGGGTCGTCACAGAATCACTATGATATCGTGCTCTATGAGACGACTAGAGAGTTTATATGGCTTTGAGCTAGTATTAGCCATATTTGAATTGCATATGCTCTGTCTCACGATCCAGATAAAACACTTGTCATAGAAGACAACTTGTTGTTATCGATCAAGAGAGACATGACTACATTATGTTATTTAGCATTTATCGTCGAAATAAATCTTCACATATGAAGTTTAATAGCATCCTGTCAAATGCTCGTTTTATTCCACATTATATTTTCTTGCATACAGTCATGTGCAAGTAAATGATGCATCCAGTCGAATGCTCATACTCTTTCTTGGAATATAAAATCTTTGCACCCAGTCGTGTGCAAGTGAGGGGGAGCATCCAGGTGAATGTTTATTGCACTAATTACTACTTAGTCGAAATCTTCGCACCCTGTCGTGTGCAAGTGAGGGGGAGCATCCAGTCGCATGCTCGTGTACTCTTTTTGTCCTTAGACCAATGTTTTTTTCCCACTGGGTTTTCCTTGGCAAGGTTTTTAGCGAGACACGTTCCCATCATATCTCACTTAAGATTGCCGAAATTAGGGGGAGTATCTTGTTGTATACTTCTTACCACTGTGTACTCTTTTGTCCTCCGATTAGAGACTTTTTCCCACTGGGTTTACTCTAGCTAGGTTTTGATGATGCACCTGTTTTGTGGTTGATCCCTAGTACTACCATTGTTGCACTCTTTTTCCTTCGATAAAAAATTTTTCCATTGGGTTTGCTCTGGCAAAATTTTGATGAGGCACACTGTTTTGTGGTTAGTTAATTACATGGAATTTCGGCCTATATCATTCGACTACACAGTTTCTCCTAGATACCGGTTTTGTCCCACATTGGGTTTTCCGGCCCTAAAGTTTTTATTTGTTTAGCACTGCAAATGAACTCGACTCAGATCGACTGCATGAAGACGAAGAATTCAAGACGTCCAAAAGGGGAGTGTTGTAGGATATTATTGTACTCTTGGACTTGTACTTTATGAGTCCAAGTGGTCTTGTAACCCTACCCCTCTATCTATATAAAGAGTGTTAGTGGTCTTGTATTTCACATTCATTCATAGACATTCTGATTAATAAAGACCATGTTGTTGTCTCTTTATATATTCTCTATCTATATCTATATACATATATATATGAGCTAATATGTCGCACAATAGTAAGTAATTTTTAGAGGGAGATTTGGAGTGAATCATTCTATTATAATAAGTCAAAACAAGTCAAATGAGTCTGCCCAATTTAGCCATTTTTTTTCCAAAAATATCTCTATACATTTATATTAATTACAATAATACCATTCTCTTATAGAAATATAAAAAGTAAAAACTAATAAAACTATTTATCCCTCTTTAACGGCCAAACATTTTTTTAAATTTTAAACTATGTTTTTTTTTTATTATCCACGTATTTATATCATAATTATACATATTTTCTATATTTTTATTGCATTACGCGTCTCACACGGAATGCGTGAGGCACGATTACTAGTTTATGTAAATATGTAGTGAATAATTAGTTAAAAATAAATGTATCAATATATTATTTCATTATATTGTTTTAAATGAGTTTCATATGTTTAAATGAGTTTTTATTGTATTATAATTAAATAGAAATATATATGATCAATGTATCGTTTGATTAAAAAACATTATAATCAATATTTTTATTTTTATCAATATTAAAGTTTAGGTTAGTCACAATTAGGGTTCTATATGTTTAAATGAGTTTTAATCAACATGCCATCTTTTTTTCTTTTTTTTTTTAATGAAAACAATTGCTTTTAATACAGCAAATTCAATTAACTAACCCAAAATCATGATTAAAAACATCATGTCTTACCATATCCAATTCTTCTATGAGTTAGTTAGTACCACATAAACATATTTCCATTAGCAAATACAGCAACTAATCTTCTTTACACGACTAAAGAAGCCAGACCGTTTAATTTCAACCAAAAAGATAATTAAAGGAGCACCGTTTTAAACTAAGCTAATCACCTAAGTTTATTGCCACAAGTCTTGATAATTAGTCAATCAGATGTAGATGAGCCCATTTCTAGTTTTTTATAATTAATCTAATCGACGGTGAATTTCCGATTAAACAAAAACAAATCTTGTCATACCTTTATATATTAAAAGGAGAATAATATAGTTCTTAAAAATATTTAACTAGTTATAAAAACTAGGAAAAATACCCAATTAGTCATACTTTTCAAAATTAATCCCTAAAAGATCACACATAAGATCACTCTCCCCAATTAATCATATTTTATTTTAAATATAAATAGCGTCAAAATTCTAATTTTTAGAATTCACTCGCGTCTGTTTATTTCACACGAACTCTCTCTAACAAAATACACTTCCTCCACATCACTCTATTGTTGCTATCTCTCTCCTCTTATATCTCCATAGCTGATGAGCTCCGCACAGATTGGAGATCCACCACCTCCCACTGGAGCTCTGCCGCCATCACACATATCCTCTCTTTTTGCATCTCGTCGACCTCCTTATACCACAGATGATGGAGCTTGGTGTAGCTATGCCTTATGGCACCGAAACGATACATGTATCAAGATCGATCTCCAGTCGATTTGACGGGAGACACTGACCTTCACTGTATTAATCGTTCTCTCTATCTCTATCTTTATCTTTATCTCTCTCTCTTTATATATATATACATAATAAACCACTTTGGAGGAACCCATTTGGGATTTCATTGAAAAGGTCTATTATGAGGCTCTAGAATTCACTTTGTAACATTTATGCTCTGTTATTGGTAATATTTGTTTTTACTGGCAAGGGTTATATCTGAGGGGATCTGAATCAGTTTAGTTTTGTGAATTTGGCCTCTTGGACCTTTAAACTGAATTTATTTTTTTACATGAATGGTGGGAAAAATCCACTTTTTATTAATAAGATAAAAAATGGGAAAAAAACCCCGCAACAAAAATAAAAGGTCTATTACAGCTTGGACTAGATAATAATAGGACTTGAACATAATTAATGAAAACTTGTAAAGTTACAACTAAAGAAAAGGACTGTTCTACGACTCTTGTCAATCTCGAGGGACCATCTTTGTAATTACTTTCACATTCTCAGAATTATTATTCCTTTTCGTTTCTTGCTAATTTAGTCGAAATCATTCCTCAGCTAAAAGAAATATTGTTTTTCTTTCCCTTAATTGAGATTGTTGATTCATCATGCCATGCATTGGGTTATGCTCTTATATCAACTTATATGACTAATACGATTAATTTTTTGACCTCACAGTCTTTTAATATTTATTGTCATAATATGTTTGGTTGAACTGGTGATGAAATTTCGTTAGCGTAATTTCTTTCTGCAATGGCGACTGAATGAGTAGCATCACATTGTACAATAAAGTCAGAGTGGTTAATAGGGAGACTTGCTCAGGAACTCCATTACTACTGCATAGTGGACCAAACTAGCTTCTCGATTGAGCTTGTAGTTGTTGATTTTTCGTTGAGAGAGACAAATAAAATTGTTAGGAGCTCAGCTTACAAAGCTGTATAAAAGTAAGGTTAATGTTGGAATAGTCCCACATCGTCTAGACATTGATAAAGCCAATGATTAATATATGACGCTCTCATTCCCTACTAATAGGCCTTTTAGTGGGGAATTGATGAGTTTCAACATGGTATCAGAGCGGGCCTAGCGATGTTGGGCTCACCTCCACCCATTTAATATGTCCCCTCGTAAGACCCTTGAGATGTCGGGCCACGAGCGAGGAGGAATGTTAGAGTAATTATCCCACATCGACTAAAATATGATCTAACATGTGGTTTATAATGAGTTACCCATCCTTACCATTATAAGAACTTTTAATGGTAAGGTATATGAGGTTCAACAGTTAATATGATGCATCTATGACATAAAATACATTTTAAAATTTGAGCATGACACCAAAAACCAGTAAGGTTAATGTTGTATTACATTTATTCGCTTCAATTTTGTATCAAAAACACTATTAACTTCCACTACCTGCGGTACGACGATTGTTTATTGTTGCGAGTAGATGTTTCCAATCTGCATTTTGTGCTAGTCGCTTCAGAAGATGCGAGTCTTTCCACAATGACTGAATAGTGGTAAATTCTATTTTGTTTGATGAACCGAAATAGTTTATTGGTTTAAAAAATATCACAATGATCTTAATCTATTGAGAGATCGGATTATTCTAAAATAATCTAAATGCCATAATGATTTTATACTAATAAACCAAATATGGCATGCGTTGATAACAAACATCGTTTGTCTTCAATACTTAAGGCACCATTTGTTTTCAAAAAAGGAAAACCGTAGGTGTACATGTGAAATGAATTTAAAATTTTCATATTATCACCGTTCTAAATAAAAAAGTCTCTCTAATGAAAATACGCGCAATGATATTTTCATATCTAAATTGTCGAAATGGAAAATTTAAATTTTTTGTTATATAGTTCTAACCATGAACTAAATGTTTAACTTTTTATTATTATTTTTTGGGCAATCTAGATATGAAAATTTTGTGAGTCAAAGTGCACGTGTTTTCGTGATAATAAGTTGCACAACTAAAAATAACACGAATCGAGTTTATTCAATATTACCCAGTGCAGTGTAAAACGATATTTGAAAGCACCCATGAACTATTTTCAAATTCTATCATACCATCTTCATAAGCTTTGGTTATCGGTAAGAACTCTCATATTGGGTTAGACAAATCTATAGTTGCAATATTCAGATAAATCAAACCTATTCTCAACTCATTCAACAGTCATTATATTTGGAATTATAGGTTATTGATATTTAAAAAGAAAGTAAAAAAGAAAGGGCAATACCTTAGCATGTTGCCATATGTTGGGATACTTTTCAAGCTTTGAAACAGAAACAATAGCAGATGATCTTGATGAGAGGTGAACTTCTTTGACAACCTTTGCAATTTCTGAAGGTACACCAATTGCACTAGGTCCACTCCCAATAATAACTACTAACTGTCCACTTTCTACATGCTTATTTTTCTAGCAGATAATTGTAATGAATAAATAGATTGTGTAACTTCCTAAGAATCCAATATATATTCTAACAACGTGTGTAATGAAGGAAGTCTATTCTTCTAAACATTAGTTATAGACAAATATAACGTTACAGTTTAGTATAAATGACATTGTTTTCATGTGCGCAGAAATATAGTTCATCATTGTTCGCCCTTTTTATTTTGTTATATATGCATTAGTATATACTTGCATTTTCATTTGAAGTCTTTTCTCGATACATGTATGATGTATGCTTTACTTTCTATTGAGACTCATTTTTTTGAAAGTAGGACTTGACTCATCAATATATTCTACAAGAAATTTCTTTAACGACGCGACCCTGAGTAAAACACAGACTTAAAAAGTTACGTGATTTATATTTCCAAAGACGAGCATACACTATAACAATAAACTCACAAACATAAAGTTACATCACCTGGTTTTGAAATGGTGCATGGTGACGATAATTGTGGTTGTGCACTTGCTTTCTGCCATTTTATCAATCCCTGATCATCAATTTAGAATTTTTTTTAATGTGAATACTTCTTTTTGAAAAGTAAATCGAAGCCTCAAATCTCGAAGATAAGCGTAGGTTAAGGTTTAACATAAATAAATGATATCATTCTTTCTTCGGTTGGTAATGAGTTCTTTGATAATCGAGTCTCAACATTGCCAACAACAGAAGAGAAACCTATTGTTTCTTATGGTTTTGTGTTTGTATTTATGTAAAGGGAATATTTGTAATAATAAGTATGATCTTGCAGTTGATTTTATAAAGTTTTATTCCAGAATTAAAAGAAACTCGATAAAGTTTTGAAAACCCGCAAAAATTTATGTGGCCGCTAAAAAACATCTAACCAACTCTGATTGAACTAATGACTATTATCTATCTCGTAAATGTAATTATTTTATGCTAAAACAACCAATTACCAAATAAACCGTTAATGTTGTATTGGATTAAATTAACATATAGTAATTTTTTAATCACATTTTTTTGTTTTTTTTTGTTGAAGAAATATTTTGGTTGGTTTGTTCAGGCATAGTAAACGAACAAGCGGCTGAGGATCGAAATTTGCGAGGACCCTGGTTGGAGTCCTGAACCGATTTCTTTGGATACACTTGTGGCTCATGGTAGAGATATAAGACACCACTTACGTGGCACGGTAAGTTTAAACCATGATTTATACAATCCAATAGCAGGAACAATTACCTTTTTTTCATGATAAATTAAATTAAGCCGGAAATGTTGTAGAATGCAGAAACCAATAGCTAGAATAATTTCTTCTTCTTTTGGTGCTACCCTATATTCCTTATGTTGATTATTGTTGTCTCTTGGTAATAAAGTGGGAAGCATGGATGATGATGTTGCAAGGAGAAGGCGATTGGCATGCTAAAGAAGTGGAGCTTGTGATTCACACTTTAAGTCTGTGTGCTGGCCAATGGACGGAAGAGCCATTAACTCCGTCAAATTCTCAATACAAACATTTCTTCAACGTCACTAACAGAGTTTGCCATAGACTCCGTCAACTTGATCAACAAGGGCTTCTTCATAAGGTAATATCACATATATTTTGTATCTTAAGGACTTGCTTTTTTCCAACTTCCATAAGTTGCTCATTCCATATATTAGTTAGTGCGCCTTAATTGTTCTTTCCAATCTGGTTAGGAAAACGTTTGTAAATGTCTGATTATATGAAGATTATCATCTTTTAAGTCAACAGCCAAACTGGCCTTACTATATGTCTGAAAAGTTCTAATGAACTCCCCTTCGATGTATCTTTGTTTAGAAATCTGGTCAGTGTAATAGTTTCTTTTGTTCCGAATTTTGGACTTACTATTCTCATTTTAAGATAATTGTTGAGTGTATTCATTAATATTTTATCATATTTTGGTAGGTTCAAGAAAACAACAAGTGCAAAATGACGGTTCAGACTTCAGATTAAATCAGATATGCAAGAGCTCGTGCAGTTAGTTGTCTCGCCTTCATCGGAAGAAATGGACCCTCAAAGAACAATTGATTCTGACATTGAGAAAGTTCTATTTGAGAAAACAATTTAACTGATTATTGCATGCAAAATCTTGACTAAGAATGAGAATGGTATATGTGGCATAAAACTTCTAAGAAAGGGCATAAAGCCCCCCCTCTTGTAGATCCTCGAAGTATAAATAATTATGCGCAATTTTAATGTTGTAGTTTTATAAAGTTTGGATGCCTTTAAGAAATTTCTGTCCTGGTTAACGTTGTAAAAGTGTTAATTGAACTCCTGAAAGGTAAATTAGAAATTATTCTGCTAATCATTTACCAGATATATCATATTTGATCTACTTGCACTACAAATTGTCCTGCATGTAGTGATACTGTGATACACAACTTTAATTCACTCACTAAAAGTTACTTAATTTAGTGAGAGTTTAATATGTCACTATATATGTTATTACTTAATTGTCTAGCATACGCATGCAAATGCTATATAATGTTCTGGTCATCTCGAGTAGCTTGTCAATTCAAGCTGGGTAAGCTAGTTTAGTCATTTTTTTTAGGCAAAAGAAAAACAGGGTTTTTTGTACTGAAGAGTAAGTCCAGTTCCTCTACCCTGTAGCTTTTATATGACAAAAACGAATACAAGTAAAGAGCAACTCAGTTTATAACTTGTAAGCAACAAAATGATGGGATAAATGTGGAATATTCTCCTGAGTGCTCAAAACTAGAAATGTGCATAAATCTGGAAACATTAAACATGGCATAAAGCTTTCGTTTTCATGTTCTTTTACTGTATTTTGAATCGTTTCAAAATAATTTAAAAAAAATAGAAATATCGATTATTGGTCCGATGCTATTGCACTAAATGCTCATGTGTTTATAATGTTAGCTTTTGTTGCCACGTGTTTCTGTTTTCAGCAGGAAAAAGCTCATGTTAAAGAAAGCTCGGAGCATAGAACTTTAAGCTAGCTAGCTATTAAACGCAGAGAACCCAAGATATATACACAGTAGTTCAATAGTTAAAAGTATCGATGCGGGAATATTATAAGAGAAGGAGAATCGCTAGATGACAGGAAGATAAGAGATAATCACGTTGAAAACTGATTAAAGGCTTGAGTACAACTTTTTACAATAGATATAGTTCCTTAATCCAGTTAGACCACAAAATGCCAAAGACCTAGGTGTTTATGAAAGCAAATAACATTAAAAACAGAAATAACACGTAAAATTGCAACAAAAAGAAATTTTTATTAGTGTTCGATTATTGCCATAATTCTCACATTGATACTATACTACTACCCATAAATCAAGGTATAACAGATATGGATAAACAGGGTATGATTTTAAAATTAGTAATGTGATGTTAATGTAAAAAAAAAGGTATTAATATGTTTAGAAGATAAGTATCTATTGTCTCAAATAATCAAATCAATCTGTCTTACAAACTAGGAAAAAATTCACTTGTCATGATTTGTGAAAATAAATTGCAGGCAAATCAATATCTACATAGGAACTGTTTTAGGATTTTTTTTTATAAAGAATTTTAAGTGTTTATCATTGACAGATCAGATTTTTAACGGTTCTCAAATTGGAAATTTTGGGTCCTTACGAATTCAATGAACCAACCCAGAATTTTGCTAGTTTAAAAAGGAAAACCAGAGCATAAAGGTCGGAAAAAAGATAACTAACTATCATCCCCAAGTAGGAATTTAACCTACAACAAGTCAGTTAAGAGCCGACTGCTCAACCACTAAGCTACCGAGGAATAAACATTGAAAGTTCCTAACCGCAACAACTCATGATAACAAAACTATTATTAATACAGCACTTGATTTTATTTGTTGAGAGTCTCAGTTTTCTTAATTATGATTTTTTCGTTTCTTAAACTATACTGGATCAACCATAGCAAACAAAAATCACACAAACATGTTTATTCAAGAAATTTACAGAAAAAGAAACATGTTGCAACGAAAAAAGCAGCAGGGAAAACATGATCAGGTTACAAGTAAAACACACAACTGTAATCGTGCTAGGACTAGCGAATATTTGAATTTGTTCAAAAGCAGCAATTTTATTAATTGATTACACATAACAATGAACAAAGCATAATAAACAAAAAGAACATAACAAGCCAAGCAATCAATTCTAGCTAGCTTTTTTTATAACTCATACAAACATGCACATGCATGAATAGATTGTAAAACACATAACTTTAATTGTAAACGAGCGATTATTTCATTCAGTGGTTATTCCATTTTTGCATCCAGTCCCATCTCACACATCACCATCCAGTGGTTATAGTTAACACAAATGATTGAACAAAATAGGTAAGATAGTGCAGAAACATTTCTAAACCATAATCCCAAACCCACATGAGAGTAAAAAGTCTTCAAAATCAATAAAATCACATGGGAGAATTTTTTTTCCAAAATCAACAAATCGTGTAATATAAGTCATAAACCCACATGATAGTAAAAAAGTTTTCAAAATCAATAAAAGTGTGTACAATAAGCTATAAAAAACACATGGGATGATTTTTTTTTCAAAATCAACAAACGCGTTGTTATAACCCATAAAAACCACATGTGATGAAAAAAATTTTAAAATCAACAAACGCGTGTTAAAAACCAAATGGAAAAAAAATCCTTCAAAATCAACAAAAGCGTAGGCCATAAAAACAACATGGGATAAAAATTCTTCAAAATCAACAAAAACGTGTTCTAATAGGCCATAAAAACCACGGGAAAAAATTGGTTTTAGTTACCTCAACTACCATACATTAAAAAAATGGAGACCAAACTACTGACATTAACAATTTAGGCACTTAACTATATATTTTTTCCTAAACTGTGACCTCCGTTCAAACTTTAAATTACATTTCAGTCCCAAATTTTATAAAACATATGAATTTAACCCGAAAAATTTATAATTTTACATTTTTAACCCGAAAAAATATATTTTTTTAAAAAAATTAACTTATTTTTTTAAAAAATCAACTTTAAAAAAAATGACTTTTTTGAAAAAACTAATTTTTTTTTGAAAAAATTAACTTTAAAAAAAACAAAAGAAATTGCTTTTTTTTTAAAAGGAACTTTTTCAAAAATATTAACTTTTAAAATTTTTTTTTTATAAAAAACGTTACATATTTTAAAAAAAAGTTTCTTTTTAAAAAAAAGCAACTTCTTTTGTTTTTTTTTAAAGTTAGATTTTTCAAAAAAGTAATTTTTTTTAAAAGTTGATTTTTTCAAAAATAAGTTAATTTTTTAAAAAATATATATATTTTCGGCTTAAAAATGTAAAATTATAATTTTTTCGGGTTAAATTCATATGTTTTATAAAATTTGGGACTGAAATGTAATTTAAACTTAACTTCCGTCCAATTAAATTGACGAAGGTCCCAATTTATCAAAAAATATATAGTTCGGTGCCTCAATATTACAGTTTTGAAATTTTGAATTTTTTTAATTTTTTAATTTGATATTTCATTATTACAGTAGTCCACTACGAAACCACATATCAAGTTTGACCGGACAACAACTTGTACAAAAATTATCGTCCCGACAACTTGTTGTCTCTCTCCGTATCTCCAATATATCTATATTTGGAACAATTGTGAATTTTTTTAATTTGATATTTCATTATCACAGTCGTATATTTAGTTGGGCCGAAAAATTAGGAATTAGAGCCGTTAGAGAAGGACGTATTTCTCTGTTTCTATATTAACCCACAAATACTTTCATTAATCATCTCCATTCTCTCTCTCTCTCTAATTATATATTTATTTATATTTCCTTTATCCTAAGGTTATATGTAATATCATCCCCTCTTTATTTATCTGTATTCGTTTTATATTTATTAGGATTTTCTATAGATTCAATCTATTTCAATATTTACTGATTGATTGAATCAATTTCAATCTCGTTACTGTTTTCTCCAAAGTTATCAGATCTACTTTTTCTTAAAACCTTATGTAGTTAATTGTTTAATCTTACCGATTGATTTCTGTTTCTCTGTGTTGCGATTTGAATTAGTTTTGATCTGGTGAAGTAATTGGATCTATTGTTTTGATAAACCTAATTAGTTTCTACAAGACTGAATTTCATTGTTTAATTGCATCTTGAATTGATTTTAATCTGTTTTCTGTTTTCTCCAAACTAATTAGATCTGGTTATTGTTCGCTTTGAATTTAATTAGATCTAGTTTTAATTGTAAAAACCCTAATTAGTTTCTACGGATTGATTTTGGTTTTTTTAATTGCAACTCCCTTGTTCAATATAAGTATAATTAGTTAATCTTGTGACTCTGTTCCTTTTCTTATCCAAAATATTGGGTTTTTTTTAATGAATTTTAATTGGTTCTATGCTATGATATATCTTCTTAATGCTTGGCTTGATTGTCTTTTTTAATTGGTTTCTAAATCCCTAATATGTATTGAATGTTTCCTTCTTGCATATGATTTGTAATTTTGTTTTTTTTTATAATTATATTGCTATAGGTCTTTAATTTTAATTTGTTTTGTTGTATGATGTGTGATTTTGGTTTTTGTTCGTTAAACATCGTCCCATGGTTTATTCTTGCCTTTTCAATCTGGGATTTTCATCCCTGTTGGTGTTTTAATTTGTGAAGATATGTATTTGTTGTGTTTAGTTATATTGCAATGATTGATTGCGAGTTTATTACTTGATGTTGGTCCTGTTAGTGAGTTTATTTTAATGCTATCATGATTTCAATCTTGATTTAAAAGAACTATCCCTGTTGTATATTTTATGGAATATTGGTATACGAAAACAAAACAAGTTTTGGCTCCCCTCCCCTCTCTCTGTGTATATCCACAACTCCCATGATCATTTTTTAGCCCATCTCATCTCTCCCTCTCTACCCGAGTACATATATCGGTAGGCAATCAGACGACGAAGAACTCGGACACCCCCCACTCTTTAAGGTGACCCGAATCTCTCCTTCGACCACTGGCTGGCTGAGTAGCAAGATCTAATAAGGAGGGTTACATGGAACATCTGGGTTTGGATTAAGTATGCTCAGTGCGAAGAGTCTCTTTAATCGTACTCACTCCGTCTGGGAAGGTACCTTTTATCGCGTTATTATTAATTATGTACAAAATAATTTAATATTTGGTGTTTTTGTGTATGTCACACACCTACGTCTTTGATTGTATGTGTATGTATATACCATTTGTTCTGTTATTTTCTCCTTCCCCTATTAAGGATTTCTGCCCTATATTAGGAAAATTTAGGAGAATCCCAGAGAGGGCAATGTCTTGTTTGGTTGCATATTTTAACCTTATTTATTTATTTATTTTGCTTAAAATCTGTACTGGGAAAGTGGGGTGATTAGCCTAAAAATTTGAGCTTTCTTGAAACCTCGATGAACCTAGCTTCTCAGAACCTCAAAACATCCGACGTAGTTGTTTAAACTTAGAAACCAAAGAATCCCACAAAATGGAGTTTTCTCTTTACATATATATACACACACATATTTAATTTCTCTTTTTGTAATTATGTGTATACCCTTTGTTATGTTTACAGTTTGCATGATCAAATTTAGGATTTCTTCCCTAAATTAGGAAAGCTGAGGAAATAAGAAATATGACGTTTTTTGTTTGCTTAAAATCTGAACTGGTTTCGGCTGATTGACTTAAAAATATGAGCCTTTTTAATACCCGGATGAACCTAGCTTTTCTGAGCTTCGAAAAATTGACTTTGTTGTTTAAAAGTATATTTATTTATGTGTATACAGCTTCCTTTGTTTTGTTATACAGTTATACAGTCTTGATTATCGATTTCGGATTTCCCCTAAAGTAGGGATTTTTAAGGAGGAAATATGGGACCTTATTTAATTCTAGCATAAAATTTGAACTTGGTTTGGTTATTAGCTTAAAAGACTTGATTTTTTTTATACCCTGATGAACCTTGCTTTTCTAAGTCCTTGAAAAACCGTCTTAGTTGTCAAAAAAATATATTTATCATATTTGTGCATAGCTTCCTTTGTTACGTTCCACAGTTTTGATTTCCAATTTAGGTTTTGCTTAAAAGTTGAACTGAATTTCGGTAGATTAGTTAATCTTAACCTTTTTTGATATCGGAGAAACCCAGTTTATTATGTGCATAACATATATGTATGTGTATATCCCATAGTTGTAGGAATTTCCAAAACCTTAGGTGCTTCCCTGTCAGAAGCTCGATTCCGTGCTTCCGTCAGTGGAAGCTTCTGTAATCTCATTTCGGTGAGTAATATAACAGAGAAGAAATGAGAGACCGGGACTACAGTTTTCTAGGTTATCATAAAACTCATCCAATGTCTAAAATGTTACAATAATATCATTATTAAGTATCACACATTATCCCAATGAAATTACAGCGCGGCTATTGCAAGTTTTAATTATTCAAACAATGACTGTTTACTTTTAATGGTCACGAAATACTCCCAAAAGATTAATAATCCTAAAATTAATGTACAACAAAATTTAAAAATAATACCCAACTATATTATATATATTTTATAAAAAAATTAATAGACGCTTCCGACGACGCTCCCCCTTTTATAACAATCCGCTTCCCCGCTCCCGTACCCGCACCCGCTCCTGCTTCGTGCAACTATGGTATATCGTTTTTTCAGCAATTCCGAAGTCTTAGCCTGTGATGACCTTTGATCATACTTAATAAGATTTTTGACATACCAATAAAAAAAGATAACAATATCGATCATTAACATGCTATAAATTCGTTTCTCATATATTCAATTGATCATTGTCTGAGTGTTATGAAAGGAGTTGGGCTGTGATGGCCTTTTATTCTTTTTAATAATACTTTTGACATAAAAATTGAAAAAGTATAATCTTCAAATTTAATTGAACAATGTCGGACTGTTACGAATGGTTTGAGCTGTGATGGACTATAATTCTCTTAATATGATTTTCCAAAGAACACAATAACAATATTGATCTTCAACATGCTATCAATTGACTTCCCATCCATTCAATTGAATAATGTTTTGAGTGTTATGAAAGGGTCGGGCTGTGATGGCCTTTCCTTTTTAAGGAGACTTTTGACATAACAATTGAAATAGGATAATATATATCTTCAATATGCTATTACTTCCTTGCTCATCCATTCAATTGAACAATATCCAAGTCTTATGAGATACTAAGCGTGATGTGATGGCCCCTTTGATTATCACTAATAAAACTTTTGACATAACATTTGAAGAACGAAAACAATAACTATCTTCGACAACTTCATTTCTCATCCATTCAATTGAATATTGTCCGAGTGTTATGAAAGGGGTTGTTGGGCTGTGATGTGATGACCTTCTATCATTTTTCATAAAACTTTTGACAGAAAATTTGAAAAAGTATAACAGTATCTATCTTTAACATGCTCTCACTTCGTTTTTCATCCATTCAATTGAACATTGTCCGAGTTTTCTGAAAGGGGTTGGGCTGTCCTTTTTAATAATACTTTTGACATAACAATTGAAAAAGTATAATTTTTAAATTCAATTGAACAATGTTTGATTGTTATGAAGGGTTTGGGCTGTGATGGCCTATAATCCTCTTAATATGATTTTCCAAAGAACAATAGAAAAACAATAAGATTGTCGATCTTGAACATGCTATCAATTCCTTTTCCCTCAATTCAATTGAACAATGTCCGAGTTTTATGAAAGGGTTGGGCTGTGGTGACCTTTCATCCCTTTTAATGAGACTTTTCACATAACAATTCAGGTAAATATTAAAATATCGATCTTCAACATGCTATTACTTCCTTTCTCATCCATTCAATTGAACAATGTCCAAGTCTTATGAGATGGTAGGCGTGATGGCCTTGACTTAACAATTGAAAAACAAAAACAATATCTATCTTCGCCATGCTATCTCATCCTTTCAATTGAACAAAGTAGGAGTGCTATGAAGGTGTTGGGCTGTGATGGCCTTTTATCCTTTTTAATACGACTTTTGACATAAAAGGTGTAAAAAAATATAGCAATATCGATCTTCAACAACATGCTATCATTTAGTATCTCATCCCTTCAATTGAATAATGTTTGAATGATACGAAGGGTTTGGGCTGTTATGGCCTATAATACCCCTTAATATGATTTTTCAAAAAACAATAGAAAAACGAGAATAATATTGATCTTCAACATGCTATCAATTCCTTTTCCATCCACTTAATTGAACATTATCCGAGTCTTATGAAGGTGTTGGGCTGTGATGGCCTTTCATCCCTTTTAATGAGACTTTTGACATAAAAATTGAAAAAATATTAACAATATCGATCTTCAACATGCTATAACTTCGTTTCTCATCTATTCAATTGATAATTGTCCGAGTGTTATGAAAGGAGTTGGGCTGTGATGTGATGGCCTTTTATTCTTTTTAATATTACTTTTGACATAACAATTGAAAATGTATAATTTTCAAATTTAATTGAACAATGTCCGAGTGTTAGGAAGGGTTTGAGCTGTGATGGCCTATAATTCTCTTATTATGATTTTCCAAAGAACACAATAACAATATTGATCTTCAACATGCTATCAATTCCCTTCCCATCCATTCAATTGAATAATGTCTTAGTGTTATGAAAGGGTCGGGCTGTGATGGCCTTTCCTTTTTAAGGAGACTTTTGACATAATAATTGAAATAGTATAATAATATCTATCTTCAATATGCTATTACTTCCTTGCTCATCCATTCAATTGAACAATATCCAAGTCTTATGAGATGGTAGGCATGATGTGATGGCCCCTTTGATCATCATTAATAAGACTTTTGACATAGCATTTGAAGAACGAAAACAATAACTATCTTCGACAGCTTCATTTCTCATCCATTCAATTGAATATTGTCCGAGTGTTATGAAAGGGGTTTGGCTGTGATGGCCTTCTATCATTTTTCATAAGACTTGACAGTAAAATTGAAAAAGTATAACAATATCTATCTCTAACATGGTCTCACTTCGTTTCTCATCCATTCAATTGAACGTTGTCCGAGTTTTCTGAAGGGGGGATGGGCTCTGATGGACTTTTATCCTTTTTAATAATACTTTTGACATAACAATTGAAAAAGTATAATTTTTAAATTCAATTGAACAATGTTCGATTGTTATGAAGGGTTTGGGTTGTGATGGCCTATGATCCTATTAATATGATTTTCCAAAGAACAATAGAAAAACGATAAGATTATCGATCTTGAACATGCTATCAATTCCTTTTCCCTCCATTCAATTGAACAATGTCCGAGTTTTATGAAAGGGTTGGGCTGTGGTGGCCTTTCATCCCTTTTAATGAGACTTTTCACATAACAATTGAGATAAATATTAAAATATCGATCTTCAACATGCTATTATTACTTCCTTTCTCATCTATTCAATTGAACAATGTCCAAGTCTTATGAGGTGGTAGGCATGATGGCCTTGACTTAACGATTGAAAACAAAAACAATATCTATCTTCGACATGCTATCTATCTCATTCTTTCAATTGAACAAAGTCGGAGTGTTATGAAGGTGTTGGGCTATGATGGCCTTTTATCCTTTTTTACGACTTTTGACATAAAAAGTGTAACTAATATAACAATATCGATCTTCAACAACATGCTATCATTTAGGATCTCTTCCGTTCAATTGAATAATGTTTGAATGATACGAAGGGTTTGGGCTGTGATGGCCTATAATACCTCTTAATATGATTTTTCAAAAAACAATAGAAAAACGAGAACAATATTGATCTTCAACATGCTATCAATTCTTTTTCCATCCACTTAATTGAACATTATGCGAGTCTTATGAAGGTGTTGGGCTGTGATGGCCTTTCATCCTTTTTAATGAGCATTTTGACATAAAAATTGAAAAAATATTAACAATATCGATCTTTCAACATGCTATAACTTCGTTTCTCATCTATTCAATTGATAATTGTCCGAGTGTTATGAAAGGAGTTGGGCTGTGATGGCCTTTATTCTTTTTAATAATATTTTTGACATAACAATTGAAAAGGTATAATCTTCAAATTTAATTGAACAATGTCCGAGTGTTACGAAAGGTTTGAGCTGTGATGGACTATAATTCTCTTAATATGATTTTCCAAAGAACACTAACAATATTGATCTTCAACATGCTATCCATTCCCTTCCCATCCATTCAATTGAATAATGTCTGTGTGTTATGAAAGGGTCGGGCTGTGATGGCCTTTCCTTTTTAAGGAGACTTTTGACATAACAATTGAAATAGTATAATAATATCTATCTTCAATATGCTATTACTTCCTTGCTCATCCATTCAATTGAACAATATCCAAGTCTTATGAGATAGTAGGCATGATGTGATGGCCCCTTTGATCATCATTAATAAGACTTTTGACATAACATTTGAAGAACGAAAACAATAACTATCTTCGACAGCTTCATTTCTTATCCATTCAATTGAATATTGTCCGAGTGTTATGAAAGGGGTTTGGCTGTGATGGCCTTCTATCATTTTTCATAAGACTTTTGACAGAAAAATTGAAAAAGTATAACAATATCTATCTCTAACATGGTCTCACTTCGTTTCTCATCCATTCAATTGAACGTTGTCCGAGTTTTCTGAAAGGGGTTGGGCTCTGATGGACTTTTATCCTTTTTAATAATACTTTTGACATAACAATTGAAAAAAGTATAATTTTTAAATTCAATTGAACAATGTTCGATTGTTATGAAGGGTTTGGGCTGTGATAGCCTATGATCCTCTTAATATGATTTTCCAAAGCACAATAGATAAACGATAAGATTATCGATCTTGAACATGCTATCAATTCCTTTTCCCTCCATTCAATTGAACAATGTCCGAGTTTTATGAAAGGGTTGGGCTGTGGTGGCCTTTCATCCCTTTTAATGAGACTTTTCACATAACAATTGAGATAAATATTAAAATATCGATCTTCAACATGCTATTATTACTTCCTTTCTCATCCATTCAATTGAACAATGTCCAAGTCTTATGAGGTTGTAGGCATGATGGCCTTGACTTAACGATTGAAAACAAAAACAATATCTATCTTCGACATGCTATCTATCTCATTCTTTCAATTGAACAAAGTCAGAGTGTTATGATTTTCAACAATATTGATTTTCAACATGCTATCAATTCCTTTTCCATCCACTTAATTGAACATTATCCGAGTCTTATGAAGGTGTTGGGTTGTGATGGCCTTTTATCCTTTTTAATGAGACTTTTGACATAAAAATTGAAAAAATATTAACATCTCAATCTTCAACATGCTATAACTTCGTTTCTCATCTATTCAATTGATAATTATCCGAGTGTTATGAAAGGAGTTGGGCTGTGATGACCTTTTATTCTTTTTAATATTACTTTTGACATAATAATTGAAAAGGTATAATCTTCAAATTTAATTGAAC
Organism: Primula veris; assembly: GCA_963682055.1. Taxonomy (NCBI): domain Eukaryota; kingdom Viridiplantae; phylum Streptophyta; class Magnoliopsida; order Ericales; family Primulaceae; genus Primula; species Primula veris. The sequence continues at coordinate 13,471,822 of OY821743.1, read as the reverse complement.
AATGTCCAAGTGTTACGAAAGGTTTGAGCTGTGATGACCTATAATTCTCTTAATATGATTTTCCAAAGAACACTAACAATATTGATCTTCAACATGCTATCAATTCCCTTCCCATCCATTCAATTGAATAATGTCTATGTATTATGAAAGGGTCGGGCTGTGATGGCCTTTCCTTTTTTAAGGAGACTTTTGACATAACAATTGAAATAGTATAAAAATATCTATCTTCAATATGCTATTACTTCCTTGCTCATACATTCAATTGAACAATATCCAAGTCTTATGAGATCGTAGGCGTGATGTGATGGCCCCTTTGATTATGATTAATAAGACTTTTGACATAACATTTGAAGAACAAAAACAATAACTATCTTCTTCGACAACTTCATTTCTCATTCATTTAATTGAATATTGTTTGAGTGTTATGAAAGTTGTTGGTCTGTGATGGCCTTATATCATTTTTAATAAGACTTTTGATAGAAAAATTGAAATAGTATAACAATATCTATCTCTAACATGCTCTCACTTCGTTTCTCATCCATTCAATTGAACATTGTCTGAGTTTTCTCAAAGGGGTTGGGCTGTGATGACCTTTTATCCTGTTTAATAATATTTTTGACATAACAATTGAAAAGATATAATCTTTAAATTCAATTGAACAATGCTCGATTGTTATGAAGGGTTTGGGCTGTGATGGCCTATATTCCTCTTAATATGATTTTCCAAAGAACAATAGAAAAACGATAAGAATATCGATCTTGAACATGCTAACAATTCCTTTTCCCTCCAATCAATTGAACAATGTCCGAGTTTTATGAAAGGGTTGGGCTGTGGTGGCTTTTCATCAATGTCCAAGTCTTATGAGGTGGTAGACCTGATGGCCTTAACAATTGAAAAACAAAAACAATATCTATCTTCAACATTATCCGAGTCTTATGAAGGTGTTGGGCTGTGATGGTCTTTCATCATTTTTAATGAGAGTTTTGACATAACAATTGAAAAACAAAAAAAAATATCTATATTCGACATGCTATCATCACTTCATTTCTCATCAATTAAATTGAACAATGTTCTAGTATCATAAAAGGGCTGGGCTGTGATGGTATTTTATACTTTTGATAATACTTTCGACGTAAAAATTAAAAAAAGTATAACAATTTCGATCTCCAACATGCTATCACTTACTAAACAAGGTGTTGGGCTGTGATGACCTATAATCCTCTTTAATATGGTTTTCCAAAGAAAAATAGAAAAACGATAACTCCGTCAAACTTCTTAAATGCAAGTTGTTCTTTGGTAGCACGAACGGAGGATGTCATAGGTGGATTTGCAGCGGCTCCATAATATGGTGTATTTGAAAAATGTCTTTTTTTATTATTGAAGGGTTTGTTTTTGTTTTCTACTCCGTAAGTTGTGTACTAGTTTAGTAAGTATTATAAATGTTTAATAAGCTCTTTCTCTTGGGCTCAAATTGGCAGTTCATCTTCTGAACTAACCTTGCTATATTGTGTTTGAAATTAAGTCTTATTCAAGAGATAGTTCATATAGAAATAGACCTTTTTTTTTTACTCTTTATATTACCCTGTCGATTGCTGAATGTCACTATCGGTCTATAAGGTTATGTTAATTTAATTCCATCTTTGTAAACAAGATTTCATGTGTGCATGCAAATGTGTTTTCAATTTATTAGTGTACTGACTTTCCTTATACTAAAATATATATATTTTTAATTTCTATATGTATTGTTCCTATACCGGATGTGGATGGAGAAAGTAAGGTATGCTGGCATAGAAGTGTTCAAGATATAAATGGCACATTGATGAGTTTTAAGACTATTTGATTACATGGTCGTGACGCTTTGCAGGTAAATTTGACTAGAGTAACATGCTTATTTTTTCATAGTCACAACATTAGTATCTTACTTTCCTTATACGAAAATGACTTCTTTTTTTAATTTCTATATGCATTTTACCTGTACCGGGTGTGGATGTAGAGCAACAAGTAAGGTATGCTGGCCTGGAAGTGTTCAAGATATGAATGGCACATCGTTTAGGTCTTAAGACTATTTGATTACATGATGACGCTTTGCAGGTAAACTTGACTTGAGTAACATGCTTATTTTTTCACAGTCACAACATTAGTATCTGTCAGCCATATAGTTTATGAAGACGTGTACTTGTTATGTTGACTTTTTTTATGGTGATTTCTATTAATTTGGTGTTGGTTTATGGTACTGATTTTATTTTGACTGGTCTTGAAAATCTTAATTAGTTTCTACAAGATTGATTTTCGGTATTTAATTGCATCTTGAATTGCTTTTAAGCTCGTTATTGTTTTCTGTTAAGTAAATTAGATCTAGATTTGGAAAATCTTAAATTGTTTTTACAGATATGGTGTTTCTGGTGTTTTTATGGTTACTGTTTGCTTTGAATTAAATTAGATCTTGTTTTTTTTTTTTTTTTAAAAACCCTAAGAAGTTTTTGCAGATTGAGTTTGGGATTTTAATTGCAACTTCATTGTTTAGTATAAGCCTTTTTTAGGATATTATAATCTTGTGAGCTTGTTCCTTTTCTTATCAAAAATATTGGGCTTTTAATGAATTTTAATTGGTTCCACGCTATGTTATATCTTCTTAATGCTTACTTGATTGTCTTTTTTTAATGAAATTGTTGGATATTGGTTTCTATAAATCCCTAATATGTATTGAATGTTATCCTTCTCATAAAGATAAGTTTGTGCTAAATCGGATCAGTTTACCACTATTGATTATTTACTTTTTTTTATAAAATTTAATTGGTTTGAGATGCATAATATCTATCATAAACGTATTTATAATGACTGGTTTTGGAGACTTTTTCCTTCTTGCATTTGAATTGCAATTTTGCATGTATTATTAATTATATTGCTATTGATCTTTTAGTTTGTGAAGACATGGATTTGTTTAATATAGATTGTGGTCTTATCAATTTGGTGTTGGTCCATCGGGTTAGGATGCATATAAACTATCATAAACCTATTTATAATGCCTGTTTAATATGAAATATAATGTCTGTAAAAAGACACAACCTTATCCTTTTTTTTTAAAATTGAATTCGGACTTATATGATGGCATGTGATGGCATGTTATCCTTTTTAATACGACTTTTGACATAAAAGTTGAAAAAATATAACAATATCGATATTCAACATGCTATCATTTAGGATCTCATCTATTCAATTGAATAATTTTGAATGTTACGAAGGGTTTGGGCTGTGATGGCCTATAATACCCCTTAATATGATTTTTCAAAAAACAATAGAAAAACGAGAACTATATTGATCTTCAACCTACTAACAATTCCTTTTCCATCCATGTAATTGAACATTGTCCGAGTCTTATGAAGGTGTTGGGCTGTGATGGCTTTTTATCATTTTTAATGAGACTTTCGACATAAAAATTGAAAAAATATTAACAATATCGATCTTCAACATGATATTTCCTCCTTTCTCATCCATTCAATTGAACAGTGTCCAAGTCTTGTGAAGTGATCGGTGTGATGGCCTTTGATCATATTAGACTTTTGACACATCAATTGAAAAACTTAAACAATATCTATCTTAGACTTGCTATCACTTCATTTCTCATCAATTAAATTGAAAAATGTCCTAGTGTTATGAAAGGGTTGGGCCTTTTATACTTTTGATAATACTTTTGACATAAAAATTGAAAAAGTATAACAATATCGATTTTCAACATGCTATCACTTACTAAACGAGGTGTTGGGCTGTGATTGCCTATAATCCTCTTTAATGCGGTTTATCAAAGAAAAATAGAAAAACGATAACTCTCGGAAACTCCTTAAATACAAGTCGTTCTTTGACAGCACGAACGGAGTTTGTCATTGGGTACTGCAACGGCTCCTTAATATGGTATGTTTGAGAAATGTTTATGTTTAGTTTATTATTGAAGGGTTTGTTTTTGTTTTCTACTCCGTAAGTTCTGTACTCCATAGTTTAGTAAGTATTATAAATGTTTAATAAGCTTTATCTTGTGCTTAAATTGGCAGTTTATCTTCTGAAAGTGTTACAGCTAAACTAACCTTACTATATAGTGTTTGAAATTAAGTCTTATTCAAGAGATAGTTTGGAAATAGACCTTTTTTCTACTCTTAAATTAACACCCTGTCGATTGCTAATGTAGGGATGAAGGTGATCTATGGAATTGTTATTAATGTAGGGATGAAGGTGATTGAAAAACTCCTTCCAGGAAAGGGATAGGTAACTACTACTGTAAGTTTCTTTATTGTTCTACATGTGTTACTTGGTGGGTGAGTTTATATATCCGGATGGGAGCGGAGCTTTAAATCTATAGCAATAATTTTACTTATGTTTAGGAACAATTTCAATTAATGGTAAAAAAACAAATCAATCTACATGCATAACTTTTTCATTGTAAACTATATGATTTTACTCTTTTATTATTCCATCTCTTATCATAATCAGTTAGAAAGCTATGAGCTTTTAAAAAATCAGTGGCATGATTCTTCGCTCTTTTTAATTGAGTGGGATATTTTGAGTTTCAATTGTAATTAGAGTTTTGTTCCAAACTGTGTGGATTTCATCCCCTCTCTTTTAGATTACTAAATCAATTTATAAATTCTCGCGAGGTACCTAGTTCACTCTCGTAATTTGGCACTTGATGAAAACAAGAATGTAATACTAGTCCACACGGTCTGATTCTAGATTGAATTTTTTTCTTAATATATGTATTTTTTCCCCTTCTTGTAGTGAGCGGACTCTCTTGAGACCAACATGCAAATTGATGGGTAGTGGATACAATTTTTTTCTGTCAGTACTTTGGGTGAACTCTTATCTGACGTTTTATATATCTTGGCAATAAGTGGGAAGCGCATGGATGATGATGTATGGAGAAGTAGATCGAGTAGAGCAGGTTGTGCACGTTAGGTTTCTACAGATTGAATTCGGTATTTAATTCCTCTCCTGTTCGTTATGTGTGAGCCATATCGAAATCTTGTGAGTTTGTGCCTTTTCGTATGTTTCATATATATGGTACGGACTAGAGAACTTATAATGATTTGAATTGGATTATGTATACTTTACTCTATTATAAATCTTTTTGTTGCTGGGCTTTCATCCCATGTTTTTTTTCTTCAAATAGTTAATTCAAGGTTCTAAATCCCTAAAAAAATGATTTGGGTAAACAACTATCCTGTGTTATGAATTATTATTATAGTATAACTTTGAAGAGAACTTTAAGTTTTTCAGTTTATCGAGATCGGTCAACTAGTATTAATTGTTTATGTTTTTCAAGGACTTTAATAGGTTGAAGTCGATATAAACTATTGTAGACGTGTTTATGATGCCTGCCTTTGGAACTTTTGCCTTGTTACATGAAGGATGTATTTTCAAACTATAATGTAGTGTCTGTAAACAACAGACATACTTATATTTTCAATTTTGGGTTTGGACGTCTCCCATTTGATTTGGGGTTTTGGTTGCTGTTTGTTAATTATCAAACAATGGTTGATTGCGACCTTTTTAATCTGGGCTTTTGGTCCCTGTTAGAGCTGTAGTTTGTGAAGATGTGTATTTTTGTTTGTTATATTGCTATGATGGATTGCAATTTATCAACTCAGTGTTGATCCCGGGTAGTGATTTTTTTTATGTCATTGTTTTTGCTTTGATATCAAAGAAATTTTCATAATTGTACTTGTTTATTATATGGAATAGTTGCAGAAGATTGGTGTAGGAAAAAAAGTTGCATTGATTGAAAGATATGTGTTCCACAAATTGGCGTCTGCTTCTTTGTCACTGTATCTGTGTTGAATCTGATGGTACGAATTGATGATGTTGTTGAAAGAATTGCCGACCTATTTCAAACATGCCTGGCTGATAAATCTCCTGCTGGACATAGTTGGTTGTAAGGTAATGATACAATGTCTAACCAAGTGTAATTGAAATATTGGCTTATGTGTAATAATCGGCAAACAGACTATCTAGACTAAACTTGCAAACAGACTGAAGTGACAGCAATACACTGATAATTGAACCATAGCAGTGAACACGTTGCAGTCCATAGACTATTTACATGCTGACTCATTCGTTTGTTCGAGGTGCTCATTTGTTTGGTTTATTCAATGTGCTAGCCTTGTGTTCCGGTTTCCTTTCTATTTTATAATGCCTTCTTAATATGAAATGTAATTTCTGTAAAAAAAAAACACAAACTTATCCATTTTTTAAATTCTAATTTAGGACTTCTGCTCAATGATTTGTGATTTTGGTTTGAATTAATTTCGATCTAGTGATTTCTGTGAAGTAATTAGATCTATTGTTTTAGAAAACCTAATTAGTTTCTACAAGATTGATTTTGGGTAATTAATTGTATCTTGAATTGCTTTTAATCTGGTTACTGTTTTCTGTTAACTAAATTAGATTTAGATTTGGAGAATCCTGAATTGTTTTTACAGATTTGGTGTTTTTATGGTTACTGTTCGCATTGAATTTAATTAGATCTATTTTTTAAAAACCCTAAGTAGTTGCTACGGATTGATTTTGGGTTTTTTGATTGCAACTCCATTGTTCAGTACAAGTGCATTGCTAGGATATCAAAATTGTGAGTCTGTTCGTTTTCCTATTTAAAATCTTGGGCTTTTAATGAATTTTAGTTGGTTTTACGCTATGATTTATTTTCTTATTAATGCTGGATTGATTGACTTTTTGTACAGAAATAGTTAGATCTTGGTTTTTAAATCCCGAATATGTTTTGAATGTGGGTAAGTAAAATACTTTCTGTTATTTATTTTAATGACAATCTACCCTTGAAGAGAAGTGTAAGCTTTGTACAAAATCAGATCAGTTTAGTACTATTGATTGTTCACTTTGTCTTTTTTTTAATTTAATTGGTTTGAGATGCATAGAAAAGTGTCATAAACGTATTTATGATGCCTGGTTTTTGAGACCTTTTCCTTCTTTTAAATATTGGTCTTTTAATGAGTTTAATTGGTTCTATGTTGTGATATATCTTCTTAATGCTGGGTTAACTGGCGTTTTGTAATGAAATAGTTAGATCTTAGTTTCGAAGTCTCTTATATGTATTGAATGTGGGTAATTAAAAAAATCCTGTTCATTGAAAATTGATTGACTTTGGTTACTTGATTGTAAATTGAATTGATTTGATCCTAATCATCGCCTATTTGTTTTATTTGTATTACTCTGGGTCATTCGAGGGTTTCTATAGATTGAGCCGATTTTAATATTTTATTACGTTTTTTATGCTAATTTAAAATAGATCTAGTTTGCTGAATACCCTAGTTTATCTCTACCGATTGATTTTGGTTTCTTTGATTGCAGTTTGAATTAATTTCGATCTTGTGTTTTCTGTAAAGTATTCAGATCTATTGTTTTGAAAAATCTAATTAGTTTTTACAAGATTGATTTTCGGTAACTGGAATTGATTTCAATCTTCTTGCTGTTATATATAAAGTAAACTAGATCTAGATTTAAAAAACTTAATTAGTTCTTACAGATTGATATTTTGTAAATTCATTGCAACTTGAATCGATCTGGTTTTGGTTTTCTGTTGAACTAAGTCTTTCCAGTTTAATAAGCCTCTGTTGAACTATAAAAAAAAGAGTCTACTGTAATTGATTTATACTATTTAATTTTGAGAATTTCAAATGCAACTTAAATTCATCTGCATACGGTTACTACTTGTCCTTGAATTAATTTAATCTAGTTTTGGAAAATCTTAATTAGTTATTACAGATTGATTTAGGTTAATTAATTGCAAATTAAATCAATTTCCATCTTTATTATAAGTAACGGCCTTTTTTAGGATATCAAAATCTTTGTCTGTTCTTTTTTCCTATTCATATACGTTTTTCGTTCTATTTTATGAATCTTATGATATATCTTCTTAATCAGGGTTGATAGACTTTTCGTAATGAAATAGTTAGACATTGGTTTCTAAATCCCTGATAATTTTTGAATGTGAGTTAATAGAAATTTCCTATAATCTTTTAAAATCATAATCTAACCAGAAAGAGAAATGTTGCTTTGTACTCATTCGGATCAGTTTATTAGTATGTGTTTCCTGTTTTTAATTATCTTGCTATAGAGCTTTTAGTTTGTGAAGACATGTATTTGTAAGGAAAATCGTTGATTCCTGGTTGAAGGTAATTGAAAAGTTTCTTTCAAGAATCAAGTCGTTAAGAAAAGTTTCGTCATTGTTCCAAGTTCTTTCTTCAACTTGTTATGTTTTTAATACAGTTTTTGTGATCATAAAAGGGAATGTAGATTTGTTAACTTTAAAGAATCTAGTTGGTACAATTCAGGCTCTGATAATGCAGTCTTAGAGAGGTTATGTATGATGACTATGTATCTGAACTGGAAAAAATATCTTCTTTTACTAAGATTCAGTATGTTAATGCTTGATGGGATATATAACTCAACTATTCATTTTAGCTTCCTTTTGTATTCATAATTGTCCATCTTTTCAGTTGCTTCTTTTCCGTTGGCAGGAAATTATTTAGCAGTTGCTTCAATGCAATCTTCAATTCGAGTATGGAATCTTGACATGCTTTGTGGCTTCTAAAACTTGTCACAGTAGAGTTGATGTTTTTAAAGGCCTTTGAGTTGCCAAAAATCTTAATAGTTAATCCATGCGTCTCAGGTAGATGAAGTTCAACCATTGTTAGTGTTGTGTGACTTTGTTGAGGAGGAAAAAGAAAAGAAGAAGAAAGTGGAGAAGGTAAGTTGGTTATCATCCTCTTAGCTTAGCGGCTGCTTTGGATTTTATGCTGTTTTGAGTAAAGTCCTTTTCATAATAGATTGTGTACTGGGTATTCTTAGAGTACGTTTTTCTTGTTATGCTGGTTAAAACAAACTTTTCAGCAAAAAATTAGCTTCTAGCGAACTTTTCAAATACTTCCGTAGCGAACATGCAATTATGCATCTCGAAAAAAAAACAAGACGAATATTTGTCTTCCCGTCATGAAAATCGTAGAGATTTGCATTAATCAAATCTTGATTCGGAGCGTATTGTGAAACCAGCCGGATTCAAAAATGAGAGAGAGAGAGGAGGAGGAGGGAGGGGGGGGGGGGGATGGTGTATCGGGGGTTTTGTGATTTTTTTTTTATCCGCAATACATTTCCCTAAGCGATTGTTGAACCACTAAAAGAGAACTGTTTCTTTTGCTGAAGCAGCTAAATGTATTTTCTTAGTTTAGTCAAAGGCTGAGTTAATTTGATCTGTGTCCCCCTCTATCACATTTCCCTAAGCAATTGTTGAACCACCAAAAGAGAACTGTTTCTTTTGCTGAAGCAGCTAAATGTATTTTCTTAGTTTAGTCAAAGGCTGAGTTGATTTGATCTGTATCCCCCTCTATTACAGTTTATTGGACTAATCAATATTGGAATTCTCCAATGATGCAAAGAAGTTCTATGTTCACAGTCATTTAACATGCTAGGTCCAGGAGAGGGGTTTTAACTCATTTTTCTCTTTGTCGTTGGACTTTGAGAATGACATAAGTAGTCTTTTGGGTTTAAGTGCTTCTTCACACCGCTTTCTTACTCGCATGATCGCATCCAACTTCTGATACTTAAGTTGTACAGATTTTTAGAGGAAGACCTTCAATTGTCTAAATTGGTATTTCTCTACTCGGGTTTGGATTGGAAATCGTTTAGCCTTGACCAAACTAAACAAATGGAAATGTTCCAGGTGTCCTTAGTTGAAGCGTTGTTTCGTTGCTGCTTTTTATGCTCAGTAGCTCGGTAGACTCAGATTTTTCCTTAACCTAAAATTGCACCAGCTCATTTCTTAAAAACTACAAGCAAATAATCCTCATGTAAGAGACATTTTTTTCTTTTGCTTTTAGTGTAGTATTACTATTACCCTTCCGAAGATAATGAATTTTATTATATACAGGTTCACATCACGGTTCAAAGATGCATCGCGTCTGCATTAACTTTTAATAGTACCAAATTGTGGAAGACGCCATGTAACATGACTCTGTATTCCGGCACGATGCCACCCGTCAAAAAATTACGGAGCAAATCAGTAATGTATCGCGTTTGATCCGATGGCATGTTGAAATTCCGGTCATATAGATCCTTGTTTCTCCAAAAGCAAAACATAGCAATACTTCCCAGAAATAATTTATCATGATTTTCAAGTACAAACCAATCTCTCTTTGATACTCCCCAGTTGACCCATGTTGAAAGTTGCAAAGGAAAGAGTTCTCTTTGGTGTTGTGGTTTAATGAAATGTCTCCAAACAGTCTTAGCCGCATTACACTCCCTCGGGCAAGCAGCCATGAAAGATGAGCTCCGTTGGAATTTTAATACATTTGAAGCAAGCAGTTGTGTTGGTCGTATTTCGACGTTTCGTTAGCCAAACAATGCATTTGCAACAGGCAGGTGCTCTACTCTTTCAAATTTGTGTCCATTGATGCCATGGTTAGCGTTTAAAAGGTATGCGGATCCGACTCTTTTATACTCCTACGGTCCTACCCCTTTAGTGTACCACTATTCTTTTAAATTAATATAAGATATGTTTTAAAAAAAACTTAAAATTGACTTTACTGTCCCTGGAAATTAGGTCCCTGCCACAATTGTTCCGCCGAAATGGACCGCCATTGCCGTAGCAGTCTTTGTTCTCTCTCTCTCCAGATTTATCTCTCCTCGGTTAGCGCCGTCATCACAGTCCACCTTCCCCCCCCCCCCCCCCCTCTCTCCATCTCTCTCTCTCTAGAACTTCCCAGCGACGTCGTTATTGCAATGGTGTCGACGTCGTCGTCCACAGCCATAGCTAATCCAAACGTATCTGCAGATTATTTTTGCCAGGGATGAGATTTGTAAATTTGGTCCGCAACTTATAAATTGACTTGAATCTGACCTTAAATTAGGGAAATCAAACAGTTTAAAATCTATAATGTTTAGAAAATTACAGAACTGACCAGTCAGCTTATAATTATTCCAGTTTCAGCCCGAATCTAAACAAGTTACATACTATGCCTTTCCTTTTTATTAGTACACTAGACCATTTTCATTATTAAATATCAGTTGACGGGTATTTCTTTATTAGATTGTTTTTATGAAACAATTATCAATTATGTATCTTTGTTTAGAGTGTTTGATTAATTTATTCTATAGGCTATATTTTAATTGCTTATAAGATTGTCTATTAAAATGTATGTTTGACTTTTACGAGACGGTTATTAATATATTAGACCGTTATTGGTATATAATATTGTCCATTAAGGTGTCTATTAGACGAATAACTTTTTTTGTTTTATTTTATTTTTTGTTGAGTTTTTTTTTTCATTTTTATATTTTCTTGATTTTGGAATTTTTGTGATTTTTGTATTTTTTTTTTTTGAGTTTTTATTTTTTATTTTCAGTTGATATTGCGTCTGATGGTTAACTCCGAAGACCGTTCACCGCTCAAACATATTGGGCTAAAAGTGTTTAGTCAATTGGGTTTTGTTTTTGAAATTTGTAAACGAGTAGTAGTACTAATATATGATCATCACTTTAGAACTAGTTTTAATATGATCGTCACTATAATCTTTTTTAAATTTACAAATCAATTATTAATTAGTAATTCATCCATCCCCATTTAAGTGTACTTTACGAAATTATGTGTAATTTTGACTGATTTATAGGTCGTATAGAAAAACTTTGGAAATGTTAATTTTCTAAATTTAACTGTACAAAATTATATTTGAATTATAAGCCGGTGTTTTTAATTAGAATGATTATTTAATTAGATACTATAAGTCGGTGTTATTAATTATCCTGATTACGGATAACGTCAACGTCAGGACCTCTGCTATTAACTTTTCCTCGCTCCTGTTCTTTTATATAGTTATTTACTTTTCATGTACGCCAAACCTTAAATCTTATTCTTCTCTCGTCAATTTTTAATTACTCAATTCTCCCGTTTCCACTGAAATGTATTCTGAAACTACGTGCAGTTTTGATCAATTTATAAAGTTGTACACATTTTTACAAAAGTGTGTGGAAAGTTTAATTTTCATAAATTAATTGTATAATATTACATTTAAACTATAAGTCGGTGTTTTTAATTAGAATGATAATTTAATAAGAATATTTAGTAAAGTTTGTTCGGTAAATAAAAACATTAAACTACTATAAGTCGATGTTATTAATTGCACGTCAAAAACTCTGCTTACGTTTGCACCTTTGCTATTCTCCCTCTCCCCATATATATATACATCGATTTCCGTTTCAGAGTCGATACAAACATTATTATATTTCCCCCTTTCCCTCTCTACAGATCCTTCCCTCGCTCCTATTCTTTTTTAATATTATTTATTTCTTAGGTTCGATAAATTTTAGATCTTATTCTTTTCTCATATGTTTTTTTATTGTTGTTTTAATGGATGTTGTTTGTCTCTGTTGCTTAATTGGATCAATGAAATTATTGAACTCTCTGTCAGTTATATATGGAGATTAACTTCTTTTATTTTTATTTTGATGATTGTTTTTCTTGTTGCTTAATTGGATCGATTAAATTATTTTACTCTTTGTCGGTTATCATGTAGATTAACTTCTTTTCTTTTGATGATTGTTTTTTTTGTTGCTTAACTGGATCGATGAAATTATTCTACTCTCTAACTGTTATATATGTAGATTAACTCCTTTTATTTTGATGATTGTTTTTTCTGTTTCTTAATTGGATCGATGAAATTTTCGTACGCTTTTGCTAGTTATATATGTAGATTAAGTTCTTTTCTTTTGATAATTGTTTTTTCGATTTTTTCTGGATTGTAGAAATTTGTTCTTCATTTAAAACCTTTAGATCTTATAGACCGACACATATTAGTAAAAATTGTGTATGGATATTATTATAGTGTTGGCTAGTTATAACATTTGTAAACTAACTCCTTTTATAATTCTGGACTTGAAATTTCACTTTTCTCATAAACAGAAAACGGGACACTGCCCAATAATACTCTGTCACCATAATAAGGTTTTGAAGTTCTTCAAAAGTCTAAAACCAAACAACGCACGTATATCATAATACCCGTCATCATAATAAGGTTTTACAGTTTACCTACCCATTTACATTTTGGATAGTTTCTCAGCTTTCCCTATCATTTCCCTTGTTACTATAAAAAAAACTATTTGTTTTCGGGAATCAGATCATGACGGATTTTGTGTACAATTTTCAAGTCTTTTATAAACCTCATGCATTTATAAAAGTCAAATAGTCGTGTTTACTTGATGGTCCAGAAGGAAAACACATAGGAAACAAAGAAAAAATAACAATGGATTCAAAATTGAGATACACAAATAATGGGAAAAAAAAAACTAATATCTAGATGAAATTTTGGATTTTTTTACTGATGTGAACAATAGTTTGTGCTTTGTTATTTATCGTGATAGAAGCCAGGCTCTTTTTTTACAAAAAATAAATAAAAGGCAGTCTTTTGAGGAACACATGCCTGGTTTGTAGTTGTGTATTAGTGTATGCTATAAAAATAGGGAGGGGTGCGGAAGCTACTGCATGAGAGTTATCTATCTTAGTTCCCTAAATTACACATAAAATAGGTGCTTTGAGGGGACAGCAGTGGCTGCTCTTCCGTTTCAGTTAATGATGGTTCTCCCACCTCACATTAAAATTTTATTCCGTCCGTTTCAAAATGTAAGTACAGTATACTATTTTGAGCTAATTCACAATATAAGTCCATTTTTTCAAAATAAAAAAAAATATTGTGTAAAATTAAATGTTTGCTCATACTTTTAAATTTCTAACAGTGTGCATGGATACAAATGAGGATAAAAGTGGAGAGTGTAAAAAACGTGTAATGATTGTGTTTTATTAATAAGTCGGGTTTTTTTAGACTTATATTGTGAAACGGAGAGAGCATCTCATATTGTGAAACGGAGAGAGCATCTCAAACTTATTCACTGAAGTGCCCGTTGTAGTTCTAGTTGTTTCGTTTTTGGTTTAAGCTGTTTCTGTTTAAACTGTTTCTCTTTTTCTTTATTCCTCATTGTCACTTCCAACACTAGCAAAAGAGGTGTCCCCAACTGCATTTAAACACAACACATTAGAGCAAACCAATCTTACACTTTAATATTCATACATTTGGTGAAAAGATCAACACGAAGACCAGATTTCCCATTCAACAAGCTTTCGACACTTAATCAACCTCTCCGAGACTAGAATTAGATATATATTCCATAGAGTGAGTGTGTTTGTAAAGTCTTACTTGATTTCAACACATTGTGGTCCAATTAATGAGTCAAGAGAAGACATTATACTGTTATCGCCTTACTAAAGGTTTAGTGTTTAGTATAAATTGTAGAGGGTTACTTTGCCATAAAATAAAATCTTGTGATGGGAACCTCTGCCCTAAACAAAGAGAAGTTGTAACAGATACGCTACCTTTGAAAGAAATACTATCAGTAAAATTTCAAGTTACGTATGGACTTAGGGACTAGACGTTGTTTCTTGTAAAGGGGAATCAGGATAACTAATTTTTTACTTACTGTCCACAATTTGCTTCTTAGTACTTTTACTTACTTGTACCCATATTATCTTGTTCATATTTCTTTGTACTTGACTTGTGCAAAAGAGATGAGAAATCGAAGCTGCTATTGAATTGATTTTTATGTCAATAACTTGTATTGATCTGATTATCGTTCAAGTAATTTTATTTCAATAATTGTACTTAATTTAGAGTAGATATTTTCAAAATAATCTAGATCGATGTTTTTCCCCAAAAGTTTATAAACAAATTCATCCCCTCTTGGTTTACCTCCAACTAGCACCAACAATTCTCATTGATACAATTGTAACTATATAAACCAGTTACTGGAGGAATCGTCAGCTGTCAACACAGCTGTCAAATTAGTTTTAATCTTAAATTTTGTTGACCGTATGAACTGTCATTTTGGTTGTGGTGCCTATAATTCAGTGTGATAGCTTGAATCTGTTTGTTTACGATTTTGTCTTTGATGCAGTTGTTTGCAACTGATTAGTTGTTGAGTTTGTCCGTTCTGATGTCTCGATTGAAAGTCTTTTGAATGGTGTAACTGTTGAGAGTATTGTTTTTGTTTTGCAGTGCGGTATAGAACCGGAAACTGAATCAACCGAAATGGTCGCAATATCCAAAGTTAAGTATTACCGATTTTACTCTTATCTCTCCCAAAATTAAGCAGAAGTCCTAGGTAGGGATGGCAATTGGGCCGGGTTTCTCGAAACCCAACCCGACCCGACCCGCACATCAATCCGCACATAACCCGACCCGTTTATACCCGACCCGACCCGACCCGGAATTTTTTTGATAAGCCAAATAAGTGCAAACCATTATTAAGTATCTAACAATAACCATTTAATTAAATTAGAAAAGCCTAAAAATCTTATTTTTAGAGAGAAAAAGCTAGTACACAAGAGAGATGACTAATTAATTTGGTGAATGGGTCTCTTTTAATATTTTATCGTTGATAATTAGTTTTCTATTATCTTTTCATCACTAGACACATATATTTTATACAGTGTATCTATGTGTGTATCTATGTATGTATGTGTGTATATGTTAGAGAGAGGAGAGTTTTTTGCTGAAATGGCCTGTCTGAGACTGAAAAATCCCAGAATGGGCTACCTTTCTGTAATATTCCTAAAATGGTCTACTTCCGAAAAACGACCGATCGAAATGATCAAAACGACCGGTCGTTTTTATCATGAACTCTCTGAAACAATTTGGACAAAAAACAATCGGTCGTTTTGGCCATTTTGATCGGTCGTTTTTCAGACAAAAACGATCGGTCGTTTTGTCCATTTCGATCGGTCGTTTTTCAGAAATACTTTCCTATTTAAAAAACTCATCTCTTTTCCCAGACTACTGTAAAAATAAAAAAAACAGAGCTCTTAGATCATTTTAGGGCAAATCTCAGATCTCTTCCGAAATAGGTAAAAGCTCAATATTTTGTGGTGTTGGAGTATTATTTGAGTAAAATTGATAGTTTTACCGTGTGGTTATCGAAATGAAAAATCCTACAATTATGTGTTATTGGGGAGGTACGATGATGGAAACTATTAGCGAGGGGTTATCTTATGATATTTCTTATAAAAAAAAATTTAAGTTATCTAGAAACACGACATACGACAAATTTTTGGAAAAATTGTTTAAGGAACTTGATGTATCATCGACTTCAAATCGTTTGAGTTTAACATGTCGTTATCCATATCTGACTACACTTACTGAGTTTAAATATATGCGATTGGCTGTTGATGATAATGATTCGTTGGAAACCATGCTTGAGTTAATAGAAGAAAATGGAAGAACGTTTATAGAGTTATATGTTGAAATTGAGCAAGTTTACTTTTCTGATCAAGATTACGGGTTGTATTATAATATTCTTTCCAATAATGAAATCGGTACATCAAGTAGAACACCCATTCGACAAGAGCCAATGACAGAGTTATATTCTAAGAACAACGAACCAGATTTGACACATTTGGATGCAGTGTGTCGATTGTCAGATAATATTGGTTGGTCGAACAATATAAATGAGATAGAACTTGGGGATGAACCAGATGATGAAGATCCGGACGTCAATATTAGCGAAAACGAGTCTGACAATGACGAAGAAAATGTACAAGAAGTTGGCTACGAAGAATTATCATCTGAAATGGGCTTGTATATGGATGAGGATGAAAACGACCAATCAAGTGGGTCACAATGGCCGAATAATACTATTCCCGATGAAATTCCTATGCATCAACCAATGTCAAGTTTGTTTAATGAACCGTTCGACACTCAAGAAAATTATAGTAACCAGAGACGAAATTATATGATGTATCCTGGATTTTGGGATCCTCAAGTTAATGATCCTTTTATTGGTCTTTTATTTAGGGATAAAGAAATGTTGAAAAAGGGAATAAAACTTTGGTCAATCAAACATAACATCCATTTTTGCACTAAAAGTTCGAAGGCAAAATTTTGGGAAATTCGTTGTAAACTGACCGAAACTCAAAAATGCAAATGGAAACTACGAGCTTCACTAAGAAAGAAACATGGATTTTTTGAAGTGTCGGTGTACAACGGTCCTCATACATGCATTCATGCCGATCTTACAACTGACCATCCACAGTTAGATTCCAATCTTGTTGCCCAAACCATTCGAAATGTCATCACAACTAATCATATGATGAAGATTTCATTAGTTAAAGAGATTGTGAATGCCCGCTTTGAAATGTCAGTTTCATACAAAAACGCTTATTTAGGTAAACAAAAAGCAGTCGCAGAGATATTTGGTAATTGGGAAGACTCGTATAAGGTTTTACCTAAATTTATGAAAGCGTTTCAAAAGTATAATCCCGGTACCGTAGCTTCTTATGAGACAACGCCAGTTTACGATGTGGTAGGAAATCCAGTGGGTGAGGTATTGAACATATTTTTCTTCACATTTAAGGCCGTTATTGATGCATTTCAGTATTGTAGGCCAGTTATCGCTATTGATGCTACTCACTTATATGGGAAGTATAAAGGTAAGATTTTGTTGGCCATGACATCGGATGCAGATAATCATGTTTTTCCCATTGGTTGTGCATTTGTTGCTGAGGAGAGTACAATTTCGTGGAGCTATTTTCTTTGTAACATTATGCAACATGTGATTAAAGAGCGCGTGAATATTTGTCTAATTTCGGATAGACATGCTGGTATTCTAAGTGCAATGAGAGGAGTTTGGCGTGGTCAAGGTTTTGTTCATCGATATTGTTCAAATCATTTTTTGGATAATTTTAAGAAAGCTTTCAAAGGAGATTCTGACTTACACAAGTTAGTGGAGAACGCCATTTGGGAATTACAAGAAATAAAATTGAAAAGAATCATGGAAGCAATAAAAGTTATGAATCCTCAAGCATATCAATGGTTGATAAAAGAGCCTGCGAAAAAATGGTCATATTTTCATGATAAAGGGAGGCGACATGGTAACATGACCACAAACATGGCTGAAATTTTCAATAATGTTTTAAAAGATGCTCGTAATTTACCAATCACTGCTGCTGTGAAGCTTATTTTCTATAAGTTGGTACACTATTTTTGCGAGCGGAAAAAGATAGTAATGGGGATGAGAAACAGCGGCACAAGATATGGTCCCAATATCCTCAAAATTTTAGAGAAACGTAGGTCGGACATTGGTCATACCAATGTTACTTTCGATTATGAAAGAGGGGTTTATTCCGTGTGTACAAGTTCAAGAAATTCCAGGGGAGGCAATACTCAAGTTGTCGACTTTTCACTTTGGCAATGCGATTGCGGTAAGTGGCAGAGTGATGGAATCCCTTGTTCACATGTGTTTTCCGTATGCGCTGCAAACCGTCTTGATTGGGAAGCTTACATAGTAAAATATTACAGTCTTGAATCATACGAAGGTATGTACTCGGCGCAATTTTGTCCTCTTGGGCATCAAGACTATTGGGATTCATGTGATAGATTATTTCTTCCGGATGTTACTCTTTTAAGAGAAAGGGATCGTCCAAGATCTAGTCGTATTCATAATGGTATGGATCAGTCGGAGAGACGAGCACTTATGAGATGTTCTAGTTGTCAAGGGCGAGGACATGATTGTCGTAAGTGTCCGTATCCAATACGTGGTCGACGCTTATGATTTTAGCTGTAGCTTCAACGAGACAATATGTATTTTGTACTATTTTTAATTTTCCGCTTGTAATTGTCTTTTTTAAGATGAAATATCTATATTTAATCTCAGTGTTTTTTCATACTGTTTTTTGAGAAGATAAACTGGTTTGTTAAGTATGAGAGTAAATAAATAAGTGCAATTAACATAAAAAGTAGAATGAACAACATAAATAAATAAGTGCAATTAACATAAATATATATATTAACATAAATAAATAAGTGCAATTTTGTTTTATTCGACGAGAGTTAGGCATGTTTGATGTGTGAAATATACATATATATATCATACTATTAATATAAGCCAACCCAACCATCTTGAGGCTGCCCAATTTTGCCTAAATTTTCCTTAAATGACGTCACTCAATTGAAATACATAAATAACTTAAAAAATATTATTTTTCACACATTTATATTCCAAACAAAATCGTTATGTATTTTTTATAAGAGTAAAACATTATGTTACTCTTTATATACGATTGTTAATTAATTATATTTAATCATTCGATAATTAAATTTTAAAAAAAATATTAAGTTTATTTGTCGGGATCATATCTATGCCACTACGTATCGCATACGCAACGCGTGGGCAACGATTACTAGTATATATATATTTGATTGATTTTATATATATTTAAGTATTTATATATTTTTTTTATGCCAAATCAGTGTCGTTAAAGTGCAAAAAATTCCTGTTCTGTAACCTATTTACAGTCGACCGATCGAAACATAAAAACGACCGATCGTTTTTATACAGACGACCGATCGTTCTTAAAAACGACCGATCGTTTTTTAGGTGTGCTCACTGGAACATTTTCGTTCCAAAACGACCGATCGAAACATAAAAACGACCGATCGTTTCAATGTTTTTCAGTGTTTATCTTTGAAACCCTAATCAAATTTTTTAAAATCCTCAAAAATTCCACAGCCTCTCTCTCTCAAAAATTTGTCCCATTTCTGAAAATTCTTCAAAAATCCATATTCTCTATATATCTATAACCCAATTCCTCTTATTATTCGTATCATCACTATCGATTCATTCCGTTTTTCTTAAAAACCCCAATTCTTCAAAAGCCCTAATTTTTTTCTTAAACCCAACAATTGTTCGAACCAAGAAAGCGACACAACCCCACATCGTTGATGAACAAGAGGACGACTACGTGCCTCCGTCCACTCGCCCCCGTGTTCCTCGCGGTCGCCGAACCGGCTCCTCCACCGCTCCACCATCGGGCCCCGGTGCCTCTTCCGGCTCTCTTCCTCCTCTCTATCCACCAACAATAGCTACAAGAGGTATATTATCTAACTTTACCATAGACATGGCTCTATTCCTTGAACGTTTTCCCCTTCTCATGCAAGATTTACACTTCCAAAAACTTGACTTTATTCTTACTCTAAAAGAACCTTTTATCGCTGAAAATGTCTATGAATTTTACCATAACCTAGTTCTTGATAGGGATCATGATGACGCACTCCGCTTGCGTTCATCATTTAACGGACAACCCTTCGTTTACGGTATAGACCGTTTACGAAATCTTCTACACCTCGATGCTGAGGGGGTGTACGAGCAAAGTGACAAACTTTGCGATATGCTCGATATCGTTAATTTTACCGATTTCAAAGATGAGCTATTTCATCCCACCCACAACAATCGCTCTAACAAATCCCACGGCCTTCTCTTTCGAAATAAATTAGCCTACCACATCCTCTCTCACATCGTCCTCCCTCATACTTTAAATTTCACGGATGTTACCAATGAGTACATCTTCCTTCTAGGGTGCATCCATCGCCGAGTCAAGCTTGACTTCGCGACGCTCATATTCTTTAAGATGGATTCGCTCAAAACGAAATCTAAGAATGGGCTACCTTACGGTGCCTTGATTTCGGCCATCTTAAAAGACCTAAACCTTGTTCCCGGTGGAACCCTTTTCAAGAACAAAGATAAACACATTTGGGACACCTCTTATCTTGCCCAAATGTCAATAAAATTCAACACTACCGCCAAGACCATTACTTGGTCCGGTAAACGGGTATCCGGCCCCGACTACACTCCTCTTTCCCCCGAAGAGGAAGAGTATGTCGGCCCTAAGGCCACACCGCAAGCCGCTCGTGAGGACGTGCCTATTTCCTCCGAGTCCCTTCCCCCGTCTCACATTCCTTCCTCTTCTCGTCCCACTCGAGGTCGAGAAAAAGTTCAAGTCGGATCTTCCAACCGTCCTCCGCGCACCGAACAATTCTACAAAGATCTATACATCGACCAATATCAAAATGCGCGACTCCACCGACGCATGTTTCGCTCCATGAACACAAGTCAAGAAGACTTGGATGAAATTGATAGGATAAGCGCCGAGCAACGGGCAAAGTTCTATGGGTATTTTCCCGATCTAGCCGGTCCCGACGATGAAGCCGACGAAGAGGACGACGCGACCTCCCACCGCGACTAGGCGGTTAATTTTTTTATGGTTTTGATGATGTTAAAGGGGGAGAAATACCCTCTTTTATTTTGCGTTGTATTTCCTTTGTTTTTCATTTTCTTTCGAACTACGTTGTTTTTGATGTAATAAGTAGCATACGCTTTGCATTTATGCTATGAATCTTTTTTATGTTGCTATTTATCATTACGTGTTAAATTGTATGACGTTGTGAGATTGCGTATTTATAATTCTAGAAATGCGATTTTGATGTTATTATAACTTGTGCGTATATATATAGTTGATTGGGTTATTTGTGTTGTTTTTAATTTGTGGCGATTGACCGTTTTTAGGCAAAACTATGGCCAATTTTTCGCTTGCATTTGATCGTTCGTTTTCCTTAATCGTTTAGCTTTGTTTAACTTCGTTTTAAATCGGATATTGTGACATTTACTTGTTTTAAATCGGATGTTTAGTAAAACGTCACCTACACATCTTGTACTAAACATATTAATTTACGACATCATTTTATGTGATAATACTAGTGCTATAAATATTTCGAAAAATCCGATCCAACACTCTCGTACTAAACATATTAATTTACGACATCATTTTTTAAGGGATCATGTTTTTATATATTTTTTGCCAAATCAGTGTCGAAAAGTGCAAAAAATTCTTGTTATGTAAATTGTTTACAGTCGATCGGTCGACTGTGAAAAACGATCGATCGTTTTTCAACATACGACCGATCGTTCTGAAAAAACGACCGATCTTTTCAGATCAAATTTCTTCCAGAGAGTTCACAAGAAAAACGACCGATCGTTTTTCAGAAACGACCGATCGTTTTAGGTATGATTTCTTCCAGAGAGTTAACAATAAAACGACCGATCGTTTTTCAGACACGACCGATCATTTTTAAGAAACGACCGATAGAAATGTACAAAACGACCGATCGTTTTTGATCGGTCGTTTTTCGGAAGTAGACCATTTTGGGAATATTACAGAAAGGTAGCCCATTCTGTGATTTTTCAGTCCCAGACAGGCCATTTCAGCAAAAAACTCAGAGAGAGGATGTGTCATGTGTGTGTGTTGGGTTGTGTTTTATTACGGGGTAATTCCCTCTAAGCAACTCATAACAACTTATATTACTCCTAGATATATTGATAAGTTCACATTTCTCATAGGTACCGCTTTTTAATTATTTAGTTTATTTACTAAATTGTCTTACAAACCAAAATATAATATATATATTTTATCTTTTTACAAACCCAAAAAAATAGTTTTTTATTTTTTTTTGTAATTTTTTTAAAATTTTGTGACTTTTTTTTTTTTTTTTTCATTTTTTGTGATTTTTGTGATTTTTGTGATTTTTTATAATTTTTTTGTAATTTTTTTAAAATTTTGTGATTATTTGTGATTTTTTCATTTTTTATAATTTTTTTGTGATTTTTTTATTTCTTTGTGATTTTTTTTATTTTTTTTTATTTTTTGTGATTTTTTGCATTTTATATAATTTTATATGAAATATGTGTATGACGTTTTGGTAAATAAAATAAATAATTAAAAAGTGGTATCTATAGGAAATATGAACTTATTTCTAACTTGCACAAAGTTGCACAAAAGTGCAAAGTAATCCAATCCAACCCGACCCAAATAATCCTGCACTTTTATCCAACCCGTATCGGATCGGGTCAGGCCAAAATCCGAAATTCTGCCATCTCTAGTCCTAGGCATACTCTTGTTTGGCACAAAACCAATTTAACTCTTGTTTGGCTATACATGCTAAACTATCTTCATAATTAGAATAATTTATTATTGAATAAAGTAGGACCGGTTCCCTGAAAAATAGACCCTGGAACCCTTTTATATGTCAGTTTCGCTCATTCAGATTCAGTTTTGTTTCACAAAATCAGTGGAGTGAATTTAAATTCTTCATTTTAATAAATCTCAAAGCATCAGATAGACGCTGCTATGAACAAATTTCACATCCTGCTTCCATTCTCGCATCCAGTCCCATCTCACACCTCACCATTCAGTGGTTATAGTTAACACAAATGATTGAACAAAATAGGTAAGATAGTGCAGAAACATTTCTAAAGGCAAATCCGAAACTAAAGTTATCTCAGACAGAAGTAACATAATCAAGAATTTGTAAAACTACCAAATCTAACCATAATTCGACTTATTTACACTTCTGTGAAAAGAAGCTACTATGAAAAGAAGCTACTATGAAAAGAAGCAAAACATAAAAAAACAAACCGAACTATCATTAACAACCAATAAAACCATCTACTTCGTAAACTTCATGCACATCGGTGCTTGTACACCAGCCAAAGACAATATAGCTGCTGGCACACCCCAAAGAGAGTCTCCACAAATAAGCCCCGAAGCGACAGCTGGTGCAAAATCTTGAGCCTTCTTCTTATTCTTCTTCTCCCAAACGAAAAGTATCAAGCTTCCCGCACACATATCAATAACGAAATAACCCCCAATATAAAATGGTATAGCCATGCACATAGGACTTGGGATGAACCTATGTATCCTATATTTGGTCTCGTATTTCTTCAAAAGCTCACGTACCGTATTAATCAGAATGGCGACAAAGAAAAATCCGATAGCAAGGGCTAGGCAATGCTTGGGTAACGAAGAAAACCCTTCGACTCCAAGGAGTGCTATATCTGTATTTAGGAATTACATAAGAATTATATTACTGTATATACTTATTATTGAATTAATAAGAAGCATTATCTCTACCCCACCCAAATGTATAGCTTCAAGGGACTGGTTGTAATTTCCAGTGTTTCCAGTTTCGAAACATGAAAAGCATAAGAGTAATAAGAGTGAAACACATTGTAAAGCATTAAAAGCGTGCGGTTTTCTTAGGTTTCAATCTAATTTTTTCCTTCACTCCACCAGCTAAAACGACTTTTGTAAGTTTTGAAACGAACATTTAAAAACACATGATCTAATTTTAGAAATTACAAAACCAAACCTCTGAGTTGGATTCTGCAATGTTACTACTACTAGATAAAATAACTAATGATCATTCTAACTGAAGAGAAAATTCACTTTTTTGGAGCTTTGAAGTAAGTTTTTTCAAACTGAATCATAAAGTCATATTTGTTTATAATTTACCTCGGTACGTTTCGGCGAAAGGCGCCTTATACGGCGGGTTCCCTAAGTCGTAGGACTTGTAAAAGAACCAAAAGACAAGCGGGGATATAACACAACCCATAGCAGTTCCAATAACTTGGCTAAAGAACATAGACCGCGGTGAGGCTAAAGTTAGGTAACCCGTTTTGAAATCTTGCATTAGATCAGAAGCTGTTGATACGATGCTCATCATTACACCACAAGATGCAAGACCAGCAATTACACCACCATCTCCGAGACCGACCCAACTGCTAAATATTATTATTGCGAGTTTTCCATAATTGGAGGCGAGCGACCAGTCGGTTAGACCGCACCCGTATGCGTTGCAAAAGGCAAGGACGGGGGCAATAATGTAAATTACCAAGACCTGGCGATGAAAATCAGGAAAAGGGAAAATTAGTACGAAAAACCTAATTCTTAGTTTCATTTTTTATTTAGCGATCAATCAGGATTTTTTTTATTGTAGTAAGGAATCTTTGTAGAAGAAACATCTAACAAAAAAAGGAAAGTCAAAACTTATTTTCAGTTTTTTATTTTTAATCAAAATCCAGATCAACTTTATTCTGGTGACAAATCTTACAACAGACTGAAAGTTTAGGATTAATCATAACAGAAATATTTAACAATAGACTTGGTAAAGTTAAATTGATATAAATGGCGTAAATGCATGAGTAATTTGTTTTTGGACTTCTTGTTCAAACAGACATGACAAAATTCGTTTGATTGAGCTGATCAGTTCGATAATATAGTCCTCACTTTACAAAATTTATCTAGACGATCCTCATACTTGGAGTTTGGATTCTTTGGCCGGCACTATCTATAGAGGACTGGAGTTACACTTATTTTTAGCCTCAGCTAGGAACTTTTAATAAATGAAGAAATATTAGGGGTAGGAGAGGTATTTATATTTCTTAGGTATTCCTGTAAACACGGTGTTGGTTAGTAGTTTTAAGACTTAATTATCAAAAACAAGGGGTAAAAATCTCTTTTGAAGTCTGAAACTAAGTGCTAAACATTAAGTTTCCCTCAATGTTTCAAAACCTGATTATGAGATAATATTGATTTGATATTGTTCTCTCTCTTTGACTTGTCACATTTCTCGTTCTAGCTAATCAAATTACTCTTTGGAATCAAAGAAATCAATAATAAATTTCTCAAAATGATTTGACATTACCTGGTACGATTTGAGTTGGGGGAACAGAATTGGCACGACGCCAATTGAGACACCGGCAAGGAGTACATATCCTAAGATGGCGACTATGTTGGGGATTTGGTCTTTTAGAAAATATTCTCGTCGTCTATTTTCATCGTAGAAGGTTATTTCATCGCTATTGGTATCGGCATCGTTTGAGGTAGATACTTTTGTTTTTGAATAATGTTGAGTATAGAGATCGTGCACTATGGCAAGCAACATGTAGACGAATTGGAAAAGACCGTCCCCAAGCATCATGGCAATAGCAAGGAAAATCTGCATATAGATGCATCAATATGTTAGTATTCAACTCAAGTTAAGTGCATACATCAAGTGATTTTTGGGCAACATGAATATAGAAGACTGGTTCTCATCAAAGATTCAAAAGGGGAAAAGACCAAAAAAAAAAACAAATGTATATAAGTTAGAGCTTAAAATAATTTGAAGACAAAGAAAGTAGCTTTTTAATAGCACAACTTATATCAAACAAATCTCAAAAAACATAGAAATTCCTATAAATAACTTTGAGGAAAAATGATCTTCATAAAAATAATATAGCTTTGATATTTTCAACTTATATGCAAAAACGAAATCCAATTTTTAACACTGTTCTTCATCAATCATGTTCAATTCAGCAGTGAACATTTCAAAATAGAGGAAAACATTGTAAATAACTTTCTTTTGAATTTGCTTTTGTGAATGAGGTAAGTTCAATCAAGAAGTTTCCCATACGTAATTGATTTATTCAAATTCTTTGTAACACAGTCTGATAATAAAATATAAAAATGTATAGATGAATGAAGAAACAGGTAAGATGTATATATATTACATACCCTGTATCCTTGTATGCCATGTACACTTTTTCCATCTAATTTATCGCTATACCAATGACCTTTCTTGCTTTCAATTGCGGGCCACATTATTCCCCATGAAAGAATTGCTCCAATTAGCAACGATACATTAACAATGTAAGGACATATCATCCCTACACCGACGTATGTAGCGGAAAAATCGAAGTTGAACCTGTAGTAACACAAAATCAACACGATCCACTTAGTTTCAGTGGTCAAGTCTTAAGAAATTCTGGAAGTAGAAAAGTTATGTCAACTCAAGTCTTTCGAGGAGGTCTATATATAAATTTCATTTAGGTTGCTGCATTTTTTCTAGAAAAAAAAATACTTCCTTGTCAAGACTGGATTACATGTAATGCTAGTGATTTGTAGCAAATATATTAGGACCCAAGAACGTTTGTCCTCCAGATTAATCGTACTTTTAAAAGTTTAACAAGCACTGCGATACTCTTGGAACTATATATGTTCCTTTTTGGTTGCATCCTTGAAGTAAATAAGCTGTTTGAAGTTAGGGGAAGAAAGAATAGGTTCATTAAACTTACTTTTTTTGAATTCTTTATGTAAAAAGATCCCAAACCACTATGATTTTAAATGGTCAACAAAATGCAGTTCAGCTTTGAAGCAAAAAAATTAAGTATGTGAGCGTAAAAATTGCAACCAAAAGAGGCCTAATAACATAATACTGTTTTTTTTCTACAACAGGGGAACAAAGAGCCACTGAGTTAAGTGTAAAGGTCTTACCTTTTATCCAAGGCTTTGAGACCAAACGTCGGAAAGCTACTAAAACCACATCCATCAGCAGCTGAGTAGAACCACTGGAAACATGCGCTTGCAAAGCTCCCACAAAATGCATAAACCAGTGAGGTCACTTGTTTCCTTCATCGAAATAGTTTATATAAAAGATTATTAGCAAGAGCGCAAAAATAAATTTTTAATGTCAAGAAGCACAAGTTCTAAGCTGTATACTCCAGTGTTTTAAAAAACGCTAAGATGATCAAAACGTTTTTACGAAACATTATTTAACGATTTTCTATATAAGAAAATTTGAAATATTTCAAATATCTAAAAGCGCTAAAAATGCTAGTGATACGCTTAAAGCGCTAAAAGCGTCGCTTTGAAACGTAAAAATAAACTTTTTATAGTATAAAAATATACATATTAGAAATATCTAGTATACATGCATAATATATATTTTGAAGGAATTATTCAACGATTTTCTATATAAGAAAATTTGAAATATTTCATAAATAACAAAAAAATACGGATTTAAGTCTTTTATTACTTCAAAATTTTCAAATGTTGTAGTTCGTCAAATGAGCGATTAAGTATCACTAGCACATGTGGTAAAATTTGTTAGAAATTATGTTTTTCGTGAAATTGTTAACCCTAAATCAGCGTTGTTTTCGTAGTTTTTTAGACAAATATAAAAAAGTACCAAGTCCTGAAAAAGCGTGATAAAAGCGCAAAAAACACACTAATAGCGCTTTACCAGCAAAAAAATGAAAAAGCGTAGGCATTTTTTTTAGCAAATAGCTTTATCGAGCTTTTAGCGCTTTAAAGCGCGATTTTTAAAACACTGCTATACTCTCATAAAAAACAATGAACATAAATCACATACACTAGCTCCAATTGGTAATTCTGGTTGCGAAATTATAAAGATTTCACAACTGGTATTGTTTTACTATAAGAGAATTCATTGGACATCTTGGGCATATATTTTTCCCAAGTCGTTGAGCATACAGTCACCTCGCAGTTTGTTACTAGATGGTAAGAATAAAGTCCAGAAAGAATGAAAGAAAAACATAAAGCAAACATCAAAACTTGCTATTTTTTTTAGGTGAATAGCAAAGATGATATACGGATTGTAGTATTGTACGTAGTTTTGATCTTCTAGCCTATATTTTTTCTCATAGATCGCTATATGTATAAACACGCATAGGTCTTAATACCAATAACATACAACAACATAAATGACAATAATAATAACAACAATAATAACAACAACAACAACAACAACAATAATAATAATAATAATAATAATAATAATAATAATAATAATAATAATAATAATAATAATAATAATAATAATAATCGCATAAATGCTGCAGGTTCTTACTTTGCTAGCTTGGCTCCTTTAGGAGTGTGAAAGCTGTTTATAAGATATGCAGTCGCAGTTCCACTTGGATATGAAAGTTTATACTTCAATATCATCATCTGTTTGAAAAACAAAAATGGGTTGTTTTGTTAGTCATGAGAACTGGAAGTACTAGATAACACTCATTGGTAAAGCATTAGTATCATTTACCTTTCTTAAGGGAACTATCGAGAAGAGTCCAACAAAGCTCACAACGAAGAGGAAGGCAATCATCCATCCCAGAGAGAGATCTTTGACATTGTTCGGGGTGTTCCCTGCGCCTGACTTAGCAGCAACTTTTGCAGTCATTCCTAGTAGATAACTTGCTGTGCCACCTGATTATTTTCATCCAATGATTGAAGGAAATTAATCAGCTCCAACAAGTAAAAGAACAAGTTTGTGTCTATCGTTTATACTGACTTCTTTACATTTAGGTTTCAATGATTAGTTCAAATAGCAAAAGCTTAAAACGTTTTCACAAGCACCCCCCACATACTATATTGTTTACTCAATAACTATTAAGTAAAACACTTAAAGAGTCCGTATAACACACGTTTTCATTCTATCTATGATTATCTACAGGAAGCCAGTGTACTTAATTGTGCACGATCACCGTCTTTATACTTGTGTGAATGGTAATTTGAGTACAAATATAAACTATCAAGTACATTTAACCCTCCAAACTTATCATCAACAACTTTATACTTTAAAACTTATTACGAGAGATCTATATGGCTTTAAATTAAAGAATAAACGCAAAATTTCAAAATCTAAGAACTCATTGTCACATATATAATACTTCGTACCAAACCATTCAGTTCTGATTATAAAAATTATCGTAAATATATAAGATCCAAGATCACTCTTTAAAAAAAAGTTTATTTTTACAATTAAATTTCTTTTGAAGCTTTATAGATCACATAAGAAGTTTCGCTAAACATTATCATATGATCATATGGAATCCTAGTTCCGTTTTCATATTTTGGATAAACCCCGATTCATTGAACTAAGAAGCATCATAATACTTGTTGAATATAAATATCTACACAAATCAATGCAATCATGCTGATGCTAAGTACTCTTAAATATGTATCTACAAATATATTTTTATATCTGGAAAATCCATAATAAATTCATCTAAGAAAGCATTACACCATGTTTAAATAAATATTTAAACATATATTTCTTCATATTCTGGGAAAAAATAACTTAGCTTTCTATTTATTGATACACATATCTATGAGTCTATGACAAGCATAAAAATAGAAAAGCAAAAATACATACAAGCAAAAACAAGATAACTATTTAAAAAATCTATATAAGAGAAAAATTAGAAAGTATCAAAGAAAGAAAATAATTACTGCTAAAGGCGATGCCCGAAGACGCAACCACACACGTCTGGATAACGGTGTTTTCTTGGCGAGTAAAGGGTTGTTTCAATAACCCAAATTTGTTGAGTAAAGCAGTGTATGCCTTTAACATAGCAAACCCTAGTAGACCCGCAGCAACATTAAGAGACGGTACCACCCCGGTTGTTAGGTTGAGCTTACAAACTATGAAACTAAAAACTAAGCTGAGTATAGCACTTGCAAACACCGCCCTCAATGTAATCTGCTTTGTCCATGACGGCACTTTCTCCTCCTGCACCTTGAAGGAGGACGCCGTCTCCTCTTCGAAAACTTCAATATCCATCTTTCTCTTGGAGAAAGATTTCTTGAAGGCGAGAGAGATATTTCTAAGAGGGTTTCAATATATTATTGGTTAGCTACAATGGGATATAATGATGAGATTGTCTGATTCGTATATATAGAGAAAAATCATGGAATCCTAATCCGTTTAGGAGACTAAGGAATAATGATGATACTTGTGTGATTCGTATATAATGATGAGACTTGTGTAATTAAAGAATCCCTTTTCAATAGGAAGAGATGGTCAAATTAAAACAGAAGTCTATAATACAATCGACTATATGAGTAACGTACTAGTGTCAATTTTAAAAACTCAAGAATATGCCTTTAAATCTTTATTTATTTACTTTTCAAGTCTGCATAGCTATTAACCAAAACATAATATTAGTTAAATTATTAAAAACATAATTTTAATTAATAATTAATAAAAAACAAAAAATATCATTCATTACTTATATTTCTTTCCTCTCTCTGCTCCTTTCACTCTCTTTACTCTCTATCTCTTCCTCTCACTCTCTTTCCGATATCTCTCCTACTCTTTATTCCTCTATTCTATATCTCTCTCATCATGCTTCTCTCTCTCCGATCTCTCTCACCTTCTTATTTTTTTCGATCTTTATCTGCTCCTCACTTTCTCTTTGGTGGAAATTGAGATGGAGGTATTCGTCGGATGGGCCGGCGAGAGTATAGAATAAGGTTAAAACTCGAAATTGATGCCGACGGATATACGGTCGTCGAATGAGAGGCTCACGACGGCGACATGAAAGTTCGAGATCGGATGACGGGTAATTGTTAAATTTGTTAAGTAGTGTATAAGATTGAAAAATAAGTGTATGAAC
The DNA here is from genome assembly GCA_963682055.1 of Primula veris. NCBI lineage: Eukaryota > Viridiplantae > Streptophyta > Magnoliopsida > Ericales > Primulaceae > Primula > Primula veris. Next base: position 13,440,883 of record OY821743.1, on the reverse strand, counting down.
TCTGTGAATTAAATGTATGTAGTTGAAAATTATTGATATAAATTATGTAAATAAGTATTTGAATTCTGTAAATTGCGATATGAACTTTACGAATCATGCTATGAACTTTTAAAATAAGTATAAGAACTTTTGGAATAACGGTATAAAAATATATAAATTAAGTTATGAACTTTTGAAATAAATATATGAACTTTTGAAATAAAGATATGAACTTTTGAAATAAATATATGAACTTTTGAAATAAAGATATGAAATATACAAATTAGTGTATGAACTTTTAGCTATGTTTTTATTAATTATAAATTTTTTGGGTATGTTTTTGTTAATTTAATTTCAAAAGTATTATGTTTTGTTAATTTATACCTTTTTTTTAACAAACACGCAAACTTTCATTAAATAAAACGGGACCTAAGTCACCTGACCCAGATGACAACGTATAACTGCTAAATTACAGAGAAACCTTTCCGTAAACTGTCATCTATCAACAAAATTACACTTTTGGAAAGATAACATGTTATTTTTGTTTTTGTTACCTGTACTAATATTCCATTTCGTTTTTGAGTCTCATATTACCATTTTTTTCTTTCGTTTCCCTCTACTTACAAACTTTATTTTTTTTGAAAAGTAGGTGTGAAATAATAATTAACAGAATTAACAACACGTGCTGTCACGTGACCCATTTTCATTAACGCGTTAACAATTTGTTTAAATCACGGCCGGTTCGACGTTTTTTTACACCTAAAACGTACTTTTTTTTTGCACATTTTTTAAATTTATCCAACAATTTTTTTAACTTGGCCCCTTAACTGACAACATTTGCCCATGTCATTAACGGAAATGGATCATGTGACAGCACGTGTGTCAATTCTGTTAAGTATTTCACACCTGCTTTCCAAAAAAAAAGATTGTAAATAGAGGGAAGCGAAAGAAAAAAAATATTAGTATATGGCTCAAAGACGAAATGGGGTGTTAGTACAGGTAACAAAAACAAAACAAAAAACGAAAGACAACTAACTTAAAAGTTAACTAAACACCCAAACAGCTAACTAGACCTATCTAGCCAACTGTAAAGTTAGCAAAATTGAGTTAACATAGTTAACCCCATCAAGTCTGCATAGCTCTCTTATTAGTTTACGTATTTTTTTCTTTGTATTAATTTCCTCAAATGAGATTTCATCTCTCATTGGAAAACTGAAAAACACCTACCTTAGATACTCGACATCTAAAACAGCGAAGTGTTTATTTTCGCACACCATGCGGTGAATTCTATACACACAAGTGATCTACAATCGGCATCAAAGTTTAAACATTTCTACTTGTCTTCACGGTAAATCTTAATTAATTCCTTAAAAGCCATCTCCCTCAAGATTTATAGTAACCCTAATGAATATTGAATTCAATTAGGTTTTGCCCGTCATCATTTCGTTTATATCGTATTCACACTCGTCTATCTTTCTTTTCTCACTTTGTAACACATACGTTTCTTTGATTTACTATGTCCAAATTTAGTTATCTACTATAAAAACAGTGCATTTGAAATGTAAATAACTCGTATCAAAATTGTCAAATAACAAATTTAAAAAAAAAAATCATTTAACAAATTAAATTTGACTATGACAAATTAAAGTTTTTTCAAATTTGAAATTTCATCCATTTAGTCACAGAAATTATGTGAGGGTTTTAGTTTAATTAGAAGAAGGAAGATATTAAGAGCATGTAAGTTTTATAGGAGATGAAATCTAACTAGGGGAGGCTTTTATTTTCCTACTTAGAAGAACCTATTAGGGATTGTGCTATCAAACAAACACTGATCAGATGACTATAATTATTGGGATTGAGATTCCAATTAAGGATTTTTATTATTATTATGCAACGTTAATTACATCAGGCTTATTACTCCTTGAACAATCAAAGTTGCAAACAAATAAGGCCTTAACATGCTATCGGGATACACTAAGGACACGAAATTGCAAAACGAACGAAAAAGATCAATATTCTTAATGAACATTAAATTAAAACGAACAGGAGAAATCTAGCAATTATAATTTATAAGTAAACAATTGTTTGAACAAATATAAGTGGTGATGCTTAAGTATAATTTTTGAACAATTTTAGCAAGATCAATAATGATTTATACCGCCTTTCTCTTTCTTTTAAGGACTTACTTAACCAAATATAAGTGTGATGTTTAACTTATAATTTTTGAACAATAATGATATCTTTCGAATTATAAGGTAAAGGTTCTAAGTTGTTATTTTTTGTTTAGGTGTAAAGGCCTAAACAAATTATTAATAACAAAACGAAATTAAACATGAACACAGATTGTTCAGTTGGAGTTTTATTGAATTAGCTTTCTACTTCAAATTTTGTTGACCGTATGAACTATCATTTTTGTACTTATAATTCAATGTGATAGCTCGGATCCGTTTTTTTTACTATTTTGTCTTTGATGCAGTAGTTTGCAACTGATTAGTTGTCGCTACAAGAAAAGGTTTGTTTACTAACAAAATATTATGATGGTAAATAAAGATTTATGTTGTTAAAATTGATTTAGTGACAAAATAGCAACATAAGAATTTATCTTGGTAAATTGTTTGTGGCTAAATTTAACAACATAAATATTAACAAAGCAAAAAAATATCAACATAAATTGATGTCGGTAAATTCTCAACTTTTGACCTTAAAAAATGACACATTTGCAACATAAAAGTTTAGTGTTGCCATGGTGTTGCTATAATTATATAAATGTTTTCGATTCTATTTTCTATTTTATGTTGCTAATATGTTGGTAAATATGATATTATATTTAATTTTATTATAATCAATTACAAATAATAAATACATTTTTCACAAAATTGTGTCAAAAAAACAGTATTTCAAATCAAATAAATTTAGAATAATGAACAAACATTTAACTTAAATTGCACAATAACAGTTCAAAGGGTCAATTAATCATCACCAAATACATACATACTTCTTCACAGACTATATACTACCCAAAATATTACCCAAGTTACATAACATACATTCAAGTCACTTTACCAATCACTGGGTGCGCCAAAGTATAATACCAACAACGGCCGTTGTGCCAAAATACTACCAAATATCCACACACAAAAAAAAGAATACTTTTTCTCTAATCATCTCCTAAACATTCTCGTCCCCTGGATTTCGATCTAAATCTGTAGCCTCGGGCATTGTTGGAAAGTACGTAAGCAAGTCTTGCGTCCAGAGAAGCATATCATGTAGATGAGTCAATAGAGGCTCGACCTCTTTCCTGATTTTTTTGTCCCATGCTTTCGTTACTCTTCATAATTAGCAAAAAATCATGGGACTATTTCTTGTACTGTATTTGAAGTAATTCTTTCCGAGTTTTCTTCATAAGCTGATGCATACGAAGCTGAGTTGACAACATCCGAGTTTGTGAGCCAATACAGACCATTATCATTGCTTTTGCCGCCTACAATCTCCAAATAAATTCCAACCTCGTTAGGTATAAAGTACACATAAAATTATTGCAAGAGTTTAATCTTTCTCGCCTTAAAAGCAATTAACAAAGTATACTGAAAAAACTATATTGAAAAGACAACTTATGAGCTGCTATCTTTCTCAACTCCACTATATTACCAAGTCACTACTCCCACTAGGAATTAATAGCTGAAAGAGCTTAACGTATGACATCATCCTATAAATAAATGACTCGTTTAGTATTTCTTACCTCGACATTGTATCTGTTTAAGAAATCAAATAGATCATAGAATCAGAAAATCTTAGGTTAAAGCTGGTCTAGCAAGTGCAGTTAAATTTTTTAAGCGTAAAATCAAAAAGATTATCTAAAAGTTGAAACTTGCAACTAAACAAGGCTAAAGCTTAGATGGCAACATACCATGTTACTACCTTCAAATACTACACAGTTGTCATCGACTCGTACTGAGTGGAACCCTTCCGAACAAACGAAAAACATCTGCACACATTAAAACCCACTTTTACATAACAGCTTTTAAAAGACAGAAAGACACTACAGAGCCATGCGATCCATAACAAATGATTAATTAATTTACAAGTAATCTCGTTTGAAGGACACTCTATCAACTAAAGTCTGAAAAGAAATGAAAAATGATAACCCTTTTTTGCAAATTTCAAGTTTGAGATAAAACCCTCACACAATCCACGTCATCAAACATCAATGTGTCCAGACTAATATATAGACATGTTTATATATCCAAATAGATTTTGAGAGTCGAAACTTGAAGTTAACTCTTTTCTACAGAACATTAAACTGAACTCACATTTTTTGTATTTTTTTGGCCCCTTAAGCGTACATGAAAATATAGTAGAGCAAGTAGCAGCTAGAACTGAGACATCATTTATTTGCTTTACTTATTATTGAATTACCTTTATTTATTTCACTTAAAAGTAGGCTAAAAAACTCACTCGAATAACTGTGAATGTTCTGTATCTTCTTTAATTTTGTCACAAACCTCGCCAATTGTTGGATTCTCAAAGAAAAACCAAACCCACCTAAACCAAAAAAAATTATAAAAAGCAAAAACAAACTAGATCATACAAATATCAAACACCGTTAATCAACTAATCACTTACTGGATTCGCCAATAATAACAAAAATCACTTAAACCAAAAAAGTTATAAAAAATAGATTATACAAATACCAGAACACCTCTACTTTGCTTAACCATCTACTGGAATTTCAAATTAGAACCAAATTCACCTAAACAAAAAAAAGTAAAAAAAGAAAGAGAGATTGTACAAATAACGAAACACTTTATTTTTCTTCACCATGTGCTGGGTTCTCAAGTATGAACTAAACCCACCTACAGCATGGATTTTTTTTATTTTAAAAGCTCATAATAAAAAGAGAAAATCAAACAAATATGAAAATACTTAGAACTTGCTTCACGATATGATGGGTTCTCAACCCCCAATTTAGTACCTTACCTGGAGTCATATTTGTACGGGTTAATTATGGTTAGCTGACATGAGTTTTGGCCAATTTTAAGATTAGTGACCCAACTTTTAAAAATTCCGTTTTAGTGACCTAAATTTATAGTTTGATTTGTTTTAGTGACCCGCCGTTACATTTTTTGGATGAAAACCGTTTTGAAGTTTCAATTTGGTCTGTATAGTTTAAAACTTTACGATAAAACGCTTAAAAATTGTAGAAATTACACACTAATATAAACACACTTAAATTATAAACTTATATAAAACATGTGTTTAAGTGGGTTGCACAATTAGCAAATAAAATGAATAAAAGTATCGAACACCATATAAATTGTATTAGTGGGGATGATATACATATATCTTTACAAAGCTAATGAATTGAAAGGATAATCACTAACAATTCAATTTTAATAATTTATAAAAAAATTTATTTCTTCACGTATAATTAAATATATAAAATAATATCAAAACTTTTTAATATCATCCTAAATAAATAAATTTGGATCTAATAAACCCAATTTTGTATGGGTTAGAATCTAATTAAATTTTATTTTATTTTAGCATAAGACTAATCAATAAAAAAATCCATACATTTTTAATAAGTTTAATAATGAACTTACATAGCAAAAAAAAGAACGATTTAGCTTATATTTATTAGTTTGTAGCACGTTGTTTGATAATTTTATATCATTTTTAAATTTGCATTTATAAAACTTACTTCTTTTTTTTCAGTTTACATATGAAAATATAACTTCCAATTGATAGTTTTATAAGCTTTCATATAAATATTTTTATATAAGTGTGTAATTTGTATAATTTATAAGCGTTTATCGTAAAGTTTTAAACTATACGAACCAAATTGAAACTTCAAAACGGTTTTCATCCAAAAGTGTAATGGAAGGTAACTAAAACAAATCAAACTATAAATTTAGGTCAATAAAACGGAATTGTTAAAAGTTGTGTCATCAATGCTAAAATTGGCCAAAACACATCAAACCATAATTAACCCTATTTGTAGAGGAAAAAACAGATAATTTAGGCTCTGTTTGTTTTGTTGTAAAATGGGGGTAAACAAACATTTACGGGTAAAATAGATTTTCTGGGTGATTGGTTTAACGTAAAACATTTTTTTTGGGAAAACTTTTCCCACATATCCAGTAAAATTGGGGGAAACGATTACCCCGCAAATAAAGTTGTAAACGGTTTACGGAGCCTCTCTCTATATTCTTTCTAATACTAGTATTATAACTATTATTAATTATAGGTCTATTCTTTCAAAATTATTTAATAATTAGTCCAATTCTATCTACTAACCAATAAAAAAAAAGAAAAAAACACGAAAAATTCTAAAAAATAAAAAAAATGGAAAAAAAATTTAAAAAAAATCTAAAAAAACCCAAGAAAATTTGAAAAAGCTAAAATCTAATTAACCAATAAAAATATAAATAAATAGGAAAAAATCTAAAAAATAAAACAAAAAATTCCGAAAAAATTTAAAAACCCCAAGAAAATTTGAAAAAGCTAAAATCTAATTAACCAATAAAAATATAAATAAATAGGAAAAAATCTAAAAAATAACAAAAAAATGGAAAAAATAAAACAAAAAATCCGAAAAATCTAAAAAACCCAAGAAAATTTGAAAAAACTAAAATCTAATTAACCAATAAAAATATAAATAAATAGGAAAAAATCTAAAAAATAACAAAAAAATGGAAAAAATAAAACAAAAAATTCTGAAAAATCTAAAAAACCCAAGAAAATTTGAAAAAGCTAAAAAAAGTCAAGAATATCTTCTATACTTATAATTTTATGAGTTTATATGTTAAAAAATTATAAGTTATTATAAGTGACGTATATGAAATAAAATATGTGTTTAAGTTAAGTTTACTATACATGTTGACGAAGTTCCTTTCAGAAAAGTAGATGAACTTTTAGCTTTTTTCCTGTCAAAATAATTGTGATTTTAATCACTAATGTTTTTAAACTTTCACGAACTTATTCATTTTTATGACTTTTAGTTAATTTTTGTGACTTTTAGTTAATTTTTGATGTTTTTCATCTTAAAATATTTTGTTTAAAGTATCAACAATGTTTATTTATTTATGCATCGAATTTGTTTAATTTAAATAACTAATAGAATTTTGAATTTCAATAGAATTCCCATGGGAAACTTTTGACGCACCAAACACCCGTAAATAAAATGCAAACAAAACTTTGCACCGTAAAACTTTACCCGAAAAATATTTTCCTTCCGTAAATATTTTACTACGAAACAAACAGAGCCTTAGAGATGAAGACAGAAATTAACATTCAAGCAATTAATCAATCTGAAGTAATAGGAAAGCAAAACCGAAACCTTAGAGGGAGAAAACGATCATCAAGCAATACCCCAGACTTATAAAAAAAACGTAATTAATCTGAACCACTAATCCAATAACTCTATATTATGCTCATTATATGTTACTAAACAAACCATCAATTCAATTACTTCATAGCAAGAATGAGAAAATTACATGTGAAAAAAGTTTAAAACTTTTTAGGATTAGGGAAATCAGTGAGACAGAGGGGGTTAGAATGAAAATTCCAAACAACTAAAGACTATTTTCTCTAATCAAAAGATACAAATACAACTAACTATCGTTCTAAAACATAAAAATAAAATTAAGTGAAGAATAGATATATTAATAGAAGTAGTAAAGTACAAAATAGTATGTGACCAATTAAAAAGAGAAATATAACCACCAACCTAAAGGGGAAGATGATTGTTGAAGAATATATATGAGTTTGAAATGGTGAATTGGGAGAACGAATTAGAGATGTGTCCTCCGTTTGGTTGCAAAAGAGAGATAGAGAGGAGAAGAGTCTAGGGTTTCATTAAAGTGTTTTTGGGGAAAATAACTCTTAATACATTACATTGGAGCCAAAATTATTCGACAAAAACAGAGCGCAACTTTTAATTGGCAAAACAAATAAGTTGGGATATAATAATGTATGGAAAATATTTAACACTCAGTTGCTTTCGAGCCAAAAACTAATGGAATTTGTAATTTTATCATAAAACAACAAAATATATTGAACATATTTATAAACTAAACATAATATTAACATACTTATAAACTAAATATGATTTTAAAATATTTATAAACTAAACATAAATTGAACATATTCTTATAAAAAAAGGGATCTCGGGCTTTCACGCTTCATCAAGAAACTAACCCATTTCGTTTTTAATCTCATCACTGTCACACCACCCATCATTCATTCAAGTCAATATATATAGAACATGATGAATAGTTTTGTATTTATTCTTATTTGCCTTCATCATGTATGTTTGTCAAATCATATTGGGGGTTAGGAATCAATTAACAAACCAGGATCAATATGCGTGCTACTAATTCCATGTTCGATTACTTCTTCATCTTATAATTGTTCGGGCATACAAACTCGAAAGGCAAGTGAAAAGTGATATATTTTTAACACTGCAAACCATCAACGAGTCTTTATATGTCCTCCTATTGCTCTATTTCTTGATCGCGGCTCATCAATTGATACCATTTTGTTGTTCTCAGGTATGACACATATTGCAGTTTCATTGTTTGCATAGCAAGTATAGACTGGTCATACTTTGGATATCGAGGTTTTATGTTAATATCAAGGAGATTGTACTGCTTATGAACCTTATTACCTTTTGAACTTGGTCAAACCATTCACACTTTAAAGATGACCATTCTTTTAATAGATTCTTGATGAATGATGATACTCTCATTCAATGATATCTATTAAAATGTTGTAATAGTCATTCGATGATGAATGATCAAATTACGTCGGTGAACCTTTAAATACGAACACCATTATTATTTGCTAGTATTTTGAATTCATACTATATTGTATGAAACTTATATGCGATGACAAATTATACTAATACGATTTGACGTTTTTTAATGGGCTTTAAGTGAGGGCCGAAATGAACTCATCGTGATGTAAGAACAAAAATTGTATATAACTAAGTGGTAAAAAGAATAATACTTACAAAATATTCAAACAATTAAGTGAAATTATTGTCAATCTTTTTTTTTTTTGCAATTGTGACGTTGAATTGTTTAGCATGTTCTTGCTAATAAATTATCAACATAAACAATTGTGATGTTGAACTGTTGCTAGATTTTCAGCAACAAATTTTTATGTTGTTATTTTTGGGACCGATTATGTTGCTATTTTTGTTGGTACCATGTTACTAATATCAGGCAAAAACATCAGTAACTCATTTAGTAACACGTTTATCTTGTTGCTAAACAAATATTGCTGAAATGTTAAAATTTTGTTGCTGAACGTCCTAAGCTTAGTTATGTTGCTATTATGTCACTGTTATGTTGCAATTTAGCAACATAAATATGTGTGTTGTTGTTTTATGTAAGTAAATTGATATTTTCTTGTAGTGTGTTGAGTTTGTCTGTTTCGATGTCACGATTGAAAGTGTTTTAAATGGTGTAACTGTTGTTGATATTGTTTTTGTTTTGACGTTCGCCGTAGAACTGAAAGCTGTACCAACCGAAATAGTTGCAGTTTTTAAAGTTAAGAATGACAATTTTAATCTCTCTTAAAAAAAAATCAGATCTCATAGACATACTCTTGTTTGGCACATGACACCCATTTAACTCTTGTTTGGTTATATATAAACTATCTTATCATTAGAAAGTTCATTTATTATTTGATTGAGCCTTTTCAGTGGTCGGAGTATTAAGCCCGTCGACCAGAAAACAAAAAAGAAGTACATAGATACTGGAACTCTTTTACATGCCAGTTTAATTCATTCAGAATCGGTTTTGTTTTACAAAATCAGTGGAGTGAATTTAAATTCTTCATTTTAATTTATCTGAAAACATCAGACTTATTTTAGTTATAACAATTCCGCATCACATGAACTTATTAAACAGGAAACCGTTTTAGATTCATTAAATTGACATTTTGACACTACGGACAATTTTTTACATTCTGCTTCCAGTTATCTCATCCAGTCACCTCTCATATAGCAAGCCAAACATCAGAATTAAACGAAATAGGTAAGAATAGTGCGAACATTCATGTAAAACACTCTCAAATCTGAAACTAATAATATCTTAGACAGCAATAACATATTCGAGAATTCTTAAAGGGAAAATTGGTGTTTAGTACTATTCTATATACTTAATTAGCAATAAGTAGTATAGAAAAAACTGTATTTCTGTTTAGTCTATTTTAATAATAAAAAGACTCAAACATCCTTATAAATTTCAAACCTGGATAATATTACATCCACACTAAATACATAATTTTAAATTCTTTCCCCAAATTTATCATGCTCCTAAAATTTCTCATGGCTATCTTATTTTAAAACACCCGATTTATATCATTTATTATCATTACACGGCATCTGCTTAATTAATTTAGTTTTATCCTGTGAAAATATATAATAGCTAGTTTTCTATAATATTAGATCAATGTCGTTATATTTTCTAGTATCATGTTAAAATTATTCGTTTCATTAGATTATGTATATTGTTTAAACTATGTTTTGTGCTCTATCAAAATTCATACAACTAAATAATGTATTCTATTAAAATTAATGAATTGTATACTATCAAAACTGTAATTGTATGATGTGAAAAAAAAGGTATAACTAATTTAGTTGTAGGAAAATTTTATATTTACTATAAAAAAAGGTATAAGTAATTTAGGTGCAGGGAAATTTTACATTTACTATACAAAATGAGTGTCATCTACGGCCATCTAATTAATTTCTCAAATAAAATTATGGGATTTGAATCATTTGGGATTTTAGTGGGAGAGAATATGGGGATAAATCTTATTATTGGGAGAGAAATTATAGGATATATCTAACAAACTAAATTGTAGGAAAAACCAGGGCATAATAGGTAAATTTTAAAAATGATTTGAAAAAAAAGACTAAACACAAAGTAGTTCAAAATGTGGAATTTTCACTAAATAAGTATGAAAAGTTATATATAGAGCTAATTTTTCCATTATTAAAACCACCATAATTCGTTTTTTTGTAAATCTGACTACCATGTAAAGAAGCAAAACATAAAAAACAAACCGAACTATCATTAACCACCAATAAAACACTCTACTTTGTTGTTTGTGAGGCAGATAAAAACTTCATGCACATCGGAGCTTTTACACCAGTCAACGACAATATAGCTGCTGGCACACCCCAAAGAGAGTCTCCACAAATAATCCCCGAAGCGACAGCTGGTGCAAAATCTTGAGCCTTCTTTTTATTTTTCTTCTCCCAAACGAAAAGAATCAAGCTTCCCAAACACATATCGATAGCGAAATAAGCCCCGAGATAAAAAGGTATAGCCATGCACATGGGACTTGGGATGAACTTATGTATCCTATATTTGGTCTCAAATTTCTTCAAAAGCTCACGAACTACGTTGATCAATATGGCGGCAAAGAAAAATCCGATAGCAAGGGCGAGGCAATGCTTGGGTAACGAAGAAATCCCCTCGACCCCGAGGAGTGCTATACCTGTATTTACATAAGCATTATATTGTCAAATCTACCTAAGGAAAAAATAGTAAGAAACATTATCTCTACCCATCCAAATGCATAGAAAATGCTTCAAAGGACTGGTTGTGTAATTTCCAGTGTTTTGAAACCCGAAAGTATAAGCGAAAAAGAGTAAAAAGGCAAAGCGTAGAAAAACCCAGAGAACACTTAGACTAATTTCCATCAAAGTATTTTTTTCCGTCAACAACAAAAACCAGAGAACACTTAGACTAATTTCCATATCAAATTCTGTCCCTCGCTAATAATGAAAAGGAGATCAAACCACAGTTTCAGAAATTACAAAAATAGCCCTTCCGAGTTGGTTTTCGCAATAAGAATAAGAAGTAATGGTCATTCAATATATATCCTTTTAGTAAAACGTGAAAATAAATCTTAGAGCATCCATGAGAATGCTATTATTTCAAAGATAAAATTGGTAGCTAATAATAAACATGTTTTTACTTCACAATAGTATTGTTAGCGAGCCTTTAAATTTAATGTTTTTAACAATCTTGTTAAATTTAACAATAAAATTAATGGATGACGAGACAATTTTGCTTGACCCAACTCTTATATTAACTTCTACATTAAAGGAAAATAACATATTCTCTTTTTCTTTTTTATTTACAATAAAACTATTCGTTTACTAAATCATTTTTTATAATAAATTATTAGATAACTTTGTTATAAAAGTGCACTGGCGTGAGACTTAAAATGGTGGTTAATGTTAACATACATATGTGTTATTTAACATGCCTAAAAAAGAAACACGATCTTTTTCAGCTTAAAGTAAGCTTTTTATGGCAGACAATCAAAATAAGTAATTTGTATATAATTTACCTCGATACATTTGGGCATAAGGCGCACTGTACGGCCCTTCCTGGTTCCCTAAGTCGTAGGCATCGTAGAAGAACCAGAAGACAAGGGGGGAAATAACGCAACCCATAGCAGTTCCAATTACTTGGCTAAAGAACATAGAACGAGGTGAGGCTAGGGTTAGATACCCGGTTTTAAAATCTTGCATTAAATCTGAAGCTGTAGATACAATACTCATCATAACACCACATGCCGCTAGGCCAGCTATTACGCCACCATGTTCCAAACCGACCCACATGCTGAATATTATTATTGCAATTTTTCCATAATTGGAGGCGAGCGACCAGTCAGTTAATCCACACCCGTATGCGTTGCAAAAGGCGAGGACGGGAGCTATAATGTAAGCTACCATGACCTGGCGATGCAAATGAAGGAAAAATCGAAAGATAAACTTAAGGTTTTCATTTAGTGATCAATCAAGAGAAACTCTATCGTATACGTAGTAAAGAATATTTGGAACATACTCAATTTTAGGATCAGACCCCGTAAATCATTGAAGAACAGGAGTTTGTAACAAAAAAAAGGAAAATCAAATATACTTATTTTCAGTTTAATTTTTTGTTCTCTTACCAATCAAGATCAATTTTATTGTGGCAATACATCTTAGAACCCAATCAAGTTTTGGAGCTCAAAAAAGGAACGTTTGAATCGAAAAGACTTGGTAAAAATTAATGGTAGAAAATAGAAATTAATAGTGTAAATAAATGCATGAGTTTGTGTGTGTGTGTGTGGAAATGCATGAGTTATTTGTTTTTTGGTGTTGAACTTGTTCAAACAGACATGACAAAATTCGTTTTACTAAGACCAGATTATCCTCGCTTTACAAAAGTTATCTAGAAGATCCTGAGAACTGGAGTAAGATTCTTTGGCTGACACTAATAGGCAATAGAGGACCGGGAAAATTGAACTCAATTGAAATCCAATATTGATAGAATTAGAAAGTGAAATGTACTTCAGCTAAGAGTTCTTAATAAATGAATGAAGAGTTGTTCATATCTCTTAAGGCATTCCTATAAATAGAAAGTTGGTTAATAGTTTTAAAACTTGATGAGATACTATTACTTTGATATTGTTCTTCCTCTTTTACTTATCGCTTTCTTGTTCTAGCTAATCAAATTAATCTTTGGAATCAAAGAAATCAATAATAATTTTCTCAAAATGACTTGACATTACCTGGTGCCATTTGAGTTGGTGGAACAGAATTGGGACGACAACAATTGAGACACCGGCAAGGAGTATATATCCAGCGATGGCGATTTTGTTGGGGATTTGGTCTTTAAGGAAATAGTCTCGTCGTCTATTTTCATCGTAGGAGGATACTTCGCCGCTATTGGTATCATTTGAGGTAGATACTTTTGTTTTTGAATAATGTTGAGAATAGAGATCATGCCCTGTGGCAAGCAACATGTAACCGAATTGGAAAAGACCGTCCCCGAGCATCATGGCAATAGCAAGGAAAATCTGCGTATAGGTACATAAATATATTACCCGTATTCAACTCAAGTTCAGTGCATACATCAAGTGTTTTTGGGCAACATGAATATAGATCGAATACTGGTTCTCTTCAAAATGGGAAAAGACCAGAAGAAACAAATGTCTCTAGTCATAAGCTAGAGCTTAAATTTATTTGAAGAAAAAGAAAGTAACTTTTAACAGCACAACACATATTGAACAAATCTCGAACATACAAATTTCTACGAATAAATTTGAGAAAAAACAACTTAAAAAAATCTTTGAGAAAAAACAATCTTGATAAAAATAATATAGCTTTTGTTGTGTGACATATTAGCTCACATATATATGTATATAGATATAGAGATAGAATATAGAGAGAGACAACAACAGAGTCTTTTTTAATCAGAATGTGTGTATACAAGGGAATTCTAACCTTCTTTATATATTAGAGGTTAGGGTTATACAAGATAAAAAGCTCAACTTAGGCCCACTATGAGTAAGGCACAATAGTCCAATAATAACCTACAACACTCCCCCTTTGGACGTATTGAATTTTTCGTCTTCATGCAGTCGATCTGAGTCAAGTTCATTCGCAGTGCTAAACACATAAAAACCTTAGGGCCGGAAAACCCAGTGTGGGACAAAACCGGTACCTAGGAGAAACTGTATAGCCGAATGATATAGGCCGAAATATTATGTAAGTAACTAACCACAAAACAGTGTGCCTCATCAAAACCTTACCAGAGCAAAGCCAATGGAAAAATCTCTGATCTAAGGAAAAAGAGTGCAACGGTGGTAGTAATAGGGGATCAACCACCAAACAGGTGCCTCATCAAAACCTTGCTAGAGTAAACTCAGTGGGAAAAACCTCTAGTCGAAGGACAAAAGAGTACACAGTGGTAAGAAGTATACAACAGGATACTCCCCCTAATTTCGGCAGTCTTTAGTGAGATAAGATGGGAACGTGTCTCGCTAAAAACCTTGCCAAGGAAAACCCAGTGGGAAAAAACCTTGGTCTAAGGACAAAAAGAGTACACGAGCATGCGACTGGATGCTCCCCCTCACTTGCACACGACAGGGTGCGAGGATTTCGACTAAGTAGTAATTAGTGTAATAAGCATTCACCTGGATGCTCCCCCTCACTTGCACACGACAGGGTGCGAGAATTTCATATTTCAAGAAAGAGTACGAGCATTCGACAGGATGCCTCATTTACTTACACACGACTGTATGCAAGAAGTTTTCCATACGTAAATAACTTTCTTTTAGATTTGCAAAAACGAAATCCGTTTTCTGACTCAGTTCTTTATCAATCATGCTCAATTCAGCAGTGACCATCTCAAAATAGAGGAAAACATCGTAAATAACTTTCTTTTAGATTTGCTTTCTTGTATGAGCTATAAGTTCAACATAGAAGTTTTCCATACGTAATTGATTAAGTCAAATTTTTTTAACACAATCAATAAAAACGTAGAGATGAATGAAGAAACATGTTAGATGTATATATATTACATACCCTGTATCCTTGTATGCCATGTAAGTCGCCGGCAGGTAGGTTATCACTATACCAATGACCTTTTTTCCTTTCAATTGCTGGCCACATTACTCCCCATGAAATAATTGCTCCGACTAGCACAGATATATTAATCATGTAAGGACATATCATCCCTACACCGACGTATGTAGCTGACCAATCAAAGTAGAACCTGTAACACAAGATTTAACATGTCCGATTAGGAAAGATATATTAATAATATAAGCACATATATATAATGCTAGGGTTTTTAGCAAATAGATGAAGTCCCAAAAACGTTTATCCTCCAGATAAATTACATCTGAATGTGTAACAAGCACTGCAATACTAATATTCATGGAAGTTGTTGGAACTATGTGCTTTTTTGGTTGCATCTTTGAAGTAAATAAGCTGGATCTTTTGAAGTTAGGGGGAAATAGAATGGAAAAATTACCAAATACTACAAATCTTTGAATTTAATTCCCAAAAAGTCGTACCTTAAACCTTTATTCCTACAAACAACTTAAAAAATAATCTCACTCTATTCCCTCTCTACTTTTCCCCGGTTATTCACGATCATTGATTCCTCCCCCGCCGCATCTCTCTCTCTCTTATCATTTACTCTTTTATGTGTCTACATTATAAGTTAATGCATGGGACCTTCTTTTGATTTATATAAAAAAAAATGCATGAGACCTTTATTTAAATATTGCAAGTTCTGGTTATTTTTTTTGTAATATTGAACCATTTGGTCGAATCATATATCCGCAGCGGGTTGGTGATGGTGGTATCCGAAGGTGAGAGTGTTGGGTGGGATTCTGAGTGATTTGTTTGGTGATTGTAGTTTTGGGGAATAAAGGGTTTAGAGATATAGCTTTTAATAATATAGTTTGCTCCATTGTACTATTTGGTGATTGCATCAAACAGAATAAATTTATTCAACTTAATGTTTTTGAATTCTATAGGTAAAAAAGAATCCGCGAAGCTATGCTTTTAAATGGTGAACTAAATGCAGTTCAGCTTTGAAGCACATAAGTGAAGTACCCGAGCTTAAAAAATAAACATTGCAATCAAAAGAGAGGCCTACTAACGTAGTACTATTTTTCTACAACAGGTGGAGAATGAGCGATTGAGTTAAGTGGAAGGTTTTACCTTTGTTTAACGGCTTTGAGACCAAACAATGGAAAGCTACCGAAACCACAACCATCAGCAGCTGAAAAGAACCACTGGAAACATGCGTTTGCGAAACTTCCACAAAATGCATAAAGTAGTAAAGTCACTTGTTTCCTTCGTCAAAATAGTTTATAAAAGATTATTAGCACTAGCTTAAAAAAATATCATCTCAAGTAGCACAAGTTCTAAGGTATATACGTTATCATGAAAAATAATGAACATACATCACATTCACTAGCTTAAATTGGTAATTCTGGTTGCTTAAATTATAAAGTTCTAACAACCCGTATAGTTTTTATGTATGAAATTGAGTTGGAGAATTTTTACATATATTTTTTCTTAGTCTTTTAAAGTACAGTCACCTCGCAGATTGTACTTAGTTTTGATCTTACTATAAACGCATAGCTTATGGTACCAAAAACATACAACGAGAACAACATTAATAATAATAATAATAATAATAATAATAATAATAATAATAATAATAATAATAATAATAATAATAATAATAATAATAATCGCATAAATGCTGCAGGTTCTTACTTTGCTAGCTTGGCTCCTTTAGGAGTGTGAAAGCTGTTTATAAGATATGCAGTCGCAGTTCCACTTGGATATGAAAGTTTATACTTCAATATCATCATCTGTTTGAAAAACAAAAATGGGTTGTTTTGTTAGTCATGAGAACTGGAAGTACTAGATAACACTCATTGGTAAAGCATTAGTATCATTTACCTTTCTTAAGGGAACTATCGAGAAGAGTCCAACAAAGCTCACAACGAAGAGGAAGGCAATCATCCATCCCAGAGAGAGATCTTTGACATTGTTCGGGGTGTTCCTTGTGTTTGACTGATCAGCAATTTTTGCAGTCATTCCTAGTAGATAACTAGCTGTGCCACCTGATTATATTATTTTGAGAAGGAATAAGAATCAATTATATTGTCCGATGAAAAATAATATAATTTACTGATAAAATATTCCAAAATTGATAAAATATCAATTAGATAATATTATATTAATATTTGTTTATAAGATTATATAATATTTATTAATTAAGTATTAATCTAAGTAGGATTATAGTTTTACTTTAAGTATAAGTCTATTCCTTCTATTGTACTAGATAACTACTGTATCCTATATATACTGCTTTTATGCTAAAAAAAAAGAAATATCTCATAACCAAATTAAATTAGAATTTCCTAACAATTTGAGTGTCCAACTCTCTAAGAGCAATACGTATAATAAGAATACAACAGAAGATCAAATGTGATCTACCTCTGTCCGTGAAATATTTCTGTATCGTTTTTATGTAATCCATATACACTATAATCAGTATTTAAAACCAATTTTTCGCTGTAAAATCAAAACGTGTTTCCAACAATAACATGAAATTTGAATTACAGACATGAAATATTTGATGTCCAATGAGGCAAGTAATGGCACAATCTCCCCCACCCCCAAAACAAAACAAAAAAAATCCCTTGGCAAATGTATAAGTTAATGTACATCTTTGATAGTTTTACTTTATTATGTAATAACAACCACATATACTGTCAATACCTACATAGATTTCGCCTAAAAGGGATCCAAATTCTATTTTCATACTCTACTAAAAACATTACCAATTCATGTAAGAAGCATTATACAATGTATTGTTGTTTAATTATGTACCCAATTATATGTTCATATTTCTGAAAAACGAATCAGCTGATTCAACTAAGATCATCGTGCCTGCTATGTATTGATAAACATAGACAAAAGTATATTAAAAAAGAAAATGATTACTGCTAAAGGCGATGCCCGAAGATGCAACCACACATGTCTGGATAACGGTGTTTTCTTGGCGAGTAAAGGGTTGTTTCAATAACCCAAATTTGTTGAGCAAACCAGTGTATGCCTTTAGCATAGCAAACCCTAGTAGACCCGCAGCAACGTTAAGAGACGGTATCACACCAGTTGTTAGGTTGAGCTTACAAACTATGAAGCTAAAAATTACGCTAAGTATAGCACTTGTAAAGATCGCCCTGCATGTAATCTGGTTTGTCCACGACGGCACGTTCTCCTCATGCTCCTTGAATGTCTCCTCTTCCATACCTTCAATTTCCATCTTTCTCCGAGAGAAGAGATTTCTTGAAAGGTGAGAGATATTTCTGAGAGAATTTTATTGATTAGCTGTAATAAGATATAATGGAAATGACAGAGGATGACTCGTATATATATAGAAAATTTGAGGAAATTAGAAAATGTGCTGTGTTTAATTGGAGACTTATTAAGGAAACACTATTATTCTCCTATTACAGGAAAGGGATACTTAAATCAGAATATGTACATGCAAGTAGCTCTATAAAACTTGGTATATTAACAACGTTTCTAATTTCATAAGGTGTATTAATGAATAGTAATAAATTCATACACTTTTATGGAGTATATTTTTAGGCTAACACCAACTAACAACTAATTATGTATACAATTATAATAGGTAACTGCATTAAATGCACCCAACAAAAAGTTGTCAACCACCAGGATTTAACAGTAAGTATAATTTATTCTTTTTGAAACTTTTTTTAAAAGTACTCGCTGATTTTTAGGGGGAAGGCAAGGAACCAAAAATAAGAAATATCGAATTTGCATAAAAACTAATGTTAATTAAAATTATAGATCATGGAGGGTGCCAAATGATCATATGTAACAAAATTTAGTGAAAATACATGATAAAAACTGAAAAAAGTTATAAGTTTTGAAGTTGTGTGGAGGTGTGTCGTGGCATCCGAGGGTCTCCACTTAGTTTTTTTTTATAAAGGATGCATGAGGGCTTTTATTAGTGTTTCACATTTTGAAAAAATATGTATACTAAATGGCTAAAATTTCGTTATACGCTAGTTTTGAAAGGACAGTAAAAAATTTAGTTATTCGCATTTATAACACCATTATGGACATTTGTGGAGTTGCACGTCATTTAGAGACTTGCTAACATTTATGTCAGTACATTTGTGACCTTTGAAAATCAATGCGCCCAAGTTTCATGCATGGTTTAATATTTGTAAAAATGAGTTCGTTGATCGAACTCTGTCGGTAAACGTGGTATACTCGATTATCAATCACTTGTACCAATCACTTTGGTCGTTAGTATTTTATTTTTTTCCAACATTTTGTTATACATAGTTTGAATGTTACACCTTAAGCATATGCATCAAATGCTCTAAACTGCATCTGTTCCATGAATTTAAGAATTGAATGCCAAAAAGTGTCATGCATCAGTTTTCGCAACTACACCCTATTTTGATCCTCCAAAAAAAAACTACACCCTATTTTTTAAAGACATCTTAAAATCATTTTCCATACACCTTGTATAACCGCATCAACTACCTTACCGTTCTCCTTTAATTTACTTTCACAAACACTTTTTTTAACCATAACTTTTTTTTTTTACATTCATTCAATACATCAGTTTATTTATCATGTTAGGTAAACTTATTCGTTATTTATATTTGAATTCTTACATTATATTTAACTATAAATTTTACATTGCACATCCCAATAAAGAAAAAAAATGAAGAAAGAGGGAATAAATTAAGTAATATATATTAAAACTATAAGAGGGGTCAATTGACCGGTTTTCGTTCTTATAAGGAGAGTAATTTGTTCCTTAACTATAAGGATTAGGAAAAGCAGGTCACTGATGTAGCCCATAATTTCGTCCATGTTCAGGCTGTACCCATGCTTTGGGAGATCTTGTTTTCCTTATAATATTTTTGAATATTAAATGTTGTACTTTTCTATCCTTCTATATATCTTATGCGTGTATCGTAAGAACATTAATATAAAAACAGTAAAATAAATAGAAGATATAATAAAATATTGATTTAAGGAGTATATTAGAAAAGCTGGTATTTTGTTTAAATATAAAGTAGGTTGATAAAATTGTATAAATAATAATTTCACTTTAAATTTGAGGTGTATGCATTAAGGAAGCTGTGCGAGTAATGTAGGTGTGTTGGCTTTCTGATTTGTACTCATTCTCTTCTTGTATTTACAAAAATAAAATTTGATATTACAACACTGCTTGATTGGCCGCATATAATATATTACCGCATTATCTTCTCTCTCTAGCCCTCCATCCCTATATGTCTTCTATCCTTCCCTCCATTGCCCCACCGTCGCCTCATTGCCTTTCTTTTGATTTGAAATTTTGATCTTATATAGCTTATTCGAACTTATTCAATTATGTATTATCGTCGCTATGGCCGACTAGCTGGCTTCCCTGTGTTAAGCTAGCCCCATATGTAGCACTAACAGTGGAGGTGTGAGGTTTGGGCGACGAAGTAGTTTTCCGTTGAGTTGAGTAGGGACCATATTTTGTTGATTAAATAGAAGCAAATAGAATCTTTGCTAATCTTTCATGTTGAGAACTTAAAAAAACTCTCTATTTCTCTCTAAAAAACTCACTCCCCCTTTTACCCTAACCCTAGACGCCTCTACCCACAAACTCCATACCCTAATATCTGACCTCCTCTCTTCCTTTGGATCTGAATTATTTTTCAGATTTTTTTCTCCAAACCTGTTTTCCCCTTTTCTCTATCAATGAGCTCTTCGATCTAATCTGCCTTTCCTCTTTGATCTCGTGCTAACTTTTAGCCGTAGGATTTATTCAGGATCGGGTTTTGGGGGTTTTTAAGGTTAGATCTGATAGATTGATATATGCTGTGTTGTGACTTTCCACGAAGTCCCGCGAGCTTTTTCCAACCAAACATACCGATTTGCAACACTGGATAAAGGAGTGAAAATTAAGTTCAGACATAAGCCAAATTTCTATCAAAATTTTTTGTTTACAAACAAAATGACGTTAACGGGTAATAAAGTTGTCAAAACAGCCTTCTAGCTGACTATAATTTTTTTCAAGACAAAGAATTCAACTCATCAACAACCAAAGTTTATCAATTGCTGCCACCACAATGTGGAAAAGATCGGAACAAGTTTTCGAAGTACGTAGAAGAACACAAAAATGAAAATTTATTTAATTCCTTAGCACTATAAATTTTTCTTTGAAGTTTTCATTGACTTAAGTGGAATTTTTTTTCTGTAATAAGATCATTATGACCAATCAATATTAATGAAATAGTGGGTTTACCCACCAAATTATAAAAAAGTAGAATCTTTGCTATTTCGAAAATTTGTTGGTTTTAGTTTATTTCCTTAGAACCCTTTGTTAACAAAATGGGTATGAACTCGAAAAAAATGGTAAATTTGTTGGGTATACTTCTGAAAATTGATATCAACGTGAAAAAATGAGAATGAATTAGGGGAAATGAGTATAAACTTGAAAAAAATGGGTATGAACTCATTAAAAAAATTGTATGCAATCAGGAAAAATGGATATGATCTTGGAAAAAGTTTGTCAATTTTGAAAAAAATGGGGATAAAAAACACGATATTGTCTATCCTTCGATCATGTCTTTTGCACGTTAAGAGATCTCGCAATAACATGAGAGTAGTGCCAATAAGTAAATTGACAATACCTAGATTATCGAATCCAAGGAAATCGAGTTGACGTGCGAAAGCTCATTTTTGTGTGATTTAAAATTGCTAAAATAATTACTACAAACAAGAGGGCGTTAGAGTTTTGGTTGTCATGCAATCGGCTCGATTCCAGTTGGTTACTACAGCTACTTTTTACTTAATTATATGTTTTAGATAATATAATAAAGGGGAATTTCCTATAGATGCCTCATACCAACTTATATTCTTCTTAGATAACTCAAAAAGTTCACATTCTTCTTAGATGGCACTTTTTAATTATTAGATTTATTTATCAAAACACCATTATACAATACACATGTTTTATCTCAATAGAAACCCAAAAAAAATTGTTTTAAATTACACGACAATTTTATAAAACTGAAAAAAACAAAAAAAAAATTTTAAAAAGGAAAAAAATTATTATTTTTATAAAAAAATATCAAAAAATTATTAAAAATGAAAAAAAATCACAAAAAATGCATCTTTACAAAAAAAATCAAGAAAATTGTAATTATTAAAAAGAAGTCATAGAAAATGAAAAAAAAAATCACAAAAATGTATTTTTCTAAAAAATATATTAAAAAAGGATAAAAATCATAAAAAAAATGTATTTTTATAAAAATACATAAAAAGAAATATATATTTTTTAAAATCACAAAAACGTATTTTCCAAAAAAAACCCCACCAAAAATAATAAAAATGAAAAAAAATACACAAAATTATATTAAAAAAACACAAAAATAGAAAAAAAAAATCATAAAAAACCGAATTAGATGCACTTTCAACTGAACTACATGCATTATTTGCACTTTCGACTGAACTAGATGTCCTTTCAGCTGAACTAGATACATTTTCAGTTGTACGAGATGCACTTTCATTTGCACGAGATGCACTTTCAGCTGCACTAGATGCACTTTCAGCTGCACTAGATGCACTTTTATTGAACCAGATGCACTTTAGACTGACAAGACCGAACTATATGCACTTTCAGCAGAATCACATGCACTTTTAGGTAAACCATATACACTTGCAGCTAAACAGGATGCACTCTAGCTGAAAGTGCATTTAGTTCAGCAGAAAGTGCATGTGGTTCAGCTAAAAATGCATCTAGTTCAGTTGAAAGTGTATCTAATTCAGTAGAAATTGCATAATGTTTGACATAAACACAATATAATTCATAACAAATTGCGTATATTTACTTTAATATTAAAAAAATAAAAATCCGAATGGATTCGAAACACCAAACTCTTGAACCTCAGTGTTAGTGCAAACGCTCTTACCATTTTGAGCTTACGGATATTTATAGTCACTAAAAAAAATCATACAAACATGTACGCCTAAAAATTATACAAACTCAACCAAATAAGCATTATGCACGTCAAACAAACAATGAAAATACCTAAGTCCGATTCAAAGTCATTTATCAAACCTGTCAAACTAGTTCAAGTTGCAAATGTTAAATAACTAACTAGTTCTTTTTAATCGCAAAATAGCCGCGGTCTTATTCACAACTTAGTCGAAGCCTTAATAAAAAACATGACAGGATATAGGCATCACGAAAATATAAATATAACTCATTGATATATTAAAAAATAAAAACCAGCTGCACTTTAGCACCAAAATGAGCTCGTTTCAGTCCCGAAACTACATGCATTTCAGCCCCAAAATGACATGTGTTTTAGTCCCAAAACGTGTTCTGTTACAGCCGCAAGACGAGCCCCATTTCAGCGCCAATACGAGATGCGCTTTAGTCCCGAAACAATCTTGTTTCAGCCCCAAAACGAGCTCTGTTTTATTCCCAAAATGAGCTATGCTTCAGCTCCAAAACGAGCTCATTTTAATCCCGAAACGAGCTCCGTTTAGTCCCGAAATGAGCTCGTTTCAGCCCCTGGACCCCGTCTCAATCCTGAAACGAGTTCTGCCACCACTCTTGTTCAAACCATCCAAAACTGTTCCAAAAACCACTCCAAAACTGTCCCAATAAAGTTGAAATAAAAAAACAATCCAGTAATTGTCTCAACTCCTAACTGAACTATAAATCATAGTCAACCAATCCAACAAGAAAGTAATAAATTACAAGAAAATTCTATAAACAAAAAGAATACGATCCGAATACAATAGAAATGTAACAAATAGATATTTGTTGTTCTTCTACGTCCCAAAACAAATTATAGTTAAAGTAGCAATATCATATATATTGGCAGAAATCTATCGCACAAAACTCGGATATTTTATCGAACACTTTGAGGGTACAAATTGGTGCAACCATAACTCAGACTCATGGTTGTATACGTCCTGCCAAATAACACACGAACTAAGAGCCTGTTTTAGCCTTGAACCGAAATCTATTTCAGCCTCGAACCAGAGTCCGATTCAGCCTCGAAATAGACTCCAATTCAGCCCTAAAATGGACTCGATTTAGCACCAAAATAGACCCCAAACCAGTCCTAAAACGGGCTCGTTTCGGCCGTAAATTGACAGTACAAAATAAAAAAATTAACACAAATAAATTTAACCCAAATCAGCTCAAACCACATAATTGGTTCAAATCAACAGTAAATTAATTCAAATAAAAAGTAATAGATCTAGTAATTGTAATAGTTTTTTTTTTTTTCAGAATTGCAAATGTTCGATCGCTTGACAAGTAGTAACTCTAGATCCATATATTGACATACTATTACTTAAAATATATAGATAACTACATATTATATATATATATATATACACGTATTCCCTAACCTGATTTTTTATGGACAGACTGTAGAAAGCTCTACACTGGCTTTTTCTCAACCATCACGGTGGATGAGTTCGTCAACGACGGTCTTCGGAACCAGATCGCCGTCAGATCGGCGTTATATGGCGACGATAATGATGGTTGATTATCTCCACTTTTGCTGTGAAGTTTCTTTCTAGCCGGAGAACCTCGTGGTGGAGCTACGTTGACACGTCGGAGAATCTCGCGCAAATAAGATCGAAGAGGTATATAGAGAGAGAATTTGAGCGGAGAAGAAAAGAAAAGACGAATGTGTGTATTCTGTAAAATTAGAAAATAATGTCTTTATAAATTTGTAAAAGTGCTAGATATGGGGAATGCAACTTATTTTAGCTAGTTTGTGGGAATTAAAGTTTAAAATTTGTACCCATGAGGCATTATTTGTATAATAAATACAATCGTGCCACTTTTAATTGTCTTTTTTCACGCGTTTGGTTAAGCTGACAATAGAGAGCTACTTTTTATGTTAAAGCTACTATTAACATAGTCAGATTGGCCGAGTAATCAATAAAGAAGTAGAGAAACAAAAATAATAATGAAAGGCCAATTACTTGATTACAATTAATGTCGGAAATTGGCAATTTAGTGTACACAAAAAGCAGTTCTATATTCACTCTCTCTAGAAACTAATCGGTTCTAAGAATCCCAATACTTAGTTACATGTGATAAAATCATATAATAGTGTTAAAATTAGATACAAACTCTATCGTTGTCTAACTTTAAATCTGATTTTTTCACTTGACCGATTAGGTCACTACTTCTAGGAGTTCTCGCGAATTGGACTCCGTGTGATGGAAGTTAAAAATTAGGGTTAGGACCCCGCGGCGATTGTAACACACACGGTCCGAAACATAGCAATGAATATGGAGTTAAAGAGCATTTAATTCTCTATCGAGGGGAGTAGTTAGGATTCCGAACCCGCTTCCCTTGTCGAGAAGCTTATCAGCGAGATAACATCTAGAATATACTCATATATCTAAGATAATCAATCAAATATTACACGAAGGAAAGAAGACATCAAATCTATATAGACATTTCTTGATAGGGTCAAACCCTTAAAAATACGTTACTTAAACACAAGTGAAAGCATATCCGATAGCAATAATAGAAGGTAGGCGAGGAGCCCACGTCAGGGCCTCCTCGCCGATGTATATTCGACTATCCGAAGGGATAAACCTATAAGATCAACGACTCCGAACTCTAACGAAAGAGACATGATCTCTCGGAAGAGCTCTCCTCGCCTACGAGGAGAGGCGGTGTCGCCCTTTCAGGCTAGCCAAGTCGGTGGAAAGATATAGGAGATATAGCAGAATATATCTCAACATGACATTAGGGATACATAAAGATATAGAGAATATATGATTGGTAAGATAATACCAATCATGAAAAATACCTCCTATATCGCCTCCAGCACCTATATAAAGGACTCACAATCCAAGAAAGAGATCATCTGAACCCATACGAACTCAGACATACACTTAATTATCGGATACTACTAACCCTACTTACATTCAATACATATTTACATTTACTATCAAAACTCTAAGAGATTTAACCTTCTCACTACTCCGTTAGGCGGAGGAGGTTAATCGGTGGTCAAACAATCAAGTCCCTCTTGATCTTAGCTATTTATGCACATGTCATAAAGGACTACCAAGAAGTCCGGACCAAGACTTTCTAAAGAGATTTCTCATTGGCTCATAGCCTGTGAGTAGAGTTCACGCACTAGACCTAAAACTCAAGGTCTATCAAATGACATCATCACCGTAAAAGATCCATAGTTAAAAGCATGGATTCGCTCTGTTAAAGAAGTTAAGCACGACCGATTCAAAGAGAGTGTATCATCGATTTACTGATATTTTCTCAGATGGCCGGAAAGACACCAAGTCAAACACAGAAGAACCATCCCGAAAAGCACGTCACGCCCATCACGAGGACAAAGGCTCCCACCATCCCTCAAATATTCTCCACCTCTGCCAATAAGTAGACAATTAAAATTTGTCTCCAAATACTTTTTAAAACGAAATTAAATTGTCTCCCTATGTCCGTATGTGATTGTCTTTGGAGATAATTTTTTTTTTTCAAATTATGTGCCTAAAAGTTAGATTTGGAGACAAAAAAATTATTTTTTTGTATAAAAGATTATTTTTGTCCCGAAAAGTTCTCATTTAGAGACAAAATTTGATTGTATTAAAAAAAATTTATTTCTAATTCTTAAGTTTGTTATAGTGCTTGAAACATAAGTACATTTAACTTGTTTCTATTTCTATTTTACTATGATTTTTTTCATATCTTCCACTTTGATGAATGTGGCCACTGTATTATGTATATATTTAGCCTATGAAAACCTAACGTTAGAGTAAAATAGAAAGTTGTGTTTCCTCATTGGCTCATTGCTGTAAATGCATCAAAGACCTGGAAACTACAATTTTAAAAGGGAAAGACAACCATTTCTTTTTTACTGTTCATGTGTTCTCCTAATTCTTTCGCGTTGCCCTTGTCATCGTTCGTATATTTCCCTCGAAAAAAAATGAGAATACAACTTGTAATTAAACATAAAAACCGAGCAGAAATTCACTTCATGTTTGGTTCGCTGGTTGAGATTTGTGTTCACGTTCGCTTCATATCCATACGAGTGTATATTACATTGCTGAGCCAAACACAAAAGTAAATTCTCATATAATTTAGTCAAACGAATTATACATTTTGAAAGTTCCACCAAACGAATTACTCAATAAATACCAAAGTAACATTCCTAAACAAACCAAGTCATTAGATAAAAACAATAATAGGTGTCATCTACCATTATTCGGTCAAGTCCAACGAAATACTGAGTTAACTAAAGATAAAGTGTGCGAACTAAAATCAAAACGCGCCTCTGATCCATAGTGTGCCGAATATAACAGTGTGTCTTGGAACTATCTACGTATGGAATAGTTAAAGAAGCGCCTCAATCAATCTACATGTCGTTAATCTGGAAAACAAAACAGACATTCATAAGCCATGGTCAGCTAAGAACATGAGCACGAACTAATGGAGAATAAAGAATCAATCCATTGAACTCCAAAAAAACTCAATAGATTTAAAATTACTTACTGTACGTCGAATGAACGCAAAGCCAGTTCCTAAAGGTTCAAGGCGGTTTCAGGCTAAGATAGGTTCCTCAGCGACATTGCACAATCCAGCTTAGTCATCGCCTAATCCGCTAAAACCCTTAGAATTCTAAGCTTTGCCGGCCACCTAATTTTGGTTTAGGTGACGGGAACGTTATTGGGAGCCAAGAAGCTAGCGTACAGTGCTACCACGTGTCCAAGCAAAATATTTTGGTTCTTTGGCACCCAAGAATGTACTTATCACTTATGAGGGATATGTGTATGTTATAGTTGTTGTTTTGGTGTACGTACAATCAATAATTAAAAATGCAAGGACTGAAAAGAAATAAACAATTTTATTTCTATAATGGAATATGACTCTATTACAAAATTCTGACACTTGCAGAATGTAAAAGAAATTAATTAAAATTTTAGACAGATTAATACAACTTATTAAACTGCTGGACTGGTATGTAATTAAACGAAACTGTCAGACATAATAGTATAAAACTAAACTGCTAAGCTGTTTATTAATTAAAAGAAACTGTCATACATAATAGTATAATTACTAAACTGCTGGACTGTTTCTGCAAATAAATTACATGACTAAAATGAAACAATTCTAATTACATAAATTAAATTACAGAATTGAAACAGTACTTTAAATAAATTACAAAAAGATAAAAGCAGAATTGAAATGTTACAACTAAATACAGAAAATTGAAATACTGAAATTAAATTACATAAAATGAAAATGAAATAAAAAAGACAGAAAAGAAATATACGAGTTGACTGTTAAACAGTCCGCCATTAACCGATAATCGCCCAACCACCTTTGGTTTCTGGCTGCGTTGGCGCTTCGATCCCAAGGTACAACGTCTCGGCGACGAGTCAAGATCGAGCTGTTGGTGGGTGACTCTCTCTGACTAAAATGTAATGCTGGTTTTTAGAGAGATGCGTATACTGATGTTTGATTTCATAACGTTTTGTGATGTGGGAGGCTGCCTATTTATAGGTCAAGCTGAGAATGTCAGCATTAAGTCACACTTAATATACATTAGTCTTGAATTCATATTTATATTTATTGAATTCATATTTATTGCACTAGTTATTTATACAAAACTCATTAGTCTTGCAAGGTCCGAACGAGCGCGCGCATATGTGGTACACACTTAATACACACATGTGTATGTGGACACACAACTTAATACGCACATGAGATAGCTTTGTATATATAATGTAAAAATGATTCTTCATTTTTCAATGTGGGACAATTCCCAATAAGTTAACCTTATTTAACTCATTTTCCAGCATTAAGAGTTTTGCTGTTTCTCAACCCCATTTTTGACTCCAATTTCCATTCACTCCTATTATTTGAATAGGTCATGAGACATACCATTACGAATCTTGTCATACCATCTAATCAACCGTCTTGAGTATGGTGTCAAAAGACAACGGTTGTCGTTTGGAATCTTGACTTAAAAATGGTTTTGCGATCATTCGAAAACTAACATGTTACACATGGTTTTTCCAACAATAGTTACGGGAATGTTTGGTACTAGTCATTGCTAAAATTTAACTTCTTAAAGCCTGGTTGTGAAGAAAACAATGTATTATCTAGAACCATTTCTGATAGAGTTAATCTAAGTTTAGTGATCCCTATTTTGGACAAATGGTGATTTGGTAGCCTGACTTTAAAAAAACTTAATTTAGTGACATTTGTTATACACGGTTAATAATTTAGTCGCCTCCCGTCAATTTTTTGGATGGAAACGTTAAACTATTTTTTTGATGGAAACGTTAAACTATGTGTACAAAATTAAAAAAAGAAAACACAGTGTATAAAAGTGAAATTTTCCCGTTTGACTCTGAAGTTTCCAATTGTATTCATTCAAAAAGAACTTATTGGCATAGACAACAAAACAAAGCAAACGCGAGGAAATTAGTGGAAAATAATCTACGCCTCCACATTTTCGAAAATATGTCCAAAAAAAACATTTACATATTTTCGATAGATAGGTTGAAAGTACTATTTACTTTTATTCTAATAAATAGAGAGGTATTGAGCTAGATACAGAAAAAAAAAAAATTCTTTAAAAAAGAAAATAGACTTCTAGAGAGAGAAAGAGAGAGACGACTGGGGTGAATAACCCTAGCCGCCGCAAATATGGTAGATCGTGATAAGCCTTTTGATGATTCAAATGCTCAGCTTATCAAACCGGACCTTCCGGTTAAGTCTTTTGCAGCTATTCTAAAGAAACAAGTCGATAAACCTAAAATTGATTTGAAAGAAATCGAGTCCTATAGAGGAGAGCCAATGATACAGTTTTCAAAATATGAAATTTGCCAATTATCCGAGCCGTTTAAATATACAATAGTAGGTAAGTTCTCGCACGGTAAGCCACCAATTGAAGATATTAAAAATGTGTTTCATACTCTTGATTTACAAGATAATTATCAAATTGGAGTTTTATACCATAAACATATTCTTATTAGATGTTTCCATGAAGATGATTTTCAATGAATATGGTTACGTAAAATCTGGTATATTAATGGATTTCCTATGCATACTTTTAAATGGACGAATGATTTTGATCCGGATGTCGAATCTTCACTGACGCCTGTTTGGATATCACTACCTAAGCTGCCTATTCATCTATATAATACGTCTAGTATTTTTTCTATAGCTTTAGTGTTTGGGTATCCTCTTAAGGTAGATGATCCTACGTCTAAGCTTTCAAGACCTGGATTGGCACGTATTTGTGTAGAAATTGATCTAAGAAGGGAATTAATTAAAAGGGTTCGTATTGGATATGGGGGTGATGAGGGTTTCTGGCAAGATTGTAAGTATGAAGACGTACCTAAGTTTTGTTTTTATTGCAGTAAACAAGGGCATGAAGAAGACCAGTGCCTTAAAAAATGAATGAAAGCAAATATAAAAGCAAAGAAATAAATGAAAAAGGCCCAGAACAAGAGCAAAAATAACAAAAGGAAGGACAAAATAGAACAACGGCCTTATTATACAAAACTTTACCACAAAAAAGCATATATAAAAGGATAGATAGAGAGAGCACTAATGACTGGGTTAGCAGAAACTTTGGTCCAATTAAAGATAGTTTGGTGGTGGACAAGCAATCTTTAAGAACTGAAGCAGAGAAACTTGTAGAAAATATGCAACAAGTTACAAAATTAGTAAATAATGGGAATGATAATCTATTAGAGAATATTATTAGTATTGATGCCAATGAAGGAAACTATACAGATCTAATTATTGAAGAGGTGGAGTATACTGTGCAAGATACAAATGGTGAAAAATCTGAAAGTGAAAGAAAACAATTCTTAAATGCAGAACTAGTGGAAACAAATGAAGTCATTGAAGAAGTAGAAACTGAGCAACCAGTATGTGTAAGAGAAGATGAAGAAACTACAGTTAATAAGGCAGATGGAAGTGATAAAAATCAAAATGAAATTGAAGAAAATATTGCTCTTGATGATGTGAGAGAAGCTAATCTACAAGAGAATTTGAATTTATCACCAAGAAATATACCTTTAGAACCTGAAGATGTAAATTGGGAAATTTGCTTGTCTAATAGTGCAAAAAAGAAACAGAAGAAAAGGGATTTTAAAATAGCTGAAAAAGAAAGTATGATTCTAAGATCCTCTAATGTAGGGGTAAGAAAAGTGTATAAATGATTAATACTCTTATTTGGAATGTCAGAGGAATGGAAGGTAAAGATGTCACTAGTAGAAGGGTGAAGTTTTTTTGCAAGTTACATAAGCCTGTGTTATTAATATGTTTGGAACCTATGACATGTAGTAGTAAGATTGATTTTTATAAGTATAAGTTTGGGTTTGATAATGCTTTTTCTCAAGACTATAACAAAATATGGGTGTTCTATAATATTGGTATTAATGTGGAGGTTTCTAATCAAATGGAGCAAGCTATTAGTTTTGTTATCAAAGGGAGTTTTCTATTGAAGCAAATAAAATTTACAGCTGTGTATGCTAAATGTACAAGAGAAGATAGAGTATCTTTATGGGATTGGTTGCAGCAAGAAAGTACTGGTGATGCTTGGATTATTGGAGGAGACGTCAACACTGTTTCAAAAGAAGAAGATAAGATAGGTGGCCTTAATTTAAATTTGGGTGCTGCTAATGTTTATTTAGAGTGTTTAAATAATGTGAACATGGAAGAGATGAAGTATTCTGGTTCTACATTTACTTGGTGGAATAAGAGAAGTGATGAAGCTGCTATTTTTGAAAGAATTGATAAAGTCCTTATTAATCAAACCTACATAGATCTTTTTCAGCATATGTCTTTAGAACATCTTAATAAAGCATCTTCAGAACAGTCCTTTCTAATTAGATGCAAATCTGAGTTTGATAATAATTCTAAAAGGTTTATTTTTCAGAATTTCTGGACAAAACACCAAGACTACAGTAAGGTTATACCATCAGTTTGGGTGACTTATACCAGAGGTGATGCACTATATTCTTTAGTAAATAATTTAAAAAAAACAAAGAAAGCCTTATCTAATTGGAATAAAGGAGCTTTTGGGAATATCTTCCAGAAAGTAATTGAAGCTAAAGATGAAGTACTCAAAATGGACAATATCTTTGTGAATGACCCTACAATGATCAACAAGATTGCATTAAACAAAGCTGAAGCAAATCTGAAATATAGAATAAAAATTGAGGAGGATTTCTGGGGTCAAAAAGCCAATTTAAAATGGGTCAATGAAGGAGATGCCAATATCAAGTATTTTCATAGTATTGTAAAAAAAAAAAAAAAAGAGTTAGAAGCTATATTAATAGTATTAAAAAGGCTACAGGGGAAGTTCTTACAGAGAAATTAGATATTCAAAATGAAGCTGTTGAGTATTTTAAAGGCCTTCTGGATGATAATAAAGTTTTTAAGGGGTCTTATAAGAGTCTGGACAACATTTCTAAGCTTATTAAAGATGATGATAATGAAATGTTAAACAAGTTTCCTAATGAAATAGAGATTAAAGAAGCTGTGTGAGGTCTTAATAAGAAAAGTGCTCCAGGTGTGGATGGTTTTACTGGTTGTTTTTTTACTACCAACTGGGGTCTGGTTGGTAATGATGTGTGCTCTGCAATAGTCTCTTTCTTTGCTGGGCAATTACTCCCTAAAGGTATCAGTAGTACTATTATTGCTCTCATTCCTAAAAATCAAGCTCCTATTGATTTTTCAGAATATAGACTTATCAGTCTATGTACTTTTATTAACAAAGTGATTTCAAAAATTATGGCTAAGAGATTATCTAATATCTTGCCATTTCTTATTTCTTCTAATCAAAGTGGTTTTGTTCAGAATAGATATATAATGGAGAATATATTATTGGCCCAAGAATTTATTGCTACTCTTAATAAGAAAAATAGTGGGAAAAATCTGGCAATTAAGCTTGATATGAAAAAAGCCTATGATAAAGTCTCCTGGCACTTTCTTATCTGTGTTCTAAGAAAGTTTGGTTTTTCAGAGATCTGTATTGATAGGATATGGAGAATAATTTCATGCAATGTGACTTCTATTTTGGTGAATGCTGTACCTACAGGGTATTTTTTTCCCTTCTAATGGGCTTAGACAAGGTGATCCTATCTCATCAAGTCTTTTTATTATTTGTTCAGAAGTGCTAACTAGAAATCTAAATGCTTTAATGGACAAGAAAAATTGAAAAACTTTCAAATCTCCTCTACATGGTCCTATTATAACTCATCTAGCTTTTGCAGATAACATTATCATTTTTAGTGCTGCTGATAAAAGGTCTATTTTAAATGTGAAAAATGTATTAAAGAGCTATAATGAAGATTCTGGGCAAGAAATTAGTTTGGACAAGAGTTTTGTTTATGTTTCAAAAAGTGTTGATAGAGAACAAAAGAAAGAAATTAGTAAGGAATTACAAATAAAAGTGATAAAGACTCATTTTACTTATCTTGGCTGCAAGCTGTACTCTGGTCATAAAAACTGTGTACTCTTCCATGAACTCATCCTGAAAGTAAGAAAAAAATTAAGTAATCGGAAAAGTCAGTGGTTAAATATGGGTGGGAGACTTATTTTGATAAGATATGTGTTACAGTCTATTCCAGTGTATACTTTATCAGCTATGAATCCACCTAAACAGGTAATCAAAAAAATTGATCAAATTTTGGCTAAATTTTTGTGGGGTTCTTCTGATCAAATAAAGAAGCATCAATGGGTTAAGTGGAAAAAAGTTTGCTCTCCAGTAGATGAAGGTGATCTAGGATTAAGAAGTTTTAATGATATCTCTAAGGCATTTACAGCTAAATTATGGTGGAATTTCAGAACAAAAAATAGTTTGTGGTCTAATTTCTTGAAAGCCAAGTTTACAGAAAAAGACATCCTAATTGTGTTACTAATGGGAAAGTTGACAATACTTGGACAAGAATGTTAAAAATGAGGAGTGAAGCTGAAAAACATATTGTTTGGCCAATAGGTGAATGCAACATTTCACTCAATCAAGATAACTGGCTTGGTGAAGGCCCTTTGAATGATGCTTATTTGGATAATAATATTATGGTTTCAGATGTTATAACTAATTGAGAGTGGGATAGAAAGAAAATTAATAATATTATTCCTCAAAATTTGAGACATCTGTTTTCCAGTGATATTAGCATTAATAAATTGAGAAAAGATACTCCCATTTGGAATATTAATAAAATGGGTAATTTCAGTATAAATTCAGCTTGGGATCTTATGAGAAACAGGACATCAATAAACTGGATTAGCAAGCTGTGTTGGGATAAAATGATACCTGTGAAGATATCTTGTTTTATCTGGAAATTCTTCAATAAAGCTCTTCCATTGGATTCTGCAATTCAAAAATTGAAAATTATATTATCTTCTAAATGTGAATGCTGTGGATGTAATGTGGAAGACACATAACATTTATTCAGTAATGGGCCTATAGCTACAGAAGTGTGGAATTTCTTTAATAAATTATTGGGTATTATAAACACTTCAGAGCAAGTAAGGGGCAAATTTATTTCTTGGTGGTCTCAATCAGGTATTGTTATCTCTAAACTACAATGGAAACTCTGCAAAATCATACATGTGTTTATAGTTTGGGAAATTTGAAAAGCAAGATGCAGTAGTAAATACAATAATAAACAAATGAATGGAACAATGATATGTGAGAATGTCAACAATTTGATTAAAATTTACTCCAGCAAGGATAAGTGTCTTCCTTCAAATTTTGATATCAAAACTGGGATTAATGCAATGGTAAAAAATAATGAAAGGATGAAAGTGGTAAAGTGGTTATGTCCCCCTAAAGGATATAATAAAATTAATATTGATGGGAGTTTTAGAAAGACCACTGATAAAAGTGGTGCTGGGGGACTTATGCGAAATGATCAAGACAAGTTTCTTTTAGGGTTTTATACGTCTATCAACAGCAACTCTGGGCTTGAATCTGAGATGAAAGCATTATTATTGGGTGTTCAAATTATTGGGGATTCCAATATAGTTTTTGAATCAGATTGTTTACAATGGTGAATATTATACAAGGGAAGAGTAAGTGTACTTGAGATTTAATATATCTTATGGATCTACTAAGGCAGCAATTCAAAATTCGTGAATTAAAAATTATACATATAGAAAGAGAAGGTAACAAAGGAGCAGATTACCTGACGAATTTAGGTTGTGAAGAAGACCCAATAATTTCGAATTGCATAGAAGACTTCTCAGATTATTTCAAGTGGGTAATCATCACTGAAACTCTGGGAATTCCTTACTTACGAATCAAATGAGTTTTGAGGGTTTTTTTGAAAGAAGAAGAGAGAGTCTCTCTCTAAAGACGAAAGTGATGAGTCAGTAGACGAAGGGTTCACTATAGTTAGTAATGGGATGCGTGTTCAAAGTTTTAGTTTATACTTTTCAGTACTCAAGTTTCTGTCGGTTTGCAGTTTGCTGCGTTAAATTGTAATTATAACAGTTTTTCACTTTGTTTATTTAATAAAATTGTGGAATTTCCCGCTGATTATTTAAAAAAATTGAGCTAGATACTACTAAGTGGAGTAATGTGCTAGATACAAATATTCGAGCTAAATAGAGAAACAAGTACTGCTCCTTGATGATTTGTTTTTAAGTCATGAATATACACACCATGTCACGTTATATAGCACCATTTTTTTTTTCATGATACCCATGTATTTAATATCTTAATGTGATATATTGAGGAACATCTCGAGAAACATTTCCGAATAAAATTTTTGGAATCAGAGTTTTTGTATGAGCGAATAAGAAGACTGGCAAGATAAAATTTGTACTTACGATTTTCTCTTTCCAACAAAAACAAAAAAAAAATAAAAAATTAAGCTTTATAATAACATTTTATACCAGGTACTATTGAGTACTACAAGTGCAGAAAATTTTGAATTTTGGTATTTTCCTGCTCTCGTGAGAGTGTATTAGAATCTAGAAGTCACATAATTCGGTACATCTATAATTCCATTTCTATTTTTCCCAATCTTTTTATAGTAAAATTTTTGGCCAAAGATTGCCAGAAAAAAATCACCGAAATCAGAAACCACTGTTGAAAATATCAACATTTGCAGATGGAAAATGGAGTGATAAATGGAGCATCAACTACAAATTCTCTCTTCAAGAATTGTAACTACGGGATTTGGCTATAGAAGGAGGAGATGAGAAAATTCAAGTTTCTATTTCCATTCACGTTCAACAGATCCCTTACACTGTACCCTCTCGATTTGCAAATATATTTATATATTTTTGCTCTTACCAAATTTTTGGCCTTGTAACAGTGCAGTTTTTCGACATTCTCGTTATTTCTAGTCTAAACTCTAAAATAATGAATATAGACCACTTAAAAAAGAGCCAGAAGACTACGGGGATGGGACTAATTAACGATAATTGGGGTGGTATTCGAGGAAAAAACCAATTCGTAACGGTAATTTTCAAAACATTACACAATTTACATTTCATATGGTTTTATATAGCATACGTCCTGTTTCATTGGTATTTAACAAGGGAATATAGTACTTAGTAAGCTACTTATCCACAATAGTACAGGTTTCCTTATATTTATACTTTATTATTTCTAGTAGTAGTTTTTAGCAATCAGGTAGTTCCCATATGCTAACAAGAATTACTTAGAATAATCTGCAAGTTACTGCGTAAGAAACAAAATCCGGTTTAACTCATTGGAACCGCAAGAAAGAGTTCTGTTTACAATCATTAAAACATTTTCACAGTAAAAATGTTTCTGCCTAAATGACATCTTCATGAGCTGCCTGAATATTTCCGAATTTGTTAGCATTAATCTCGAAATGAGATAGATTATGTGTGATTTGATAAAAGCCTTGAGAACTTGCAACACCAATAGTTTTGATAATGTAATTTCATTTGCTTCTTCTAGACATGCAGATTTGCTTTTTGGGAGGACAATGATGTTGTTTAGTTAAAACTTCAAACATTTCACCAACCATGTTTAGGCAAACCTTCGAATTAATCAACGATTTTAAGCAAATGATATGATCCTTTAATTATGTGCTCCTAAAGATGATCCATATGCATATGTACGACTTTGAAGATGTAAAAACTAAAATGAAAAGAAAAACAACAACAAAATAAGTACTTGCACAGCCATTTAACATTCTTGTTAATATGGTCTCATGATGTGGTATCATTTTGTAACAGCATGCAAGTTTTGGCTTATCAGTGGACGGAAATATTATGGCTTATCTCACCAAAAAATGCAGTTGCTGCTCGTTACTATTAGGGTTGGACGAAAACCCGAAAAAACGAACGGAAGTGACAATTGAACCGAACCGAAAAAGACCAAAACAAAAAAAAAACCGAAAAACCTAGAAGAAAAACCGAAGAAAAACCGAAAAAAAAACCGAAACCGGACCGAAACAAACCAGTTCAGTTCAGTCCAAAAAATAAAAAGACCGAAAACCGAAAAAGACCGAACTGAAAAATCTGCTCGGTTTTGGTACCGGTTTTGCCAAAAACATGGCCGAATCGGACCGAAACCAGCCCTAGTTACTACCATATGCGAGCTTTGTTTTCACTTTTGCTAAAATAGTATGAAATTTCGTTTGTCTAAATTCCGAATGTAATTACGTGTTTTAGTTGGAGTCGGTTGCAGTGTCGGTTGTAACTAAGTATGTAACTGACAGAAAAGTAAATAACGCAGTTGCGTTTTTTAACGAATTTTGACTTAGTAAAGTCTACGTATTCGAGGCACTTATCAAGTATTTATTGATATGGAAAAAGTTTACAACCGTCGATTTGAGTCTTACAATACCTAATGAATCACTCAATAGTATAAACGTATCAAGCTCTCGCTTCTACCTAATCAACTATCAATATTACCATGACATCCCGTCATGTTTTTTCTCTCAAAAATTATTTTTTCCCTCAATAATTCCCTAAAAATATCTCTTTCTTTGCTTTTTCAATATTCTAGAATTCTTCGAGATTTCTTTTTACTTGGTCATCACGTTTTTTTCATCATCAAATCTCTTTGATCGAATCTTTCTATATTCTGTCAAGTATAATCAGTTGTGCCTCGATTGCATCTGAGTTTGCAACTTACATCTGTAATTAATCACAACTTACATCTGTAATTACACATTAACTGTTAACATAATTAGAGTTCAATATAAGTTTTCTCAATCTATTTTTGACATGATGGTGACAAATAAACAGATTACAAGAACATTGTAATTCGTATATAACAATCTCCTCATTTGTCATTATTTTGACAAAAAGATTAAGTTGTAA
Source organism: Primula veris (assembly GCA_963682055.1). Lineage (NCBI taxonomy): Eukaryota > Viridiplantae > Streptophyta > Magnoliopsida > Ericales > Primulaceae > Primula > Primula veris. The sequence goes on along the minus strand of OY821743.1, from coordinate 13,402,181 downwards.
AACCTTTTCAAAAACCAAGAACTCCACAACAAGTATACCATAACAATTAAACATAAAGCTATCATATCTCCCCCCTGAAAGTCATATCTCGGAAATATATAAGACAATTCCACACTTTTCGCACATTAAAAATATAAACTTTTAACGCATAAAAAAAGGAAATTGGAGTAATTCGATTAAATAAGATAAATCATAAACAAAAAACCAGTAATGCAAAGATGATAAATTACAGTAATTAGATGAAAAATGTAATAAAAAAGGAAAAATTAGAGTAATTTGAGGAAATGAAAAAATGTTGGTGAATGTACCTTAGCTGGTTACAGAGAGGAGGAGGGAGCTAGAGAAAGAAATGTGGGTTAAGGCGGGAAATAAAGATTTGAGAAAGAGCACTTGAAAAACGTAACTACTTGTATAGTGAAGGACCATAATCTGGTGTGTCGCGGTCTATTCTGGTTTGATGTTCAGCAAATTGGGTGTACGCGTGGAAGCTGATGACTGGATGGTAATTTCGGTGAGCTGGCATCACTACAAAATTAAGCGCAATTAATAGAGTTTGTGACGGTTCAGCAACGGAAGCAATGTCGTCCTTGAAATGAGCGTTGGGGAATTTTGTAACGGTCTAAAAGGTCCGTCACTAATATTACCAACGAAATAGCCTAATATGATGGGCTGCAACAAATAAGCTTAATATGATCAACTGCAGCAGATAAGCCTAATATGATCGGCTGTAACAGATAAACCTAATATGATCGGCTGCAGCAGAAAAGCCTAATATGATCTAATATATACCCAAAACCATCACCTACTAAATGTATGTATCAAACCGGCAGCGGTGCAGAGCCTGTCCTCTAACATATACCCAAAACCATCACCTCACCTACTAAATGTATAAAAACCATCACCTACTAAATGTATGTATCAAACTTGCGGCGGTGCAATTTATAAGGACGAATAGGTATGAGTGTTTTTCTGTATGTATCAACAACGGTATCCTCTGTCCTACGAACCTACAAAAAAAACAAGTTATACGATAATATAAAATGTGATTAAACAACTTCAACCAAAAAGCTAGCTTAAAAGTTTTTCGGTTTGAACAAAAAATAAAATCAAATAAACAGTTACTAACCCAAATGTAACGGCATACATTAGACCACAGTACGATAACTTCGCCCAAAACATGTCAAAAGCTATAGGTACCGACATGGTCACCACTAGACAACAGTACTAAGTGAGCATGTCGTCTGGTGCAAACATCACTAGGGTGAAAAGCACAACGCAAGCGCACGTCACAATCTCATAAATGAATAGAAATGGCGCATGTGATGGCAAACCACCTGGAAAAAAACGAGATGACCATAAAATGGGGCAATGACCAAAAACGAGATGAGAATTTAGAGCTGTGTGGATAATGGACAAGAAAATGAATCTGGATTATTGTTTATTGCTCTAAAGCTTGTTTAACTAGAAGTCCACCATTCCTACTAGTAGATAAGATTCTCTAAGACCTAACAAAATATATGGACTAACACTATCTAAAACCTACATAACTCTAAGATACCTCCTAATGGTACATGCCCAACATAACAACCCATAAAAATATAAAAGATACTTCTAGAAAACAGTAAACAAGGACCTAAACTGAATACTACATAACTAGCCACTCTGAGCCGAATAGTATACACCACCCCAGTCACATATGTAAACCCAGGTAGTCACGGATTGTTTTTGGCTGCCTTCAAAAATTCAAAACAGCTGCCTTGATTTTTCAAGATTTGAAATTTTATATGTTGAAATTTTTCAACGCAGCTGCAAAAGTGAAATTTCATTCGAAATCAATAAAAAATTTGAATTTTTTTCTATATTATCTTGACATAGAAAAACAATTATAGAAACCCGATACACTATTATTTATGGTGTGTCAACCAATAGTTTTTTTAGTTTTGATTTTGAATTAATTTTAGATTATATATTTTTTAATTCATTAATATGTGTTATGTTTTTACTATTTTTTAGTTTTAATTTTGAATTAATTTTAGGATAGATATTTTTGGGTTCATTAATATGTGTTAGCTTTTTAATATGTGACACACCCAAAATAATAGTTGACTAGATTTACAATAGTGTTAATCGTTCAGTGTTGATTGTAAAATACACTATTATTTAGGGTGTACCAACCAATAATATTTTTTACTTTTAATTTTAAATTAATTTTATTGTAGATACTTTTGGATTCATTAACATGTGTTAGTTTTTATTATTTTTTAATTTTAATTTTGAATTAATTTTAGAATATATATTTTTTGGTTTATTGATAGGTGTTAGTTTTTTAGTATTTGACACACCCTAAATAATAATGGACTAGATTCACGGTAGTATTAATCTTTCGATGTTGATTCCAAAACATTAAAACAAAAATCAAACACACAAAATTTCACATTTTTGCTGCCAAAAAATTTAGACAGGATGATTTGAATTTTTTATGTCATTAAAAATAAATCCGATAGTCAAGCACATATCTGAGGGCATCCTTAAGATCCAATAAACAAAATGACAAGTTGATCGTTTGCTATAACAAGTGTAAGGAATACTTTGACACGAATAAACAACCATCACATCAAATCCCTCACGCTCTTAACCTCTTTGTACTAATAAGATTTAGGCGTAAATAATGTCACTAGTCGGAATATCATAAATCAAAAACACTATCCATGATTAGTAGGGGGCATCGAGTACAAAAACAAGATGAGATTATTGACGCTGCCGTTTCTATGGTTAAAGTAATAGCTCAATTAAATTCTGAATTCATATGAACACTTATCTACTTTAGCTTGGGATTGTCTTTTTAAGTAAAACAGTGGGGTTGTGATGCAAAACGAGTTTGTTTATGTAGAAACAAAAATTTAATTTGTATTGTGCTTTTGAATGTTGTTTCTTTCATTTCACCATAGAATATGATAAGACTTGTAATAGTTTGTCGTAAGATGGTTTTTTTCTTTTAATTTTTGTTTTTTCACTTTATTGATGTAAGCTGGGTTAGGTCCTATTTTATATTAATAAATTTTTGTTTTAATTAAAAAAAAAAGTACTAATAAGATTTAATTTAGTGGCATTTTTTATAGCAAATAAGCTGAGTATAAATTAATTTTAGTACAAAGCCAAGTCCATCATTCGTAAAGTAAAAAAAGAAACAGACAAGCTCAGTTTTCACGCTGGTCAACCAGACGTACTCCAGATTTTTATGATCAAAGAAAAAAAAACTGAGGTTATAAGCTGCAACCTAACAACGCCTTAGAGTACTCCAATCAAGGTGCAGAATACTTGCGGTATACGATCCCAAAATTGGCTAACCGGTGGAGGGCTCCGGACTTTGTTAGTCCCAATATTAATGTTTTCTTTTCTACGCCATAAGTAGTAATAGTGAACTTAGCTTCGTTTACTCCAATAAAACTTCATAAATAGCCTACTTAACTTGGCATAAGTAGCATGCTTCACACTCTTTCTTGAAGAACAAATATAACTAAAAGCAGTCATCTCACAACTTTTGTTGTTTAATGGTAAAATAATGATTACTCTCTTCACAATCCTCCTGACACTTCCCGTTTCTCTCCCGTCAAATTTCCAAAAAAAATATAGCTAAACAAATTTTAACTACACCAAGATGAATTGTAGAATCTTGTAATTCGATCGAACTTTGGTCCCATATTCGCCGGAGTTAATATGTATTTATATATGTATATATATATAGACATTCAGAGAGAGAGATATATAATCGCAAGAAAATAATGATTTTTATTCATTAGAAAAATATCTGTTACAAGCCTTTTATACTGGCTATTATAAGTTTCAGATCATTACAAATTAGTCATTTGATACAAATATGACAACAATATTAATTACAAAGAGATCCTGACCTTATAAAACATTAAAAAACAAGTATTAAAACATATTTTACATATTACTACACCCCTCTCAAGATGGAGAATGTAAAGACAACAGTCCCATCTTGGACAATAAACTCTGGAAAAGAGAATTTTTCAATGCTTTTGTAAAGACATCTGTCAAATTATTATCAGTAAAAACAAATAAAGGATGCACTATACCTGAATCAACTTTTTTCTCTTATAAAATGATAATCTATTTCTGTGTTTGGTTCTTTCATGGTGAACTGGATTATCAACTAAAGCTAATGAAGACTTACTATCTTTAAATAAAGGAGCTGCAGTAACTTGTTTTATACCAAAATCTTTTTAACAGTTGAATAAACCAAACTATTTCACAATTATTAAGAGCTAAAGCCATGTATTCAGCTTCACAAGTGTTTCTTGAAACAACATTTTGCTTCTTACTCTTCCAATTTATCAAAGAATTACCCAAAAAAAAACACAAGAACCTGTTATTGATCTTCTTGTAATTGCACAACCTGCCCAATCACTATCACTAAATGCTTTTAACTCTAATGAAGAAGAAGAAAAGAATATACATTGAGTTGGAGCGGAGGTGTTTTAACATACCTTAATACCCTAATTGCTGCATCATAATGACCTCTTGTTGGTGAAGATAAAAACTTACTAAGAGCATTTACAGAATGTGTGATATCCGACCTAGTGATAGTCAAATATAATAATTTACCAATCAATCTCCTATATGACTTAATATCCGTGAGTTTTCCATCATTTTCATTAACTAATTTTATCTTAGTATCCATTGGAAAATTCATAAGTTTAGCTTCTAATTGTCATGTATCTGCCAATAATTCCAATGCATACTCATTTGACAAATATGTATTCCTTTTTTACTTATTGCTACTTCTAATTCCAAAAAACACCTCAGTGGTCCTAAATCTTTTAACTTGAACTTGTTATTAAGGAAACATTTAACCTGATTAATCAATTCTGAAGAACAACTTCCCAAAATAATATCATTTACATATAATAATAAAGTAATAAAACCATTATACTTTCTATATGTAAATAAAGAATGATCAGCATATGATTTAATAAAACCAAAATCTAAAAGAGCAGTATTATAGAAAACCATTGTCTTGAAACTTGCTTTAGACCATAAAGTGTTTTTTGCAATTTACAAACTAAGCAAGAGTCATTTTGACTAAAACCAGGAGGTAATAACATATACACATATTATTTTAAATCACCATGCAAAAAAGCATTATTTACCTTTATCTGTGCTAAAAACCAATTTTTAGAAGCTGCTACAGCTAAAAAACATCTGACAATTGCCATTTTTTCTACTAAGAAAAAGTGCTCTCATAATCCATTCTTTCTTGTTGTGTATATCCTTTTGCAACCAATCTAACCTTATAGCACCATTTGTTTTATATTTTATCTTATAAACCTATTTACACCCAATAACTTGTTTATCATTAGATAATTCAGTCAAAACCCATGTTTTATTATCTTCTAAATCTTTTATTTCATTTTTCATAGACTCAGCCCATAATGGATTAGTATGAGCTTTCTTATAAGTTTTAGGTTCAATATTAATAGAAACACTTAAACTAAACAACTTATAAGAAGGAGATACATTTTGATAAGAAACATAAGAAGACAAAGGTTAATTAACACATGAGCAAGTCTTAACAACATTATTAGAGTCACAATGAAAATCTTTCTTTTAATGTGATTTTGACCATTTGGTAAATTCACATGTGATTTTGACACTTCCTGTATTTCAGAAAAATAATTTGTAGTATTAACCATATGTTCACTAGCACCACTATCTATTATCCATTCATTACTAGAATGCAAAAAATTATAGAAAACAGAAAAGCAAGAAATATTTATACCTGACATGCCAGTGAAAACTAGTTTTGAGCTAGAAACGCCTTGAGAACTAGAAACACTTTGAGTATGAGATTGCTGATTACCAGTGAAACTTTGACCATGAACACCACTACTTGTAACACCTCCTTGCTGATTAGCCACCGTATAAGGAGAATGAAGAGGTGTAGCCACAAAACCATATTGCAAACTAGACTGTTGCACAAAATTCCCTTGTTGCATACCCCACTGATTAGCTTGACCATAAGATTCAAAATCCCTTGAGTACTATCCTCACTTTAACCCATATTTACCATGTGTGCCCTTGGCATATTACCACTAAACCCTCTCTGTGGATTTCCATTAAAAACTCTAGATCTAGCTTTCCATCCAGTTGGATACCCATGAATCTTGTAACACTTATCCTTAGAATGCCCATCATAACCACAAAAAGAACACTTTACAACACCCCTTTGCATATTTTTGAACTTAGCTACACTATTTGCACTATTTCTCCCTCAATTCTGAACATTCATACCAGTATTACTACCCAAATTTGTGGCAAAAGCCATATTCTGATTAATTACCATTTTCTTATTCACAACCATACTACTTACACTTCTATGTTTCTTTTCTTGACAGATCATGGTGTACATTTCATTCAAACTAGGCATTTGTTTTATCATTAAAATCTGACTCCTAACATGTGAATATTGTTCATGTAAACCCATCAATAAGATCATCTCGAACATCACATGTTCCCTAGCAACTATAACAGCCATAAAGTTGCATGTACAACCACCAGTTACCCCACAAGAACACCTTGGCAAAGGACTTAAAACTGAGAAATTGTTTCAAAGAGTTTCTAACTTAGTGAAATAACCAGAAACATACAAATCTTTCTAAACAGTAGAATGAATTTCTTGATAAATCTCATAAATCCTAGCCTCACTCTCAGTAAGTTCTCTCCACATTCTTGTTGCATTATCAACATACAAGATTGATTGTCCTATTTCTTGATTAACATAATTCAAAATCCAAGACATTACAATAAAATTGCATTGGACCCAAGCCCCATGCCACATATCATCCTCTGGTGGACATGGCAAACTACCATTTACAACCTAATTTAGACTTAGCACCAATTGAAATTTCCATGGCTCTTTTCCAAGAATAGTAATTAGTACCATTTAACATTGGGTTAACTAGGGTTGTGCTGGTATTCTCATTAGTTCATATGTAATAAGGTTTCATGGTTTTTATAATAGGAGGTTGATTAACATGTTGTTCTAAACCCTGATTTTCAGTAGCAGACATATTAACAATCTATCATAAAACCAATTAAATGATATTATCAAAGAAACCCTCAAATCCGATTAAGAATCCTAATTAATCAAACCCAAATATCCAATCAACTCAACAAAATTATGAATAAAAGAAACCCTAATCACAAAATAGAGAAATAAAATAGTAGAGATAACCAAATCAGACGAAGAAGCTGACTTGTCGAGGAATAAGAACATCGGAATTCACTTTATACATCTGATAACATGTAGGATCTTGTAATCCGATCGAACTTTGGTCGCATATTCGTCAGAGTTAATATGTATATATCATACTATTAATATAAGTCAACCCAAACATTTTGAGCCTGCCCAATTTTATCCAAATTTTCCAAAAATATTCTCACTCTAATATTGTAATTACTCTTAAATGTCATCACTCAATTCAAATACATAAATAACTTAAAAAATATTATTTTCCACACATTTATATTCCAAACAAAATCGTTGTGTATTTTTTATAAGAGTAAAATATTATGTTACTCTTTATATACGATTGTTAATTAATTATATTTAATTATTCGATATTTAATTTTATTTTTTTAAATATTAACTTTATTTGTCAGGATTATATCTATGTCAATACGTATCGTACACGCAACGCGTGAGCAACGATTACTAGTATATATATAGACATTCATAGGGAGAGAGAAATAATCGTAGGAAAATAAAATAAAATAATGATTTTTATTCATTAGAAAAGTATCTGTTACAAGCCTTTTATACTGACTACTATAAGTTTCAGATCATTACAAATCAATCACTTGATATAAAACTATGACAAGAATATTAATTACAAAGTGATCCTGAACTTATAAAACATTAAAAAACAAATATAAAAATATATTTTACATATTATTATGAATATCAAAGTATGGGTAAATGCACAAAAATGTATACTGTTATCTTTCTCTATCACATTTTACAATTTATAAGCGGTCCAAAGGGTTAATTAACAAAAAATCTTGCACATAGCATTTCTTCTAACATGTCACCTAAAGTTCCACATAGATTATAGCGACAGGGTCCCTTCGGTATAAAATATTTCAAGCCAGCTTTAACGTTTTCGTTTACTCAAAAGTCAAAAGAGTTTTTTCAGAAAAGCTAATAAAAGACTCTTAACTCTAAGCCAGTACTTTTCTGTTTCTTTTATTAAAATCCAATATACTCTTAGTGATGCTCCAGATGTACATTCATTATACAGAAAAACACGATTACAAATAATAATACAGTAATGTTCTTAAACAGACATCTAATGACACTGATAAACCAAAATTATCCGACCCCATCCACAAGCCGGCGGCACCCAATTACATCATTTTTATGCTTACTTGTTCTGCTTAATAATCTTTTTTGCAGAAACAAACCGCTAAAATTATTGAGACCTGTACGATGACCATGTTTTTCTAGTTTATACATGATTGGTAAACTATAGTCATCCTGGTTCCGCTCATTTACGACTCTTCTATTCCCTACACACTCTCCATGAGATGAAAATAGCCATCACCCCCTTAGGCGTTCCTTGCAAGAGTGTAGAAAGTTTACCAAACAAGCACATGGTGTTTCTAATATCCAAGAGCTTACAGAACCAACAACACTTGCTCCCTCCCTTTCTTTTGCTGATATTAATGTATTTTCCATAGTTCTGTGAGGGAAGTAACGCTTACCGATGCTGCCTATGTGATTGTTACCAGTTCCACATGATTTCTATTCACGGTGTAAACTTATGAAAATTTTGAATTAAGTTATGGTTTGAAAAGTCGACTTGTCAATAACAAACATGATTTTGGATGCGAGTTACTTATTCTGGAGTTGTTGATCAATGAAAGTGAACTTTGTTTTGGTTTTGCTTTTTCAAATGAAAATTCCAAAGAGGTCTGAAATACAATGGACAGTGCGGTTTCCATCTTTACGTGATGTTTTTAGTTTTCAGTTAAAAAAAAGAGGAATCTATACTTTTAAGCTAACATAGTCAACGACTTGCATCATAGATTGGACAATCGAGTTTTTTTTTTGGTAAAATATGTGTATCATTAATGATGTGTTGGTTAATTTCATTTTCAAAACTTTGTTTATGTTGATTAATTACTTGATTGATATCTATAGATGTTATGATATTACTCTGCATATATTATATTCTCTCCGTTTCTATTTAATTATTCATTACGAAACTACGTGCAATTTTGACCGACCAATAACTTGTATCTAAATTGTCGGAATGAAAATTTTCAAAAGTTGATCATATAATTCAAATGTTATATTTTATGATTAGATTTTTAAAAAAAAATCATTTCGACAATTTTGATAAAAGTTATAAACTGGTCAAAATTACACGTAGTTTCGTAATCGACAGTTAAACGGGAGGGAGTAATAGTCAGTTGAGCAGCTTGCTTATGGTCGTCCATTTTAAGTTTTGTATAATACAGTAGTATCAACTGGAATACATATATATACCTTTGGAAAAGTTTGTTTTAATTTAGATAATTTATTTACCTGTTGGTCCTGTCCCAACCTCCAAAAGTCCTAAATAGATAAGGTTTCATTTGTACCTCATTTTCATGCACACATAAACATAAATATACATACACTAACAAAAATAAATATTCATATAGAGAAAGAGAGAGATGGCAGTGGCTCCTAACTGGATAACGGCAAGAAATATCAACAAATTAAATTATCCATGTGCACTCAGAAGCAGAGCTTGTTTAGGAAAAAATGATGACTTCTCAAGGGTAAGTACACTTGACTTTCCAAAAACAAGTACCAAACACTACTATTTTTTAAAAAAGCACGCTTCGTACTGAAAAATATCGATTAAAACCTTAAAAAAACATTTAAAAGATCGTTTTCCCACTTTTTGTCCTGTGAAAAACTTACGCTTTTTTCGATTTTAGTATCTCTTGTCGATTTTTAAAACACTGCCAGGACGCATAAGAGAGGTATATAATATCTACAATCTAGCTAGGGACTAGGATTCTAGGAGGTTGAAAGTACCACTTACTTTTATTTTGATAAATAGAGAGGTATTATGCTAGATACTACTACTAAATAATTATGCTAGATATCATACTAACAGGGGGAAGCTAAGTGGGGACGATCGGGTGTCACGGCACCCCCATAATTTTAGAAATCCCAAGTGACGCAATTTTTTTTTAGTACAATTTCTTTTTAGGTGTAGATTTGGCACCCCATAAAAATATGTTACTTGTACATATATTTTGGCACCCTCCATTTACACATCCTGACTTCGCTCCTGCATACTACTACTTACAAAATGATTATAAAAAAAAAAAGTAATATGCTGGATACAAATATTCCAGCTAAAAAGAGATACAAGTACTGCTGTTTGATATTTTGTTATTAAATCCTAAATATTCACATCACGTTCTATCGCACCATTTTTTTTCATGATACCCATGTATCTCATATTTTAATGCGATATATTGAGGAACATCTCGAGAAACATTTCCGAATAAAAATTTTGGAATCAAAGTTTTTGTATGAGCGAAGACTGACAAGATAAAATTAGTACTAGTTTACGATTTTCTCTTCCAGACAAAAGAAAAAGAAAACAAATACTGAGCTATTAACATTTTACACAAGTAGAACTAGTAAATACAACTAGTTTAGAAATTTTTAGTTATTGTATTTTTTTGCTCTCTTGAGAGTGAATTAGAATCTAGAAGTCTCATAATTCGGTACAGCTATAATTCTATTTCTCTTTTTCCCAATCCTTTCATAGTAAAAGTTTTTGGCCAAAGATTGCCAGAAAAAATCACCGGAATCGGAAACCACTAGTGAAAATATCAACATTTGCAGATGGAAAGGGGAGTGATAAATGGAGCATCAACTACAATTTCTCTCTTGAAGAATTGCGACTACGAGATTTGGCTATAGAAGGAGGAGATGAGAAAACTCAAGTTTCTATCTCCATTCACGTTCAGAAGGTGCCTTACACAGTTACACTATACCCTTTCGATTTACGAATTTCTTTATTACTTTTTCTCCGGTTGTTACCAAATTCTAGGCCCTGGATTTTATGATTCAAATATTAAAACCTTTAAGAAGGGATTACTCACTGCTATTGTCTTTTACTCTTTAGGTACCTAACATAAGTTTTTATTTGATGGTTGTAACTTGTAATCTGTGCAGTTTTAAAATATTTTCATTAGTTCTAGTCTATATATATTCTAAACTAGTGAATTTAGACTAAATGAAAACGAGCCCGTAAAACTACAGGGATTGAACTAAAGGTTGTTGGGGTGTTATTCGAGGAAGAAACCATTTAGTAATGATACTTTTTTCAACATTGCACAATTTACATTTCATTTGGTTTTTATCCAGTGTACATCCCGTTTCATTGGTACTTAACAAGGGAAACCAGAACTTACTCAGTTACCGATCCACAATAGTACCGGATTCCTTATATTTAGACTATATTACTTGTAGCTGTAGTTTTCTGCATTCGGGTAGTTCCCTATATGCTAACAAGAATTAATTAGAATAATTTGGAAGTTACTGCATAAGAAACAAAATCCGGTTTAACTCATTGGAACCGCAAGAAAGAGTTCTGTCTACAACCATTAAAACATTTCTGCCTAAATGACATTTTCATGAGCTGCTTGAATACTTTCGAAATTGTTAGCAATAATGTCGAAATGAGATATTTTATGTGTGATTTGATAAAGCCTTGAAAACTTGCAACACCAGTAGTTTTGATAAAGTAATTTCATTTGCTTCTTCTGGACATGCAAATTTGCTTTTTGGGAGGATAATGATGTTGTTTAGTTAGAAGTTAGAACTAACAATTCATTAACCATGTTTAGGAAAACCTTCGAATTAATCAACGATGTTGAGCAAATGATATGATCCTTGAATTATGTGCTCCTAAAGATGATCCATATGCATATGTACGAGTACGACTGTGAAGATATAAAATCTAAAATGAAAAAGAAAAACAACACAACAAGAAAATAAGTACTTGCACAGCCATTTAAGATTCTTGTGGAATGGTCTCATGATGTGGTATCATTTTGTAACAGCATGCGAGCTTTGGCTTATCAGTGGACGGGAAAATTATGGCTTACTTCACCACAAAGTGCAGTTGCTGCTCCTTACCGTATTCTAAAAAGGTGGTTCTCACTTTTGCTTAAGTATTAGACTTGCTTAAGGCTATGCATGGTGCAGCTTTTTTATCTCAACCAGTTTGCTTGAAGCTGCTCTGTAAATGGTTGATCAGGTTAAAAGCTGAGCTTTTCCGAAATGTTGGCTACAGTCCAGATTTAAGCTGGCATGCTGGAAGATTCCCAATATTTTTTGAAAAAGAGTCCCAACTATTCTGTTAAGAGCTGCAACCATATAAGTCGTTTAGTTTTTTCTTTTCCATGACGATTTGCTTCTTCTTTGCCAGATTGATACTGATTTTAATGTCTTAGTCTTGTCACTAAAACGACAGACTGACGACACTCAACTTCCTGAAATTGGGTTTGATGATCAAGTCTCTCTCGCTCTCTCTCACACACACACACAATCACACAAACTATATGATCTGACAAACAATTGTGGTTTAACAGGTGATCTATGTAAAGCCAGGAAATGAGGCCAACCTTGATTCTTTAATACAAGACGCGATTCGGCTTGCTATGTCAGTTAAGGTATGACGGCAAGATACATTTATCTACATTATCTTAAAATTTAATGTGAATCTTGTTTAGTAGGAAAAGAGAATAGAAATCTGACCCAACAATTCTGAATTTTGCAGGATACGTGTTCCGAGTCATGTGATAAAGCGACCACGATAATTCAATGTAAAGACTTTCACTCAAAATTAAATATGTTCTACTTTGAAACAAATCAAATAGTTAACTAAAAAAAGTTCATTCACAGATGGGGCACAGGAAGCTGCTTCTATTGATCGAAGGTGGTCAAAGTTATTGGAGTTGAGAAATGTACTTCGGCAATAGAACCCTCAAATTAGCGTTTTCATTATTCAACTCGTATACAAGAAAAGTGGATCACTTGTAATTCTTAATAACATGATTATAGTATAGTCCATATGATTCCTTTCGCAAAGCCAAAGTGGCTATATAATTGCACAATTTTGAACCAATTTAGCTTCTAAATTGAAATATCTTGAGCATAAAATCTGGTGCATTGACCCAAAAAGAAGATGTGTTAAGGTACCTTCTTCTATTAAGTCCGGGGAGGACTAGAAGTAGGCTACAAGGGACTCTAACAACAACACCGTTGAGAAATAATCGATCTTTATTGTAGCCTTTATCACCCAATATTATGAAAAAATCAGTCCTAGTTTCGCCACTAACTAAATTCTTCCAACTTCTTCTTGTTTCATGGATCTCGTTAACATCCAGTTCCCTATTAGCTTTATGGTTGCATTGCAGATGACCTTGTCAAAATACAGTTTTATTGTTGTTTACAAGGTTGATGGCCACTTATCTAGTTTTTTGGATCAAAAGTAACTTCTTAATTTTTCGGATCAAGGTTCTTGAACTACTGCAATATCAAACTAAATTTTAGATCCCAGAGTTTTGCACTTTTATGACCTTGTCCGGTGTAGTATTAGACTACAAAGGCAGTAGAGTCTACAACCCCTCTGTTTCATTGGTATATTAGACGTTAAACTACAATAAACTTGGGATATCAAGTGATTCTGAGGTTGTCGTTTTGTACAAATTAAAGAGAACTTAAACATATAGGAGAATTTAAAGACATAAACAAAGGCTAAACATGATTAAAGAGTGAACAAACAACAACATAATCAAAAGAAAGTTGTAAAAGACCATTTAATGACACATCATAAGAAAATAAAAATTCTTCATTTTCATGGACTATTTGACTTTTTTTTCATGGATGAAAAATTGCTCATAGCAAATGTTAAAGTTTTGCATCTACATTAGAAATGGTTCTAGTCTAGATAATGCATTGTTTTCGTCACAATCAGGCTTTAATTAGCAGTTAAATTTTAGTAATGAGTAGTACCAAGCTTACCCCTATCACATGCATTAATTTGATAAGTACATTCTGGGGTGCCAAAGCACTAAAATAATTTGCTTGAACAGCTGGTAGTAGTGCACGTCTCTTCGCAAGTGTTAGGATCATATTTCTCGCATAATAACTCTTTGTTGTCAATTGGTTTGAACAAAATAATCCAAGTTGATGGTTAAGAATTAAGACAGCATAATGTTTACAGGTGAGGTTGCAACCTCAGTTGCAACTACAGTTCTAACCTGCCAATACGCAGGATTCTGCTTAATTTTGTCTAATTGCATTACTTATTCTTTAAAAAAAATTATGTGAATGAAAATATGCAAGATATATTCTCATATGTTTAAAAAGATTCTTTCTATATTTATTTGAGAATATTAAAGTGAAAAAGAATGTAAATTGTTTAAAAGATATATGGAAATTAGTTTAAGAAGATAGTGTTCATTTAAGTGTGGAAACTAAATCTATTTTATTATACAATGTCTTTATCTCTTCATTCAATCTATGTGTTTATAAATCAGCAATGATCTAATTAGATTGAATATATGGAGTTATGGTTTCATGTTTTATTAAGATTGTATCTCTAAAAAGAAATTGTTTTATATGTTACTTGATTAAGTAATAGTAACTTCTACTGTCAAGTTAGTCTATTAACATGTATTAACAAGAAAATTGAGATCAATCAATTGCAGCATTATCTCATTCAAGATATGGGAAGGTTGATCAATCAGAATTGTCCAAATCAATCAACAAGTTCTTAAAGAAAGAAGATTGTTTTTACTCTTTAAATAGTTAATAGATTTGCTTGTAAAAAGTGTGTGTTCTAAATTATAAAAAAACTCAACTTTGAGAGAATACACAATAAGCTTTAAAAACGAAAACAATGGTGGGATGCCGTTGAATTTTTTAGTGATAGTTATAAGGTAGGAGCAATATAGAGATAGGCAGAAAAATTTAGAGGGAGTCTGAGAGTTTTTCATTAAGACTTGAATCCTATATTGTAAGCCAATATAATATCATTAATCTGGGTAAGTGCCTCGGAGACGTATCCTAGTTGGATGAACTCCGTTGTTAAATGTGCGTGTGATTTAATTCAAGTACATTTAATAATTGCACTTCTGTCCATCATTATATTTAGGTTCCAGCCTCAGTTGCAACTGTACTTGGAATCTAACTGCATAACTGCAACTAGAACAGCGTATAGGAATTTCAATTGGTATCAGAGCATATCTTATAAAAGGTACTAACATGACTGCCTATGAAATTTGAAAAGGTAGAAAACCTAATGTCAAGTATTTTCAAGTATTTGAGTGTGTTTGTTACATTGTTAAGGATAGAGAATAACTTGGGAAGTTTGAGCCCAAAAGTGATAAATGTGTATTCCATGGTTATGCTCAAAACAGTACTAGAGATTTCAGAGTCTATAATCTAAGAACAAACTGTGTCATGGAATCATATAATGTGTTATTTGATGATTTGAAATATGTCTATGAGACTACAGGTGATGATGATTAGTCTTGAATCAAAAGTAAAGACATAGAAGAAACTCATCAAAGTGATAGTTCTGTAGAGGTTGGAAGTTCAGTTGCAACTGAGCTTGGAATCCAGAGTACAACAGATTCTGATGAAGAAGAAGATAGCCCTCCAATCCAACCTACAATTAAAACTCGTTATGCTAGGACTCAGAAGAATCACTCTGTTGAAGATGTCATAGGAGAAGTCAACTTAGGTATGAAAAACAGAGGTAAACGAAGTAATTTTGTTCACTTTCCTTGCTATATTTTTTAGTTAGAACCTAAGAATATAAAAGAGTCTTTGGAAGATAGTAAATGGATTTTAGCTATGCAAGATGAGCTGTCTCAATTTGAGAGAAATGATGTGTGGATTTTAGTACCCAGAGCTATCAATAAAAATGTCATAGATACTAAATGGATCTTTAGAAATAAGAGTAATGAAGATGGAATAATCATTAGCAATAAAGCTAGACTTGTGGCTCAAGGATACGCTCAAATTAAGTGAATAGACTTTGATGAAACCTTTGCTCCTGTAGTAAGAATAGAATCTATTAGAATGCTACTTTCTCTTTGTTGCCTGTATGACTTTAAGTTATTCCAACTAGATATCAAAAGTGCATTCTTGAATGGTAACATACAAGAAGAAGTCTATATCAGTCAACCTAAAGGTTTTGAGGATCTCAAGTTTCCTAAACATGCTTTTCTCTTGAAAAAGACCCTGTATGGTTTAAAACAAGCCCCTAGAGCTTGGTATGAAAGGTTAACTAAATTCCTAATTGAAAAAGGTTTTAATAGAGGAGGAGTTGACAAAACTTCGCTTACAAAGAAAACTCCTAAGGATATAATTGTTGCTCAAATTTATGTTGATAACATTGTGTTTAGCTCTACTTGTGATAACAAAATTGCTGAATTTATTTCTGATATAAAACTTGAGATTGAAATGAGTGGTGGAGGAGAATTAACTTACTTTTTAGGACTTCAAGTTAATCACAGTGAAAAGGGCATTTTTCTGTGTCAAACTAAGTATGATGATAACCTTGTTAAGAAATTTGGTTTGAGTGAGAGTAAAGAGAAAAGAACCCCTATGAGTACTACTCTTAAATTGTCTAAAAATGATAAGGGTAAGAGTGTTTGTCCTAGTCTCTATAGGTCTATGATTAGAAGCCTTCTTTATTTGACTGCTAGCAGACCAGATCTTTGCTTAAGTGTAGGAGTTTGTGCCAGATATCAGACAAATCCTCTAGAATCTCATCTTTTTACTGTCAAAAGAATCTTAAGGTATGTTAAAGGCACTACTCACCTTGGGCTTTGGTACTCTAAAGACACAAATCACTATTTGGTTGGCTACTGTGATGCAGACTGGGCTGGTATAGATGATAGAAAAAGTATTTCTGGTGGTTGTTTTTATTTTGGGAATAACCTCGTGTCCTGGTTTAGTAAAAAGAAAAATTGCATTTCTTTGTCAACTGCTGAGGCTGAGTACATTACAGCTGGTAGTGGATGCACTCAACTAATTTGGATGAAATAAATGTTAGCTGATTATAATGTCAAATAAGAAGTATTAACTCTGTTTTGTGATAATAAAAATGCTATAGATTTAGCAAAGAATCTGGTGCAACATTGCAGAACTAAACATATTGATCTGAGACATCACTTTATTATAGAATTGGTTGAAGAAAAGAATTTAATTTTAGAACATGTTTCAACTGAAAGACAATTAGTTGATATTTTCACAAAACCCCTTGATACAAACAAGTTTGAAACTTTAAGAAGTGATATTGGGGTATGTCACTATATATCTAATTGAATACTCTTGTTATATATGTTTTTTCTGAGAGAAACATCAATATTTTTTTGTTTAAGATAAGTCTTGATTGAGCTATGATGTTTTTGTCTTGAAAAAGCCGTTGGTTGATGTCTCAAAAATAGTTGTGGGATAACTTGTCCTAAAACCTTTCTGGTAATAGACTTGCAGGCACAAAGTGCATATTTTATATTCAGTTACAAGCTCAGTTGCAACCACAGTTGCAACTTTGTTTGAAAAATATAAAAATCAGTAGCCTTACGTACAAAGAAAGTCATATTGCTTATGATCAAAGTCAGCAGATGCTGGTTTCAGAAGTGAACTAAAATGATAAAGTCAAGACTAAGTCTTGAATTGTTTTTGACATCCCTTATACTATTTCCTTGCTGAGATGATCAAGGCAATTTTTGTGTAGAGGAAAAACAGATTTGTTCAATATAAGCCCTCAGTCGTAATTTTTATTGAATGGACATGCTATCAGAAATATACATTTTTGATTAAATTGTTAGTATCTTGTGTTCAAAATTCTATAATATCTATTATTGTGTTTATTTTGAAACAAGTCAAGTTTCCTTTCTTTCTCCAATTACTCAGATATCAGAAAAATCGGATAAATCTGTTTTAAATTGGAATGTAGATCTTTTATTCTTTGTTGTATTTATCTTAAACAGAATCTTGATGAGTCTTTCTTAAATTGGAATATCTGTTGAAAGAAATGTGCCTATTTTTGGGCAAAATTGGTTCAAAAAGGGGATTTGGGTATATTTTTCAAAATTTGAAAGATATGGGCTTAATTGCTATTTAACCGTGTGTTTTTACTAAGATAAACCAACACATATCAGAATTACTATATCTCTTATTTCTTTTAAAAAAAACTCTGTTTTTCTGAAAACCCCAATTTCTCGTGTTCCAAGTACAGTTGCAACCTCAGATCCAACCATGTCTGATTCATCTCACAATCAACCTGATATGAACTATGAAGATGACAGTACCCTTGGTGTATTTATGAATAGGACCAAAACTCATAGAGGTTCTAAAGCTAAGATGAGTGAATTCTTTTCTCCCAATCCTAAAAGGCATAGAATCAAGAAACGTCCTGGTAGAAATACAAAGAAGGACCCAATTTTTGTTAAAGTTGTCTATGACACTCTAAATAGTGAAGTTGATCATAGGTTCTGGAACATAACTATGTATGACAGGTTTTCTACACTTAGCACTAGGGAAATACACTCTGAAAGACAGCTGAATCTGGCTAGTTATAGGAATATTCAACTGCATGTTGAAAATTTGTTGAAAGATGTGGGTCTTGCTAGAACAATAAGCTTTCCTGAATCCTATTTTCCTGAACTAGTTAGGGAATTCTATGCTAATCTACATGGAGGAGTGTTTGATGAGGGTAATATGGCTTGTGCAAGAGTGTTTGTGAGGGGTCATACTCTTGATTTTAACCCTGAATTGATTAATAAGTTTTTAGGAATTCCTAACATACCTGAGGATGACCTAGACTGTGATATGCATTCTGTAGCTTTGACAATTATAGGGAAAGATGACCAGTTTGATGGAAATTCCATTAAAACATCTGCTTTGACTCTCAGTGCAGCTGTGTTGCACAAAATTTCTAAGTTTAATTGGACTCCAACCAAACAACGCTCTAAGATTAGCAAAGATATGGCTGTGTTCATTTATAGGATTATGTCTAAAAATTCCCATAGATTTTGGTAAGCATGTGTTCAATCTGATAAGAGAATTTTCTGATGTCAAAGCTAGCATTGTCTTACTACCTTTTCCCTGCTTAATCTCTGGTATTCTTCTGTCACAAGTGGATTTGGTACCCCTTTTTTGATAAATCACTTACTGCAATCCTTTGAAAAATTCTTTGTTGGTCCGTAGGAGTCTAAACCTTAGAGGGGAGGTGAATAAGGTTTTCGTACGTTTTTCGCGGAATTAAATCTATGGGTATTTAACTAAGTTAATTAGTGGTTTTTTTTATAACCTAAACTCTTTCGTTAACAAATTATCTCTAAATTAATCTAAACAAGCAATAAATATAAGCGATAAATAATTATGAAAAGTAAAGGTTAAGGGAAAGAAATAACGCAAGATTTATAGAGGTTCGGCAAAACGCGCCTACGTCCTCTCCTCGGTATTTTCACTACCGAGTGTTTCACTAGAATCTCGTTCCAAAGGTTACAACCTAACGAGCTTAATCAGATTAAGCTCCCCCTCACTTAATGAGTATCCCGAAAGAAAAGCCTAGAACTTTTAAGCTACACTTGCTTGAAAAGCTTCTACCCAATCAATCGCTCACTAATGAGTTTATAATACACTCTTTTACAAGTTTGATTTGAATAAATCACTCACTAACAAATATTATCTCGATGTTTATAAGATTACAATGAGAATATAATCGAGAATAATTTATGAATAATAAGTGAGAAGTTGGAAGTATAAGCTTGAAGAATTTCTTAGTAGGATTTGCTTAATTGTTGTGTATGCTTGGATGATGCTTCCTTGAAGATTTTGGGGCTCTTTGTAGGGTGAAAAAGTGCAGCAATTAATTTCAGACCGTTGCTGGTTGTTGAGTTCATTCAATGCAGTTTTTCAGCAGTTCGCCCCATTTTCAGGAATAGCTTAAAAGCTGGAATTTGAAATTTTACAGAAACGATCGGTCGTTTCTGAAAAACGATCGGTCGTTTTTCATCTGTGCTCACTGGAAGAAATCACACTAAAAACGATCGGTCGTTTTAAGCCTGGCGATCGGTCGTTTTTATATTGAGCTTACTGGAAGAATTTCTCTCATTGATGATCGATCGTTTATGGTATATGATCAGTCATTTTCTTTGTTCTCGCAATTGTTTCGGTTTTCTCAACAAACTTCGAAATCCCGTAACTAACTCGTTTCAAATCCGATTTAGGTTCCGCTTGAACCATTGGCTTCGTAATTACGCAATTTATCATTTTGAACCTTTAATACACTCGATAAATGATTAGTACACAAAACGAGCTTTTATCATGTTTTACAATTTTTGTTATCATTAAAATAATCGATTTGAAGAACATCGTTCAACAATCTCTCCCTTTTTGATGATGACAAAATATTGACTTCAACATACTATAAGCTCTTTTTGTTTAAACAAGTATAATCGAAATGTTTAGATGACGCTTTACTTGGATAAAAGTTTTTAGAGAAAAAGCAAGTAAATGTCATAACATCCGATTTTAAAACGACGTTAAAACAATGCTAAACGAATAGGGATTACGAAGAACTATATGCAAGCGAAAATTTGGCCATAGTTTTGCCTAAAAATGGTCAAACGCCACAAATGAAAATCAATGTATATAACCCAATCAACTAGCAATCTATGTGCGCCAAATGCAATGATATCAAAAGATACAAACGCATATTTAAAATTGCAATCACACAATGCCATTAAACAAGAGCAATATAAGAAGAAACGCATCATAATAACCAAGTAAAACCGTTTCGTACTTATTACATCAAAAAAAAACTTGTTCAACTAAAATGGAAATAGTAGAAATACAATGGAAAAACAAAAGAGAGGTATTTCTCCCCCTTTGACATCATCAAAACATAAAAAATAATATATCCGCCTAGTTGCGGTGGGAAGTCGCATCATCTTCGTCGTCATCGTCGTCGTCGTCGATGTTGGGCCCGGCAAGGTTGGGAAAAAAGCCATTGAACTCGGCTCGTTGCTCGGCGCTCATTCGATCAAGTTCGTTGAGTTCTTCTTGACCCGGGTTCATGAATCGAAACATCCGACGTGTCATTTGAGCATTGAGATATTGGTTGATATAAAGGGCGTTGTAGAATTCGTCGGTTCGTGGTGGAGGGTTGGAGGATCCGATTTGGGCTTTTCCTTTGCCCCGAACTCTAGAGGGACGAGAGGAGGTAGGTAGATCGGTGGGGGGGAGGGACTCGGAGGAGAGAGCTATGTCCTCACGAGAAGCACGCGGTGTGGCCTTGGGGCCGACATACTCTTCCTCTTCGGGGGAAAGAGGGGTATAGCCGGGGCCGGACACCCGTTTATCGGACCAAGTAATGGTCTTGTCGGTAGTATTGAATTTAATGGACATTTGGGAAAGATAGGAAGTGTCCCAAATGTGTTTATCCTTATTTTTGAACAATGTTCCACCGGGAACGAGATGTAGGTCCTTTAAAATGGCCGAAATTAGGGCACCGTAAGGTAACCCATTCTTGGATTTTGTTTTAAGCGAATCCATTTTAAAGAAAATGAGGGATGCAAAGTCAAGTCGGACTCGGCGATGGATGCATCCCAAAAGAAAGATGTACTCATTGGTAACATCCGTGAAATTGGAGGTATGTGGGAGGATTATGTGAGAGAGGATGTGGTAGGCTAGTTTGTTTTTAAAGAGAAGGCCATGAGCTTTGTTGGAGCGATTTTGGTGGAGGGGATGAAAAATTTCATCCTTGAGATCGTTAAAGTTGTCAATCTCGAGAGTCTCACATAGTTCTTTACTAGACTCATAGACACCGTTGCTATCTAGGCGTAAAAGGGTTCGTAGACGGTCTATACCGTAAACGAAAGGTTGTCCATTAAACGATGAACGCAAGCGGAGTGCGTCATCATTATCCCTATCGAGAACAAGGTGATGATAAAATTCATAGACATTTTCTTTGTAAAAAGGCTCTTTAAGAGTGAGGATAGTATCGAGTTTGTAAAAACTTAAATCGATCATGAGAGCGGGAAATCGTTCACGGAATAAAGGCATGTCTAAAGTGAAGTTAGACAATATACCTCTTTTACCCATCTCGGGTGAATAGAGAGGAGGTAGAGGGCCGGAGCGAGAAGCGGTGGATGAGCCGGTGCGTGGGGCACGAGGAATAGCCGGGCGGAGAGTGGGTGGAGGCACGATCTCGTCCTCATGTTCATCAACAAGGTTGAGTGAGGCTTTCTTTGTACGAACCATTTTGATTGATTTGGATAGAAAATTTGGATATTTGGATGATTTTGGAGTGGAGTGGGCGAATTTTGAGAGATAGAGAATTTGATTTGGGTTTGAAATGATATGAATTAGGGTTTAAAGAATGGTTTTAAAACTGAAAAACAGCAAAACGATCGGTCGTTTTGTGTTTCGATCGGTCGAAATATAACCAAATTCTTCCAGTGAGTCCACGTTAAAAACGATCGGTCGTTTTTAAGGAACGATCGGTCGACTGTATGAAAACGACCGGTCGTTTTTACAGACGATCGATCGACTGTAACTGGGGTACAGAACAGGAATTTTTTGCACTTTTCGACACTGATTTGGCATAGAAAATGGAAAAAATACTTGACTATATATAAAATCAATCAAATATATATAAATATATATGTATATATCACACATCAAACATGCCTAACTCTCGGCGAATAAAGCAAAATTGTTCCTCATTAAGGGGTTTTGTAAAAATATCGGCTAATTGCCTATCCGTACTTATATATTCAAGTGTAATATCCCCTTTTTGGACATGATCCCGTAAAAAGTGATGACGTAAATTAATATGTTTAGTGCGAGAGTGTTGGATCGGATTTTTCGAAAGGTTTATAGCACTAGTATTATCACACAATATAGGTACACTATTAAATGATAATTCAAAGTCGTTTAGTTGTTGACGCATTCAAAGGATTTGTGCGCAACAACTACCCGCGGCGACGTATTCCGCCTCCGCCGTGGAAAGCGCAACCGAGTTTTGTTTCTTGCTATGCCAAGAAACTAAGGCGTTTCCTAGGAAATGGCAAGTGCCACTAGTACTCTTTCTATCTAATCGACAACCAGCAAAGTCGGCGTCGGAATAGCCAAGCAATTCAAAAGAAGTATCATGCGGATAAAACAATCCTAAATTACATGTACCTACTAGATATCTAAAAATGCGCTTAACGGCTATAACATGCGATTCTTTAGGGCAAGATTGATACCTAGCACACAAGCAAACACTAAACATGATATCGGGTCTACTTGCGGTTAAATATAAGAGGGATCCAATCATACCTCTATAGAGCTTTTGGTCCACGCTTTTACCCGATTCATCCTTTTCTAGTTTTGTTGCCGGACTCATCAGAGTTCCTAGCGACTTTGCATCGCTCATGTTGAACCGTTTGAGCAAGTCCCTCGTGTATTTGGCTTGATTGACGAAAATTCCGTCCTTTGTTTGTTTGATTTGCAATCCAAGAAAGTATGTGAGTTCACCCATCATGCTCATCTCGAATTCACCTTGCATACACTTAGAAAACTCCTCGCACATGCGAGCATTAGTAGCACCGAAGATAATATTATCAACATATATTTGAATTAAAAGCATGTCTTTTCCATCCTTTTTAATAAAAAGAGTAGTATCTAAAGTACCACGAGAAAAACCCTTTTTAATCAAAAATTTACTAAGTCTTTCATACCAAGCCCGGGGTGCTTGTTTTAAACCATAAAGTGCTTTACGAAGTTTGTAAACATGATTAGGAAACTCGTGATTTTCAAAACCGGGTGGTTGTTTTACATAAACTTCCTCATTAATAAAGCCGTTTAAAAAAGCACTTTTTACATCCATTTGAAATAATTTAAAACGTTTAAAAGAAGCATAAGCAAGCAACATTCTAATGGCTTCTAGTCTTGCTACGGGTGCGTAAGTTTCATCGAAATCGATGCCCTCTTCTTGGTTATACCCTTGAGCTACTAGTCTAGCCTTATTTCTAATAACTACCCCGGATTCATCCATTTTATTACGAAATATCCATTTCGTACCTATAATGGTTTTCTCACGCGGTTTAGGTACTAAGGTCCATACGTTACTATGCTCGAATTGATTTAATTCGTCATGCATAGCTAATACCCAACTCTCATCGAGTTCCGCTTCATGAATGTTCTTGGGCTCTAATTGAGACAAGAATGCAAAATGATTGACTTTTTTTTCATGGATGAAAAATTGCTCATAGCAAATGTTAAAGTTTTGCATCTACATTAGAAATTGTTCTAGTCTAGATAATGCATTGTTTTCGTGACAATCAGGCTTTAATTAGCAGTTAAATTTTAGTAATGAGTAGTACCAAGCTTACTTACCCCTATCACATGCATTAATTTGATAAGTACATTCTGGGGTGCCAAAGCACTAAAATAATTTGCTTGAACGGCTTGTAGTAGTGCACCTCTCTTGGCTAGTGTTAGAACCATATTTCTGACCTAATAACTCTTTGTTGTCAATTGGTTTGAACAAAATAATCCAAGTTGATGGTTAAGAATTAAGACAGCATAATGTTTACAGTTGATGTTGTAACTACAGTTCTAACCGGCCAATACGCATGATTCTGCTTAATTATGTCTAATTGCATTACTTATTCTTTAAAGTCTTTTATGTGAATGAAAGTATACAATATATATTCTCATATGTTTAAAAAGATTCTTTCTATATTTATTTGAGAATATTAAAGTGATAAAGAATGGAAATTATTTAAAAGATATATGGAGATTAGTTTAATAAGATAGTGTTTCTTTAAGTGTGGAAACTAGATCTCTTTTATTATACAATGTCGTTATCTCTTCATTCAATCTATGTGTTTACAAATCATCAATGATCTAATTAGATTGAATATATGGAGTTATGGTTTCACGTTTTATTAAGATTGTATCTCTAAAAAGATATTGTTTTATATGTTACGTGTTTAAGAAAATAGTAACTTCTATTGTCAAGCTAGTCTATTAACAGATATTAACAAGAATATTGAGATCAATCAGTTGCAGCATTATCTCATTCAAGATATGGGAAGCTTGATCAATCAGAGGAGTCTAAATCAATCAACAAGTTCTTGAAGAAAGAAATTGTTTTTACTCTTTAAATAGTTAATAGATTTGCTTGTAAAAAGTGTGTGTTCTAAATTATAAAGAACTCAAATTTGAGAGAATACACAATAAGGTTTAAAAGTGATAGTTATAAAATATGAACAATATAGAGATAGGCAGAAAACCTATAAAGAGTCTGAGAGTTTTTCATTAAAATTTGAATCATATATTGTAAGTCATTATAATATCATTAATCTGGGTAAGTGAGCCGGAGACGTAGCCTAGTTGGGTGAACTCCGTTGTTAAATGTGCATGTGATTTAATTCAAGTACATTTAATAATTGCAATTCTGTCCATCATTATACTTAGGTTCCAAACTCAGTTGTAACTGTACTTGAAAACTAACTGTATAACTGCAACTAGAACAGCGGATAGGAATTTCAGCTAGCTTCCAATAACTTTCCCGTCACCTAAGCAAAAATATTAGGCGGGTGGCGAAGCTTACTCCTAGGCTCTTTAGCGGGATTAGGAGATAATTAAACGGGATTGTGTGACACCGAGTGACCTTTTTTAGCGCCTTGCACCTTTTGGAATAATATTGTCCCCGCTTCGTGTTTTTAATGTGTTTTCTAGCTCCTATGGTGGTGTAATTTTGAACTTTGTGGAATTTGGAATTGCATCAAAAGTTGCACGATACATTGATTAAAGGGGATCTCTTGTCTCAAACTTAATTGATGAACAAGACATTTTATATAAGAGCAAGCAATTAAGTTATTCAAAATGCATATTTTTTCCCTTTATTTAGCGAAAACTTTTAAACAAAACTGAGCCACATGAGCTTCCATTAGGTTTCCTGTATAATTAAGCAACAAACTATCCCTTTTTAGAAGAAAGAAAGGAAACAAGCTAATTCCTCGTATTATTTTTATGTAACATATTATTCTTTTGATTTTTATTGGGGAATATGTAATGTAAATGTATTGTTTAAATATAATTCGAAGGGATCGATGGTAATAAAAAATAAAAATATCAGTAGAATGATAGCGAATCTGATGTGTCATATGAATAAAAAAGTGATGCTTATAACAAAAAACGTGTTTATGTGAATGTAAATTTAAAAAGAATGGTAAATAAGATGATCATGATAAACCTTTTGGATTTTGATAGTCTTTTCACAATTAATATAGGGAATAAGACATTTATGTAAACTGATAAAGTTTTGGTTCAATAATTAATTAACTATTTCCAGACTACCAAAATATCTTTCCTTTAATTAATAGAACACGTTTTTTTTATGTATATATAATATAATATGTGATTTGTCTTGCTTCTTTCGTTACGGTTCGACTTTAATTTGCTTTCTATGTTCTGCTTGTTTTGTTGTAAAATAGGTGTAAACAAACATTTACGGGTAAAATAATTTTTTCGGTTGATTAGTTTAACGTAAAACCTTTTTTTTCGGAAATTTTTTTCCACATATCCATTAAAATTGGGAAAAACGGTTACCCCGCAAATAAAGTCGTAAACGGTTTACCTCCTTCTCTCAATATTATTTCTAATACTAGTATTATAACTATTATTAATTATATGTTACTCTTTCAAAATAATTTAATATTTAATCCAATTGCATCTAATTAACCCATAAAAAAAAGTAAAAAATAGGAAATTTTCTAAAAAATAACAAAAAATGGAAAACAAACCGAAATTTCTAAAAAACCCAAGAAAGTTTTAAAAAGCTAAAATCTAATTAACCCATAAAAATATAAAATATAAAATATAAAAATTCCAAAAAATGTAAAAAAACCCTGAGAAATTTTGAAAAAACTAAAAAAAGTCAATAATATCTTCTATACTATTAATTTTATGAGTTTATAGGTTGAGAATTATAAATTATTACAAGTGATGTATACGAAAGAAAATATGCATTTAGCTAAATTTTTCTATGCATGTTGCGATTTTTACCAATTATTTGTTTAAAAAATAATTTGTATTACAATGTAAAACTTTCCCATGAAAATATTTTTCCATGTAAAACTTTTACTATGAAACAAACAGAGTCTTAGATTAAAATCTGGTCTTTGCATTGCCCACTTTAAGAAAAAGTGAAAAACGATTCTTTTGATTTATACGATCGAGGTTCTATTTTTGGTCTCTTTGGCCTTTTTTTATAGAGCTGACCTTTTTTTAATATGGAATTTTTATGCTGTTATAATTAGAATCGTTTAACTTGTTAATATACAATTTACTTATTTTCTTTTTGTTTTTATTAAAAATGAATTTGTTATTAATATTTTACATTTGTTATCTTTGTAGTGTGACAGATATGTAGACTAAATAAATACTACTAATTGATACAACTTAAATAACTTATTATTAAAAAAAAGATTAATTTCGACCAAAACAACCCGCGACCGCAACATTAATCAAACCTCGGGATAGCCTAAAGAAATGTAGTTAAAACAACGAAAGAGTCGATATAAGACATAATGTTTCTTTTTATATCATATTGAATAAGCTGTAAAATCTGAATAATAGTCTCAGACTGTTTAGTGGGAGATGATAGCTGAAATAAAAGAATTATATAA
This sequence comes from Primula veris, assembly GCA_963682055.1. Classification (NCBI taxonomy): domain Eukaryota; kingdom Viridiplantae; phylum Streptophyta; class Magnoliopsida; order Ericales; family Primulaceae; genus Primula; species Primula veris. The sequence goes on along the minus strand of OY821743.1, from coordinate 13,374,365 downwards.
TATACTATAAATTAGAAATTATATGGGTTAAATGGTTTAGTGGTCACATACGGTCCAAGGTCCAGATAATCGGATGATTTGTATCAGATTTGAGATACAAGTCTATTAAAGTTTCTGGGTACTTAATTGAATGTATTCTAAACATACTATACTGTTTTGTACTGCTTTGTATGTAATTCTGGACTAATACTGCTTATTCTGTAAATGTACTGGGTCTTTCTGTAATTAGCTTAAACTAGTTAGTTACGATGAGCTGGCGCGAGCTCATTGGCTTTGTTCTATATATACTTGTAACGAATTTACAGTTGAGACTAATGAAAGATATTTTCTGTTAATTCTCAGTTCATTTTCATTCGTTTTCTCTCTCTAAGAAGAGATTCTATGGAGTTTATCATGGTATCAGAGCGCTTTTCCGCTGTGATTACTGGTTTTTAGCTCTGTTTTGTGAGTTGTTTCTTACTCATTTACTCAAATATTTGTTTTAATTTTCGAAATTTGGGTTTTTTATTCAACATACGATTATCGGAGTCTTCATATACTGTGTTTCGTGTGATTGAATCAAAATCTATTAAATAGGGTTTTATCTGGTTATATAGAGGACTGAGAATTTCAAGTTTTTTTTTTCTAATAATTGATACAATGGGTGATAATTCTCCTATTAATGGGAATAATAGAGGAAATTTTGGAAATGGATTGAATATGTTCGATTTAGCTGGTTCCCCATATCATATAGGTGCTAATGATACAGCAGGTATTAGTTTGGTAAATCAACAATTGAATGGGTTGAATTATCATAGCTGGAAAAGAGCTATGGAAATAGTTTTGGGTGCTACGTATAAATTGGGTTTTGTGAATGGAACCCTAAAATGTCCTAGTATGACAGATCCTTTGTATCAATCCTGGATAAGATGCAATTTAATTGTCCAATCCTGGATTATTAGTTCAGTTTCTGCTGAAATTGGCCAGTCCATATTATATACTGATACAACAGCAAATATGTGGGGTATTTTAGAGACTAGATTTGCACAGGGAAATGAGGCTAGAATCTTTGAATTACAACAATCTCTGCACAATCTTACTCAAGGAGATTTGACAGTTTCTGAGTTTTTTATGAAATTAGAAACTATCTAGACCAATCTTAACTTGGCATGCCCAGTCCCTATATGTACCTGCAAAGCACTTGAAGGGTGTAGTTGCAAATTTGTGGAAAGAATTTTTGAAAGGGAATGTTTAGAATGATATTTTTGATGGGATTGAATGATGAATATTCTATGGTAAGGGGACAAATTTTGATGATGAAGCCATCTCCACCTATAAATGAAGTGTATAATTTGGTTATACATGAGGAAAAACAGAAAAAAGTGGGTCATCAACCAAAACAAATGAGTGAGGGAATGGTTTTTGCTGTACCACCTAGTGGTGATACCCTCAATAAAACACCACAGAATTGGCAAAGTTATGGTAAAGCACCAATGCAACAGTATGCCCAGAGGAATAATAAAGATTTTAGGTCTACTTTAAAGTATACCTATTGTGGTGGAACTAGGCATACTAAAGAGAAATGTTGGAAGTTGCATGGATATCCTCCAGGGTGGAAACCAAGAGGAGCTAATGGTGGATCTAACAATGGTTTTGGTGGAGCTGTGATGCATCAAAACATGGGATCCACAGTTAAAAATGAGAATCCTGGCCATGTTTCTGGAAATTATGATTATGATAAACCAGTTACTCTAGGGCAGATACAACATCTAATGAGCATGCTGCAGTTGAATGGTGGAAATCTAGGATACAAACAACCAGAACCTCACTATGTGGGAGGCAATAATGAAGCTTTCTCTAACCTCTCTTATACTGGTGCTTCTGGTAGTACACATTCTTTTTCCAGTTCTAATCATAAAGATTTCTTTGCTTTATCAGCTTATACCTCAAATAAAGAAAAGCATGCTTGGCTAGTTGACACAGGGGCAAGTGAACATATGGTTCATTCTTTGAGTTATTTGACCAATGCTACTAGTTCTACTGGTTCTACAGTTACTTTACCAAATGGACACAAAGTTTTAGTCTCACATTTTGGTACAGTAGAGTTTGAAAATGGGATTACTCTGAAAAATGTTCTATGTGTACCAAGTTTTGGCTTCAATCTTATCTCTGCAAGCAAGTTAGCAAAAGATAATACATGTTGCTTGACCTTCTATAATGATTATTGTTCTATCCAGGACCTAGCTTCATGGAGAGTGATTGGGATAGCTCATCAAAATACAGGGTCGTATTTCTTGGAAGAGACTACTTTGGTGAAAGATAGGCATTTTTCTGGAGCTGCATCAACCTCTTTTCATATGGACTTGTGGCACTCAAGATTAGGACATTTATCTGGTCAGAATCTAGATGTTCTAGCTACTACAGTAGGATGTATAAAGAATTCTATTTCTAAAGCACCTTGTGAGGTATGTCATTTGTCAAGGCAACATAGACAATCTTTTCCTCTTAGTAGCATTAAAACAATAGCAATATTTGATATAGTACACATGGATATTTGGGGACCCTATTGCAAAACAAGTATTGGTGGATATTCTTATTTTCTGACTATTGTTGATGATTTTTCTAGAAGTACTTGGGTATATCTTATGAAGCATAAATCTGATACTAGAAGTTTGATTGCTAGTTTTCATAACATGGTTTTTACTCAGTTCAATAAGAAGGTAAAGGTGATCAGAACAGATAATGGTTTTGAGTTCCAAATGCTAGATTTCTTTTCTGCAAATGGTATTTTACATCAAACTTCTTGTGTAGACACACCACAACAAAATGGTGTTGTTGAACGCAAACATCAACACCTTCTTAATATGGCAAGAGCTCTGAGATTTCAAGCTCATCTCCCCTTATTTTTCTGGGGTGAATGTGTTCTCACAGCTGCCTATTTGATCAATAGATTGCCTACTCCTCTCTTGCAAAACAAGACACCATACCAAGTACTGTTTGGTCAACCCCCTACATACAGTCACTTGAGAGCTTTTGGTTGCTTGTGCTATGTATCTACATTAAGTAGGAGCATGACAAAGTTTGATCCTAGAGCAAGTAAATGTATTTTTCTTGGCTATGCATTTGGAGTTAAGGGTTATAAAGTATATGATCTAGCTACTAGAAGATTGTTTATATCTAGAGACGTCATCTTTTATGAGTACCATTTTCCATATACTGATAAATTACAAGAACAAGTGTCTACTCCTAATAATGATTTTCAATTTCCTGGACTTCAAGGAGTAGTTATTACACCTCCTTTCTCCAATTTATATACTTCCCCTGCTCCTTCACATACTGTGTCATCTAATATTAATCCTAGTAATGCCACTAGTGAAGCTCATGGTACAGCTGATACATTACATTCTCCTCTTATCAATAATGAGAATTTAGCCTCCCCATCTGGTTCTAATTCTGGTAATGATTCTCCAAGAGTTGGCCAATCACAACCACAAGAGATGATGGTTAGAAAATCCACTAGAAATAAAACACAACCAGTGCATTTTGGTGACTATTTGTGTTCCAGTGCAACATCTTCCTATGACCTTCAGAAGTATGTTAGTTTTTCTAGATTCTCTCCTTCTTATAAAGCTTATTGTATGGGAGTTACAACTGCTGTAGAACCATCTACTTTTAAACAAGCCTCTTTGGATCCTCTTTGGATAGAGGCTATGGAGAAAGAAATATAGGCTTTACAAGCTAATAGTACTTGGATTTTAGTACAATTACCTTCAAATAAAAAGCCCATAGGATGCAAATGGGTTTACAAAATAAAGCACCATTCTGATGGTACAATAGAAAGGTATAAAGCTAGACTTGTAGCAAAGGGATACACTCAATTAGAGGGGGTGGATTATGAAGAAACTTTTAGTCCAGTAGCTAAAATGACAACTATTAGATGCTTGTTAGCTATTGCTTCTTTTAAGAACTGGCATTTAGCTCAGATGGATGTCAATAATGCATTTTTGCATGGTGACTTGGAAGAGGAAGTGGATATTATGATCAAAGGACTAATACTGTGTGCAAGCTTCATAAATCTCTCTATGGCTTGAAGCAAGCATCTCGTCAGTGGTTTTACAAACTTTCTACTTCTCTAATTGCTTATGGGTTTAGCCAATCCTATGCAGACACTTCCTTGTTTACTCTTGCCCAGAAAGGAGAATTTCTTGTTCTCCTAGTTTATGTTGATGACATAGTCCTTGGGAGTTCCAGTATGATTCTTATTAATGAGGTAAAACAGTTTCTGGATACCAAATTTCATATCAAGGATTTGGGTAACTTAAAGTATTTTCTTGGGTTAGAGATAGCTAGATCTCTTGATGGTATTAGCATGTGCCAAAGAAAATACACTCTGGATTTATTAGCTGAAACTGGCCTCTTAGGCTGTAAACCTGTTGTCTTCCCAATGGATTCTACTCTTAGACTTTCTAAAGAAGATTCTCTCCCTATCTCAGACATTACTGGCTATAGGAGATTGGTGGGAAAACTGTTATATTTGACAATTAGTCGTCCTGACATAGCTTTTGCTGTAGGAGTACTTAGTCAATTTATGTGTACACCATGCCAGTCTCATTTTGATGCTGCATTAAGAGTGGTGAGATATTTGAAGATCTCACCTGGTAAAGGCTTGTTTTACCCTGCTCTAGCTGAAGAACTTACCTTGAAAGGCTATTGTGATTCAGATTTTGCTGCATGTGTTGATACCAGAAGATCTGTGTCTGGTTTTTGTGTGTTTCTGGGTTCTTCTCTTATTTCTTGGAAGAGCAAGAAACAAAATGTTGTTTCTAGAAGCTCAGCTGAAGCTGAGTATCGAGCCATGGCTGTTGCAAGTTGTGAAATTACATGGCTATTATCTCTCTTAAGTGATTTTGATGTTACACATTCTAGGCCTGCTTTGCTTTACAGTGACAGTGCCTCTGCATTGGCTTTGGCTGCTAATCCAGTCCATCATGAACGAACTAAACATGTGGAAATTGATTGCCATTTCATTCGGGAAAAAGTAAGCTCTGGGTTGATACATTTACTTCATATGTACAGTTCTCACCAATTAGCAGATTTGTTTACCAAACCTTTGGGTCTGCGACTGTTTTCTTTTCTCATATCCAAGATGGGAATGCGTGATATATCCCAGCCTTCTCCATCTTGAGGGGGTGTATTAGAGTTTCTGGGTACTTAATTGAATGTATTCTAAACATACTATACTGTTTTGTACTGCTTTGTATGTAATTCTGGACTAATACTGCTTATTCTGTAAATATACTGGGTCTTTCTGTAATTAGCTTAAACTAGTTAGTTACGCTGAGCTGGCGCGAGCTCATTGGCTTTGTTCTATATATACTTGTAACGAATTTACAGTTGAGACTAATGAAAGATATTTTCTGTTAATTCTCAGTTCATTTTCATTCGTTTTCTCTCTCTAAGAAGAGATTCTATGGAGTTTATCAAAGTCTGAGTCTGACCCGTAATGAACAGTTATAATTTTTTGAATCATAGACCAATCCGTTTAAGTTTAAATGCATGCCAATCCGTTTAAGTTTGAATCCAGACCGATCTTGTTTACCATGCGATCCGGATCGGTGTTACAGTTTGACTGCCCACTGCCGTTGATGTGTTTTCGATAATTGTCCTGAATTTCATGATACGAAATGGGGCCTGATTCGCCTGAACCTGAATCTATATTCAAGTTTTTTTTAGTTGTTTGGCCTTTCAAGTTTATGAAAAGAGTAGTATGCATGACACATCTAACGACAGAGTTTGTTGTTTTCAAAATAATTGTCACTCGCTGTCATTATCTTCTTGTTTTTCTATATGGTTTAACTTTAAATTGCGGCTTACAATTTTAAAGGATTGCAAAGTTATCGCCCAATATTTATTTATAATTTGTTTAAATCATTTTTGTAGATCTCAATATATTCTACAGCCTACCATAGTAGTCTTTTTTACGGTGCATAGAATACTATTTATCTTACAGGCGAATAAAATAGTTCCGATCATCACGTCCGAGTATAAGTTAAGAAATTTTTTCATTTGTTGAATCTACACACCATGAAGGTACCGATAAAGTTCCGGTCATCACATCCGAGTATAAGTTATGGCCTAACAGGTTATCTTTTTTTTTTTCTTCCCCCGGAATGGAAACCGGTAATCATTATTTTGGGGTCAAACTTCATGTGTAGTTTTCTTGTTATGGGCATATTTTTCTGTAATAATTATATAATAAAATTAAAAAAATTCAAAATTTTCTAGTTGCTCTCGCACTACATCATCATTTTCACCAAGTCTATATTAGAATTCATATATTTTATCATTACAAGTTTTGTTAATGTTAAAAATATTTACTCTTTATAAACTAGACGTTAGATCATATCATAGTCGGTGTCGGATAATAACAGTCTATGATACTTGAGCTCTAAATGGAATCGGTAAAAATTTAGATTGATCTAAATCACTACAACAAAATTGAGAATTATGGACAATTTATGTATAAACAATCAAATTTTGTCTGCAAATGATCGATACTTTTTAAAGACAAACACTTTTTTATGGACACAAATAATTTTTTTTTCTTCAAATATAACTTTTAAGGATAAAAAGTGAAGTTTTTTGTGTCTCCAAACACAATCACAGACCAACATAAGCCGACAATTTAATTTTGTCTCAAAATATATTTATAAACAAAATTAAATTAATTGTCTCTTATAGTTGGTATAGGATTGTTTTTGGAGACAAAGAACAATTTGTTGTATGACATATTAGCTCACATATATATGTATATAGATATAGAGAGAGAATATAGAGAGAGACAACAAGACGAAGTGTTTATTCATTAATGGTGTACGGAGAGATATATCAAGAGACCCCTGACCCTCTTTATATAATAGAGGGTAGGGTTACATATGCTAGGAAAGTCTAAGATAGGCCCAATAGAGTAAGGCCCAAGATGGCCAATAATATCTTACAACACTCTCCCTTTGGACGTCTTGATTTTTTCATCTTCATGCTGTCGATGTGAGTCGAGTTCATTCGCAGTGCTAAACACATAAAAACCTTAAGGCCGAAAAACCCAGTGTGGGACAAAACCAGTACTTAGGAGAAACTGTGTAGCCGAATGATATAGGCCGAAATATCATGTAAGTAACTAACCACAAAACAGTGTGCCCATTAAAATCTTGCCAGAGTAAACCCAATGGGAAAATCTCTGATCGAAGGAAAAATAGTGCAACAATGGTAGTACTAGGGATCAATCACAAAAGAGGTGCCTCATGAAAACCTTGCTAAAGTAAATTCAGTGGAAAAAAATCTCTAGTCGAAGAACAAAAGAATACACAGTGGTAAGAAGTATACAATAGGATACTCCCCCTAATTTCGGAAATCTTAAGTGAGATATGATGGGAACGTGTCTCGCTAAAAACCTTGCCAAAGAAAACCCAGTGGGAAAAAACCTTGGACTAAGGACAAAAAGAGTACACGAGCATACGACTGGATGCTCCCCTTCACTTGCACACGACAGGGTGCGAGGATTTCAACTAAGTAGTAATTAGTACAGTAAGTATTCACCTGGATGTTCCCCCCTCAGTTGCACATGACTGGGTGCAAGGATTTCATATTTCAAAGAGTACGAGAATTTGACTGGATGCTTCATTTACTTGCACACGGCTGGATGCAAGAAAATCTAACGTGGAATAGAACGAGCATTCAACTAGATGCTCTTAAACTTCATATGTGAAGATTCATTTCGGTAAAAAATGCTAAATAGCATAATCTAGTCATGTCTCTATTGATCGATAACAGCAAGTTGTCCTCAAATAATACAAGTGTTTTATCTGGATCATGAGACATAGCATATGTAATTCAAATATGACTAATACGAGCTCGAGGCCATATACACTCTCTAGTCGTCTTATAGAGCACGAGTAGAACAGAGTGATTCGTTTGGAGTCATTCCAAGAACTCCAAGATATTGCCTTATTTCTAATGGTAAAGATAGACCATGTTACGAATATCCCTTATGCGGGTCTGATAAGTAACCGGCATCGGTATAACCGAAAAAGGGTTGCATTAATTCGAGTACCGAAGGGGGTAGGTATAATCGATGACGCAAATGGGATAAGCTAGCCCACTTCCAAATTACCATAAGGTAAGGGAATGTGTCTTTAGTGCCATTTCGATGGCAGCGTGTTAGCACGATGTTGTGTCGAGCTATACCATTCACAGCATACGAGATGTTCGTCCTAGCACATTAAACCAAGTACAATGATGCACTTATTGTACTTAGATATGAACATGATGGTTCAATATCTCTTCATCGTCTCATCAAGGACGGACTAGGTCTATATCAATGTCTAGTGATCGAACGATCATGGGAGAATCTGACGACTTACCGTCATGATGACTAAAATGCCATAGCACCTTCTGGGTGTAGTCTGAATCATGGACTTAGATTCAATCTTTACGGGACTCGATCATCAGGCCGAGTCACTACCGTGTCTTTCCAATATCCTTCATCTCGAAGGGTAAATCCAAAACGTGGATTGCTTCATAACACGCAAGGGCATAATACTTGTTCAAGTATCCCAAGCTGATCAAGTACTCACTTGGGCGGTATACCACATCCGCTCGGATTATATTAATCCATATAGTGAACGTCTCAGTCAATTGAGATCGTGTTCCATTGTCAGGACATGAAGTCACACAGGGACCTTCATCTATATCTCTTTGTCTAAATTCTCATAGAGATAAAACAGCGACCACAATCACATGCTGCATAATCAGTTTTTGGGAAACTACTAAACTGATTAAGTAGGGGACCGTTATAACGTCCATTACGAGGAAATCAACTATCTCGTAATCAATTCCAAGATGTGAGAGAAGCCTTGCGCTACTAGGCGAGCATTCGACAATCTCATTATTCTCATCACTTTTCCTTACGAATAACCAAATAAACGGACTCGTTTAACATTGGTGGTATTGGACTTTCGCTAAGGAGTCTACTTGTATTGCAAGTTTCCATTAGTCCAGTCTATTCTACGTTGATTTCAGGCAACGGTACATGGTTCTCTGTCATAATTTGCTCATATTATCAGTAGTCATCGAATATATGAACAAGTAATCAATGACAGTCTCGTTTTGCTTCAATATCGTCTAAGATATCATGATCGACAGATATTTTAAGATTCTTAGGATGATGAGGAAATCTCTTGATCCTTTATAATCTCGTGCGATAAACGAGTTTCAGTTCACCACCTCTGGGCTGAACGAATTAACAACCAGTCAACTTCCTCGTATCTTGGGAAGGACAACAGACTGACGGCCGATGGCAGCGTCATTTGCTTGGCGGGTTCGGCCAAAGAAACATGTTACGACAGGAACACGGTGTCCGATAGGGACGTCTATCCTTGCAAGCATTTTGCAGCAGGTATAAAGGATATCGTGACATCTCATAAACTCATTAAATGCGTCTGGCATTTAGTTAGACGTGATGGAGTTTATGCACTTACTTATCGCTAAGTGCAGTTTTGGGGATCAAGCTAAGACTGAGTGGGTTATGCCACGTTATTTCACGTCGTTCCTTTTCAACGATAACGTGCAAATCTCCCCCTAACGACGGGGAGAACGGTCTTAGCGATGTCACTTTCCCATATCATGCGGTAAAGAGATCGTTTGCTAAGGTTACTCTATCAAATGATAGGCAGGAGATTCATAATCAACTTATGTCCCCTTCAGAGGTCCATATTTTGAACGCTATAGCGGCTTAATCAAAATATTAATTAATCACTCTAAACACGCGTTAATATGAGACTTCTGGCTCATAACCAGTAACCAGCTGGTACGCATATGGTGTTTGAGTGTCTATGGGCCTCATGACGGACCAATGCAGCAAAATAACATAACCCCACACGGAAATATAAATCTTGGTGCGCAAGACCAAGAAATGCGTGCAATCATTTGCAGTCGCATCATCAAACTTTCCGTGAGTCCATTTGGGTCTGAACATAATCGACATGATTTTCAATTTCAATTTCCAAACTCAAGTAATTCAAATCGAAATTTTGATTTTTACTCTTCGGAATTATCAAGTCGACTAGACTTTTCAGGATAATCCGGATCATGAGCCATCAACTTAATAATAAGGCTAAGAGTTTGGAAAGTGCTGCATATATGTGGACAACAGTAAAATGTGACTATATTGTCGATGCATCAACCATAACCATTTATATTTATGGTCCGTCTTATGGTTGGATAAGTCCACAATAACTCCTTCAATTCTTTACAATAATTTTACGAGTTCATTTTGTGATCTTTACACATACTAGTCTTTCAAAGTGAGCATTAGTGGCATGGATTTCGGATTAATCACGAAATATATCCTCATAGAGAATCCAAATGCGATGCGATTATAAATCAAGCATCGTCTTTTGACCCGGGAATATCTCATCCTGTCAATGCCACAATATCAAAATGTTCTTATCACTCGACGATAGGCGAATGATAGTATAGACAATCATGTCTTAGCATCTAAATCCTTTATCAATCGACGACAGGCGAAATGATAAGTTAACTTTAAATGCTTTTAAAAATGTGGTAGCAACCACTTGAAAGACATCTCAACTACCCATGACTACGCTTTTGGTCGTATTGAGTGGAGGTTGTGTAAAGAAATTTTAATTCTTTCGTGAGCTATTACCAGGTAACACTGGTTTTCTCGAATATTTTATAACTCAACAAGGTACGACAGGACCTATAGGAGTATAACGCCTCATATTTGACCAATCAAATTGGCTTTACCAAAGATTTCGATTTGGAACGACAGGTCCAGAATCGTTGTCACTGAGTACTCTTTTAGACAAGTAGTTGGTGAAATTATATGGTACACTGTTACCCACTATTTCTAAAAAATCAACTACACCACAAGTATTGCCTAAAATTTCATAATTTAAAGTTTTGTCACATTTGTCAAAGGAATTTGCTTAAAACACTTTAAATTATTTCGAGAAATTTCGTAAACAGGCAAACCATAATCCAAAAGTATGGTACAAATGAAAAAATAATAATCCAAATGGAAAACATAATCCAGATAAGCGAAAAAATGGCTCAATGATTTATCAAAATCAATAAATAAAGGTACCAAACTCATTTGAGGCACAAAACTGGGGGTCTTAAGAGTTTCCTTTCAGTTAGATTTAACCACATTAGCATCGAATTTTCCACCTTTATAATAGTTTTGAACTATTTAAGGGGTAACCGTGCATGATCTTTGTCTTTATATCATAGAATTAGCTCCTTGAGCATTATCTCTTGCTTTGGTACAACGGACCATATTGTTCCTTTTAAGAACTGTCTTGGAGCCACAGGTCTTAGATTTTGATGATTGTCTAAAATCTCGCTTGGCTAGGCGATTCGTCAGGATCGCGACAGTTCGAGACAAATAACAGTTATCTCGGTTATCGATTCGTGGAAAAAAATATACACGAAGATCATTAATATCAGGCAAACAATTCGCCATTGACCCAATAGGATTAAAACTACTCACCGGGATAATTTTCTTATCCAATAACAGATGGGCGATAAAGGAACATGGTGAATATAAATTCACAAATACTGCTTATGGAATACAATTTCCAAGCTAGTATTTTTTGGTGAAGTATTGCTCCAATATGTCAATTTCAGACATTTGTTCACCATAGACGTCATCACGTCTCAAATGTGGCGGCGGAAAAAAATCAACGCTTTAGCATTCATGTTGAGGGTAACAACAAACTCATGTTTAACTCATCAAAGATGGCATCCAAAAAAAAAAATTGGGCATCACATTTTCACACATCAGGGTGACTAACATGTGGTGACGGAATAACATCAACGTCTAAACAGTCATTTCGCAAGTATGTTTTGCGATTTTTCTCATCATAGATGGCATCCAACATGTGTTGGGAGTTCTGGATTATTTATCATATAAAACGACTGGTTTATATGTTTATGCTTTGCACAAGCACAAACATTTTTTTCGAAACGACAGGTTCGAAAACATTAGTTTTGCTTCTCATATGAATCGGTTCTCATTGATCGAACGACGGGTCGATACTGAAACACCAATTCGGCGAAACATACATCACTATATAAACACACTCGGGAAAATTATTATTTAGTCAACCCCTTTCGGTAGCTCTACTTGAAAAACGACCAGGAAAGACGGTGAGTGTGCAGGGCAAGAATGCCACTTAAAACCCGACCTTATTAGGATATCGACTTCCGTCTATATCTTTCCTAGACATCGTATCCAAATAGGTGAGGCTAGTTGGGGAAGGTTCATAATTTTTCCAACTTAAATGTGAAAATATATGATTTCGCAAATTACCATATTTTACACATGGCAGTAAATAAATATTACATGGCAGTGATCAATTATATAGATCGTACCTGCTTGCATGATTAAATAATATAGCAGTAGCATGGTAGTACATATTAGCACAATCTAAATTTACCAATATACACTAAGCAAGATATTACTCAATATTTTTTTATTATTCTGTGGCTATATGTGTAAGTTTTATACATGGTAATTCATAATATACACTATAACATGCAAGTAAGTCAATTTGATTTATGGTAATTTCTATATTACACGATCAATTCTAAATATTCATGCATGAGAGCAAATATCGCATGTATTGATATGTAAATAACTAATATACTACAGGGAGCAGAGGTGTAGTTTATGTAAATTTTATACATATGAAACGTTATTACATAGTAAGTCCAGAATTTCTAGTGTGTTACATTTTAGTGTTCAGTATATCCACAATAGTCCATAGTTTTCAACGCAATTCAAACTAGTCCTACTGTTTTAACATGTAACAGATTTGGTCTTACAGGTTTGCCCTAGATTAACGTACCAAGTTTTAATCAAGTTTTTAATATTACAAACAGAGCCGTACATGTAGATTTCTATTCTTCGTTATACATTCGCTTGAATACTATTGTTAATATTACTCAAATTTTTTTCTTGCACAATCTATAAATTCCGGTGTACACATATGTTTAAAACATCATTCTTGTTTATATACTAACATGCAGCAAGTTTAATACTATATCGTCATAGGAGTTTCAAATTTATTTATTTGTAAGAACTAGAAAAAATATCTGTATACCGTACTCCTCGTATTTTGGTGAAGATCGATATAGCAATAATCCAATTAAATCCGGATAAAACTCAAGGTTTATAAATACTCAATATCCATGCATTTATCCAAAATCTCCAATATTCGCGAGCGTATATCCTAAGTTTCTGCGAGCAAAGTGCCGATAACGTGTTGTGTAACATATTAACTCACATATTTATGTATATAGATATAGGAAGAGAATATAGATAGAGACAACAAGACGAAATGTTTATTCATTAATGGTGTACACAGAGATAAATCAAGAAATCTCTGACCCTCTTTATATAATAGAGGTAGGGTTACATATGCTAGTAAATTCCAAGATATGTCCAATAGAGTATGACCCAAGATGGCCAATAATATCGTACAAAACAATTCAATTTTTATCCTTAAAAGTTATATTTGAAGACAAAAAAAAATATTTTTGTCACTAAAAGTTATCATTTAGGACAAATTTTGATTGTATCAAAATAAATTGTCTCCAAAACCTATGTTTTTTTTAAAAAAACTTAAATTTAAGGGTGATTCCTATAACCGATTCTAATGAAAATTCGTTAACATCCTACCGTAATTTGAAATATCCACAAATTATTTTGTATGGGAGATATTTCTCATTTGCATGTCCACTTCCACAGGTTGATTATCACATATTGGGAAAGCCATCCAACTAAAAAACGAAGAGGGACGAAGCCAGAAATCGTTAGTGAGGGGTGTCAAAATTTATATTAACTGCTAAATTAAGTATAAAAAAAATAGTTGCCAAATCATATTTTTGTGAAAATAGATGGTCAAAAATTTAAAAAAAAATTAAAAATTATAAGAAATGTCGTCGCTGTCGATGGTTTGCACTTGGATTTCCGCCTAACAAAGAGAATGGGGAAGAAGGGTTGATTGCTTCACTACAAAGATCTTTATTCTATATTCTATGCCGTCATTGCAGTGTACGTATAAATCCCTCTATTTCCTTGTTGGACCCGTCCCCGCTATATATAGTACTCCACGTTTATATATATCTGCTCTTTGACGTAGTGCTATTTATAACCTCACCCCAAATCCATTCTCTACATATTTTTCTTTCCCATATATATAATGTCATACTTTTGGACTTTTAATGTCATACTTTTGGACTTTTGGTTTTATAGTTACAAACTTACAATCATGATCACCTTTTTCAGTAAAAAGGCAAAATCTTTGTCAAAAGACAGCAACAGTTCTACTAACGCAAACGAAAATGAAAATAGTCACACCATTCAACCATTTACCACTTCCACCAATTCTAAGAACAAAAGTACTATAAAAAACGACAAAGTTATGTCATTGATTCCACTTTTATCGACAGCTTCAAGTGCAACGATTACTGAAAAAGACGCGGGAGGATTATAATGGACATGCCAATATGACGTGTCAGACTGGCAATTTTCCGTGTCACACGCGTGTCCGTGCCTCACGCATGTCCGACTCTTCAAATAAAATTTCCGCGTGTATTATAGCTCTACATGAAAATAGAAATTACAACTGAAATAAAGTTAATCCGAAGTTTCGGGAGCTGTTACGTAGTTTTAATTGCAACTCAAATGTTTTTAGTTGTAACTAAACAAATTCTAGCGAAGTTAATTAATAAAACGTAAAGATGAAAGTATACGTTTGTTAACGGATTTCGATCGAGTTTACTTTTCAAGGGTCTCACCCAAATAAATGATATTGGAAATGTTCACAATAATTGACTTAAAACTTATAAAACCGTGACTCTATCACAGAGGGAAAGGGCCTTCCCCTTTGGGCCGTTTGTGGGCGAGGAGGGATTCAAACCCCCGACACCGTGGTTCGTAGCCATATGCTCTAATACTCTGAGCTACAGACCCCACCCTGTCTCCACTGGATCTATTCCCGCGAGTACTCTCAAAAGAAGAACATTTCTCTCTCCAGGCAACAAGGACCTTCTTTTCTCAAAGTAAACTTTCTCGTGCTTATTTAGTATTTCTTTTCATTTTGATATGAATAGGTGCTTTCTAGATATATGAAGATATTACGGAGGAGCGTCATGCACATCGATCGGCAAATGCGGATGGAATAGCTGAGACTTTCCATATTTTAAAATGGAAGGAGCCGTATTTATGCATATATCACACTACTCATACTTGTCAACTATCTCTCATAAATCATATGTCATCTCACCATTAATATTCTCCCATCATTGTTTTATCATATTTCCTTAACAACGTGTATACATGCATGTATCTTTTTGTATTTTCTTTTTCAATATTTTTCACACACAAATTACAATTATCATATGCCTACATACTATACTATTAATATAAGTCAATACAAGAATTTTGAAACTGTCAAATTTTGCTCAAATTTTTCAAAAATAAGCCCACTCTAATATTATAATTACTCTTAAATGTCGTCATTCATTTCAAATACATAAATAACTTTAAAAAAATGTTATTTTCCACACATATTTATATTCCAAACAAAATCGTCATGTGTATTTTTTATAAGAATAAAAAATTATATTACTGTTTATATACTATTTTATATACGATTGTTAATTAATGGGGTAATTCCCTATAAGTATCTCATAGCAAATTATATTCCTCCTAAATACCTTGATAATTTCACATTCCTCATAGGTACCATTTTTTTAATTATTTAGTTTATTTACTAAATTGTCATACAAATCAAAATATAATATACATATTTTATCTTTCTACAAACCCAAAAAAATAGTTTTAAATTACAACAAAATAAAAAAAAACACAAAAAAATTATAAAAATGAAAAAAATCACAAAAATATAAAAAATAACAAAAAAAATTATTAAAAAAATGAAAAAAATCACAAAAAATCATAAAAAATTATAAAAAACATAAAAAATCACAAAAAATCAAAAAAATTATAAAAAAATCACCAAATATTATAAAAAAATCACAAAAAAAAAAACAAAAAAACATAAAAAATTATAAAAAATCAAAAAAATCAAAAAAAAATATAAAAAATCACAAAAATCAAAAAAAAATCACAAAAAATCAAAAAAATCAAAAACAATTATAAAAAAATTATAAAAATCACCAAAAATCACAAAAAATTATTAAAAAAATACAAAAATCACAAAAATATTATAAAAAATTTAAAAAATTACAAAAAATGAAAAAAAAAATCACAAACTTTTTAAAAAATTACAAAAAAAATATATAATTTTTTTTGTCAATATAACACTTTTTATACCGAAAAATCAAAAAAAATATAAAAAATGACAAAAAATTATAAAAAATACAAAAAATTATAAAAAATTATTAAAAAAATCAAAAATGAAAAAAAATGAAAAAAAAACAAAAAAAATATATAAAAATCACAAAAAATCATAAAACATTATAAAAAATAACAAAAATCACAAAAAATTATAAAAATTATAAAAAATGAAAAAATCACAAAAAAAAAAGAATTATAAAAAAAATGAAAAAATCATAAACTTTTTTAAAAATTACAAAAAATATATAATTTTTTTTATCAATATAACATTTTTTATACGGAAAAGTGATTTTTTTTATACAAAAAAATGGTTTTCCCATGATAAATATGCTTTTTTTTAATCTGAATGAGCTGAAAATGCATCTACTTCAGTCAAAAATACATATAATTCAGTCAAAAGTGTATATAGTTCAATAAAAGTGCATATAGTTCAGTCGAAAGTGTATATAGTTAGTCAAAAATGCATAAATTTGAGTCGAAATTGCATTCAATTCAGCTGAAAGTACATCTAGTTCCGTTGAAAGTGCATACAATTCAGTCGAAAGTAAATATAGTTCAATAAAAGTGAGTATACATATAGTTCAGCTAAAAGTGCATCTGGTTCAGCTGAAAATACATCTGATTCAGCTTAAAGTGCATCTAATTTAGTGAAAAGTACATATAGTTAAGTCAAAAGTGCATATAGTGTAGTCGAAAATGAATATAGTACAGTCGAAAGTGCATATAGTTCTGTTAAAAATGCATCTGATTCAACTAAAAGTGCATTTGGTACAACTGAAAGTGCATATGGTTCAGCTGAAAGTGCATATGGTTCAGCTAAAAGTGTATCTGGTTCAGCTGAAAGTGCATATGGTTTAGACAAAAGTGCATCTAGTTCAATAAAAGTGTATATCGTTCTGTAAAACCTGCATCTAGTTCAACTAAAAGTGCATATGGTTCGGCTGAAAGTGCATATGGTTCAGCTAAAAGTGTATCTAGTTCAGCTGAAACTGCATATGGTTCAGACAAAAGTGCATCTAGTTCAATAAAAGTGCATATCGTTCTGTAAAACCTGCATCTGGTTCAACTAAAAGTATATCTGGTTCGGCTGAAAGTGCATATAGTTCAGCTAAAAGTGCATCTGGTTCAGTCGAAAGTGCATAAAGTTCAATAAAAGTGATTTTTTTAATATTTTTTTGTGATTTTTTTGTGATTTTTTTCATTTTTTATAATTTTTTTTGTAATTTTTTTAAAATTTTGTGAATTTTTGTGATTTTTTCATTTTTTATAATTTGTTGTGATTTTTTTTAGTTTTTTTTATATTTTTATAATATTTTATGATTTTTTTTCATTTTTTATAATTTTATGTGATTTTTTTTATTTTTTATAATATTGTGTGTTTTTTTTCATTTTTTATAAATTTTTTATTTTTTTTTGTAATTTTTTTAAAATTTTGTGATTTTTTTTATTTTTTTGTGAATTTTTGTGTTTTTTTAATAAAAATTCATTTTTTTTAATTTTTATAATTTTTTGTGATTTTTTTTCATTTATTTTGAGATTTTTTGCATTTTATATAATTTTATGTGTTTTTTTTCCATTTTTTATGAAATATGTGTACGGCGTTTTGGTAAATAAAATAAATAATTAAAAAGTAGTACATATAGGGAATATGAAATTATTGAGGTACCTAGGAGTAATATAATTTCAAAAGTGGTACCTATTGGGCATTATTTGTTAATTAATTATATTTAATCAATAGATATTTAACTTTAAAAAAAAATATTAACTTTATTTATCGGGATCATATCTATGTCACTACGTATCTCACACACACGCGTGCACAAGTATTACTGGTATACAATATGCATGCGAATAAAATTTGTATTTCCATAACATTATCTCTAACTAAATAAAAGATGTCTAATGAATAATATATTCTTATTTACTTTTCCATATATTTTATTGTCAATCTTATCTTGAATAATCTTCTTCTTTACTTAAATCTAATAACATCATCATTTTTATTTCATTTTACTTCAGGCTCACCATATCTGCACAATACAATCTAGAGATGCAAAAAAAATATTAGTCGAATTAGCTCACACAAACTTGGTTTTAGTTTCTCTTCTCAGTTACATTAACTTAAATTGCAGCTATCTGCATTGATAAACAATTCAATATAAAACTGTCATCGGCTCAATAATCACTTTACAAATAAATAATGTCAATGTCTATTTTATCAATACAATAACAAAAAAAATGGTTTATGACCTAGAAAATAGGAACTAACAACTACTAATAGAACATATTTTAAGTAGGTCATCCAATCACAAAACCATAATTCATTTGTTCACCTCTTTCACTTTTCATAGTTTATTTCTCTGTTTAGGTTTCACCGCCTCAAAAGGCATTCTAGCCTCATTTTCAACTCTTTATTTGTTCTTTTAACCTTATTTAGGATTTTTAAATCAGATAGAACAGTACACATGAAATGTGACTTTTCTCTACAACACTAAATTAAAGTTAAGAGAGATTTACAAATAGATACATCAACCAATTTAATTACAAAAAACTCACATATGTGTATTTCTTTACAATTAGATATATATACTTATTTACAATTAAATACATATGTCATATAAAATAACAAAATATATATAAAAAATTAAATAAAATTCAAAAAAAAATTCAAAAAAATTCAAAAAAAAATTGAACATACTTTCAAATAGAATTAGACATGATTAGATAAAATTAAACATGATTATACATTAGATAGGATTGAACATGGTTAGATAGGATCAAACAAGATTAGATATACATGACAGAACAAGATTAGATAAGATCAGACAGGATCACACATATTTTTTTGTATAAAAAATACATTTTAAAAAAAAATTGGATTTTTTAATTTTTAATTTTTTTGAATTTTTTAATGGCATATGTAGCTATTTGTAAATAAGTTCACAAAATATGTACTTTTTTTAAAAAAGTCATCAAGTTCAAAACCAACACGTTTTTTGTAAATAAGTTTCTAAATATATACTAAATTGACATTTTTCGAACGCTCAATTGTCATTGATTGGACTCTCAGATTTCGGAGTAAATTCCGTCCCTTGACGTCCTCAGCCAACATTTTGCATCATCATTCATTAAATTTTAGTTGCATAACATTTATCTTAGTAAATCAATCTCTAAAAATAAATTTCAAAACTAATCATACATTTTATCACAATAAAATTAAATCTTCCGATAAATGGTTATTTCTCTTAAAGACCTTACTTGATAAACGGTGAATTGTTCTGATTAGATGCCAAATGACTACACACATACTACTTATTACTTTCCCTCAATGTTTCATAAATCTTTATTACTTTCACTCAATGTTTCAAACACAAATAAGCAAACGTTAACAAAAGGAAGTAAAATTACATGAAGAAAAAAAAAAATTACAAACCAACTAGGGTGGGACATTTGAATATTGAAATGAAATGAACAACGGTGGTCTTGATCTGAACTTTTAAGCGGAGTGTACCTTTTCCCATCCTTTTGGTTTGATTTGAAGATGAAGAAGTAATTATGTCCATCTAACTAAAAAGAACTGGGCATGAAAATAATCTGTTCGACTTAGACACATCTTTGATACCTTATCCCCCACCTCATACCATTCCCAGGTCCAAAATACTCTTCCGACTATGTTTCAAAAGTCTCTTCCTGAACGACAATTCAATAGCAAAATACTTGCTTATAAATAAAAAAAAGGTTTAATGCCTAATAAGTAATATTTTTGAACTTATATTCCCACAAGTTATCTAAGATCATATTCCTTATAGACACCACTTCTATTTGTTAGGTATTAAACTTGTGGGAATATAAGTTGTTTGCCCAAAAAGGTAACTTGTGGTTTGCCCAAAAAGGTTTTTTACTTGGCTATTTCTTTAATTTTTAGGCAGAGGCATGATGTTTTTAGGAGAATATGTTTGTAAGATTTTTTTAGTGACTATATACATCTGTAATCTTAAAAATGGTAAGAGCGCTTGCACCAACACTGAGATTCAAGAGTTTGGTGTTTTGAATCCATCCGGGTTTTTTTTTATTTGAAGTAAAATATATGCAGTTTGTGGTGAACCATACGTTATTTGTATCAAACTATATGCAATTTTGACTGAACTAGATACACTTATGCATTTTCGATTAAACTAGATGCATTTTTTATTAAACTGTATGTACTTTCGATTGAACTATTTGCACTTTGTGTTGAGATAGATATAATTTTTACTGAACTGTATGCACTTTTGATTGGACTATATGCACTGTGTTTAACTAGATTTATTTTATTTTGGCGAGATTCTTGCATTTGTTTCCTTGTAATGAACAAATGTTGTTTACTCCCATCATAGACTATATAGGTCTCTGCTTCTAGAAAAGAGTGGAATGATTTTATTGTTATTTTATCTCGGGAGCAGCAGCCTCCTTCTTCGGCGTGAACAAATCCTCATTGTCCATTACCGTATGATGTGGTAGCACCATTCTGAGCGTCGATGTATGACCCGGACTGTAAGAGCAGGTCGGGTTGCGGAATCGTTTAGTTGGGTTGGTCGGTGTTCGTACTATCTGGTCAGGGTTATGGAAGAGGGGTTTTATATGAGTGTCAAACCAGCTCGTCTTGCAACTATTAGTAAGCTGGAAGGCTTGTGCAATGCTCCACCCTGATAGCATGGAATATGCAGGAAAGTCGCTTATTGTGCACATTAGCCCTGCATGCATCATAAAATTATTATTTTTCGAGATATCCCACGTCATGACTCACTCAAACCATAGATTTTGCAACTCTTCAATAAGTGGTTGGAGAAACACATCGATTTTTTTGTTTTGGACTTCTGGGCCCCGGAACAATAACGATGAGGAACATGTACGGCGTCTTCATGCATAACCAAGGAGGTAGATTGTACGGTGTAAGTATGACTGGCCAAGAAGAGTATTGCTCGCCCGTCGCACCAAAGGGTTGGAATCTATCAGTGCAAAGCCCTAATCGGATATTCCTTGGCTCGGAAGCAAAACAACGGTGTTTTTTATCGAAGTGTTTCCATGCCTCGGAGTCAGAACAATGAATCATAACACCATCTTCCTTTTCATGTTCAGCATGCCATCTCATTTGGCTCGTAGTGGCTTCAGAAGCGTATAGATGCTGTAGTAGTTCTGTTATCAGAAAATAATACATAACTTTGACAGGAACCTCATTCCTCCTTCTCGAATCTCCTTTAGTAATGTCTTTGAACCGCTCTGCATTACAAAATTTGCAGTTTCTCAGTTCGACGTCATCCCCCCAATACAACATACAACCGTTTCTACAACAATGTATTTTCTCATATGGAATACCTAAGGCTGCAACGAGCTTCTTGGTGCTATAAAAGTTTTTTGGCATTTTGTTCGGAGATGGTAAAGCATCTTTCATGATGCCACACATTGTATTGTACAAGGCTTCCGACATGTTGTTCTGATTTAGCATTCAACATTCGGGCAGTAATACCTAATTGCGAGGATGTTTCGCAACCGTCGTAGAGTGATTCTTCCGCAGCTTGCAACATATCGTACCATTTCTGAGCACTGGAATTGGGAAGCTCATCTTCATAATTAGGAGGCTGATAGTCAGGACCGGCAGCATTCATCACCATCTCTTGGTATGGGTTGGGAGTTTAGTATTGAGGATAATCATAATTTTGCGAGCTTTTAGCAAAATTCATTCTCGGGTCATGAAATGTATTAATGGTTTCGGTTGGCGAATCTCCATATGGATTGTAGGGTTGATCATCATTATGAGCATCAACATTTAAAATTCCAAAAGGCATCGTTTGACTCGACGATAAATAATCATACGTTTCTCCACGTCGATTAATCACTGGTGAAACCTCTTTTTTTAATATGAAGTTGCTAAATGAACTTTTTCTTGTAGTGGATGTGCTTATAGTGAGCCTGGACAACATATTTGCATCTCATGTAGAAGCAAAAGTGCATATATAGGTTTGTTTAATAGGCATAAATCTGCAATGGGGTGATATAGATAATGGTATCTGAAAATAGTTGATTTTTTTTACATCCACCTACAGCACCTGAATCAATGAGTACAGGGTCATACACATGATGATGAGCTACTAGTGTATTTGTCCTCTAAAGAGTTAGACAGTGAAAGAGAATGGACTAAGGCAAGGAAACCCTCAAAATAGAAAAGAGTCTGTGTATCGAAAAACCTAGAAAAGGTAAAAGTTAATCGGTACAACACGAGAAATAAGGTCATCAGACCATTATTGGGTGACTTTATAATAGATTAGATTTTCCCTAAAATCTTGTAATTCTCGTTTTATCTTTTTGTTGTAACTCTCTTTTTGTTCTCTATGGTGCGTTGTAATAAAGCATCTGGGCCATTAACTTTAAAAATTAATGAAAATTGTGGAATTGTAGGTATTCCCCACTTCTAATTAAAAAAGAAAAAATTCAATTGTTTCCTTCAAAAAATATGAGTCCACTTGTTAATTTATTTTGAAGATACGGATTCTAACTTGTTTTTTTATTGGAAATACATATTTAGTAATAAATTTTGCTTCGGTTTACGTCACACAAAGTATCCTTATGTACGTTTTTTTTATTATACAGAGATGGGGTATAGTTTCTTTTTTCATCTAAAGCTCGCTATTTTCACCTCGTTTGCTTTCTCTCTTTGTATTTCTTTTTCTTTTAATTTTTTTTTATTTGCCGTGTTTTTTTCAATATGGCTTCTTTTAAAGTTTAACAACGTGACAATTTAAGCAAAATCCGAAAAACATAATAACATTAAAGCTTTTAAACATTTAGGTAAATATGACCCGTTTCTTTTCTCACTCATCGTCGCTATATCCTTCTTTCAAATGAGTAAATCTATTTATACCTTTCTTATAGCTCCTCCACATATTAACCACCTACATCCTCCAGTCTCCGATTACTTGATTTTGTTTCATGATCTCTTAAAAAGTGGTATCGACTAGGAAAAATAATAGTTTAACTTTCAAACTCACATTCCCAATAAATCCAAAAAGTGGTGGTGTACATATATTTTAATATATTTACGAAAGAAAAACTCTCAAATTGTTTACACTAACCCACCGGCAGTAATCTAAAGCGTTTCGTCCTGACCCAGACAAACAAGAACGAACAAAGGTACGGTCAGTTATTTTTGCCTAGGTTAATGCAACATTATTTTGACTAGTTCAAATTATAAAAAATTTGTAACATATTATCAGAAATTATAAGAATTCTTCTAGATAGACATACATTAAGTTTTAGATAAAATAAGAGCATTATACGTTTTAGCAAGGAAACTAGAAGCATCTTCATAGTATTCACTCGGGGATCGTCCCCCAATTAGAATCATTCAATATGTAACCCAACCCCCATGCAATTCTAATCTAACACATATATACAAATCACGATAAATATTCAAGCATTAATAAAATTCGGTGTTTATGAATTGAATACATCTGATAGTGCAATGCATGTCGAGGAACAACTATATGTTTGAAGATGCAAGTGTTCAAGTTACAATATATAAAAGTTGCCACGGCTCGTGCGTATCGATCATTTCACCACTGAATAAGTTTGTCTAACAAACTTTAAAGAATGTATGGCTACAAAATAATTTCTAAAAGTTATAATTGTGGAAAAAACTCTCTCAGATGAGAGATACAAATAAAAGAAAATAAAAATATGACGGGAGTTTTAAAATTAAGAAAAAGATGCATAAATAATAAGCCTTTTTTTAGATGCAATTTTCGTGTCAGAAATACTCTATAGGGTTAATTATGCTTTGTTGACCTGTATTTTGGTCATTTTTAAAATTAGTGACCTAACTTTTAACAATCTCATTTTAGTGACCTAAATTTATAATTTGTTGATTTAGTGACCCGCTGTTACATTTTTTGAATGAAAACCGTTTTGAAATTTCAATTTAGTCCGGATAGTTTAAAAGTTTACGATAAACGCTTAAAAATTATAAAATTTACACACATAAAAACACTTATACGAAATCTTATAAAACTATCAAATGCAAGTTACAATTTCATATATAAATTGATAAATAAATAAAAATAAAAAACAAGTTTTGTTAATGCAAATTTAAAAATAATATAAAACTGTCAAACAGTGTGATACAAATTAATAAATATAACTTAAATCGTTCTTTTTTCTGCTATGTAAATTAATTGTTAAACTTATTAAAAATGTATGAATTTTTTGAGTGATTAGTCATATGCTAAAATAAAATAAGATTCTTATTAATTAGATTGTAACCCATACATATTTGATTTTATTATATCCAAATTTATTTATGTAGGATGATATTAACAAGTTTTCACTTTATTCTATATATTTAATTATACGTGAAGAAATGAAAAAAAAATGAAAAATTATTAAAATTGAGTTGTTAGTAAGTATCATTTCAATTAATTAGTTTTGTAACGATATATTTATATCCTCCCAACTAATAGAGTTCATATGGTGTTTAATACTTGTATTTATTTTATTTGCTAATTGTACAACTCACTTAAACACATGTTTTATATAAGTGTATATTTTAAATGGGAGTGTAATTTTTACAATTTGTAAACATTTATCGTTAAATTTTAAACTATACGGACTAAATTGAAACTTTAAAACGGTTTTCATTCAAAAAAATGTAACGGCAGATCACTAAAACAAACAAAACTATAAATTTAAGTCATTAAAACGGAATTGTTAAAAGTTGGGTTATCAATCCTAAAGGTGGCCAAAACACAGGTTAATGAACCATAATTAACCGTGCTCTCTATATTTGTTCATTACTTTCTCCCCCACCCCCCACCCTGCTCTATATTTGTTCATTACTTTCTCCCCCACCCCTCCCCAACCCAACTAAACTTAGACAATGGCCTCATTGTTTAGAAAGTGATAGTCACAACGAAGTAAAAAATGAAACATGGAATGCAGACTAAAATAATATTCGATAAGTGCTTAAAAACCAAAAACATAAACTGCAAATATTATTGGATTGTTTTAACTCTAATAAGCGCTTGGTCATTTTTCAAACATTATAATAAATTACCTAATAATCCATTTTCTCAAACCTCATGAAAATTAAAAACCGATAATCCATCATGATAAACGAAAAATATCCATAATCTACTAAACATCAATAAAATAATAAATGCAAAGACAATAAAGTAAACTCAAAACTCTTTATCTTCTTTTATTGGTTTCCTTGGGGCTCAATGCTCAGGCGGTTTCTTCTTTCATGCAGCCCATCCATCGTCTAACCCTTCTTGCATATTTTCCCCGCAATACCCTTCATCTTCAACCAGCAATCCTCCATCCTCGTATCCATAACCTTCCCAAGTATTCGCAGTCCATTTTGGAGCATAGATAGGCCTAGAGGGCTTATCAGGCGTATCAACCTCTTTAAACATCGACCTATTCAACATACGATCCCACGCGTAAAACGTCAAAGTCCTATCATAATAGTTCACAGTCACACTAGACGTGGCTATAAAAGGCATTCCCAGAAGCATCATTGTTTCCTCATTATTTCCACAAGTGGGGGTTGTATCAACTATAATAAAGTCTAAAGTGTAGCGCAAATCCCCAACTCGAATAATCACATCTCTAAGTGCTCCCTCGGCTATTTTTCTTGAACCATCCGCAAATTGTAATTCCTCAGTACTGTGTAGCATACCACTCAAACCCTTCTCATTATAAACCGATAGTGGCATTAGATTGAACTCTTTACAAGTGTCGAGTTTTGCGGGTATCCAAATAGGATCACGATCCCCCTCCTTGCTTCTCTCGAAGTGAAAATCCACACGAATGCAATCGGACCAATAATACTCTTTTGCAGGCTTTCTCAAAATCGAACCGCCTGGCTCCATAATCTCGTAATTACTCCCAAAGGAATCAACACTCTCTCTATCTTCATCATCAGGGTCCTTACCAATACTCCTCATATATGGCTCCCTATACTTATGCAGGTTTTTCTTAAAAGCGACATTATAGATTGGTCCATACCTGCCCACGACTATTTCTTGCTTATCGTCATCATTATCCATTTGGCCACCCTCAAAATAATCACCCACAATACTACCCATTTTAGGCTCTCCGACCACTACCTCGCTGACTTGGGCTTTAGGATAGGGTTCAGGTTGAGCGGGAAGTCGGCCTTTTGGGTTAAGATAGGTCATTAACTTACTAAACATTTCGCTAACTGATTTGACAATGCGGTCCTCCTGTCTTTCCAAATCCTCCTGAGTAATATAAGGAATAATAGAATAGGGGCGGAACCAAAACCAAATATTTGGGGTTGCAAAACTACAAGCACATTATATTTTTCAAATTGTAAAGAGCGGAAAAACGCAATTTTATACCTTTTTTTTTACCCCGATTTATTTTATTTTTTTACCCGGTTTCTTTTATTTTTTCCTTTTTGGTCAACTTTAACATTTTTTTCAAACTTTCAAAAAAAATCACAACAATAAAGTCGCGTTCAGTCACGTGCCAAAGTTTCAGCATTTGAAAATTAATTAAAAATAAAATATAAATTAGAAACCAAGGAAAATTAAATTAAAATTAAGAAAATAAAGTATGAAAAGGAAAAGTATAAAGAAATGAAGGTATAAAAAAGTAAAATTAAGAAACCAAGCTATTAAAAAGAAAAATATGAACAAACAAATGTATAAAATATTAAAAACGTGGAAAAGTCAAACTTATTTTATTAAATACTCAAATTTACATATACTCACTTTGTGTAGATATAAACGAACAACCAAATATATTTTACACAATTTCATTATAGTTATTTTGCATACAAACTAGCAAAAGTTATTTTAAATTTTATTTGCAATTACAACTATACATGTTGTTGTTATAAAACTTCTTTATTGTTGTAGGATATTATTGGACTTATCTTGGTCTTCCCTAGCATATGTAACTCTATCCTCTATTATATAAAGAGGGTCAGGGTCTCTTGATGTATCTCTCTATACACTTGTATTAATGAATAAACACTTCGTCTGTTGTCTCTCATACCTCTCTCTATATCTATACATATGTCTATATATATTTATAACGAGCTAATATGTCACACAACACGTTATCGGCACTTTGCTCCCGAATAATAGGATATACGCTCACGGATATTGGAGATTTTTGGTAAACGGACGGATATTGGGTATTTATAAACCTTGAGGTTTATCCGGGTTTTTAGGGTTTTGCTATATCGACCTTCATCAACATACCGTGCGTAAGGTACCGAATTCAAAACTTAATTTATTCCATATATGTGATCGCACGTATTATTTTATGGATAACTAAAACATGATAAATATCCCGTAGTATATAATCCATGTGTATTAGAGTTTGTTACTTGTATGCATAACTATATATGATCGTAACACACATATTGTTGATTATAAAATCATATTTGTTGATAAGATCATACAAAATAACCCAAATCATGTAATTGTAAAACATGTATTAATCTGTCGGATTAAATCTGCAACAAACTGAAACGTATGTACTGATTTGTAATTCTCTGAAAGCTGTAAACTATTCTGGAAATTACTCAAGGACTAAACTGAAACTTGTCTGAAATTATGGACTGAAGCAGTAATAACGCTGTAAATATATATATAGTTTGCTGAAATTACACGGATAGTTCATGTAGTATATTACATGTATAAAAACAGTATATATGTGTTATAAAAGTCAATATACGGTCTAAATATTCACCCACATGCATATATATATTTATTAAAAAGGCAAGTGAATAAAAATTGCATGTTAATTGAATAAATTGATATGTTTCCATGTATATTTAACCACTTTGCATGTTAAAAATTACCATATATAGAATTAATTGGTAATTAAAAATATATTGTTTTGCTTGCATGTTAAAACTACCATGTATAGAATTATTCATATGGAGATAAACATAGATAATTGATTGATATCTTGTTAGCGTAATCATATCTTTTGATATTATCATATATAAATATCACATATGCCAGTAAATTATTGGATTGGATCTAATTGATTTGATTTGATATGTTAGAATTTTTATGGATTGATTGATAATCTTAAATTGATTTGTTTATAACACCAAATCTCCTGCATGATTAGATAGATCCTAAAATATATTTACTGCCTGTTTATATATATGTGGTTAATCTAGATAGATATTCTCTATGCTGTTAATATTATTGCCATATATAAAATGCGAAAATCATATATATTCACATTTAAGTTGGAAAAATTATGAATCTTCCCCAAATAGGCTCACCTATTTGGATACGATGTCTAGGAAAGATAAAGGCGGAAGTCGTTCTCCTAATGAGGTCGGTTTTTAAGAGGTATTCGTGTCCACCCCCCTCACCGTCTTTCCTGGTCGTGTTCAAATAGAGCTACCGAAAGGGGTTGACTAAATAATAATTTCCCCGAGTGTGTTTATATAGTGATGTATGTTTCGCTGAATTGGTGTTTCAGTATCGACCCGTTGTTCGATCAATGAGAACCGATTCACATGAAAAGCAAAACTAATGTTTTCGAACCTGTCGTTTCGAAAAAAAGTTTGTGCTTGTGCAAACCATAAACATATAAACCAGTCGTTTTATTTGAAAAATAATCCAGAACTCCCAACACATGTTGGATGCCATCTATGATGAGAAAAATCGTAAAACATACTTGCGAAATGACTGTTTAAACGTTGATTTTAATCCGTCACCACATGTTACTCACCCTGATGTGTGAAAAATGTGATGCCCAATTTTTTTTTGGATGCCATCTTTGATGAGTAAAACACGAGTTTGTTGTTACTAGCGAGATGAAAGATAAGGCGTTGATGATATTCCGCCGCCACATTTGAGACGTGATGACGTCTATGGTGAACAAATGTCTGAAATTGACATATTGGAGCAATCCTTCACCAAAATACTAGCTTGGAAATTGTATTCGATAAGCTGTATCGTGAATTTATATTCACCATGTTCCTTTATCGCCCATATGTTATTGGATAAGAAAATTACCCCGGTGAGTAGTTTTAATCCTATTGGGTCAATGGCGAATTGTTTGCCTGATATTAATGCTCTTCGTGTACAATTTTTTTTCCACGAATCGAGAACCGAGACAAGTGCTATTTGTCTCGAACTGTCGTGATCCCGATGAATCGCTTAGCCAAGAGAGATTTTAGACAATCGTCAAAATCGAAAACCTGTGGCTCCAAGACAGTAATTGAAAGGAACAATATGGCCCGTTGTCACAAAGGAAGAGATAATGCTCAATGAGGCAACTCTATGCTATAAAGACAAAGGTCATGCACGGTTACTCCTTAAATAATTTAAAACTATTATAAAGGTGAAAAAACCGATGCTAATGTGGTTAAAGCTAACTGAAAGGAAATTTTTGAGACCCCCGATTTTGTGGCTCAAATGAGTTTGATACCTTTCTTTATTGATTTTGATATATCATTGAGCCATTTTTTCGCTCATCTGGATTATGTTTTTCCATTTGGATTATGATTTTTCCATTTGGACATACTTTTGGATTATGGTTTGCCTGTTTACAAAATTTCTCGAAATAATTTAAAGTGTTTTGAGCAAATTCCTTTGACAAATGTGACCAAACTTTAAATTATGAAATTTTAGGCAATACTTGTGGGATAGTTGATTTTTTTTGGAAATAGTGGGTAACAGTGTACCACATAATTTCACCAACTATTTTCCTAAAAGAGTACTCAGTGACAACGATTCTGGACCTGTCGTTCCAAATCAAAATATTTGGTAAAACCAAATTGATTTGTCAAATATGAGGTCTTATACTCATGTAGGTCCTGCCGTACCTTGTTGAGTTATAAAATATTCGAGAAAACCAGTGTTACCTGGTAATAGCTCATGAAAGAATTGAAATTTCTTTACGTAGTCTCCATTCAATACGACCAAAAGCGTATTTTAGAGGAGTTGAAATGTCTTTCAAGTGGTTGCTACCACATTCTTTAAATTATTTAAAGTTATCTTATCATTTCGCCTGTCGTCGAAATGATAAATGATTTAGATGCTAAGACATGATTGTCTGTACTATCATTCGCCTGTCGTCGATTGATAAGAGCATTTTGATATTGTGGCATTGACCGGATGAGATATTCCCGGGTCAAAAGACGATGCTTGATTTATAATCGCATCGCATTTGGATTCTATCTGAGAATATATTTCGCGATTAATCCGAAATTCATGCCATTAATGCTCACTTTGAAAGACCAGTATGTGTAAAGATCACGAAATGAACTCGTAGAATTCTTGTAAAGAATTGAAGGAGTTATTGTGGACTTATCCAACCATAAGACGGACCATAAATATAAATGGTTATGGTTGATGCATCGACAATAGGTCACATGATTATTGTTGTCCACAGAAATGCAGTATTTTCCAAACTTTTAGCCCTATCATTAAGTTGATGGCCCATGATCCGGATTATCCTGAAAAGTCTAGCCGACTTGATAATTCCGAAGATTAATAATCGAAATTTCGATTTGAATTACTTGAGTTTGGAAATTGAAATTGAACATCCTGTCGATTATGTTCAGACCCAAATGGACTCACGGAAAGTTTGATGATGCGACTGCAAATGATTGCACGCATTTCTTGGTCTTGCGCACCAAGATTTATATTTCCGTGTGGGGTTATGCTATTTTGCTGCATTGGTCCGTTATGAGGCCCATAGACACTCAAACACCATATGCGTACCAGCTGGTTACTGGTTATGAGCCAGAAGTCTCATATTAACGCGTGTTTGGAGTGCTTAATTAATATTTTGATTGAGCCGCTATAGCGTTCAAAATATGGACCTCTGAAGGGGACATAAGTCGATTATGAATCTCCTGCCTATCATTTGATAGAGTAACCTTGACAAGCGATCTCTTTACCGCATGATATGCGAAAGTGACATCGCTAAGACTGTTCTCCCCGTCGTTAGGGGGAGATTTGCACATTACCGTTGATAAGGAACGACGTGAAGTAACGTGGCATAACCCACTCAGTCTTAGCTTGATCCCAAAACTGCACTTAGTGATAAGTAAGTGCATAGACTCCCTCAAGTCTAACTAAATGCCAGACGCATTTAATGACTTTATGAGATGTCACGAGATCATTTATACCTGTTGTAAAATGCTTGCAAGGATAGACGTCCCTGTCGGACGCCGTGTTCCTGTCGTAACACGTTGCTTTGGCCGAACCCGCCAAGCAAAGGACGCTGTCGTCGGCCGTCAGTCTGTCGTCCTTCCCAAGATATGAGGAAGTTGACCGGTTCTTAATTCGTTCAGCCCCAGAGGTGGTGAACTGAAACTCGTTTGTTGCACGAGATTATAAAGGATCAAGGAGATGTGTGATTTCCTCCTCATCCTAAGAATCTCGAAATATCTGTCGATCATGATATCTTAGACGATATTGAAGCGAAACGAGACTGTCATTGATTACTTGTTCATATATTCGGTGACGACTGATAATATGAACAAATTATGACAGAGAACCATGTACCGTTGCCTGAAGTCAACGGAGAATAGACTGTACTAATGGAAACTTAAAATCCAAGCAAACTTCTTAGCGAAAGTGTGTTCGGACCTGTAGATCCAACACCACCAATGTTAAATGAGTTCGTTTATTTGGTTATTCGTAAGGAAAATTGATGAGAATAATGAGATTGTAGAATGCTCGCCTAGTAGCGCAAGGCTTCTCTCACACCTTGGAATTGATTACGAGATGGTTGATTTCCTCGAAATGGACATTATAATAGTCCACTACTTTACCAGTTTAGTAGTTTCCGAAAAACTGAGTATGCAGCCATGAATGTGGTCACAGTTTTATCTCTATGGGGATTTAGACAAAGCGATATAGATGAAGGTCCCTGTGTGACTTCATAATGCTTGAATCAAGTAGTTCCTGACCACGGAACATGATCTCAATTAAATGAGACGTTCACTATATGGATTAATATAATCCGAGCGGATGTGGTATACCCGCCTAAGTGAGTACTTGATTAGCTTGGGATACTTGAACAAGTATTATGCCCTTGCGTGTTTTATTACGCGATCCATTTTTTTTGGATTTGCCTTCGAGATGAAGGATCTTGGGAAGAAACGGTAGTGACTCGGCCTGATGATCGTGTCCCGTAAAGATTGAATCTAAGTCCATGATTCAGAATACACCTAGAAGGTGTTATGACGTTGTAGTCATCATGACGCTAAGTCGTCAGAGTCTCCCATGATCGTTCGATCACTAGACATTGATATAGACCAAGTCCGTCCCTGATGTGACGATGAAAAGATATTGAACCATGATGTTCATATCTAAGTACAATAAGCGCATTATTGTACTTGGTCTAATGTGCTAGGACGAACATCTCGTCTGCTGTGAATGGTATAGCTCGACACAGCATCGCGCTAACACGCTGCCATCGAAATGGCATAAAAGACATTTTCCCATTACCTTAAGGTAACTGTGGATGAGGGCTTGTCTTATCCCATTTACGTCATCGAGTGTACCTACCCCCTTTGGTACTCGAATTAACGCAACCCTTTTTTCGGTTATACCGATGCCGGTTACTTGTCAGACCCGCATAAGGGATATTTCTAACATGGTCTGTCTTTACCATTAGGAATAAGGCAATATCTTGGAGGTTTTGGAATGACTCCAAACGAATCACTCTGATCTACTCGTGCTTTATGAGACGACTAGAGAGTGTATATGGCTTCGAGCTCGTATTAGCCATATTTGAATTACATATGCTCTGTCTCACGATCCAGATAAAACACTTGTCTTATTTGAGGACAACTTATTGTTATCGATCAAGAGAGACATGAGTAGATTATGCTATTTAGCATTTCTTGCCGAAATAAATCTTCACAAATGAAGTTTAAGAGCATCCAGTTGAATGCTCGTTCTATTCCATGTTACATTTTCTTGCATCCAGTCGTGTGTAAGTAAATGAAGCATCCAGTCGAATGCTCGTACTCTTTCTTGAAATATGAAATCCTTGCACCCAGTCGAGTGCAAGTGAGGGGGAGCATCCAGGTGAATGCTTATTGCACTAATTACTACTTAGTCGAAATCTTCGCGTGCAAGTGAGGGGGAGCATCCAGTCGCATGCTCGTGTACTCTTTTTGTCCTTAGACCAAGGTTTTTTCCCACTGGGTTTTCCTTGGCAAGGTTTTTAGTGAGACACGTTCCCATCATACCTCACTTAAGATTGCCGAAATTAGGGGGAGTATCATGTTGTATACTTCTTACCACTGTGTACTCTTTTGTCCTTCGACTAGAGGTTTTTCCCACTGGGTTTACTCTAGCAAGGTTTTGATGAGGCACCTGTTTTGTGGTTGATCCCTACTACTACCATTGTTGCACTCTTTTTCCTTCGATCAGAGATTTTTCCATTGGGTTTGCTCTGGCAAGGTTTTGATGAGGCACACTGTTTTGTGGTTAGTTACTTACATGATATTTCGGCCTATATCATTCGGCTACACAGTTTCTCCTAGGTACCGGTTTTGTCCCACACTGGGTTTTCCGGCCCTAAGGTTTTTATGTGTTTAGCACTGCAAATGAACTCGACTCACATCGACAGCATGAAGACGAAGAAATCAAGACGTCCAAAGGGGGAGTGTTGTAGGATATTATTGGACTTATCTTGGTCTTCCCTAGCATATGTAACTCTATCCTCTATTATATAAAGAGGGTCAGGGTCTCTTGATGTATCTCTCTATACACTTGTATTAATGAATAAACACTTCGTCTGTTGTCTCTCATACCTCTCTCTATATCTATACATATGTCTATATATATTTATAACGAGCTAATATGTCACACAACATTTATAAAAATACTCCATATAAGAATAACCTCCCTATAGTAATAAAAAATCCCGGTCCCAACTCGGGCCAGTTCAAAATAGGAATAAACTTTCTATTGTCATATTCCGTAGTTTTTTATGGTCCCGTTGGTTATAAATCCACCTCCTTATAGGAATAAAATACATTTCATTACAAAAATATATATATCTAGTTACAATAAATTTATAATGATGTAAAATACTTATGTAAGATTGTTTGCGATGATGACTTAATTTATTTATTTTGCTACCACATCTTTTTTTAATTTGCGCGTCCATACTAGCTCGTCGACATAGATACATCTTGTTAAAGCCAAAGTGATTGATATGTCTATTTTAATATACCTAGTATTTATACATGTAAATAAGGTATATGAAAGATTGTATTTGACTTTACAAATTTCAAAATACATGTATTTTGAAAACAAATACATGTATTTGTTTTCTACATACATGTATTTGTTTAACTAAACTTTTGATAGATTAATTTGTTTGTTTTAATTTATAATGAACCATGTATATGTATCTAATATTATGTAAATACATATATTTTTTTATTTTTTTAATATGTAAACTCTATATAGGAATAACCTCACTATACTAATATTTTTTCGTGGTCTCCACAATATGACTGTATAGAGGTTTTACTCTATTATTATTATTATTGTTATTATTATTATTATTATTATTATTATTATTATTATTGTTTAATTTTTTCAAGTACGTGTATCCCGTATCAACATGGTATATAAGTTAGTGCCATATTGTATTTAATTGATTGTTACTCCATTTTTAATTAGTACTATTAGCACCACATAAAAAGTTATAATATGTTATTATAGTAATAATATAAAATTTTGAAAGTGGTTGTCAAAAAAAATATTTATGAGGTTGTCATAATACATTATATATAAATTATTTCGAAAAGCACTACTAAAAAAAATTAATTTCTGAAAATTATGGGTTTGCGATGGCAACCCCTTATCAAACTGATGTGCCGCCCCTGATTAGAACGAGATTAATTATTAAATTTGTTAGGATTAGAATGTGTATCTGTTTGTGGCGTAGGGGCTACATATTAAATTTGAATTGTGATCGTAGAATTACACCGGATAAGCATGGTTTCATCCGGACAAAGGGTCATCCGGATGGATGAGTCTCCTTGATCCATATGAAACTAGACATAATCAAGAGTTCTACTTTTTCATTTTTTTGCTTGTTTTAACAATCCCTCGTATAACTAATAGCAATAAAAATCAACCCAACTAAACTAAAAAATATGCAGAGACTAACAATATTATTATTTTCCGCTTAAAACTAATTTAAATATAAATCTTGTCCCCGACAACAGCGCCAAAAACTTGATCGGGCAAAAAGTGTGTTGCTTTAAGAAAACCTTTTTTACGTACCTTGCAAGAATACGAGGGTCGGTCACAGTAATAAAATTTATAACTGGTAGGTAAGACTAGAGCGTCAACAAAGATAAAATTATAATTTATTTAAAGTATTTTTAAACTATATTTTTGTCGTTTTTTATCGTTTAAGCTCGTGCTATCAACTTTGCAGTGGGGTTGTTAACTACCTAGCATGCAAGCCATATAAACGTAAAGGGTTGTCAATCCACACACATGTTCTAGATAAACTGAAATGGTCTTAAGTAAGCAGATGTGCTCAGCTATAACACAATATACATGCATTGACAAAATTGCACAGACAGCAAGATAATTTGCAAAATTAACTCATGAAACAAAATATTTAAACAGTAATCCGTACCTTGAAGGCCGGATTGGATTAAAGTTTTCACCTCTAGTTAGCCTAGTATTTTTAAGATGGAGAGTGGTATATTGGTGGCGACTGAGGTTGTGTAGAAAAAAACATATGTCGAATGGGAGTACATCAACATTTATATAGCGTCAGAGTCTGACAGGTGAAGAAAACTATGTCTAGATGCAATGGATTTTCATTTTCCACCTACGCATTTGCACTAGAAATTAATATCTTGCACGTGCCACATGACTCGAGAGTCGAGCGTTTAATACGTATTAAGGTTACTCTAATCAAGCACTTGGTTGAAATCAATCAATATTTTTCTATTACTGAAATTGTGAATGTAAAGGAAAATCATAATTGGATATTGTCCCAACTCCCAACACTTTTGAAATCCGACCCTCCATCCACGGGTGTTGATCAAATCGAGCCACAACTAACCAGCAGAAATCGACCATGACAATTTGGATTTTGAAGTTGAGTATACAAACTAAACATTAATTTTCCCATGTTTATATACCAAGTATGATTGAGTTATTTTCTATTTCTTGTCACGAATTAAAAAACTTTATTTGGTTTCCCCACGTGTGGTCACTCGAATAATTTAGAATTAGAAAAGATAATAGATTAATGGTCCAAATTCAATTGTTTATTAAGATACCATCAAAAAGTTAACACCTGCTATGTCATACGTGTAACAATATATTAAATTATAATGAAAGAGAACAGTTGTTTTAAGATAGAGGGAGTACTATATACCACACTAACGCGCCTGAAATTCCGACTTCGCTGTTCCGATTGTTGTTACGCTGTTCAGTTAGAACTGTGGTTATAACTGCCGTTGCAACCACGGTTCTAACCGAACTTTAAAGATGGATATAACTCAGAATAAAAACGTACTTGAAAGTAAATTCACACGCACGTTTTTAAACAGAGTTCACCCAGAACTTTGGGCTACGTCTCTGAGGCACTCACCCAGATTTATGATACTATTTCAAGCTTACAATATAGGACTCAAGACTTATGAAAACTCACAGACTCTCTCTTTATTTTCTGTCTATCACTATATTGCTATTACTAAATAGCTATCACTCAAATGATTAATAGCATCCCGCCATTAATCTTATAAAGTTGTTATTTCTGACTTGTCGAATATAGTAGAGTTCTTTATAAGTTTAGAACACGTACTTTACATAAATAACTAACATTTTATTTATAAGAGAATAACTATCTTCAGTCTTCAATTATCTTCAAGAATCTCGCTGCCCATTGAA
Source organism: Primula veris (assembly GCA_963682055.1). NCBI lineage: Eukaryota > Viridiplantae > Streptophyta > Magnoliopsida > Ericales > Primulaceae > Primula > Primula veris. The sequence goes on along the minus strand of OY821743.1, from coordinate 13,337,000 downwards.
TGAAGATTTGATCGCCATCTTTACAAGATTATTAGAGATAAGTCTTGTTAGGATCTCAGGCCTATTTTGACTCCAAATTTTCTTAGGAAATTCGGCTGATTTGCTTGTTAACAAAGAGATTTAGTTAGCTCCTTTTTAGGAGATAAACTTATTTCAATCTTGAAGATATCTTGTTTATAATTCACATAATTCCACCACAAACAAATCTAATCAAATCTGTTAGTACAAGTTAGTATATATCTTGAAATATGAGATAATATCTTTATTCAAAAAGATTCACACAAGACAATCTTTTTGATAGATTTATACATGTAACAATATATATTTCTAACATGATTCAAACTTATACTCATCAGATCAATAATTAATCGTTCGTATAAGATAGAATAAGAAAAGATTTTATTTAGCAAACTTTAAGTAATAGAACAAATCTTTTCATAAAAAAGTAAATCACTCGTAGTTTGGAAAGATAATTACCTTTCTTTAACACACAAGTATTTTTGTATAATCCAATACGATAACAAATTAAGTAATTTTAACAAGTCAATTTAAGTTCTAACAATCGGAAAACATTTGTTGTTTAACATTCTCATCATTACCTCGTATTACAATTTGTTATATGGTCCATAAAATGTTGTAGTACACTACTAACAGTTTCTCGTGATGAATGAACAAAAATTACTAAAGAGACGGTTTTTTATCAATGGCTAGATACATTTAAGTCTTGTCACCATTGACAATTTTGAGTACCAATGTGATTAGAGAGAAAGGTTGGGGACCCGACGTGTTTCTGTTAAATTTTCTGAAAAGATGACAAGAATTTATTTAGGCTTTATGGTAATAAACATAAACAATGCAAGTCTGAAAGAAAGAAACGTTGAGAAAATTATGGGACAAAGTTTGAGATTACATAAAATACTATGAGTCCGTTTGGTAACATATTTTTTAGTTCATTTTTGGATTTTTGATTTTAAAAATCCGTGGATGTTTGGACAGTCAGATTATTTTTAGCTTCTGAAACTCTGATTTTTATGTTGAAAAAGCTAAAAAAATTCTAATTTTTTAAATCAAAATTTTCAATAGATTTTTAAATCTGATTTTAGACCAAAATATTTGCTGCCAAACATAGCCCATGTTTGTTATTACTTGGACATGTAGAACATGTTACTATTTCAACTTAGTTTACACAAATTTTCACCGGTTGTGCGACATGACTTTTATTCTATACCCTTTGATGTGTAGTCTCTATCGAAGTGAAATGCTTTTATTTGACTTTGTAGTCAATTATTTTGGGTCTGTATCATGTTCTTCTAACTGTATATATGATGCTAGCAGTATTTTTTTCCTTTACACATCTTTTAAGTAATTTCATTTCTTTTGCTAGATTAGATAAATCGTCTCTAGACGTTCCCCAATCCTTTCTATCCATGTCGTCTTCTACATAATTTGTTTCTAACTGAGAATGGTTATCCCATTAATTTGAGAGTGTCGGATGCTAGAGTGTTTGACACATTCTCTTAATTTCACCAGACTTGCTTCCACCTTAATTTCTAATAATCTCCACCATCTTTGGATGTTAGAGTGTTTGACACAAGTGTGTCGCCTATTTGTGTAACCTATCAAGAAAAAACATACTGTATGATCAAGGGTGTTCTAATATGATGAGAATACTAAAGCATAAAAGCAAGAACTAGACACGGTAACTCGGTAAGCATACTTTAGAAAACAAAATAAAAGTCGTTTTGACTCGTTTGTTGATGAGCCTTTACACTGTTTGGCACAAATTATTCTCTCGTTTGTGTCTTAATCTAAAGAAATGATACTTTATTAGTCTTTGGGGTATGATTAAGACAATGATTCATAAAGCTTAACATAAAAAGATTCATCAAACACGATATCAAAACATGCTGACATGCATGTGTATCGATATATTGAATGATCAGATCATTCTTCTTAATTCTTCTATTTTTAAAGTTGGTGTGAACATTTTCGATAGCATTTTATAACTCTGATCAATTCTTCAAAATATCTAGACTGACTAAACAAAGAACTAACAAGTTTCACACAAAGATGACAAAGGCTTTCACATGATAACATGAGATTTTTCGATGATATGTTGCAAATACAAGCCTACATAATTTATACAAAACTAAATTGCTGAATAATTATAATTAAGATGATAAGTTTCACATAATCAAAATTAGTGGTTACAACTTACAATATAACACGGAAAAACAAATACTATTTTGTGGTGGTTAGTTAAATAAAATAGGATCATAATGCAAACAAAGACGTTGAAGGATCACAATGAAACATTGACAAAGTAATACATAGTCAGACATGATTAATCATCCAAAAACTGCAAGTCTCAGTCAGTTTGTTTATATCCTTAAACTATAAGACTCGTCTTTTATTTATCGATTGTGTCATAAGTTTTAATCTTCTCATAAAAATCTGCTTGTGCCTAAAAGGTTCGCACACGGGGGTAAATCCGCCAGCTCGAAGTGTGATTTTTCACTATCTCATTATTAATAACTTCCTCACAATAAGTAGATTCGGAAGATGACATTGCATATTCGATAGTCATAGAGTCATTTTCAACCATAGATGTTAAATACTCCACACCGGAAAAAAATTTATTTCCTTGCCCTTTTATTTCGCATGAATTCTTCACTCCATTCAAAAAGTCACTTTCCTCCACATTGCTATCACATGTTTAGTCTGTAGTCTCAACATCCTTTCGAGTTTGGCGGGGAAATTTCTGTTCAAAGAAAGAAGCATCACGGGTTTCAATCATTGTTTTCATATACTTCAGAGTTTTTTGACTTGTGCTTATCCGATGAACACATAATTTGTCGTTTTTTATCCGATTCTAGTTCTCTTAAAAATTGAAACTGACATATATATTTGCAAGAAAACTCCAAACCTTACAAACTTGTAGCTAAGCATATGACATTTTCTTTTAACTTATTGTGATAAAGTTATATGTTCATTACATAATTGGTAGAAATTAGAGTTTCATCATTTCTTTTAACATTTTTAGCATTGTATTTTTACATTCCGCGATCCAATCTTGTTAGGGAAAGCAAGGAGCTATTGTTCGATGAATTATGTCATTTTCGTCGTAAATTTGTGGAAACAGTGCATCATACTTACCGCCTCTAACATTCTACCATAACTTTATCTTCTTATTAAGTTATTTTTCCTCATTTCATTTCAACTGTTATATACTTACTTCTCATGAAATAGACATAATAATATGTCGTACAATTTCATGAAATATTTTTTCCAAATTCTCATTGGATAAATTTTCACATAAACTAAAATAGAATGATCAATATGTAAATAAACCAAATTGTCTCAATTATAAAAGTGCACCCACATAAAAATAAAATAATAATAAAACCCTAAATATAGCGCCGCTTCACCGTCGGGATATATATAAAGTTTTCCTCTTTTTATTTTTTATTTATTTTATCTCTCTCTCTCTCTAAAACCCTACTAATATTAAATTCAGGGTTTCTCTTAAAATCCACATTAGTAGCTAAAATGGGTAAATCTTCTAAGAAATCCACTAATAAGGTAATACATATTTATGTCTTTTGTTGTTTATCATGTTATAATTGTGTTATTACATGTGCATCATATTTTTCATTTTTTAAATATTTTTGTGTGTAGGTTGATACAGCTGCTGCTATTACACCTCTTCCTGTTAAAGGTGAGTTTTTTTTTTACCTTTTAACTAATTTGCTCAAAATTTTGCATTTTTTGTTGAATTGATCATATTATCCGTTTTTTTACCTTTTATCTAATTAGCTGAAAAGTTGCAATTTTTGTTGAATTGATCATATTATCAGTTTTTTTTTTACCTTTTATCTATAATCTAATTAGCTGAAAAAGTTGCAGTTTTTGTTGAATTAATCATATTATCAAAAAAAAATTACCTTTTATCTAATTAACTGAAAATTTTGCATTTTTTGTTGAATTAATCATATTATCAGTTTTTTTACCTTTTATCTATAATCTAATTAGCTGAAAAAGTTGCAGTTTTTGTTGAATTAATCATATTATCAGTTTTTTTTTACCTTTTAACTAATTAGCTGAAAAAGTTGCAATTTTTGTGGAATTGATCATATTATCAGTTTTTTTTACCTTTTATCTATTTAGCTGAAAAGGTTGCAGTTTTTTTTTTTTTGTTGAGGGTAAACCATCGTATATATAAAATAAATGGAACCGAGGCCCCTAAAGATTACACCGAACATATAGATAGGAAAAACAATAAAGCGGAAAAACCGACCCGTAGGCCGACTGGTCGGGTATGGCCAACTGGCCGGTGACAGAGATTAGCCCTAAAAATTTGGAAATGCTGGCCGACCAGTTTTGTTGAAACAATTATATTGTTTCAGCTTTTTACCTTTTTTTTAATTAATTAAATTTTGTAATATTGTTTGATTAGCTGAAAAAGTTGCAGTTTTGCTGAAACAATTATACTGTTTCAGCTTTTTGCCTTTTTTTTTAATTAATTCAGTTTTGTAATTGTGTATGATTAGCTGAAAAAGTTGCAGTTTTGTTGAAACAATTATATTGTTTCAGCTTTTTACCGTTTTTAATTAATTCAGTTTTGTAATATTGTTTGATTAGCTGAAAAAGTTACAGTTTTGTTGAAACAATTATATTGTTTGCTTTTTGCCTTTTTTTTAATTAATTCAGTTTTGTAATTGTGTTTGATTAGCTAAAAAAGTTGCAGTTTTGTTGAAACAATTATATTGTTTCAGCTTTTTACCTTTTTTAATTAATTCAGTTTTGTAATATTGTTTGATTAGCTGAAAAAGTTGCAGTTTTGTTGAAACAATTATACTGTTTCAGCTTTTTGCCTTTTTTTAATTAATTCAGTTTTGTAATTTTGTTTGATTAGCTGAAAAAGTTGCAGTTTTGTTGAAACAATTATATTGTTTCAGCTTTTTACCTTTTTTAATTAATTCAGTTTTGTAATATTGTTTGATTAGCTGAAAAAGTTGCAGTTTTGTTGAAACAATTATACTGTTTCAGCTTTTTGCCTTTTTTTAATTAATTCAGTTTTGTAATTGTGTTTGATTAGCTGGATAAAGTTGCAGTTTTGTTAAAACAATTATATTGTTTCAGCTTTTTACCTTTATTTTAATTATTTCATTTTTGTAATTGTGTTTGATTAGCTGAAAAAGTTGCAGTTTTGTTGAAACAGTTATACTCCCTCCGTGCCAAATCATAAGGAATAATGGAAATACGTGCAATTTTGCAATGTAAAATTGGTGCACTTTAAATGTCGGAATCGTAAATTTCAAAAGTTATTCATATAATTTAGCATGTTAAACTATGTGACTAAATTTTGAAATTTACAATTCCAACATATAAAGAACACAAAATTTGCATTGCAAAATTGCACGCATCCCTATTCGTCCTTATAAATTGGGACGGAGGGAGTATTGTTTAGCTTTTTAGCTTCTTTTAAATTAATTCAGTTTTGTAATTGTGTTTGATTAGCTGAAAAGGTTGCAGTTTTGTTCAAACAATTATATTGTTTAGCTTTTTCCATTTTTTTTTAATTAATTCAGTTTTGTAATTGTGTTTAATTAGCTGAAAAATTTGCAGTTTACTGTTGTACCTTTTGACTTTCTCTTATATTACTGTTTTCTTACTTATGGGTTTTCAGCTTTGTATCTGATTAGTTGAAAATTTAGCACTTTTTGGTGTCTTTGTTGTATTATTTCAGCCCTTTACTTGTATTGTATTAGAATTAGTATACTCTTTTGTCCAACGTAATTTGAAAAAAAAGAAATCTTAAAAGTCTTTGCTAGTTGAAGAATTAACAGACTTTCCGTTGTTGATAAACGATCTTATTTTGTTTTGCTGAGTATGTATGTGGGGAGTGCGTGTGGCGTCTTTGTTTTTTGGTTCAATAACAATTGTAGAATGATGAATTATATTCTTAATTTGTATAGTTACTAGTTGTGAGATCCTCCTGATAGATTGTATTTTAGCTTTGAAAGATTCATTATTTTTTGTTGTGTTTGTTTATTTTTTCTCTGTGCAAGTATGCGGAAGGCAAGATAGTGCATCAGCATTATTTTAGATGGAGTTTTTTGTTTTGTCTGAAGATTTTGTTAGTCATAACTTTCTTCCTACGTTTTAAAAACCGCCATCCCTTAAAGTGGTAGAGAACTTGAAATTATATTCGCTTTCAGTTGTTACATTTTTGGGTCCCGTGGTTCTACTTTGAAATATATTATCTAGCATGTATCTTGTCCTGTGTTTTTCTTTTTTTCTTGATGAACATTTTAGAGTGAACGTATTTGTCTTTAACTCTCTTTTCTTTGTTAGCAATGGATTGGTTTGCTGACTGACGATGTTTCTTTTTGTTGTGGCTAAATTGTATAAAAATATCTTATCTGCTTTGTTATGGGAGGGATAGTCTAATTTTAAAAAAGTTGGTTTCAGTTTGCTATTTTGTTAATATCCGTCTGTATTACTGTTAGAAGCGAGCTTAGGATTAGGCACCTGGGGCTCGTTCGGTAGCGGGATTATTAATCCCGGTATTAAAAATCCGGTGTATCATGGACGGGATTTGAAAAGAAGGCCGGACAAGTATTACTTTCGGAATTGGACCATTCCTAAGTGGCCCCGTGATACTGGAAATATTACCTTTTTGGCATCATTTGATGTCCAGACCGGATAACTAGTCCGGAATGCAATTGTGTTACCAAATATAGCATTTGTGGGGTCAATCGGACTAATAGTCCAATCCTGAGGTCCAAAGAATGCAACCTAACGACGCCCTGGGTGATAAAGCTTGAGTAAGCATATTAATCGGGACTGAGCGAAGATTAAGCAGGATTAGGCATTATGCGAACTTGTTCTGCCTTGAACTGGCCTTGCACCTTTTAGAACGTTGATCTGAACTTTGTACTTTAGCTAAATATAAACATTTTTGGCAACTTACCTCATTTAGCTGCACAGCTTTAAAACTCATTTTTGCCTTATCCATCCTATCCTGGTCGGTATTTATCTGGATGCCTTAGTTTTGTATCTTGTTTTTTGGCCTGAGAAAGCTTTAAGCTGGATTAATCCTTCTTTCTGTTAACCTCTGAAGTCCAGGTTGTTTGCTTATTCTCAAACAATGTATGTATCATGATGTGGGCTCCCCCTTTTGGTGGACTTCACTGTATCCATTATGCATGTTTTTTTAAATATTGGATGTTGGAAGCTTTTAAGCTTATGAACCCTGGTCACTTGTCTCTTGAATTTACTAGTAGTGTGTTTTATTTTATTGGGCATTCCCTATTTTGTAAATCTGAATGTTTAGCTTGTCCTCTTGTCTTTTTGGCTTTTAACTTGATTTCTAAGCACTCTCATATTCTTTTTATACAGGTAAGAGAGGTGCTGAAAAGGCTATAGAGAAAGTGAGTGTGAAAAAGCAGAAGAAAAACGATGGTACAGTGCAAGCCATTGAAAAGTTAAAAAGTGAGACCAAAACTCAGAAAAAAACTGCAAAGAAAGTGGAAAGCAGTTCATCGGAAGATGAATCTTCTGATTCCGAGGAAGAACAAAAGGTTTATTTCCTTTCTCTTCTCACTTTCTAAACTTAAAGCAGCCAATTGATCATTTAATCTAATTATTTCTGTACTATTTGTCCAAGTATAACTACTAAAACTGACGCTGGAGGCATCTTATTTTGTGCATCATTTGGGAATATTGTCTTCTTGTTAACCTACGTAATTTCCCACCTCCTGATGTTTAAATCTCGTGATCTTCGTATGTGCAAGAAAACACAGTTGCCTTCGTTCTGTTTTTTAACCTTATTAGTATAAGCTTATTTCCCCCTGAAATTGGCTATTTTTAATGTTTACTATCCTTGTCAACGTATGGCACTTTGATTCTGTTATGTTCCTAGGCATGATTTTTACAGGGGTTTCTTTCTTTTTAGGTCAAGGCTGTGAAGCCATCATCTATAAAGCCTGCCACCAACAAAATTGTTGCAAAGAAAAAGGAATCTAGTTCTGATTCTTCAGATGATAGCTCTTCGGAGGAAGACACAGTATGTATAACACATACAAGTTTATTTCTTATAATTTTTAAGTGAATCTGGTTGAGGTACTTGACGAAAGTAATTTTCATCCTTACAATTTGCCACTTCATTGCAATTTATTTCAGAAATCTAAGGCTAAGGTTATTGCTCCTCCAATGGCCAAAGTAGAATCAAGTTCCGATTCTGATTCTTCAGATGATAGCTCTTCGGAGGAAGACATGGTATGTATAACATAACGCATACAAGTTTATTTCCTATAATTTTTAAGTGAATCTGGTTGAGGTCTTTGACGAAAGTAATTTTCATCATTACAATGCCATTTCATTGCAATTTATTTCAGAAATCTAAGGCTAAGGTTATTGCTCCTCCAGTGGCCAAAGTAGAATCAAGTTCCGATTCTGATTCTTCAGATGATAGCTCTTCGGAGGAAGACATAGTACGTATTAAGCATACAAAAAATTTCATTATAATTTTTTAGCTGATCTGGTTGATATCTCCGACGAAATCATCTTTATTCGAACAATTTACCATTTCCTTGCAATTTATTTCAGAAATCCAAGGCCAAGGTTATTGCTCCTCCACCGGTGAAAGTAGAATCAAGTTCTGATTCTGACTCTTCAGATGAAAGTGATTCTGAGGAAGACACAGTAAGTACAAGTCCTACATTTTTTAAATACTCTATTCGTTTGAGATTTTGATGTTAATGCTGTGTATTATTTCTTCAGAAACCGAAAGTTATTGCTCCTCCAGCAAAGAAAGTGGAATCTAGTTCTGAGGATAGCAGTAGTGATTCTGATGATGATGTTAGTACTCTAATTTTTTTTGTAACCTGATGATAGCTCTTCAGAAGAGGAAAATTTTGTATTTTAAAAAAAAATTGTATCATTTATACTTATTTTCAGAGGAGGAAAATTTTATATCACGTCTCGTTGCATCTCGTCTTTTACTTATAAAGCTAACGAAAACAATTGTTTAGGATAAGAAGACAACCGTAGCTGTAAACAAGTCAAGTGCAGCTGCAAAGAAGAAAGATGATTCAAGTTCAGATGATAGTAGTGATGAAGATTCATCAGAAGATGTGAGTAAAACTTGCTGTCCGAAAGAATTGATGGGTTTAAACCTTTTGCATTATTGCCGTTTCTTTTTTTAATATGAATTGTCTGTTCTCTCAGGAAAAACCTAAAGTTGTTGCGAAGGTGCCCATTACTGGATCCAAAAATCTAGCTGTCACCTCAAAAAACTCTGAATCTAGTGAAGATAGCTCCGATGATTCTGATGAGGTGGGTTTTTAAAATTGTTTTGCTTGGTTTTACATTCTGCGTTTACCTTTCTTCTTATCAACTTATTGTATTCTTTTTGGTTACTGAAACATCAGTATGGTTTTCAGCTGAGTAATTGTTTCTCTGCTACATCCAATATTCAGGAGAAAAAAACTGTGGCACATAAGATGAAGGATGAATCCAGTGATAGCTCATCTGACTCTGACTCTGACTCCGAGGATGATGAGGTTAGCTTTCTTTCTTGTTACTCTTTCCCCCTCTCTTTTTTCCGGTAAGTTACTCTTTTCCCCTTAGACTGACTTAAACAACTTAATTGATTTTGAATTTTCTATTTTTGTTATACTGTTGACTTTGGACATCCACATTCATTGTTAATAAATTTGAGTTACTGTAATTGCTGAAGTCATATATCCTGAACTATAAACGTCAGGTGTTTACTGTAGTTTTTTATTAATCGTAATTCATTTCAGACCCCTGTGAAGAAGCCAGCTTCTGCTGCTGCAAATGGAAACAATTCCAAGCAGGTAATTTCCTGTTTCACCTGTATTTTCTTCCCTTTTTAGGTTCACATTTTTGTCCACGGTTGCAGTTTTGGTTAAATGTCCATTTGTTACGTGTGACCTATGGATATTGTATTCAAATGATCAGAATAAGGCAGATTGTGATTAATCACTGCAAAGATTGATGATCTGATATTTGAGTCCAATGCCAAATTCCTATTAGCTTCTTAACTATCCTTTTTAGTGTTTATTTCTTTCCCAAACAACTACAATCTTCAGCTCTAATCATTCAATGGATTTCATCAACTGTTTTAGTTGATTTCTTAATAATTTGAAATTTATGTTTGGTCAAGAGTCCCGTTGCACCGTATATTGTTTCGTTTGTTAATATACCAAGTACAACTTGTCACAAAGTTATTGTACTGCTGCATGCCGTATTTTCTTTGTTACCACAACACCGTTAAAATCTGTAAAGTCAAATATCATAATCATAAAAAAAAATGCTTTGTTTTATCATTTTTACTATCTTATTTATAAAAAAAAGAGTTGCAAATGTTTTTGCATTTTTGTTGTTGCACAAAATGCAAAAAATGCTGTCTATGAAATCTGTTTTGCATTTTTGTTGTTTCACAATCTCCTCTTGAGTTCTTATCTCGTTCAAGATATCTGTTTTTTCTTTAATATATTTGTGCTAAAAGTTTATTGGAAAAAAAATCGTGATAATCTGACCAGAATGTGAAGAAAGAGTCATCTTCTGAGGACGAGAGTTCTGAAGATGAAGACGAGAACCCCAGCAAGGGACAACAGGAAATGGTGAGGGTCAGTTCCTAATTAGTTTGGTATGATTTATAAGTTTTAGTCCAGATACATTTGCTGTTTTATGCTTCCTAATGTTTCATTGCCAATTTATTCTCTGACAGGATACAGATGTTGAGATGGTTGATGCAGTTACTCCCAAGATAGAGAAAAAAGCGGTCAGCAGATTTCTTTATTTTAAAACCTGTATTACTAGGTATATATAGCCCTATTTGTCTTGAGTGCCAACAATACCAGAAATATAAATTGTGTTTCCTTTTCCCCCATTTATAGCTCCAAACCCCTGTTACACCGCAAGATCAGAGCGGAGGATCGAAGACTTTGTTTGTTGGAAATCTACCTTGGTCTGTTGAGCAATCACACATGTAGGTTTATCCCCTAACAGTGACTTGTGTTGGAATTAAAATGAATTTATCTGACAAATTTGTGTTTTTCCAGAGAGAATTTCTTCAAGGAGGCTGGTAAGGTCGCGAATGTTCGCCTTGCCTCAGACGCAGAAGGAAATTTCAAGGGATTTGGACATGTTGAGTTCGAAGAGGCAAAGGCTGCACAAAAGGTAGCTCTGTTTCAAGGAGAAACATTTAATTTTGTAAAAATTTAATTAAATAATAACTTTCTTTCCACCGTCACTGCAGGCTCTTAAGTTAAACGGCAAGGAGCTTTTGGGACGCCAGGTTAAACTTGACTTGGCAAGAGAGAGGGGATCATATACTCCTAGGTGTGCTTCTCTTTTTGTCTATTTATATTTATTTAAAAAAATTCCCCAGGTCATTTCAGATTCTAGTAAACTTACAGCCTTTTAATTACAGTAATGAGAAAACCTCATACCAAAAGTCGGCAAGGGGCCAAGGGACATCACTGTTTGTCGGTGGTATTGATAGAAGCTTTGGGGAGGATGAGGTAATTAAAAATTCCATATACTTGTGGGTCATCTTTTCCACCATGTATGTATGTATAGATAAGGATAAAATATTCTAACCACCGTTGGTTACAGGTCAGGAATATACTGCAAACACATTTTGAAACTTGTGGCTACATCAATAGGGTTTCCGTTCCGGCCGATCGCGAATCTGGAGAGATGAGAGGGTATGTTTTTGTTTCCACTCTTGAAATTAAATGCATGTTTGTCATCTCTCTGTCGGGGTTCTAAAGGATTTTTGTGGAAGACAGAGATGTAGGCTTGCATTTCACTTATTGGCATCTGTGATTTGGGTAACTGTAATGAACCTCAAATCATTTCGAATTTTGTGATCTCTCTGATTTTTAAATACATTATGGGCAATGCTACACCAATGACTAATTCAATAATTCATGTCTATTACTTTTATGTGTACTAATAGCCGGAAACAGAATTTGTCACGTGTCACTTCTTGACACTTTGCATACACCGTTTTGTCCGCAATGCAAAATACATGTCTGTTGCTTTTATGTGTACTGGTTGCTTCTCTGACTATTGGAAACAGAGTTTGTCACATGTCACTTGTTGACACTTTTGATTTTAAGTGATCTTCTTGCATACACCGTTTTGTCAGTAATGCAATTTTGTTATAAATAACTTTAAACGCAATGAATCGCTGGAACCTCGGTAACGAGCGTTGTGTTTGTGCAGGATTGCTTTCCTTGACTTTGCAGACAATGAAAGTTTGGGCAAAGCACTAGAACTAGGTGGGCCTGAACTTGGGGGTTACGCTTTGAAGGTCAGTGAAGCTAAGCCTCGTGAAAGCGGGCCAGGTATTCAAGATAATCCACGCGGCCCAGGACGCGGCCCAGGTCGTGGTCCAGGTCGTGGCCCAGGACGTGGATATGACCGTAGTGGTGGCCCAGGACGTGGATATGACCGTAGTGGTGGCCCAGGACGTGGTGACCGAAGTGGTGGCCCAGGACATGGATTTAAGAAACCAAGCTTGGCCACACCTGGTACAGGTAATAAGGAAAACTAGTTACTCCCTTTGTCCCTAAATAAGCGATCACCACACCATATCTTCATGTCCCCAAAATAAATAATGACTTTTCCCATATTCAAAATTGAGAAAATTTCCGTTTTGCCCTGCCGTTTCATGGTAAGAAGATAAATTTTATGGGGTCTATTTTGAGAATTCGATTACCTTTTGATCTTAAAAATGCAATTAAAGTGTTCCCTACTAATTCATGTTTTTATATTTGAAAAAGGACCACATTTACAAAGTGGTCAAAACAGTGCCACATGCTTTATGTGCGGTTGTTCCTGCCTCCTGGAACATGTAAAATGTTAATATTAGGGTTTTTACTTTTTCAGTCTTGTTAACTTCCAAAAAGAAAAGGAAGGAATGCCGCCCATTAATCTTTGGCAAGGACAATTGTTCTGTTGTATCGTTTTTTAGTTTAATTTCTATTGATCAAATATCTCCATTCTATTTTCTTGTGTTTGTTTTTCTTGGGTTCTGAAATTGTTTCTTATATGAACTGTTCAGGGAAGAAGACAACCTTTGATGAGTAGCCCGTAGTTCAAGCTTTCAAGTTTTGCAACCATTCAATTTTGAAGCATTACTTGTTTAGTATTTAGGTGCCTGGTGAAATATTTTATGGCAAATCCCGTTGTCATGATACAACTTAAGTTTCTTTTGGTTAAAAGACATGAATCTTCGTATTTCATATAACATTATATTGTTTGTGCTAACTTTGAGAATTCTACATTCGAGTTATCTTTAATGTTTTTTTTTCTAGCTTTGGCATATATTATGAATGGTGGTTTCTTCATCTCTTTAGCTCGAGAATATTTTTCATGATGGATGGTATGTTTATTTGGAAGAAATTGTACCCTTGTTATCTACAAATACTGCAACACACTTCCGATGTGTGTTCAGTTCAATAAACTTTCTGTTACTTTTGAGCATACATTTTTTGAAAATACCTTAATCACTACTGCCTTCAGAAGACTTTAATTTTTTTTTCTTTTTTAGTTATTGAGGGACTAGAATTCTAAAACCCCATGCGTTTTAAAATTGATTAGATTAAATGTCCATCCTACTGTCTTTATAATAGCCTCGCATAATTACTTGATTTGCCTTCATAGCTGTTTTGGACATTGGTTGTCTGTCAAGCGAATTAAAATTTGTTCCAAGCCTAAATTAGTAAATCGAAAGAGCTAGACGATTGTACATATGCCGCGTCGTATCAATCAAAATGCAACCGCCTAGATGCACAAAATCTTTTTCAAGAAAAAAGAGATTTATTTATCGCATTGTATATCGACTATTTAATTTTGATCCGACCACCGAGGACCACTGAGTTGTTGCAATCTCATTACAGAATTGCATCAATTCGATACCCTTTTTCTTGTTCTCGCTTACATAACTACTATAACAGTTGACATCCACGCACTCATACAATGTACAGTCTGTTAAAACATATAAAATATTCCCACATTTTATATAAAAAATGTACTTGTACATGACGCAAACTAAATTTACAATATATTAGAAAACCAAAAACAACACAACGTGGGAAGCTTAAACTCCATTATGAACGTGAGAGCCTCTAAACATGAATACCAAATATTTCCTTTCTATCCCTATATATTGACTAATCCAATACATGAAACAAAAAGCTTATGCTGAGAGTGGAATCACATTTAGAAAAGGATATAAACATAAACATGAATATTTCAAGTAGATGGTGTTGTTTAGTAGCATTGGTAATGGTAATGGTAATGGTAATGATAAATGTGGAAGGTGCATTTGATTACAGTGAAGCAGTTGACAAGAGCTTGTTGTTCTTTGAGGCTCAAAGGTCTGGATATTTGCCACATAATCAGAGGGTTAAATGGCGTGGCGATTCTGGTCTGCGTGACGGTATCCGCCAAGGAGTCAGTACCTCTCCCTCTCTTTATAAATATATAAGTATAAATATTTATTATATATGTATAGGTATTATGTATATCCAATTATTCTCTCAATATTAGCATGATTTTTAAGGCCCTGAATCATTTTAAAAATTAAAAGTGTGGTAATTTGTTTTATATTTTTCTTTGAAGGTGTCAAATATTGAATCTATAAATCGGCAAAGGTAGTTTTAAGTGAAGTGGAAAAAAAATCTACCACATAATCATTTTATTGTAAAGGCAACCATTTCAAATGTTTGTCTTAAATATCCCCATTTTAGGTTTATTGACTTTCATAATTAAGTCATGTCCATTATAAGTTCACATGTTAATTTCTTCTGGAAGAAAATATTTATACAACTGTCTAATACCAATAGATAAAAGAATGAAATTTAAACAAAATTTAAAGCTACTCTTTGTTACAACCTTCCTGTACGTCTTGAAATCAGAAATACTGAAATTCCAGTCATTGAATAGTGACCATTGTAGACATCATATTCCAAAGGAAAATGAACGAAACTGTTTTCTTGACTATAGAAAGAAAAGGGATCGAGTAGCCTTGCGAGATCAAAGACTTGGTAGTTAAGTAAAGCTAATTACATAGATATTAAAACGTGTCGCCATGTTAACGATACTCGTTTAACAATTTAAACAATCAGTAAGTTCACAAGTTCTAATTACAGACTATTATTTTTTGGGGGGCGAGAATAATGGTGACAATTATTAATATAATAAATATTGTTGATTGCAGGTGAATTTGGTGGGAGGGTACTATGATGGAGGTGACCATGTAAAATTTGGGCTACCAATGGCTTATAGTGTGACAATTTTATCATGGGGTGCAATTCAGTTTAGGAGTGACATTTTGGATATTAACCAGATGGGACATACCTTGGATGCAATTAAATGGGGAACTGATTATTTCATTAAGGCACACCCTCAACCTGATATCCTCTGGGGACAGGTATTTACAGATTACCACGGTATCATTCTATTATACCTTCTAATTCTAGTAACTTTTGCATAACTCAACATGAGAGAAAATAACAGTTGATTTGATTACAAACGATGAACTAGGTGGCGACCGAAAGAGGCGACATCTCCTCCCATATTTTGACAAAACTAGAAATGCTTAGGATCTTACGTACATTTTACTCGTACAAATCTTGCCATTATATATAGCATTTTAGCCTCTATAGTAAGAGCAAAATTGACACATGAATTTAATACATCTGCAGTATAGTCCTGGCTCCGCCACTGGTTGATTAGATCATAATCTTAGACAAAGTTGGAACCAAATGCATGTGTCGAGTTCCATTACAAACAATAACTTCCAAATTTTCCAACACAGTAAGCTAAACCCTATACATGGCCGAATTTAAACAAATCTCAACTACTGTAAATAAACGGTTACAAAAGAACAAACAAATGACTCCCGCTTTAATAACATGTTAAAAGAAATTTCTGAGACACTCTCGACTAAAAGGCCAACTAGAAGACTACAACGAGTCACAGTATGAAACACACAGGCTACAAATCCCTTATTGACATTGGTAAGTGTGAAAGTTATCATAATAGATAAGATATTAGAAGCAATGTTTTAAATAGCGTTATCGCTACCGTAGCGTTTTTTCGAGAGAAACGCTAAAAGCGCAAATAGCTTTGTTATATAGCGTTTTGCGGTGTATTTTTTTTTTGCCTAAATACATATAAATATAACATTAAATTCAAAACATCTAATAAAAATTAACTAAATATATATAAAAAATTGTAACTAATAATCACAAAATGATTATACTTGAGATGCCAGAGTATTTACTTTGTTTGCAAGAGTTTTGGTGTTTGATTCCTTTAAGCTCCAATAATTTTATTAAAATTTTGATCAAAAATAAAAAATAAAAAAATAATTTTTTTATTTTTTTTTTGGACTGCACCCGCTATAGCGTAATAGCGTTCCTATAGCGCGAATTTAGCGTTTTTCCATCCAAATAGCGTTTTAGCGTTGTGTTTTTCTTTCAAAAACCACTATATCGCACAACGTTGCGAGCTTTTTAAAACCGTGATTAGAAGTAATGGAAGGTTTTCAATATGTTGGTTTTGCTGGTTGTCCAAGATACTAAAACTAAGGGTGTACATTAAATCCGTTAATCTGGACCGATCCTGTATGGTGAATTTTTGGTGGTATAGGTGAATGATAGTAATTTTTATACTCATTCCTTAGTGTGGTATATAGAGATTACCTGAATTTTTGTTTTGAAGGTGGGAAATGGAGAGACAGATCACTACTGTTGGGAGAGAGCAGAAGACATGACAACACCAAGGAATGGTTATAAATTGGACCAAAATAACCCTGGTTCCGACCTTGCTGCCGAAACTGCTGCTGCTATGGCTTCGGCTTCTATCGCCTTTGCCCCTTACAACTCTTCCTATTCTAGTCTTCTCCTACTTCATGCTAAACAGGTATAACTAATATTTCTTGCACAAAAATGTTACCTTACCAACTATCCACATAAAGGAGTTTATTGTTTTGTACACTTACATAGTTACATTTCATCTGATCTCAATTTTTATAGACTAATCTGAATAAAAAAGTGAGTAGTATGCTACCGTAGCGTTACATTTATTACCATTTAGTCCATTTGGTGTACAGATAAGAAGAAGAAGAAGAAGAAGAAGAAAAATAATAGTTAGGGTACTAGAATGATTAAAAAAGAGTAGTTTATATACTTTTGTACAAGTTTTTTTCCACTTTTGTTTACCATTACATCGTCTTTTCCCTATTTAATCACAAAATGGTGATATTTCTTTCTTTTTTTCTGTAGTGTACCAAAGCAAAAATCATTATGTACGTATTCCTCGTTGATTGGTTGACATGGAAAATCCAAATCTGATGATAGGCTAACTTACAAAATTGTTGTTAACCTTATAATCAAAAATAACTAATTACAGCAAATTCTCTGTTTTTATCCCAGCTTTTCACTTTTGCTGATACATTTAGAGGTTCCTATGTGGACTCCATAAAGTGTTCTAAAGATTTCTATCCATCATCAGGTTATAAGGTCAGTAGTATATTAATTCCCTTCTTTTCCTCTTTTTTACATAATTTTTTCTTGCTCATTATCAATTTTTGTAAATTTCAAATAATTGTGTATCAGCTTATGCGTAATAAAGTAATATACAAGTAACAATTATTCATTCTTTTGGTAAAAGGACGAGTTGCTCTGGGCAGCTGCATGGCTATTTCAAGCAACAAAAGATGAATATTATTTGAAATATGTATCTGATAATGCTGCATCTATGGGTGGAACTGGTTGGGCTGTAAAAGAATTCTCTTGGGACAACAAATATGCTGGTATTCAGGTTCTTTTATCTAAGGTAATATCACATCTCAGTCTTTATTAGATTTGCATACCATGTTATATTGTTATGTTACAAAACAACAATCAGTCCATTAAAAAATGTGGCTCTTTCCTCTGAGCTATTATCATTGTTAGAATTTTCTGCAGTCGTACTTGACAGATTAGTGATGTTCATTTTCCCTCCGTTTAAGATCTGCGGTATGTAAAACCGCTCAAGTTGAAATTACTCCTATTTTGCTAAAGCTGGTTACAGCCCCTAGACAGAGGAGATATATTTTAATATTCTTATAACATGAAAGCACGTCGATAAAAGTCGGTGGTAATTTATGTGTTCTTATTTTTCTTTGTTTACAATCAAATACTCATTACGCAGCTGCCAATAAAATTTCAAAGCCATAGTCACTTTTGTACTCGAACATCCTTTTCCGTATTACGCGACTCATTTTTGGCTTCATTAATAAGATTTTTTTGATTCGTTAGTATATGTTTTGTTTCAACTTTCAAGATCCGCCATAAAGTACTTTCACTGTGAAGTTGTTCTATATTACAAAATCTAAAGACATTTTGCATTATGGAACGGTCTGTAGGTGTTACTAGAGGGAAGTGGTGGTGCATACACTTCAACACTTGAGCAATACCAGGCCAAAGCCGATTTTTTTGCTTGTGCTTGTCTGCAGAAAAATGATGGATATAATGTTGACTTAACCCCTGGTAACTAATTATTATAAATACATGAAATGCTTTTTGCTAAATATATGACTTTTCTATAATTTCTTAAACTTTAATTTTATTTTATCTAAAGGTGGCTTGATGTATGTGCACGAATGGAATAACTTGCAATATGTGTCCTCGGCTTCATTTCTTCTAGCTGTGTATTCCGAATATTTGTCTCAATATCATTCTGTGCTCAAGTGTCCAAATGCCCAACTCCATCCTAAGCAGCTCCTTGATTTCTCTCAATCGCAGGTACCTTTCAAATTTTGTTAAGAATAGGGTTTGCTATTTTCTTTAAAAAGGATTCAAAAAGTTTAACTAAATTACGTTCGTAGCAATATCTTGGTAATAATATAATTAATATTACACATTGTTGTGTAGTCAGCTAGGGGCTTATCATCTCAGCTTAACACTTCATTGTGACGGACAGGACATGATTGCATGACACAATTTATACTTTCAACTCAATCTTATAGTAGTATAAACGTAAAAAATTATAACTAAACTTGAAAAATGTTACTTTTGCCATAATTTTGGAGCATAATACTATAGGAGACCTGTAGCAGGTGCTCTTAGCGATTCAATCTTAAATTCTTAATGTAACATAATCGAACTCTTGCCTATAGCTTGTACAAATTCAAACTGCTAACTCTTTGTTACTGTTCCGAAAAAATTAATATGCCTTACGCATTGATCAGGTTGATTACATTCTCGGTAGAAACCCAAAGAACATGAGCTACATTGTTGGGTACAGCCGAAACTATCCCACTTATGTTCACCATAGAGGTGCTTCCATTATTTCCAAATCCGTTCTACACTCGAAGGTAGGCAGGAAAACCTCCATATATTATTATAAAAATAAATTATTTATCATTATATGATATGAGCATTTGGCGTCTCCATAATTTTCTCAAAATTTCAGCACCCTCGTTAACAATTCCTAATATTGACACTGTAGGTCGGGTGCGTGCAAGGATTTCAAGCATGGTTTCGTCGTTATCAAACTAACCCTAATGTTATATATGGTGCTGTTGTCGGAGGTCCCGATAAAAATGACAATTATTTGGATGATCGGTCAAATTATGAACAGACAGAGCCTACGCTCTCTGCGAGCGCTCCACTTGTTGGCCTCTTGTCGAAGTTGCAAACTGTCAATGGAGAGTACTCAGGTGGGTTTTCTATCAAGAAAAATGGTTCGTAAATAAAACAAATTATTAAGTAGCGATTTACTCCACATTTATGAATTTGGTACGTTATTAGGCCAACTGTCTAAGCACTTAAAAGATGGGTCGCATTTAACTAACAGACACAATATCACCTGACACCTTATCTTATTCTATTAACACCATCCGGTTTGCTTCAACTTTACAGGATATCA
Organism: Primula veris; assembly: GCA_963682055.1. Classification (NCBI taxonomy): domain Eukaryota; kingdom Viridiplantae; phylum Streptophyta; class Magnoliopsida; order Ericales; family Primulaceae; genus Primula; species Primula veris. The sequence continues at coordinate 13,317,032 of OY821743.1, read as the reverse complement.
TCGAAGTGTAACACCAGGGCCAAGCCGAAAACCAGGTAAACAAAATTGATATTTTTTTGAGAAGAAAAAATAATATTTTCCAGGATTTCTAGCGAGACAAGTCTGCATCTTTTAGAACTATTTCAGTATATAATATAGATCCTTTCTTACAAAGAAATTCTGGAAGACAATGAAAACGCTCTTCAAACATAACACGATCACTCATGACATATTATACGCTGCTGAACAAAATATGGATTCAAAATTCACGTGATTGTTGTAAAGTAGACCTATAATGCGGAAAGAAAACGGTGTAGAATGCTTCTCTCAACTTAATCTAATTATGTATTCTGGCCAGATCTTCACAGTGAGGGTAAATTAAAGACAATGTAGGGGTAAATTAAAGACACTCACATTGTGTATATTTCTTGTTTTACCGACTATATCAAGTCTCTAAAGGCTTACTCTGTTGCAAATTATTTTCCAGGTTACAATCCGAATGTAACACCAGCTATGAGTCCGCAAACTGGTATATACTACACTTGTTTGATTTCCTTTTGAAGTTTTTCTTCCATTCTAAATTGTTTTCCCCGCAAGCAAATAACCTTTGTGAAAATCTTAGTTGGAACGGTATCATTTTTAGGACGAAACTTACCTCCAACCCGGGTAGTAGGCTCCCCCTCCCCCTTTCACTTGAACCAATAATGGCTTGACACATGAAATATACTAAATTAAAAATTGTCATTCTTGCTATATTTTAATACCATAACATTTTAATACTTTTTACAAAATCGAATCTCTTTATGTTATTATATTTATTGCTTTATATATGTTAAAATGATATTGAGTATAACATATTTATTTAGCTTTTACTAATAATGTAAAAACATAAGTTTATATATATTTTCTACCCATCTTTAAAATTCCTTCGAGACCATATATATATATACAAATTCAAAATAACAAAAAAGCATTGTTACAAACTAATTGAGTTAATATTTAATTAAGCACACCAAGAAGGTGCATAAAATTTAAATCAACAGTTATTCAACAACTTTTAATTTTTTCGTATTGCTAAATTCCTGTAAAAAATATATTAGATGTTTGAAATGATTTGTTCGATTATAAATACGTAATAAAAAATGATATGCTCTATTTTTGAGTTATAGATTCAAATATAATATAATTTTGTCATGAGTATTCATATTAAAACTTTTTTTTGATATTAATTAAGAATGTGAGTAGCAAGAATACCTTGATTTGTTCAATACCTTGATTTAAACTTATTAGTAAAAGCTAAATAAATATGCTATACTCAATATCATTTTAACATATATAAAGTAATAAGCATAATAACATAAAAAGATTCAATTTTGTAAAATTATCAAAATGTTATGATATTAAAATATAGCAAGAATGACAATTTTTAAGTTAGTATCTTTCATATGTGTCAAGTCATTATTGGTTCAAATGAAAGGGGAGGAGGAAGAGCCTCCTACCCGGGTTGGAGGCAAGTTTCGTCCTCATTTTTCATAGGAGGCACTGCAGCACATAATTTCGTAAACAAAAGAAAAAAAATCTTTTGAAATCCCTAGAATTGACAGTGGAGACAGATTCCATGTCTTTGTGAAATGTCTTTTTTCTGTATTTTCCCTTTTTATTTTCCAACTATCCAAAAATAATCAAACTCTTTCTTCATTATTAATAAAATAAAAATATGTAGGTTTTTCCCACCAATTATTTTTTTAAAATTCAAATCAAAGACAAAAGATAATCCTTTAATAATATTGAAAATTTTCTGCATGTGTATGAATTACTATCTCTGCAGATAAGCCTGTGAAATTCCTCCACTCCATAACAAGTTCATGGAGGATTGGAAGGAAAACTTATTATCGCCATAAGGTGATAATCAAAAATTTGTCGCAAAAACCAATAAGAGAACTCAAGTTGAAGATTGAAAACCTTGAGGGATTTCTCTATGGTCTATCTTCAACGAAAGAAAAGCACATTTATGAACTTCATCAATGGCGTAAAACTATAGAACCTGGCTCTGAGTGCATTTTCGTTTATGTACAAGGCGGCCCTCAAGCTAAAGTATCAGTTCATAGTTACCACTAGTCGAGATAATTTATTTATTTTGGTAACAATATACTAATTGGAAAGAAATCATTCTTTTTTTCTCTTTTGTCTATCTTTGTAAGCATGATGTATCCTGCCATTCGAATGAATGATTTTGTTTCTTTACTATAATTAACATAACTCAAGAGGGCTTTATGGACCCAAAAGTACTTTGAAAAAGTTTTTTTCCTTAAAATGAACAACTTTCTCTGATTAAACGAGTCAGAATACAGTAGAGACGACACTTGGTCAGGCAAAACACGCTTCCAGATATCAACAAGATCCCCCGATTCATCATGTTAAACAAATCTAGCTGGAGCACATCCACTCTTAATGTTACAGCTTCGGCCATTAATGATGTGGTAGCTTTAAAGCAACCCTTCCAGATATCAACAAGGTCCCCCGATTCATCATGGCTTGAACGAAGCATCCCTGTTTATTTTACGGAGCCCAAGTGGTGGTTTTTAAAAGTTTTTTAGATTTCTGGTGATTTTTTGTACTTTCCGAAAAGTTGGGATCATTAAGAGCTAACAGTTTACTCACAAATAACTGCTTTTATCGCTTCTAAATTCCAACAATTTCTGGACTCCTGAATTAGTAAAATTAGTATATTGACATTAAAATTGTGAAAGTATTTATAATACTGGTGATTGTATATATAAGCTTTTTGAATAATAAACCAAACACTACTTGGACTCCAAAAGCACTTGCACACTTTTTTTATGAAGTGTTTTCTCACGAAGTTATTTCTGTAACAACATTCCACAAAATGCACTTTTCCAGAGCTACTTTGCAGAGCACACAAGGGCAGTTTACTGAAAGTGTTTAAGCAATTCTATATCCAGGCTAACAGATTTCTAGTTAAAGTTTTCCTTATAAAGAATGATAAAAATATTCACCCCTGAAGCGAATAAATAAATCTCCAATTCTGCAAGTAGCTACATCGGAACTCGAATGAGGCTATCTGAACAACTGGTCCTTGTCATGCCTCTTGCAAATGAAAGTAGTTTAAAAAAAATTATATATAAGGTAATTCAGAATTTTCTTTTTTACACAAAAGCTACAAGCAGGTGCACTCTTGATTCAATGTCGATATACATGAATATATAACTCTCTGCTTGTCAGGTATGAAACTGGCTTCAACAGCTAAAAAATGCATACACCATAAGCCTGCAGAGAACATAAATTTATTGAATTTGTTGTTCCATGACATGAAAATAATTTCTGAGCACAGATTAACAATGTAAGTATCAACAAACAGAATGTAGCTTTAAGAGGGTCGAAGTATTTAAGTTTTCTAGACACCAATTAAAAACTATAAGGGAAATACAGGTAATCAATTATTCAATGAGAACAGCAAAAGACAATCCCCGTGCTTTAGTCGAAATTGTAATGTTAATGTGGAACTGACATATTCTGTTCAACTATAACTGTTTTCGCAATTTCTTGTTTTCGAAAGTTCATGATTCGCCAAAGCTTGTTAATTAAATCATTTGAATGTTTTCCATTAGCCATATTTCTGTACTTCCTTTTGAGAGTGATCTGATTTTTGTTCTCCATTATATAAGTGATTTCGTGCTTATTTGTGAATATAACTGTCCTCCAACAAAAAGATAAAAAAGGAAAAAACAAAAAGGTTGTATCTGCAAGCCTAACAGAACCACCCCCAAAATAAAAAATTTGTGCTTTGGTAGATTCACCGTAATAATCATCATCTACATCAGGTTTTATGGAAGTAACTAGAAGAAGAAACAAACATAGAAAGTACTTATTAGAAATTTTGCGGATAAAGATGAACATCAACACTCCATTGCTTTAATTAGATAAGAGATGGAATGGAAGAGATTTGAGCTACATCAATGGCTAAAAAAAGTTGCAATATAATTACCTGTTTATATCTATTTATCCAAGGTACCGAAGCAAGACTCCGTCGTTACCCAGCACAAATCCACTTTGTTCATTGATAAACCTATAGCAAATACAAAGAAAAGTATGAGAATTGCGAGCAAGGCATTAGGTTAAAATTTAACAATTAGCCACTATTGGACGTTTGCGCATGCATTAAAAACCAAGAATTCCATGAAAAGTTTATCATCCTTTTCATACGTAGAGGAGACTAAACCTAGTCTATTTTGGCTTGTCTCGCGAGGCAAAACCTGGCATCATATTTAGAGTGGTTCAGAAATCTAAAAGAGGTTCAGTATGAGAGATTTATAGGCTACGAACAATACCTTGTTCTACTTACATTTCCTACATATGCACATATGTTCACATAAGTACATGAGCAGGCGGGCCAAATGGAAGATATATTTAGAAAGGTAGATTAAGATAGTTGAACGATGACAGTAATAACACTAATATCGGCATTATAGATATAAGAAAACGAAGCTTACTTTACTGAATAAAGATTTGCGGCAATGTTGTCAGCTGCTTTGTCACGAGTCCACGTCCTACCACCATTTGTGGTTCTTAACAAAATCCCACTCCCCCCAGCTGCCCAAGCTTCATCCTGAATCAATTAAATAAAGCTCTAGGTTTTTCAGTTTTTGACAAATATTCTGAAAGGTAAGAAAATAATATGAATAGTTGTTTGATGAAGAAAATGATTAATCTCTCATTGATGACACCTTCTCAAGACTCAAATTTACCAAACAGTAATGAGCATGGAGCAATTTTATTCAGTATAATATTTTCTCACAGATAAAATAGATACCTCCACTCTTCAGCTATAATGCTATATGGCAAATGCTTCAAAGACTAGAAAAGAAGAACTATATCCTTACCTTGGAACGATATCCAACATCAAGAATACCAAAACCACGGCTCTGTACAGGAACTTCTTCAAAATCCTCTGTTATCTGAAATTAAGAGAAAAGTTGCTTTAAGAAAAGACTTAAAATGCAAAGGAAAGTAGCAGAAATTTAAATAGCATAGTCATACACAGTAAATAAAGCAACAAATAAGGAGCAATACACTCTTGATCTCTTTTAAGAGAGCGTCTAAGACATTAAAAGCTTTTTATTGCAGCTCTAAAAAATATAAGTGTTGGAATTGTCCCACATCATTGAGGCATTGATAAAGCCGAGAATTAATAAATGTCTCTCTCCTTCCTTACTAATAGGCCTTTTAGTGGGGAATGGACGGACTTTTACATGGTATCAGAGCCAAAGGCCAGCCAGTTTGTATGATGGGCCATCTCCACCCAATTTGTTGATTGCACTCGTTGGGCTTATCGGAAATTGACCACCCCACGAGTAAGGTGGGGTGTTGGAATTGTCACACATCGTTTAGGCTTTGATAAAACCAACTTAGGCCTTTATACATGCCTAATTGATTACACACCTTCAATTTCGTGTTGAGAGCTGCTAGCTTATTTAGACCATAAAATCAGAAAAAACTCAGCTTTTAAAGTTAGTTAGCCAGATGAAAAATCCAGCTTTTACGTGATAGCAAAAAAAATCAAGCTTATAAGTTGCAACCAAACAAGGCCTAAATAAACCCAGTAGCCCACCTAATGCATGCATACACAGAAGGACGTCGTTTGTCGAAATACCCACAAAAAGTACATAATTTCTGGCAACTTGTTTCTCCCTCAGAAATTAAGTTTTCCTTGAATTCCCCCATTACCACAACAGGAGAAGATGGTCCAATATAATCTTCACACATTAAGTTTTACTTATCGATGAGTGAGTATAGGCTATAGCTTTCTTTTCATCCATAAATTTCTCATAAATATTCTTATATCCACGAGGGGAGCCAGGGGTTTAACTAAAGGAGGACAGATTTGTACAAACATTTTTTTCTTGATACTTGATATTATTCCAACAGTTCTCAACTTGGTCCTGAATCCAAAAATTTAACAGCACAGGTGCAAGTTATTTAATGATAAACTTGATTACATAGGAGGAAAAGGGTTTAGAATCGCTAGGAATAGAATAGGTATCAAGGCGATTTGTTTTTGAATAAGAGAAGGAGCATTTTGAGCTCGCCTAAATTCGTCACGTTTTTGTAAGATTCGGTGGCAAATTTCAACATAGAATATTCTTAAGGTCTAACTTGGTCAATTGGAGTAAAAAGAGTTCTATTCAAGAATCAAAACTGTGGGTACCATTAATATTTAATGGTATATAATCGTAATAATATCTCAAATTTTGTGCAGGAGCCCAAGAGTTGATCAACACTCGCTAATAAGTTCCTCCCTTGTTTATATCTGCATAATGTAAGATGCTACAACTATCCATATGGATAAGGTACTTCTCTGCTGGTCAAGAAATTCTAAATGTTATCAAATGATTGGAAAGTTTTTTGGTTTTTTTTTTGCATAATTAGACTAATCTTTCGTGTCGGACGCATTGCTTTCCTATTCCTCTCATGGAGTGGTACACAAAGACATTTTAAATTTGGCCGGTACAATATGGTAAGCCAAAATGTCAAACACATAAACTTGAGAATAGATAAAAGTTGCCTACCCCTGTGCCTTTGCTGAGATAGAGACCCCCACCTCGTACAAGGAGCCAAAGACCGCCATCAGCTCTCCATCCCATGTTTTGTATTCTCCTTGCAACTGATCTGTTATGTGGCTGCCAATACGGCTGCAAATTAAAAATGGATATTTAAAATATAATGAGATCAGATGAACTCGTTGTGCTTAATACAGTATAGCCGCAGTTTCTATACACGTAGATGAAAACGATGAAATTCATATGCTTAAGTGAGTTAATCAGGAAGGAATAGAAGAAATATTAACATTTGGACAACAAAAGATAGAAGTATATTATAAAGTTGTCGATGTACCACAACCCAATTATTTCGTCCTTAAATTGAGAAAAGGGATAACAAAGGTTGAAAATAGTTCAAACCAGAACCTTGAAATGAATTGTTAAAAAGGTATATTTCATTTCCTGTAATAATTTGAGGTACAGTAAAAACTGATATAGCGATGTAAACAAATAACATTACATTTGGTGATAAAGAACAAAAGACTTGGTTACGGCCTCAGCATAATCAAGGAAATATAAAAAATGAAAGGGAGTGAGAGCAAGTGGAATGCTGTAAATATCTGTTTTTTTGTATTTTTAAGTTTCATCTAAAACCAATTTTCATTGGTTGTGTTTTATTTTATTGTCCATGGTTCGTGTTATCATGTTATTAATCTTGTTCATTATCTAATAGTAAGAGACACTTTATCTTTATTCATTGTTGATCATGTGTTCAGATTAGAAATAGCTTTGAAGATTGTTATTAAGATACTTGCCCCAACTCTGCATCTCAATCGACCAAATAAAGCATGCGCAAGACATTAGTTGATGGACAAAAAATGGACCCAACGATATAAATCGATATATACGATAAGGACACATTAGTAAGCCAATATTAGCGGGGGGAAAAGAAAAAAAAGTTCACCTGCCCAGGCTCCCAAGTGAGATAAAAGTTACCACGACTTGAAACAGCAACATAATTTCCTTCAGGTGAGCGATTTACGGTATTAAAAGTTCCTGTGTAGTAACTTGCACCGCTAATACCGCTAGAAACTGTCCTGCAACAACAATACCACTCAGATATCAATTTTACATTTCATTAATGGAGTGTATCTTACAACTACATCAAACGTGAGCTTTAGTAGTTTTACAAACATCCACCATTCTCCCTTTTCTCAATTCAGGGAAAATGGATCTCTTATTGCAGAATAAGAGCAAGTCTTAGTAGTTTTACAAACAGCTTGTTTAGCCACTGCTGATATAAATATGGTCAGAATTTTGTAGCCTTTCCGAAAGACACAATTAACAAAACTCACACTACTTAATACGCATGAGAAAATGACAAACCCTCTAAATATATGCCTCAAAATTAAGTAATGCTAGCACTTATTGGGCATATTGAAGTAATGGGAAGATCCACAGGCATCGATTAAGGCGGAGATGAAAAATATAATCACATTAAATCATAAGACAAACTAGAGAGACATTAGGGAAGTGATATCAAGAAAAATGACTAACAGCAGAACACTCAGATGGATGATTACAAGAAGTACACGGAGATAATAATTACGACCAGAGAAAATATTTATATCCGATTAGTAAAAAAAGTCATTGAATGAGGTAAAAGAACTTAAAATAGGAGAAAAGTTACCTGTTAAGAGTAGCCGAAACAGTCTCCTGCACAGCTGCTCTCCAGTTATACCCCTTGTTAGATGTAATGTAAATTGCTCCCTCATCAGTGACCATCTCAGCACTCTTTTCTCCAGTTGCTTTTATATAAACCTGGATGTATACAAACAATAATTTAGCTGCCTTTTGTTGCTATCCATAATTTTCAGTTCAATACCTTGTTCCATATCAACTAAGTTTTTTTTTTTATTTTGTAATCCCATATCAACTTAGTTAAAGGGCTTGATCCCTACAAATCATTTATAATTTGGGAATATATCACTTTTGTAAACCTATTTAACAGCTTTAGTAATTTATTCACCGACTTATCAAAATTCACAATTAGATATCTAACTACACAAAACTGAACAGTTAATGCACAAAACCTAACTAAATTCATACTTCAGATGCCAATAAAATAATGAGTACACTAACGCATTCGAATTTATGAGTGCTTACAAAATTTTAAATGGTTTTGTTCTGGAACTTAATGTGAACGAGTGTTGAACATATATCTTCAAAGGCTAAAATATGAAAAGAATCTGACCATATCACCAGGAAGTTGACCACTTAATGGTATCCTATCCCAACTCTCCCCAGAATTAGAAGTGTACAAAAGAATTGCCGGTTTTCCAATAATCCACCCTTCTTTTCCCTTAAAGCTGATAGAATTAAATCTGTAATTAAAATCTTCATCTTCCGCTGAGGGAATTGACCGTGGAACCCATGTTTTTCCTGCATCTTTTGTCTCCATTATCGTTTGTCTAGTACCCAATAGAAAACCTATGTATCCAACCAAATATCCTGTGTTAAATATAATAAAAGGACATAGGAAAGTAGAAAATGTATATAGTGTCAATTATACCAAAACTAAATTATGCTTTTATATGCGTAGTTGTCATAATGAAATAGAAAGTTGAACAGTGAAAGAACTAAATACTAAATGATGCTTTGTTTTGTGCGTAGATCCTCTCTTCGGTTCATTTGGTTCAAGTAGCGTCTTCTAATATGTATCTGATTTCTTATACAGAGTGAAATGTATCTTCCAATATAATTTCATATCAGAATTTTTTTCTTCCCGTGATTTGATCGAGTTTAATTTCAAGTGCCCGGAATTTATTTTCTAGAATGTATTTCTTAATAGATATTAGGTTCTAACCAAGTCTTTGAACTACTTAGCAAACCAGTGGTTCTTAATGGGCACATCATCAAACTAAATTTACAGTATGTCAACAAAATAATTGAGCTGTATTGCGTTAATACTTCGCCTCTAGCTTGTATACACAACTGAACCAGCTATCCAGATTGGTTTAGACAATTATTGTAATTTGCAATAGAACTGCAAAAAGTATGTTTATCAAAAAGCCAGAACTTACATCAGCATGGGTATAAGAATCAGGAGGCAAAACAAAAAAATAGGATAACCAAAGTTAAATTTATCTGATAGTCATCTACAACATCCACAAAGGAGTAATAACAGATGTTGGAGCAAGCGATTAGTAATATGACGTGAAAGGATTAGTAATAGTTAGCATTAACAAAATTTGGATATAATTCCCATTTCGTCACAATCAGAAACTTTTCTCTCGTTAAGAGCTACTTTTAATATGCATTGACTTAAATGAAGCGATTTTCAATTACCGTGTTGTTCAACAGAAAAATGAACTTTGAATGCGCATTTCACCTCACTGTACTTTGATTGCCATACTTTTTTAGCTAACAAACTTAATTTTTACCATAAAAATTAAATCATTTTAGATGGGCATTCACTTCAACAAATTGATTAAAGATATACTCCCATTTGTTAAGCCGAATGTAAAGAATTTCTTATTTGTTACATTTCTCTTAGCGCTAGACATAACTGTAAATAAAGTAGTTATGATTCAGCGCAAAAGTTAGTTAGGCAGTAGTTACAGAATCATTTCTTTTAGGCTGGCATAATTGTGGCGTTATCTGCATAAATACTTTCTCAAGTTAGGTTCATTCAAAAATCTGAACATCTGAGTTTTTGAACAACATACATTTGAGTTTCAATTGGAACGAACAAGATCAGTTCATTATATAACAAGTCAAATCCGGATGTGTTCCATACTAAATGAACATGAACCAGCAGGTAGCGGTGGAACCAACTCTTTTTTTTCTGGGTTGCTATCTAGAAAATGTTACTCCATTTTTCGGGTTGTAAATCACAACAATTACATAGAAAAGTTCTTAACAGATAGCAGTTCTGTAAAATGCGGGGTTGCAACGTCAACCCATTGTCCCCACATAGCTCCGCCCGTGGTTCAAAAGAAACAAGAATAAATTTTAAACTTATGATTCTAAATAGGAATCTTCCCTAAGTTTAGTGTTGGGAAATATTGATAAATGGAAAACAAACCCTTGGTCTGAATCAGAATCTTCCCTTATCATAATGAACATAGATTGTTGCGCTGCAATTTTAATCCGAAAAATGACTCACAAGTGGCATTATGCTATTGGTCCAATCAAGATAGTGGCGGATCCCAGATTCTTGTATAGAAATTAGGATGGACTCAATTCCATGTGATTTTTTTATCATGTGGGATGCTAAAAAGAATAAAATCAACAATTTTTATAAATGACTTGGAAACTATTTCTTAATACTCCTAGTTTTTCCCTGATCTGGATTCTTTTTTGCAAACGTAGCAAACAAAATGTAAAAAAAAAAAAAAAAAACGTGATGGAAATACAAGTGTAAGTGTTAAAAAATAAAACAATAAAAAGGAAGAAACAGTAGTAGATGGAAAACAAACCATGGGTAGGATCATCTGGTACAAAAGAGATGTCTAACAAAACAACACCGGGGTCTAACGGTAACTTAACTCTATCCCATTCTGCTAACAAAGGTGCTTCTTCAGCAGCTTTCGCTAACGGAGGGATTGCATTCACTGCTGTTAAGGCTAAAGATAATGACAAAGCTGTTGTTGTGGTTTCTGCTATGAATTCTCTCCTATTCTTTTGTTGTTTTTGTTCTTGATTGTTGTTACAAGCTTGGCATATTGTTGTTCTCTTGTTGTTAGCTTTAGAAAAGAGTGAGAGGACTAAGGATGAGGGGTTATTTGTTAAGACTTGCATTCTTTTGCTGGTTTTTCTTTTCTTCTGTTTCTTTTGAGTTTGTTTTTCTTTTTGGTTATGGAAAGTAAAATGTCGCCTTATCTTATACACACAAAGATGATGAGATGGCTGTTGTCTTGCCACAAGTATATAATAGTATATATTAGTAGTGTAATTGATACGATAACCCCAAAAATTTTAAACACCTGGTGTGTTATTAAAAAGTTTAGATCACGACCCGAATATGTTGGGAGTCCCGATAATATCGATTGAATTTCCGATAGTTTGGGATCCCGAGAGGTCGGAACGGGTATTTTTCGATATTTCATACTCTTAAGAAAAAATTGTTTAAAGTTGCAACATAACTAACAATTTTGTTAAAAATTTCTTTAGACTTTTAAACAAAATAAAAAAATTGGACAATACTAACTGTTGATAATGTATTCGTTTATAAGATTATCAAACAAGGTAACTAATTATTACTATTTTAAGAAAAAAATAACAATAACATTATTCAAATTAAAATCAGGAACCAAATATTATAATTTTAGTTATTTAATATTAAAATGGATATACAACATATGCAATAATAAACTCAAAGGAAGCATCAAAAGCCAATAAAATGAATATCATTACATACGATGAAGGGTAATTAATTGTATATATGATAAAGGGTAATTAATGATTAAATTAATAAATATATATATACATACAATTTATATATAAATATATATATATATATATATCATGCTATATATATATAAGTCAACCCAAGAAAAAATGAGTCAGCTAAATTTTGGCCACTTTTTCAAAAAATGTCTCCACTATTTTTTACTAATTAATCATAAATATTTAATTCAAATATCAAAAACACACAAAAATTATTATATTTTCAAAACAATTATAATCATATACTAAACAAAATCGTTTTACGTGTATTTTGTATAACAAAAACATTATATTACTCATCATTTCTAATTTAATATATTCATTCAATCAATATATTTTTTTTAAATTTATTTACCCAGATTATATATATATAGCCGTGTCGCACACACAACGCGTGGGTAACAATCGGTAGTATATATATATATATATGTTTAGGGAGGGAGAATAAAAGTGTGGTACTTAGTAGATAGAAAATATGTGAGATTAAGTTTATTTTTTTAATAAATATAAACTAGCAGTACAATTTATAATAAGAAATTTAAAAAAAATAAAATTAAATGTATTTAATTCTGTCGGGTCTGGTCGGGAAATCCATCAGGATTGGAAATAAAAATCCGATCCCGAACCGAATAAGTTCGAGACGGGACAAAAATCCATCAAGACAATATCGGATTGGGAAAAAAATTGATCGGGATCGAATTTGGGTTTTCAAGAATTTTTTCCAGCCCTATATTCCCGGGGTTTTTGTAATTCAGTGGATGATAAACACTGGTGCTACACGTGCCATATTAACTACTATAAATATATATGATATGTCCCTTCCCATTTAAGTTGAGAGGGAAAAAAAACAAAAACAATTTTATTCTGATTACAAAAGAAAAAGTATTCGTCTTTCCAAGCATGATTTGGCTAAAATTTATAAATTCAGTTATATAAAGGAAAGAAAAAACGGGACATTCTATAGCATTTGTGACCACAACGTGATCAGATTACACTAACATACTCAAGTCATATCTGATTAAAGATTTAACTATTTTATATTAACACGAATCAGGAAAAATGATAGGAGTGTTACTTTTTTTGTACAATGACAACGATTTGTTATTTAGTTGAAGCTAAAGGCTCGACGGGGGTCATCTCTTTAACAAACGTCAACTCCACTACATGCATGCTCAAAACTTCATTGGTGCAAACATTGGGGCGAAGCTAGATGGTACGATAAAAAAAGTCTGGATGGTGTCAAATTGTTGATTTCAGCAAAATATATTTAAAATACATGTAAAAACACTGAAAAAATTGAGCAGACTAAAAACTTAAGTATGTTCCGAAACAAAAAACTTGAAAAGAAGATTTTATGATCTCTAACGCCTTATGTTATCTACTGACTTTTTGTTACTCGCTTTCGTGGATCTCACACAATCCAGCAATAAAAAGTAAAAGAAGACAGATGCACAATGAATACAACCAACCAAGCACAAGTACAATGTGTCACAGCTTCCTAGTACTACCGCCGATGAGGTAGGCAACCTTCAAACGAGCAATTGGTCACGCCTCTCGCCCAAGCATTAAGTTTCTAGCAAGCAAAGTTATGTCATCCAAATAATATACTTCCACTTTGTCACACGAAAGTATGATTTCCGACGACATTAAATATACGATGCTTTCAATCTAGACAAACGAAACAAGCTAAAGAAATCAAGGTAATTAATGCAATATGTTCGGCATCACTGGTTTTGTAATTTCTAAACAACTCTCGTATGCTTCAAGTGGTTGCAATTAACTTCTAACTATTGTCTCAATTTTACAATCCACACTCCATGTTAAATCGTAGTAACATAAACGATAAATTAACAAAACATACTACTTTTGAAACTAAATTAACAAAAACATACTCAAAAATTTATAATTAACAAAAATATACTCAAAAGTTCATAACCTAATTTGTATATTTCATACCGTTATTTCAAAAGTCCATACCCTAATTTTTATATTTTCATACTATTATTCCAAAAGTTAATACACTTCTTTCAAAAATTCATATACTACTTTGTAGAGTTCACTCTTATTTTCAAAGTTCATATACCAATTTACAGAATCCATATCTCTACTTACATAATTCATATCCATAACTTTCAACTTCATACTCTTAATTCACGAAATTCATACACTTATTTTTTAAACTTATAAACTAGTTAACAAATTCAATTCTTATCCGTCATCCGATCTCGAACTAACACGTCGTCGTCGTGGGCCTCTCCTTCGACTACCGCATCTCCGTCGACATCAAACTCGAGTTTTCGACTTCGCTCTACACACTCGCCGCACATTCCAACAGATGTCTCCGTCTCAATTTTCACCGAAGAGAGAGATCGGAGAGAGAGAGGGAGGATGAGAAAAAGATCGGAAAGATAGAGGGAGAACGAGAGAGAGATCGGAAAGAAAGAGAAAAGATGAGAAATCGAAGAGGGAGCGAGAAGGAGGAGGGAGCGAGAAGAAGAAGAGAGAGATTGGAGAGAGATATTGGAGAGGGGGTGAGAGGAGAAGTGAGTGAGAGGGATGAATGAGCGTTTTTATTTTTTATTAATTATTAATTTAATGTATGTTTTTAATAATTTAATTTTTTAGTGTATATTTTTGTTTAATTCCGCCGTATGATGGTTTACATGCAATCAAGATCCGACCCTTGACATAAGTGCAAATAAACTTTCTAGAGCAGACCTAAGCATATTTAAATTAAATAATTAAATCTGATAAATAAGCCTCAACAGAAACAAAATGACTTTATAGATATTCGATCTGCAATTCAAGCAGACGTGAAAAGGTTTTGGGACGACTTGTAATTGCTATGCTATAGCGTTTCACCAAACCACATATGTAGTTCTAATCATTGAACAGCTAACAAAGATGAGCAACATCAATTAAATAGATAGCTACAATATTCTATAGAACAACCGTATTGTAGACCCATACAAGTACACCGATTAAAAGGAATAAAGGTATAAATTCAATACTGTATCACACCATTGTTAACAAAAAAATGCATCTAGATACTGTAATAATATTCCAAACTACGAGTGCAAATGTGCAACTTAACAAGAATCTAACTATTGCATAGCAGGATTAACAAATTCATACAACTATTAATCTGGTTCTGTAATGCAAAAATGTAAAATAAAAATTCGAATACTCATTATTACATTCTAATAAACTAAATCATTAACTTTCCATCACAATTATCTAGTTCATATTAACTTGAACTACTCCATATCCCCATCCATATCGTTCCCTCAAAAAGTACGACTTGGTCTTGAGCAATTATGCATTTTTTGCATATAGCTTAAACTTACAAACCAAGGTAAAAATAAAAGATGACATCCTTTACACTTGCATTTTAAAAATTGAACTGTATCAATGAATCATTCAATTTAAAAATCAAAATGGTTTATTCGTCATCATAAGTTCTCCCTTTCTCAACAATGGAGAGCAGAACATTTACGAAACCAAAACCAATAGAGCGGATTTTCACAGTTCCGAACAAAATATCATATACTAATCAAGCGCGGCTTTGTTTTTCCGACCTGACATTGGTTTTGGTAAACCATCAAAAATAGGTCTTGCAATTGCTGCCGCGGAAAGGGCTTGTAAATCTGGCTTTAAACTCCACTTTGTTGTCGGCCAAATCGACGATGAAGATGATGTACAACTTTCCTGATCCTGGAGACTCGACGTACTCGACGACTTTCTCACTCCATTTTCCCTCTCTACACCAAAAGAATCCCCCATACCACTCAGTTGATTTGGTTTTTCTACCTCGGTATCAACACCAGAAGAGGTTCGACTTCTTAAAGCCAATCCTTTCCCTCTTATTGTCGAAAAACCTATGCCATTCGAACTATTATCCTCCATAAGTAACTCTGGTGTTGGGGAACGCAGATCGAGTTCAGATTTTTGTCGCCGCCTTATGAATTTCTCGTTCAATTTTTCACTGCCACCTTCTCCAAAAGCTGAATAAGTAGCTAAATTAATTGATCCATTCTCAGAAAATAGACCATTAGCTACACTTTTGGATTTCCTATGAAGACTCAAAGGGGGGTTAGAGAGAGGTGAGGATTGAGCAAATGAATCGTCATCTTTATGATAAACAGACATTTCAAAACCCTCTGTAATTGTTTTTTGTTTGGCTGGTTTTATCCCATAGTAGCCTTGTAATGAGCTCATCGCTGGAGAAACTCTTTTAGGAGAAGAAGATTTCGGTTTAAGAAAATGAAAGGAGTCGAATAAGTCAGAATTTCTACGACGAGTCGGGGTCTGCTCATCCAACCTGCAAAAGGGTTGTCGGAAATCAAAGACCATGTTTTGTCATATATAGTGTAATATATCTATACATTCAAACATGATATGTACACTGATGTATCACTTCATTCCAATTTCATTTACATACCCATAAGCATTAGCAATTAGCACCTAACCCTAACTACGTTTTGCTTTCATACACTAAAGAAGACAAATCATAGTTTGAGGACTAAAATCGGGGGAAATGGTAACAGAATAGTGTACCAAAAAAATGATAAATTAGTGCATAAAATATGATACCTTACTTCATAAAGGAACCTAACCTGTGATTTCTTTCTATTTGGTACACTAGGTGTACTAAATCACTGAAAGAAGTGACATTATGAGTGTATTAATTCTAACTTTCATTGGTGTGCAAATCCAAATAAGATGATAAGCTAGTGCGCAAAACTTTACTTTTTCCTGCAATAAATGTAAAATTTCAAACATCATGTGAAAGACAGTATTCCCAAGGAAGATATCTCTACTTCAAATACAAAATTTAACTGAATTTGGTGCCGTAAATGCAAACAAACATGTTCGAAGTTTATATATATAGCTTTATGTAGGTGATTATATTACTAAAATTGCAACATAGCAAGGACATGATAATTCTCGTCACACAAAACATGATATCTTATTAGATACAAATGAATATCAAAACAAACACTGATGCAATGTATGTGGGCCTTTTAGGAGACGTGTGGCAATGAAAGTTCAATTTTCACCAACCACGGAAATAAATGGCCTTGCCAAAACTTTGATATCAAAGAAAAGGAAAATTTTAAAGCATATACCGCCAATTACGATAGCCTCTTACAGTACGGTACCATAACAGAACAAATGAGAAGTCCAGTCTAATATAGCATTCAAAAATTGCAGACAGATCTGGACAATGTTCCTACAGAGAACATAGAACAATTTGATTATCAAAAGTCCAAAATATCCCAGATTGTGACCAATAGCAGGCAACATTAAGTGCTAATATCATTAATTATGATTTACATTCCCCTCCACTGCATTCGTGTACACAGCACTTCCACACCACCGGGTTAGAAGAATGACACGGATTTTTATTTGTAATCCTTAAATGTGTATGTAACTGCTATTTATTGAACCACTGGTGCACAACACACGTTTGCACCAATTAGGATCAGTATTTACTCAAATCAAAATAAAAGGTATCACTTGACAAAAGAAAACTTCAGGATTAGGTAATCCAAGTTCATATGAAACTGTGACCAATATAGCAGGCAACATTAAAAGCTAAAATCATAAATCATGGTTTTCATTCCCCTCCCCTGCATCCGTGTACATACAACTCTCACACCACCAGGTTTAGACGAATGACATGAATTTAAACTTTTAATTCTTACATGAGTTTCTGTAACTGCTATTTATTGAACCACTGGAGCAGGAAACACTTTTGCACCAGTTAGGATCATTATTTTACTCTTAGTGGCATGAAACGGGAGTGCAGATGGGAGCGGGAGCACGGGAAACACTGATAATAAAAGTATGCGAGCGCCATCGGGAACTTCTAATTAAAATTGTACGCTATTCCTATTGTTAAGTGACATTTAAAAAATAAATTCATAAACAAAGTATATGGAGTAAATAGGTATCTGTACATTTAAGTTAAATACAAATTTTATAATTATAGTAAAAAAAAATACATTAATAGGCTAATGCTGAGGTTTCATAACATAGATAGACCAACATTTAGTATTCTATAATGCTACATGTGTACGTACTACCAGTATAAAATGTCATAAACGTGCTCAATAAGCGAGGTTTATTTAATTTCAATAAAAGTTTATGTTAATTTAGTAATAAAATGTCATAAACGTGTTAAATAAGTGAGGTTTATTTAATTTCTTTAAAAGTTTGGGTCATTTTTAAAAACTATATAAACCTTCTATACCTAATAGGCAATTGTCTAGACGGGAACGGGTGTCTGACGATGGGAACTGGTTCCCGATGTAAGAAATGCCGGCATGCGTTCCCGGCTAAGAAATGCCTAAGATATAGGAGTTTCCTGCAACTTAAGATTTTACTCAAACCCAAATAAAAAGCATCACTTGACAAAAGAAAACTTCAGGATTCATAAGGTGGTCCAAGTTCATATAAAACAAAAAACAGCCTGTTTAAAGAAAAAGAGTAAACAAGAGTAGAGTATTCAACAGAGTATCTTCTAACTATAAAAGAAGATACAGAGCTTAGCAAAGGTGCTATAGAAGAGAGCTACATGTACATACAGAGGCCTCTTCAGTTTAAGATAGAAACTCAAAAGACATGTGTTTAACTCACAAGTGAAGTACAAGTCTACACGTGTTAAGACTACGTCCATAAAATAACAATACAATCAGATTAGTATTTAAATCAACCCTTTGATTAGCTAACATCTTAGCAAGTTTTTTGCCTCTAAGTACGACCGTCCTAACAAAATTTAAACAATGCCAATATAGCAAAATCAGATCAGCACCATCCACGTAGTTATGCTCGTTTTTAAGATTCTTTAACAGCATTTCACCAACTTAAACATATATCCTGTTACTGTAACCCCAGCCACATCCATAAGTTAGCTTCGTCTGTTTTTCTTTATAACCGTTTCAAATCCCGGTTTTTCAGTTGAGACATACCCATTAGGCCATTAATTTCAAATTTATGATTGATTTTCAAAAGTAGATGATCTGATTGGGCAGACAGATCTATCACAAAGGAAGAAGTCAAAATATCGGAAAGGTAACATAGTATACATTGTCAGGCTTCAGAGTCTAACAAATCATTATCAAGATCTAAAGGATAATTAAGGTCACTAATTATGAAGAATTTTTTTTTTAGCAAAAATAGATAGCAATAGTAAAGTGGAGATGCAATACCCTTGATCATCTAAACCATTTGCCACATTGGGAGAAGGAGGATGTCTCCCTGGTAATGGTATTTGAAGAGTTTTGAGAGCAAACATTTGAAGATCTGTTACGAGGCCATTCATCCTCTTAATGTCAGCTACCTATTAAACACAAAAAGGCATATATTAGAACAAACCTAGTTAATCTATTGTCATAATTGTAGAAATAGAAAGAAAAAAAAATCTGAATATGAACTGTAATGCCATATGCATAACAACTAGATGCAAATATATAAATTATAGCCGAAAAAGGCTAAAAAGTAGAGAATGGAAAGAAAGCCTAAATGTCAATTGAAAACCATTCGCAAAGAATTATTACATAATCAGTCAACAAACTCAAACTCAACTCTCCTCAGTCAAATTGACACAAACCTCTTTATGCAACATTCTAAGCTGTATATTAATCAGGTAAGGAAAATCACATCTTTTAGTAATACAGTAACTCAAAAACTTGAAATCTCAAGTGTAACTTTCACAATCATAATAAATTATGAATAGGTGCAAATCAGTTCTTGTAATGCTAACCCATAGAACGACAAGGCTGATAATAAAGATAGGTCGGGATTAAAAACGGGCATAAACATCACGATTAACAAGTGACGTTCTTAACCAATAATTTCCAAAAAAAAGTGAACTTTAGATGACAAATAACACATAACAAACTTCTAAATTTTGACTAGAGTCGCAAATAAACAACCATGATCTTTTTAGCTATCCGGTAAACTCTAACAAAAAAGATAAATGAATAAGCAAACCCTACAATCTTCTCACTATTCCAGTTTAACCCAAAATAGATGATCAGTTCAGCAAAACCACAAAATATATGATAAATTTAAAGACGCGGTCAACTGTCGTAATATTCTGGATATTCAGGTAAAACCAATAAAGAAAAGCACGGTGTCTTTCTAAAAAACACCAAAATAGACAAAAACAACATTCAATTGAGTAGCCAACAAAACCACAAGAACATATCTATATACAATAACCCCAACAAAGAACTGAGACAATCTTCTGGATACAGTAAATCCACAAAATAAAAGCATTATTCTTGTTCTGAACATCATTACCAAAACAAACATAACAACATATCACAACCTTCTCTATTAAATGCCCAACAAAACCACATAACATGTCTACATACGAAAAACCAACAATTGACTATGATAATATTCTCCGGGGCGAGGCCAGAAATTAAATGATGGCAACCAAAATTAATTAAAAAAACTACGAGGCATGCCAAATCACTATTTCCAACATATTATAGTGAAAATGCATGACAAAAACTCAACTTTACAGCAACAAAAACCCATAAATAAAACCATGATACAGTGAATACCCCTTCTAGAAAATATAAATACCAAAATCTAAAAAGACCAAATTACAACACTACCAAAAATAAAGATAACAATGTATCACAACCTTCTGTTGAGTGGCCAACAAAAGCACAAAACATGTCTACATACGAAAACCAACAATTGACTATGCTAATATTCTCCGGGCCGAAGCCAGAAATCGTAAATGAGAGCAAACAAAATTCATAAAAAAATCCTAGGAGGGGTGCCAAATCCCTATTTTCAACATATTATGGTGAACATTTTTTCAACAAAAAAAAAAACATATTATAGTGAACAAAAACTAAAACTTAACAGCAACAAAAAACACATAAACGAAACCATGATACAGTGAATACCCTTCTAAAAAACATACATTCCAAAATCTACCAAAATCTACCAAAATCTAAAAAGGACAAATTACATCATTTTCTCTAAAAAAAAAAAGAGATAAAAATCACCTCAACCCCATATTTGATTGCTACACCAGCAAGAGTATCCATCTTCGAAACGCGGTGCTCAATAGGCCCACCGCAACTCCACGAAGACGGTGGTGACATGGCATTTTTATCTCTCTCTAGATCCACTACTTCATTTTCTCTTTTACCATCATCATAATTAACATTACTAATATTATTATTATCCTTATACTGAGAAAGAAAATCCGAGTGATCCCCATTTTCCAAACTCCTTCTCTCCATACATATATATCTATATATATATATATTATATATCTAATACATAGATATATAGATATTATATATCTATATTTATATATTTACATAGATATATAGATAAAAATTCTGATATTTTGGCTAGATCTGAGACTTTTTCGATCCTTTAACGGGTTATATAGATTAAAGAGGATGAGAATCGAAGTGGGTATCGTTTATTTTGTGATCTCTCTTTCTCTTTCTCAATCTCTCTCTCTCTCTCTCTCTCTCCCTCGCTCAATGTGTTTATGTCCTGATCTTCCGGACTCCAGGGAAATAATTAAAAAGAAAATAATAAAAAGGGAAAATAATACATAGTTGTAGTATTAATTCAACATTAAATTACTTTCCCCACATTATAAATAAGTTGCTCTGTTGACTCAGATTTTGGTTTCACATTTTATATTTTTATTAGTGGACTTAGTTTAACGTGCGAAAATTAAAGAAAAATGCAAATATAAAATAAAATTAGTTTTAGTTTTATTTTTCTAGTTTATGTAAAAAAAAAAAATTGTATTTTTCTTGTTTTCTGTTGACTACGATTTTGGTTTCACATTTTATTAGTGGACTCTAATTAACCTGCGGGAATTAAAGAAAAATGGAAATAAAAAATAAAAATAGTTATAGTTTTATTTTTATTTTTATTTTTATAGTATGGTGATCTATTAAAGGTTTTGGTTTCACATTTTATTAGTGGGCTTTAGTACTTTAACTAGTGAGACTTAAAGTAAAATAGAAATGGAAAAAAAAAAATACTTATGATTTTATTTTTTGTAGTTTATATTGACTAAATAAGGCTTTGATTTCACATTTTATGAGTGGTTTAATTTAACCTGTGGGAATTAAAGGAAAATGGAAATGCAAAAGAAAAATAGCTATAGTTTTATTTTTATACTAGTTTATATTGACTAATAAAGGTTTTGTATTTCATAAATTAAATCAAAAAGCATTACCGACATGGAAACAATCACACTATATGTGATTATGTATCACTCAAATTTTCTTTACATGTATGATGATCTTAATATATCACTCGGTATACATAGTATTATTTGCAACAGTATATTAATTTTGTTAATATAACAAAATTGCACCTTAACGGCTTAAACTTAAAATTTTGACAAAGCTATATCAAAATAGATGAATGATGAAAGTCAGTATTATTTCGTCCGTTTCTTTTAAATTGTATTTTACTCGGTTTGACCCCACAGAACTATGGCTCGATTGGGGGAAAGTCTTTTTCCCATCGGCTTATGGCCAATTTTTGGCACCTAACCGGACATTTCAGGTCATGTTGGTGCGTGGCATTTTTTTTAGACGCAAGAGTACCCTATGTTGTCACAACACTTGTTATTCCCCTATGAGCACTAGCACAAATATAAAATTAATTTTTCTCATCCAATTTAAACATATTTTTGTTTGTTTCACCCACAATTTAAAACCACTCCAATCAATAATCCATATAAGATAACATGTTACAAATATAAGCTTAATTTTGACACATACATATTAAAACTAAATTTTAATTTAGATATTTATAAATTTTACTTCCAAAATCAACATGGCTAAAAAGTTGTAAATCTAACTATGTCAAACACGAATTAAATTTAGATTTTAATAGTTTTAGGGGAAATGTAGGTATATTTTGGTCTATGTAGCATGAGTATTTTTCGATTTTTTTTTTTTTGGGTACCAGTACGGATACTAGTATGGTACGTCATTTTCAAATATCAGATACAAATAACGGTCTGGTAAGCTATTTTCACGTACCCAGTAGGACAAGTGATGATTGGGTAACGATTGGGGCAGCTTTTTCATTCTTTAACCACTTCGGTAATGATTGGGTACGCCACGAGTACTTGAACGGAACATCTCCGGTACTTTTTCGGTCCGACTTAGAAATTTAATTTTTATTTTTTTTTATAAAAACTCATTAAAATACAAGTTCATAAATATAATAATGTGAATTTTTTTTTACTAACTTGTATGATGTATTTAATTAAATTTGTTTTACACACTAGTTATAAAAAATTATATTAACATTAACTAAAAACATTCGTATTTAAGGCTAAATTGTTTCGAACTTTGTTAATTTTGGTATTTAAAGATTGTAATTGGTAAATAGAAAAACAAATATTTTTTTATTGATGTGCCCTTCCCGTACGGTACTCTAAATTATTAAATTTTTCTGTATTACGGTACCCATATCGTAGCGGGTACGATATTCCTACCCGCGTATCCATGCAACATTGCTTTTGGTGTAGAATTTTGATGACAAAAATAGGGTTTTCTTCAATTATGTACTACAAATAATATAATCTTAGTTTATGGTATTAAACAATTTTAAAAAAATACCGAATCATGTTAAACCGTGTTATATTGTATCTAAGAATACAAACTGAATGGGTTATAGAATTGGGGATGAAAAAATAAAACTATATAGTTGAGAAAGGAAATTAGAACTTCACTTTGAAAGGCATACGGTGAAATCAGTTTCAATGTAATAATTAGCAAATTAGTTGGTATTTTTGGGCAATGTATGGCTGTTAATATAGCGCGGGGTTGTGTGGGTCAGGAAATATACCTTATGGTCCGATATTCTATTTGACTGCCATGCAACAACTGGACTTGACATGTCCGGTTAGGTGCCAAAATTGGCCATAAGTCAATGGATAAAATACCTCCCCCTTAATCAGTAGTTTTTTCTTTTTATAAATGATCAATAGATAGATTTATTTTTCTTAAAAGTTGACCATACAATTCAAATTTTAAATTATATCATTAACTTTTTAAAATTCTCATATTAACAATTTAAATATATATTTTTATCCGGTCAAAATTACACATAGTCTGATAAAATAAAACTAAATATGAGTGGATGGAGTCTGTTACCTCTTCTCAATAACATAGAAGTGTCTGAAACGGTTAAATAGTTCAACAAGTTTATTTCTCAATAACATACAAGTTTTGGAATGGCAATGGTTCGATGCATAAATTTTTATTTATATTTTTTATCATCCTTTGCTAATGTTTTTCATAGAGACACATTTATTAGCTACTAAAATGTTTTATATTGAACTATCGAGACACATGTATGTTTAATTAATTTTCTTTTTGCTACTTCTACTATCGGGAAATTTAAAATAAAGATCCTCATTATTAAAAAAAATGGTACGTGGCTTCCAAAGTTCTGACACCGGCCCTGTTGACGGGAAAACTTGGTCAACTAACGACAATGGGTATAAATGGCTATTTATTTCCAAAACATGAGAGGATTTTTACATGCCTATTCTTGGAACTAGACGTGGAGTTTTTTGCCAAAATGGTCCAGTGAATCACTTAAATTCCCAGAATGGGCTACCTTTCTGAAATATTCCCAAAATGGTCTACTTTTGAAAAACGACCGATCGAAATGATTAAAACGACCGGTCGTTTTATTATTGAACTTTCTGAAACAATTTGGACAATAAACGATCGGTCGAATTGGACAATACGACCGGTCGTTTTTCAGACAAAAACGATCGGTCGTTATGTACATTTCGATCGGTCGTTTTTGGTCTGAACTCACTGGAAGAAATCATACTTAAAACGATCGGTCGTTTCTGAAAAACGATCGGTCGTCTGTTGAAAAACGATCGGTCGTTTTTCAGAAACGACCGATCGACTGTAAAGAATTTACAGAACAAGGATTTTTTGCAGTTTTGGACACTGATTTGACAAAAAATATATAAAAACATGATCCTCTTTTTGAACATGATCTCTTAAAAAATGATGTCGTAAATTAATATGTTTAGTACGAGAGTGTTGGAACGGATTTTTCGAAAGATTTATAGCACTAGTATTATCAAAAAAAATGATGTCGTAAATTAATATGTGTATGTGACGTTTTACTAAACATCCGATTTAAAACAAGGAAATGTCACAACATCCGATTTAAAACGAAATTAAACAAATCTAAACGATTAAGGAAAACGAACGATAAAATGCAAGCGAAAAATTGGCCATAGTTTTGCCTAAAAACGGTCAATCGCCACAAATGAAAACAACAAAAATAACCCAATCAACTAGATATATATGCGCACAAGTTATAATAACATCAAAATCGCATTTGTAGAATTATAAATACGCAATCTCACAACGTCATACAAATTAACACGTAATGATAAATAGCAACATAACATAAAAAAGATTCATAACATAAAAACGGTCAATTGCAACAAATGAAAACAACAAAAATAACCCAATCAACTAGATATATATGCGCACAAGTTATAATAACATCAAAATCGCATTTGTAGAATTATAAATACGCAATCTCACAACGTCATACAAATTAACACGTAATGATAAATAGCAACATAACATAAAAAAGATTCATAACATAAAAACGGTCAATTGCAACAAATGAAAACAACAAAAATAACCCAATCAACTAGATATATATGCGCACAAGTTATAATAACATCAAAATCGCATTTGTAGAATTATAAATACGCAATCTCACAACGTCATATAAATTAACACGTAATGATAAATAGCAACATAACATAAAAAAGATTCATAACATAAATGCAAAGCGTTTGCTACTTATTACATCAAAAACAACGTTGGAAGAAAATGAAAAACAAAGGAAATACAACGCAAAATAAAAGAGAGGTATTTCTCCCCCTTTGACATCATAAATGAAAAACAAATGAAATACAACGCAAAAATAAAATAACAGCCTAGTCGCGGTGGGAGGTCGCGTCGTCCTCTTCGTCGGCGTCATCGTCGGGACCGGCTAGATCGGGAAAATACCCGTAGAACTTTGCCCGTTGCTCGGCGCTTATCCTATCAATTTCATCCAAGTCTTCTTGACTTGTGTTCATGGATCGAAACATGCGTCGGTGGAGTCGCGCATTTTGATATTGGTCGATATATAGATCGTCGTAGAATTGTTCGGTGCGCGGAGGACGGTTGGAAGATCCGACTTGAGCTTTTCCTCGACCTCGAGTGGGACGAGAAGAGGAAGGAATGTGAGACGGGGGAAGGGACTCGGAGGAAATAGGCACGTCCTCACGAGCGGCTTGCGGTGTGGCCTTAGGGCCGACATACTCTTCCTCTTCGGGGGAAAGAGTAGTGTAGTCGGGGCCGGACACCCGTTTACCGGACCAAGTAATGGTCTTGGCGGTAGTGTTGAATTTTATTGACATTTGGGCAAGATAAGAGGTGTCCCAAATGTGTTTATCCTTATTCTTGAAAAGGGTTCCACCGGGAACAAGGTTTAGGTCCTTTAAGATGGCCGAAATCAAGGCACCGTAAGGTAGCCCATTCTTAGATTTCGTTTTGAGCGAATCCATCTTAAAGAATATGAGAGTCGCGAAGTCAAGCTTGACTCGGCGATGGATGCACCCTAGAAGGAAGATGTACTCATTGGTAACATCCGTGAAATTTGAAGTATGAGGGAGGACGATGTGAGAGAGGATGTGGTAGGCTAATTTATTTCTAAATAGAAGGCCGTGGGCTTTGTTAGATTGATTGTTGTGGGCGGGATGAAATAGCTCATCTTTGAAATCGGTAAAATTAACGATGTTTAGCATTTCGCAAAGTTCGTCACTTTGCTCGTACACCCCCGCAGCATCGAGGTGTAGAAGATTTCGTAAACGGTCTATACCGTAAACGAAGGCCTGGCCATTAAAGGATGAACGCAAGCGGAGTGCGTCATCATGACCCCTATCAAGAACTAGGTTATGGTAAAATTCATATATATTTTCAATGAAGAAAGGCTCTTTTAGAGTAAGAATTACGTTGAGTTTTTGAAAGTTTAAATCTTGCATGAGAAGAGGAAAACGTTCAACGAATAAAGGCATATCTATGGTAAAATTAGTCAAGATAGCTCTTTTACCCATTGTAGATGGATAGAGAGGAGGAAGAAAGCCGGAAGAGGCACCGGGGCCCGATGGTGGAGCGGTGGAGGAGCCGGTTCGTCGACCGCGAGGAACACGGGGGCGGCTCGGGGACGGAGGCACGTAGTCGTCCTCATGGTCGTCGACGAGGTGTGGTTGAGCTTTCTTGGTGCGAACCATGGTTGGAATTTTAAAAAAATTAGGGTTTTTGAAAAGTTCGTATTTTGAAAAAAAAACTTGGTTTCAAGAAACGGAAGCAATCGATTGTTGATTATAAGGATTAATAAGAGAATTGGGTTATATATATGTAGTTATTAGGGATTTTTGATAGATTTTGATAGAAAGAGGCGATTTTGGAAGAGAGAGAGGGTGATATATTTGTTAAATGAAAATAGAATTAGGGTTTGAAAGAAGTTAAAAGGCTGAAAAACAGAAAAACGATCGGTCGTTTTTGAATTACGATCGGTCGTTTTTGTACAAAATTCTTCCAGTGAGCACACTTAAAAAACGATCGGTCGTTTTTTGCAGAACGATCGGTCGTCTGTGTAAAAACGATCGGTCGTTTTTCACTACGATCGGTCGTTTTTGTACAAAATTCTTCCAGTGAGCACACTTAAAAAACGACTGGTCGTTTTTGCATAACGATCGGTCGTCTGTGTAAAAACGATCGGTCGTTTTTCACAGAGATCGGTCGTTTTTGTACAAAATTCTTCCAGTGAGCACACTTAAAAAACGACTGGTCGTTTTTGCATAACGATCGGTCGTCTGTGTAAAAACGATCGGTCGTTTTTCACAGAGATCGGTCGTTTTTGTACAAAATTCTTCCAGTGAGCACAATTAAAAAACGATCGGTCGTTTCAAAATTATGATCGGTCGTTTGCACTTTCCGACACTGATTTGGCAAGAAAAATATATAAAAATATAAAAATATATATAAAATCAATCAAATATATATATTTATGTTAATTGCACTTATTTATTTATGTTGTTCATTCTAATTTTTATGTTAATTGCACTTATTTATTTATGTTGTTCATTCTAATTTTTATGTTAATTGCACTTATTTATTTACTCTCATACTTAACAAACAGTTTATCTTCTCAAAAAACAGTATGAAAAAACACTGAGAATAAATATAGATATTTCATATTAAAAAAGACAATTACAATCGGAAAATTATACATATTGTCTCGTTTAAGCTACAGCTAAAATCATAAGCGTCGAGCACGTATTGGATACGGACACTTACGACAATCATGTCCTCGCCCTTGACAACTAGAACATCTCATAAGTGCTCGTCTCTCCGACTGATCCATACCATTATGAATACGAGTAGATCTTGGACGACCCCTTTCTCTTAAAAGAGTAACATCCGGAAGAAATAATCTATCACATGAATCCCAATAGTCTTGATGCCGAAGAGGACAAAATTGCGCCGAGTACGTACCTTCGTATGATTCAATACTGTAATATTTTACTATGTAAGCTTCCCAATCAAGACGGTTTGCAGCGCATACGGAAAACACATGTGAACAAGGGATTCCATCACTCTGCCACTTACCGAAATCGCATTGCCAAAGTGAAAAGTCGACAACTTGAGTATTGCCTCCCCTGGAATTTCTTGAACTTGTACACCCGGAATAAACCCCTCTTTCATAATCGAAAGTAACATTGGTATGACCAATGTCCGACCTACGTTTCTCTAAAATTTTAAGGATATTGGGACCATATCTTGTGCCGCTGTTTCTCATCCCGATTACTATCTTTTTCCGCTCGCAAAAATAGTGTACCAACTTATAGAAAATAAGCTGCACAGCAGCAGTGATTGGTAAATTACGAGCAGCTTTTAAAACATTATTGAAAATTTCAGACATGTTTGTGGTCATGTTACCATGTCGCCTCCCTTTATCATGAAAATATGACCATTTTTCCGCAGGCTCTCTTATCAAGCATTGATATGCTTGAGGATTCATGACTTTTATTGCTTCCATGATTCTTTTCAATTTTCTTTCTTGTAATTCCCAAATGGCGTTCTCCGCTAACTTGTGTAAGTCAGGATCTCCTTTGAAAGCTTTCTTAAAATTATCCAAAAAATGATTTGAACAATATCGATGAACAAAACCTTGACCACGCCAAACTCCTCTCACTGCACTTAGAATACCAGCATGTCTATCCGAAATTAGACAAATATTCACGCGCTCTTTAATCACATGTCGCATAATGTTAGAAAGAAAATAGCTCCACGAAATTGTACTCTCCTCAGCAACAAATGCACAACCAATGGGAAAAACATGATTATCTGCATCCGATGCCATGGCCAACAAAATCTTACCTTTATACTTCCCATATAAGTGAGTAGCATCAATAGCGATAACTGGCCTACAATACTGAAATGCATCAATAACGGCCTTAAATGTGAAGAAAAATCTGTTCAATACCTCACCCACTGGATTTCCTACCACATCGTAAACTGGCGTGGTCTCATAAGAAGCAACGGTACCGGGATTATACTTTTGAAGCGCTTTCATAAATTTAGGTAAAACCTTATACGAGTCTTCCCAATTACCAAATATCTCTGCGATTGCTTTTTGTTTACCCAAATAAGCTTTTTTGTATGAAACTGACATTTCAAAGCGGGCATTCACAATCTCTTTAACTAATGAAATCTTCATCATAGGATTAGTTGTGATGGCATTTCGAATGGTTTGGGCAACAAGATTGGAGTCTAACTGTGGATGATCAGTTGTAAGCTCGGCATGAATGCATGTATGAGGACCGTTGTACACCGACACTTCAAAAAATCTATGTTTCTTTCTTAGTGAAGCTCGTAGTTTCCATTTGCATTGTTGAGTTTCGGCCAGTTTACAACGAATTTCCCAAAATTTTGCCTTCGAACTTTTAGTGGAAAAATGGATGTTACGTTTGATTGACCAAAGTTTTATTCCCTTTTTCAACATTTCTTTATCCCTAAATAAAAGACCAATAAAAGGATCATTAACTTGAGGATCCCAAAATCCAGGATACATCATATAATTTCGTCTCTGGTTACTATAATTTTCTTGAGTGTCGAACGGTTCATTAAACAAACTTGACATTGGTTGATGCATAGGAATTTCATCGGGAATAGTATTATTCGCCAATTGTGACCCACTTGATTGGTCGTTTTCATCCTCATCCATATACAAGCCCATTTTAGATGATAATTCTTCGTACTCAACTTCTTGTACATTTTCTTCGTCATCGTCAGACTCGTTTTCGCTAATATTGAAGTCCGGATCTTCATCCTCTGGTTCATCCCCAAGTTCTATCGACCAACCAATATTATCTGCCAATCGACACACTGCATCCAAATGTGTCAAATCTGGTTCGTTGTTCTCAGAATATACCTCTAGCATTGGCTCTTGTCGAATGGGTGTTCTACTTGATGTACAGATTTCATGCATTGGCTCTTGTCGAATGGGTGTTCCACTTGATGTACCGATTTCATTAGTGGAAAGAATATTATAATACAACCCGTAATCTTGATCAGAAGAGTAAACTTGCTCAATTTCAACATATAACTCTATAAACGTTCTTCCATTTTCTTCTATTAACTCAAGCATGGTTTCCAACGAATCATTATCATCAACAGCCAATCGCATATATTTAAACTCAGTAAGTGTAGTCAGATATGGATAACGACATGTTAAACTCAAACGATTTGAAGTCGATGATACATCAAGTACCTTAAACAATTTTTCCAAAAATTGGTCGTATGTCGTGTTTCTAGATACCTTAAAAAATTTTTTATAAGAAATATCATAAGATAACCCCTCGCTAGTAGTTTCCATTATCGTACCTCCCCAATAACACATAATTGTAGGATTTTTCATTTCGATAACCACACGGTAAAATTAACAATTTTACTCAAATAATACTCCAACAACAACACAAAATATTGAGTTTTTACCTGTTTTGGAAGAGATCTGAGATTTGCTCTAAAATGATCTAAGAGCTCTGCTTTTTTTTATTTTTACAGTGGTCTGGGAAATGAGATGAGTACATTGGTCTGGGGAAATGAGATGAGTTTTTTAAGTACAAGTATTTCTGAAAAACGACCGATCGAAATGTACATAACGACCGATCGTTTTTGTCTGAAAAACGACCGGTCGTATTGTCCAATTCGACCGATCGTTTATTGTCCAAATTGTTTCAGAAAGTTCAATAATAAAACGACCGGTCGTTTTAATCATTTCGATCGGTCGTTTTTCGAAAGTAGACCATTTTGGGAATATTTCAGAAAGGTAGCCCATTCTGGGAATTTAAGTGGTCCACTGGACCATTTTGGCAAAAAACTCCTAGACGTGTCTAAAAGCCCATTGTTTGGTCAACCCTAAGAGGGTGAGTGAACAGGATTGGTTTTCAAGGCAGCCTGCCCTAATTGCTATATTCGATCCGATTCGGTTCGGTTTTTGGCAAAATCAAAATCGAATAGATTTTTCGGTTTCGTTTTTTTTATTTTTTGGACCGAGCCGGTTCGGGTTTTTTCGGTTTTATTTTTGGTTTTTCGGTCTTTTTCTGCCTTGAATTTTCCATGGCAGCCTCACATGGTTTTTTAAACCAATACATAAAATGCAATTTCATCGGAGTATCAATAAAAAGTTTTGAAAATTTTCTATATTATGTTAACATATGGAAAAACAATTATATAAACTCGATGTATTATTATTTAGAGTCTAACAACCAATAGTATTTTTTTGTTTTAATTTTAAATTAATTTTAGGATAAATATTTTTAGGTTTATTAACATGTGTTAGATTTTTAATATTTTTGAGTTTTAATTTTGAATTAATTTGATGGTAGATATTTTTAAGTTCATTAATAGGTGTTAGATTTTTAGTATATGACATACCCTAAATAATAATGGACTGGATTCATGGTAGTGTTAATCGTTCGGTGTTCATTCCAAAAATAAAACCGAAAAATAACCGAAAAAAATTGAAACTGGACCAAAAAAACAGGTCCGGTTCGCTCGAAAAAATAAAAAAACCGAAACCGAAAAAACCAAACCGAAAAATTTACTCGGTTTTGGTTTCGTTAAAAAGCAAACCGAACCGGACCCAGCCCTACTAATTAGCAGAGGCTAACTTGAAAAATTAAATACAGCAAAAATGAATCCTAGTGAACTTGCTATTTAGCCTGTTTGTGCTAATGTGACACATTTATTTTAATAACTTTATCTATAGTTCGGTGGTTTACCACTTTCTTGTACATTAAAGTCATGTTTCTCCATTTATGTTCTGTCACTGTCTTATAAATAAGCAAAAATGCCTTCAAGTCGGTTCCCATTTTTTTAACCTAACCAAGCATATTCAATTCACCATTTCCACAAATAAAATACTTGTCTTCTTTATCAGAATAGTAATATTTTAGGCATCAGATTGAATAATATTTTAGGTGTTCATCGACAAATGCATAACAATATCCATTAGTAGGTTCCACAGATTCTAAGAAAAGAGATCAAACACATGAAAAAAGGTGGAACGTAATAAACAATTTCAAAGCATTGTTTAAGGCAAAAGTTGAGATTCTTATTGACAGCTCAATCATCCTACTTTCCATAATCAAAAGTAACTAATTCCACAGTGGCCCTTTTGCAACATTATTTTTTTAAGTTAATAGAATTACAAAAGATCCTAATTGCTAACCAATTTAAACACATCCTAATTGCACAAACAAAAACGTTTTAACACTAAATTCAGTCCATGCACTGCTGATCAACAATGAGAATATTATTTTACATTAACTAATTAAAGGTATGCCCGTAAGATTTCTGAGAGGTGGATGGATCTCGAGGAAAACGCGTACGAAAAGAAATAAGACCAATTCCGCAATTCCAAAATGCACTTGATATTCTTCACTTTGTTGATTTTAAAAGAATACGAGATCAATTTGTAAAGACTAAAACTGAATAAAAGACGTCCGAAACCATCTATGAGTGAGTGAGCAAGGGAGGCCTGCCAAGATACAGAAATTGTTTAGACGCAAAATAACTCCACTATTCACTTGGCAGATAGTGGAAAAAAAGTAAATAAACAAAACTAATGTCCAGTACAAATTAGTTAGCTGAAAAATCTTTCCGATATCTTTTTCAAATGATGAAAATAATGACCTTAAAATTGCCTATAACTCATTTTCTAAATAGATAAGAGAATTTTCCGCTACTCACCTAGTCCGCAATCCCATGTATGTGGTACTTCCGCTAAAGCCGAGCCATGTTTCACTGTCAATTTTCGAGACATGTCTTGATTTAGGGGCCAGCACCGCCAAACTTTTGTTGTAATTTTTGGCGGAAAAATCTTTATACTATTATGCAGCAAACAGGGTTCCACCTTTTAAGTGGCCCTAGATGATTGGCCAAACGGCAACTCAGATACAACCAGGTTTTTAAGCTTGGAACTCACCTGGATACGATTTTATAGGGATGTTAGGATATACGGAGTACTATTTTAGCTTTCTCAAGAATATTAGAAATTTAACTGTAAGTACAACTGTTGCTAGTGGTTGGGCAACTGTGTATACTTTTAGGCATGTTTCACTGTCAATTTTCAAGCGGTGTTTTGATTTGGGGGCCAGCTCGGCGAAGCTTTTGTTGAAAGTTTTGGAAAAAAGCTTTTTACTGTTATGTAGTAAACCATGTTTCACTTTGCAAATGACCTTAGACAATTAGCCAAACGGCACCCTCAACTCACAACTAGGTGCTAGAAATCAACTGGACACGACTTTACAAAGGTGTTAGGAGGCATGATTGCAAGTATGGGAAATGGGAGCAATACGGCAAACAAAAGCGTAAAACGCACAAAAATCAACAAGTAAAATAACGGGGAACAAAAAAAGAGAGTCGGGGAATCAGGAAATTAAGGTTTCTGAAAAGGAAAACAAGTTTCCCCGTATCTATACTACAATGTACTATTAGCTTAATCCCCAAGCTGTATTTGAAACTTGGTAATGCATACAACTGTTGTAAGTTTTTGCTCAACATATGTTGTATATATCATATTAGTTTTTCAAAAGTAACCTGGAGGGAGTTGTTATCTATAATTAACATCTATGATAGAAATAGAATAAACCGAACTTGAGAGGCGGTGGTTTACCCACGCTTCAAGTCCGCTTATATCATTCAATTTATATTAATGAAACCATTCGATTCTCTTTAGTATTCTTTTACACAAGCTTAAACTTTATCTTTTTTCTAAAATTCAGGACGGGATACTATCTCTCTCCGATAGTTTTGACTCTTGAGAACTAAGAGAATTGAAAATAGTAACAAAGTTATCGATTTACCTTAGTTTTCGGTAGTCGCTAGGCGGGGTCAAAACTACGATAAGGGTCTGAAGGCTCAAAGCCGAAAACTTTTAAACACAACTACTACTTTTGCATTCTTTATCCTATCTAGAGCCACCAACCCCAGCAACCAAGGGCTATTTAATCAAAGCCACTAAACCTTATCTCTCCAATCTCCAACAAGAAACACTGATTTGGGCGCTAGCATTGAGTTAAATACCTCAATAATGTTATTGGCCAAACTATTTCCCAATCTATAGCTATTCTTAAAGTATTTCCCAATCTATAGCTATTTTGGCCATGTTATCGCTGACTATGAGAGAGAATTAACATAATAAATCAATCCTAACTAAACCAATTTAAGAAATGAGAAAATGAATTTTCATTTGTTTTTCTTTGGAAGTTATTTTCTATTAATAAATATGCTTTTTCAATATTTTTTTCCCAGAACATCATCCAGGTTAAAAACCATTTCAATCCCCAAAGATGATGTTTTGGTATATAATTTTCTCAAATGCCATATGTTTTTTCAACTAATGAGATGGAGTATCTATTAACTAAAATATTTAAACTATTGAGAACAAATACAAAATAAATAAGTAAAGAGACAAAAAAAAAAATTAAACAAGAATTTAAGTGAGAAAAGAATACTATTGACTACATTATTCTTATATGTTAAGTAACCACATTTTTTTTTCCAGAACATCATCAAGGTTAAAAACAATTTCAATTCCGAAAGATGATGTTTTGGTATATAATTTCCTCATGTGTATTTTTTTAATGAATAGAACCGAAATAAACCTATTATGCCATGTAATATTGATTTAATACTCTCTCCTAGTCATTACTAGTCAGCGATGACATGGCAAAAATAGCTATAGATTGGGAAATAATTTTAGAATAACTATAAATTGGGAAATAGTTTGGCCAATAACAATATTTGAGGTATTTAGGACTCAGAACAGATAAAGAGGTGTGCAGTTCGATAGTTTCTGTCAAAGCATGTGCTATTATTGAAATAACAGTTGCAACAATTGCATTGCCTCTCATGGCACCAGAGCATGAAGGTATTGCAGGTTCCCCTGCACTAGCTAAAAAAAGAACTGAAATTTGCCATGCTCTAGTAACATCAAAGATAAGGGCACATAAGAAAGTTTTAAAAAGCGACTTATTGGTGATACAATGAGATACAAGGACGTTCACCAAAAAAGGGTTAGAGAGGATCAAATTAAGGACCCTTGTATATTGTCAATTTAGAAACAGTAGAAAAATAAAAGAAGCATATATAGAAGATACGTAAGGCTACAAACATGTATGAACAAAGACTTCCTTTCCAACAAATAAAAAACAAGGACTAAAAGGAAATACAGATCGAGACATCTAACCTTCCTCAAGAAGCTAAACAAAAAGCAGTCTTTTCTCCTAATCACCATCTTAAATCTGAAACATCACATTCATAGATTAGTTTGACTTAGAACTCTAGCATGTAAAGTAGGGAGGTTGGAATTCATTTCATCTATTCTTGAAGCTAGCATGAAAAGGCAAATAGATATGTATAATATATGTATCTGTGTAATCATGTCTTGTAAAACAACAGCATACCCAGTTTTTCCCTCCCACTTTTCCAAGTTCACTGGCTACTCGGTAGTTTGATGTTCGAGTTGCACCATACAGAAAGTTCAGCTTCCGTTTTTTAAGAAATCGTACTTGCTGTAAAATGATGTTTGGGAATAAAGAAACATAATATCATGAACTCGCTATTTTCATAAAAGCTAGGTTGATAGCCTCATAAGCATATACTACAAACTACTTATGAGCTCATCAAGCTACGAGTCATTACCCTACTTTCTTCACGGAGAACATTGCAAAAAAGATCAAATGGCAAAAGCATCACAATCTTCATTAGCAGGTCAGCCTTACTAAAAAAAAGGAAAGCAGCAAATACAGAAAAAAAATGTGCATAAAAAAGTGGGAACTAATAATACATACTATGGAACATATTTAGGTGAAGCTGTTCACAAACAGCTCAATAAGCCTTACTTTCCGTAATTATGTTTAAGATAAGATGTTCATATATAAAGAAACCAAAAAAACTAGCAAGAAAAGGTGTTTTTAATTGAACGAAAGAAAATAAATAACAATAAATTTACATGATGCACCATCACTGGATTATAATTTAGAGTTTTACATTGACCATCAATCAACAATGTGATAATTATTCATGAAAACGAATTCAATTAGAGATGGATGGATCAAGTTGTGGAGGAAAACCAAGTACAAAAGGAAATAACAGCAAATCCAAATAATTGATCAAGTTTGTTCACATGTTGATTTCCAGAGGACATGAGATCAGTCTTACAGAAAAAATGAATAATAGCAGGTATCTGGAAAAAGCAAAAGCCAAAGACTACCTATTCTTTAAGCTGCCATGAAGAGTCAAATAGATAGGCGTGATGTGTATCTCTGCATTCTTAGGTTCCACGAACATTCGTTATACCCATTATTTCCCTCTCAAGCTCATGCTTCGTCTTTTCTGGTTAAGCGCAAAACGCCTTGCCATAGCAGGATTATAGAACTTCCTCATATGTGCCGACAGAGTATGTATACCCTCAAGTTCACCAATCTCCGCAAGCTTTTGCAAAAACAAATTAAATTTCTCATACGGCAATTTCATTCCGCTACTGACAACATCTTCCAAAAGAGAACAAGCAGCTTTTGGGTTTTCACACCCAAAATGCCCATCAATCATTAAACAAAAAGTGCTAGTATCTTTTGAGCAACCCCTTTTTTCCATTTCATCCCATGTCTCGAAAGCCCCATTAGGATCACCCATATCGAAAAACATTGATATAAGCATATTAAAAGTATGAACACTAGGCTTACAACCTCCCGTAATCATTTTTCCGTAAAATTTGATCGCTTCTTCTCCGTTTCTCAAGTCACATAAAACCTTGAGGAAACAGTTATAGGTGACTACATCAAGAGGGTACCCTTTTTTTCCCATTATTTCTAAAAGATTATAAGCCAACTCCATTTTTCCAGCACAAATTATCCCCTCGATGAGTTCCTTATACGTAGACACATCTGGTAAACACCCACTGCTCATCATGATCTCTACATATTTTGAACATTCGTCAACTCGGCCGCTCTTTGCAAGAGCTGATATCACCACAGAATAAGTTTTTGCGGTCGGTGATGACGTGGCGGACCCTTTTTCCCTCATAAATTCCAAAAGTTCAATAGCCTCGGTCACCATTCCCTCTCTGCAAAAGGTTTCTATAGCAGTATTATATGTAAAACTCTCGGGCGTTAAACCCATTTTGATCATGTTATCCAAAATGCTCATAGCTTTCTTTGGGTTCATCACCCTACACCAGCCGAAAAACAAAATATTGTACGTATGAACATCTGGAGAAACCTTTTTCATCACCTTATTGAAGATATTCTCCGCATCTTCAACAAGCCAGCACTTGCAAAAAGCATCTAAAAGCAAGTTCAAAGCATCGATATCCGGGTGAGTTTTCAAGTTAATCCTTTTTTTCTTCGAAAATTTCCGGAGATGTGTAAGGTGCTTTTCCGTATATTTTCTCAACATAGTAATCAAAACCTCAATGGGGACCGACCTTTTTTTGTCGTTTCTCTTCATGTAGTCTAGAACATCACAAAGAATACCAAATTGTTTCACTTTGTATTTCGTACTAGATAGAATATCTATCACCTCATTATATACTTGAAGTTCATGGGAATAAGATTCTTGTTTGGCAGCCCAAGTAAAGAACCTAAACGCAGTTTTTTCTTCGTAACGAAGCTTGTGAAGGACCTCGACCACCAAACTCGTCGTAAGTTGAGTTTCAACTTCGCTAATTTCTCTCTCAAAATCGGGATAATAAGGAATAACGAAGATTTCATAAACCTTATCGACGTCACTTTTACCTACCACACTCGTAGTTTCTAAAGAAGAATCCATCGTTATCGAAGATTCGGGAAATGGGTACTCACTAATTTTACCATCATTATCAGTATCAAAATTAGTTGATTTTTCTAAATTTGCATCCACCGCACAAGTAGTTTCGAACGAAGAATCAATAGATTTTGAAGATTCGACAAATGGGTTCTCGCTATTTTTATCACAATGCTTATCACCACCGTTACGGGTGCTAAAACTTAAAGAATTTTTTAAATTTTTATATACTAAACAACTAGTTTTGAACGAAGAATTAATAAATTTTGACGAATTGACAAATGGGTACTCACTATTTTTATCACCACCGTTACGGGTACTAAAACTCATCGAATTCGCTAAACTTTTATCTACCAAACAACTAGTTTCTAAACAAGAACTAGTAAATAACATAGGATTGGGAAAAGGGTAATCATTAATATCTTTATCAAGCTTATATTCATCCTCATTTGTACTAGATATCGTCGAAAACGGTGATTTTTCATCACCTAAAAAGCTACTTTGTGAAGAAAAGGGAGGACAATGGAATAATAAACTGGGAAATAAAGTATGTGTGGGTAAATTAAATGTAAAAGAAGAAAGGGTAAAAGATGAGTACTTTAGTTTTGATATACATGATATAAACATGTTTTTTTCCAAAATTAAGAAAATGAACTTACACTGAGTAGCGGAGGAGAGAGAGAGAGAGAGAAGAGAGTATGGCGTTTCGTAGAAGCTTGGATTTTCACTCCAAATTAATTTTTTTCACCTCAAACGGTAAAAAAAAATTAGTAACGTAATTATGACTAATAACCTTAAATTTGAGTTAGGTTTATTCACCAAGTCACGTTTACTATTTGACTCAGAAATTAACAAATTGTTTTTGCGTTGAAAATTAACCTATTTTGTAGTGTGATTGCCCGATCGATCGGCTTTGAACTTCGATCGATCGGTTTTGAACTTCGATCGATCGGCTTTGAACTTCGATCGATCGACTACGTATTTTAACACATTTACAGTGTGTTTCTCCGATCGATCAACTCTGAACCCCGATCGATCGGTTGAGAAATTACAGATTGCGTGATTAACACATTTAAAAGAAAAAAAAAACTACATTTTTAAAAATACCCCCTCCTTCTCTCTCTATTCGAAAATTCTTCCAAATTTTGGCCCTTAATAAGTTTTTGAGTCCGATTAAACCCAACTTTCTTCCTTTTACTCCGAATCACATAGCACAATTCAAGGTATTTATTTATTCACTTCTTAATTCTATATTCTCTATTTTATATAGTTTAAATTTGTAATTTATGAAAAAATCATAAAAAATATATCAATTTATGAACAAATAATATAAATTGTACCAATTTTAAAGTTACGGATTATACACACATTTTTCCCGTTTCATTATAAAAAGTAGGGGGTTTATGCAAATTTATTGATTTAGATAATTATCACTAATTATTTAGTTGCATTTGATTGTGTATATTGTTTATCTTGTTTTGATTATGATAAATTTGACTAAGTCATATATTACCCGTTTTATACCAATTAGGTTTTTTTATGCTATTTTGTTGATTTATAATAATTTTTTAATTGCCATTAATAGAGTTTCATTTTATTTGTATGATAATTAGTAATTGTTTAGTTGACATTGGTTGTATATATTTTTTTATCTTGTTTTGGTTATATACAAAATTAACATATGTTTGATGGTCTTTTTTATAAGTAGCACTTCAAATTTTTTTTACCAGATGAGGTCAACCATATGGATGTGTGCATACATATTAGAATATGTAATTATTGCATAAATAAATAATATATGGTATATTTATAGGAAAAAAATAGGTTTAGTGACTTCAACTATCATATATTAACAAAATGGGAACCAAACTACTGACATTAACATTTGAGACACCGAACTGTATCTTTTTTCCTAAATTGGGGACCTCTGTCAATTTAATTGGACGGAAGTTAAGTTTAAATTACATTTCAATCCCAAATTTTATAAAACATATGTATTTAACCCGAAAAGTTTGTAATTTTATATTTTTAATATACCCATAAATAAATAGTTACATATTCATACATATACATAAAAAAAAATACACAATTTATATATATATATATATAATTATATAGAAAAAATCAATTTTTTTGAATAAAAAAAGATATTTTAAAAAAAACAACTTATTTTTGGAAAAAAAATAACTTTAAGAAAATATAACTTTTTTGATTTTTTTTTTTGAAAAAACTAACTTATTTTTTAAAAAGGTAAGTTAAAAAAAATTAAAGTTGCTTTTTTTTAAAATATTAACTTTAAAAAAAATTTATTTTTATAAAAAAAGCTAATTATTTTTTAAAAAAAGGCACTTCAAAAAGTACATACCTTTTAAAAAATATATTTAATTTTAAAAAATATTAAAAAAAAGTTAATTTTTTTTATAAAACGTTATATTTATAAATTGTGTATTTTTTATATATATTTTTGTATATTATGTATACGTATGGGCATATATATGTAAATATTTGTTAATGAGTATGTTAAAAATGTAAATTTATAAGTTTTTCGGATTAAATTCATATGTTTAATAAAATTTGGGACTGAAATAGAATTTAAACTTAACTTCCGTTAAATTAAATTAACGGAGGTCCCCAATTAAGTAAAAAAATATATAGTTCAGTGCCTCAATTGTTAATTTCATAAGTTTGGTCACAATTTTGTTAATATATGCTAGTTGGGGTCACTAAACCTATTTTTTCACTATATTTATATATATACTAGTAATCGTAGCCCACGCGTTGCGTGTGTGACACGTAGTTGCATAAATATAAATATGATCTGACACAAATAAATTTAACATTTTCAAAAATTTTACAAAAATAATTGGATGAATATCGTAAAAATATAATGTTTTATTGTTATAGTAATATAAAAATACATGTATGATGATTTGTTTGGGAGATGATTTGATATGTGAAAAAAAGAATGAGTCGACAAATTATTTAATTTGATATCCATTTTTCATATAGGTTCTTCATGGGTGATCCATGTTCACTTTTTACGACAATCCGATCATATATCAGAAAAGATTTAGGGGCGTGATAGAGAGGTAGAGAGAACGGATGAGAATAAGCTGCGGTTGTACAATTATAGTTGGGAGATAGCTTCACATCCAACAACAATGCAAAATATTATTAGAGCAGACTTGTACGGTGTCTATGTCATAAAGAGTTACAATGTAGATCGATACTTGCTTACAACATTACTGGATAGCTGGCGTGATGAGACTCACACGTTTTATTTTTCTGGTGGCGAGTTGAGAATATCTCTACAAGATGCATAGATTATGTTGGGATTGAGTGTGGATGGTCTTCCTGTAACCCGGTCGGAGATAAATGATAATAGAACTAGCATGTTGGATTTGGTGGAGATGTTGTTGGGTAGTAGACCCGATGACGATATGGTCGATAAAAATAGTCTAACGGTTAAATTTAGATGATTGAGACAAACGTTTGTGGAATTACCTGCCAACCTTAGTGATGAAAGGTTGTTATATCAGTTCAGAGTTGTGATGTTGTTGTTGCTGCTCATGTTTTTTCTGATAATAGCAGTGAACATATTACACTTTGGCCTCTACCGTTTCTTAAAGATTTCGATACGTGTGGAGAGTATAGTTGTGGATCAGCTCTCCTCGATAGGTTGAAGTCCAACATGTACAAGTTTGTTCGGGGGCAAGCTCATGGAATAAGCGATGTGGTGATATTACTTGAGATGTGGGTGATGACCAGCCTACGGCCTGTCAGACCTTGTCCAGGGTTGCTTCCTAATGTTTCCCCTCATCCGTGATTGCCTAGATTTCCTCTCGGCTACATGTCTACTACTCCCTCCGTCCCTAATGAAGTGTCCACTATTCCATATTGGGTTGTCCCAAAATAAGTGTCCGCGTTTTCAATATGGTAATTTAATGCAACAAATTTACTCTCTTACCATTTATATACTTACCATTTATAACTACAACAACAACAATTTTTAAGAAAAAAAATTACCCGCATTAACTTTAATTATGATATTTACAAGGGCAATATTGGTAATTTATGTATCAAAATTTAATATCCTTAAAACGTAGCAATTTATAAGGGGGACACTAAAAAAGGGACGGAGTGAGTATTATTTAATTTTTGTATTTGATTTCTATTAATTTATGTATATTTAACAGATAGTTATTTTGTTTATATCTATTATTTATCTACTCTACTTGTATTATTACAGGTGGAAAAAATTGATGCACTCTGATCAACATATGGTCTGGCATAATATGGTTTTTATACAGGACCTGTTTGATCAGTTAACGCCTGAACAAGTAAAATTCTAGTTTGCATCCAATATAACTGTTTTTGAATTACATATAGACTGGCAGTCATACGTGAACATCAATGCCCATCTTGAATACTGTACACGGGGTCGTGATATGTAACATTTGTCTGTTTCGTTCATATGCAACGAGAAGATTGAGTGGCACCCCGTGTGGAGAATTATGAGACAGTTTGGGTTTATTCAGGTTGTGCCTACGGAGATTTAGATTCTCACACAATGCCACGGTAAGGATAGGAGAGCTGGAAACAACAAAAATATGACTGACCTCAAATATGACATGGGTTTATAAGCTAGTGGAATGATCGCCACCATCGACTTATTAACGGTGAAATAGATACGAAAACGTCACCGGATTACCTACAATGGTACATATATCGGACACGACTTCTCATAAACCCACATCTTCTCGAAGTGTCAGAACACGGTGTTCGTGCGACTGCGGATTTGATCACTAAAATGCTAAAAAACTAATTTAGTAAACTAAAACTATTTTTATTTCATAAATTTAATTTTTATTCCTAAATCTTAATTTTTTTGTTTATTTTTTTTGCAAGAAACATTTGTTACACCACAGTTACAAAACGCTTAAACGGCTTTGTTGGCCCGTGTGGCTAAACCTTAGAGGGGGGATGAATAAAGTTTTAGGCGTTTTTCGCGGAATTAAAATCCTAATTGCAACTATCAACCCAACTAGCTCAATATATATATATATATATATGCGATACTAAATATGCGATGATAATGTATGAATAATTTGAAACATACGCACAATCACAAAAATATAAGTTGCGGAAAGTAAATAATAAGGGAAATAAATTGACACCACGATATATAGAGGTTCGGCAAACCCGTCTACGTCCTCTCCTCGGTATTCACGCTACCGAGTATTTCACTATAATCTTCTTCCCAACATTACAACCTAACGAGCTAATCGACCGATTAAGCTCCCCCTCACTCTATGAGTATCCCGAATGAAAAGACCTAGAGCTTTTAAGCAACACTCGCTTACAAAGCCTCTACCCGATCACTCGCTCACAAATGAGTTTATAATTCACTCTATAATTTTAATCGAAAGTGTATCGCCCACACACAAATATTCTCGAAGTGTTTATAAGATTACAATAAGAGTACACTCAAGAATTTATAAGATTACAAGTGAGAATTGTGTAGTATAAAACTTTTTCTTGCTTTGATATTGTATTGAATTTGTATAGAGATTAGGTGTGTGATTGGTGTGTTTATGAGAGATATTTGAGGGTTTTGTAGACTAAAAATGTCTATTGGATCTCTCATGACCGTTTGGAGTGGTTAAGAGCTTTACCCAATGGTTAAAGCCACTTTTTAAAAAAGCTAAAAAGCTGTTTTTTGTGATCTACACTTTGACCCACCGGTGGGTGTCTTTTGACCCATTGGTGGGTGAAATCTTGCTTGGTTTTGGAACATTGACCCACTGGTGGGTTCTGTATACCCACCAGGTGGGTATACCTGAAGATTTATGAGTTGAACTATCGACTTTGAAATGCTTGTAACTTGCTTGTTCGGACTTCAAATTTACTTCCATTTGAACCGTTGGCTTCGTTATCGAATGCTCTATCATTTTAAAGTCCTGAAATATACATTTTCTATTTTTGGAAAAGACAAAGCATTATATCATCGAATAAAGAAATCGTAAAATCATTAATACATAATCAAACGTATAATCAAAATCAATTATTGAACCCATGGTTCAACAGGCTTAAAGTTAAACAGAAAGTGGAATATTTAGCCACTGCTATGGCTGAATTGGGGATTCATCCAAAAGGGTCGAGTGATGAACCATTTG
This sequence comes from Primula veris, assembly GCA_963682055.1. NCBI lineage: Eukaryota > Viridiplantae > Streptophyta > Magnoliopsida > Ericales > Primulaceae > Primula > Primula veris. The sequence goes on along the minus strand of OY821743.1, from coordinate 13,272,413 downwards.
AGGAGGATGACGATAAACGGGATGACGATAAACATGATTATGACGATTACAATGATCGTGAGGATTGTGGTTACGAGGATATGCCGACAAGTTATACATGTACTGATAGAGTGCAATGTGAATCTAATAGCGGATGTCGTAGTGGGGGTAGACGTACAGATAGAGGTAGAGGTGAATGTGAGTTTAGCAGCGGTGGTCGTACTGGGAGTAGACGTAAAAGTGGAGGAGGACGTACGAGTAGATGTCAGGATAGTGGTACAGAGACCGGTGGTCATCATCGTACTGCTTCCGGAGGATTTGAGAATATTCAAATAGATATGAAGACCCCTTACCAGACAGACCCCTTACGGACATATACAGTTGGTTGGATCTTATGAGCATCTTTTCAGTCAGACTTTCATAAACATCCAATGGTTACGAGAAGTGACACCCCTTTTATACGAACGTGCTCTGCCATCAGAATCGCATGTTAGAGATAGACGTCGTCGAAGCTTAATGATATAGAATAATCGAGTGAGCCGTCATCGGACAGATTGGAATCGACAGGAAAGTAGCTTTCTATATCGGCTTTTAAGGACTTTAGTTGTTCGAAAAGGAGAAAATGAGTTGGTGTAATTTTATTTGATTCATATTTTGTTTCCGAGATCGTATATTGTGGAAGTATAATTTATTTGCCTTATTTCCGTTATTGTTTTTATATGTTGTATTATTAGCTGGTTTGAAATATTATAATCGTATCGTAAACTTTTGTACATGTTAATTACTATGGTAAGAAAGAGAAATACATGGCAATTTTTTTTTTTTACCGATTAACATCATAGAACATGCATAATTAAGATTTCGATAAGATAAACAAGATAAAATATAACACAATGATCATTCAAAGTTATTTGTGCTTCATCAAAACCCTACTAAGATTTGAAAAATAGTACAAATGAAAACTGAAAATAAACATATTTGCTTTTAGTTTTTTCCATAGCCTTCTTCTCTGCTTCGAACACTTCTTGAAATATTTTATTAATTTTCTCCGCTTTAACAACTTTTTGTGCGGTTAATTTTTTCCCCCTACCTTTAGCATTTTTCAGTGGAGGTGGTCTACAACTACCAGTTTATGGGTAATAGGTTGGAACCGGGCGCACGCTATTGTATATATACATGTCATCCAACATTTTTAGTGAACTCTCAATCATATTTTCTTTGACATTGTATAGCTAGAACTAGAAGAAGAATTTGTGTTTTTAGACATGGATTATTTTGTGACCTATTATGTGGTCTTGAATTGTAATTATATAGATAAGATAAGAGAAACGTTGAAGATAAGATAATATATATACGATCAAAAAAATATGTTTGGGTATTATACGTACTAGTAAAAGTTACCCACGCGTTGCGTGTGAGACGCGTAATGACATAAATCTCGTAATATATTTTATTTTTAACATAATATTCAAATTTATTATAGTTATGGAGGTTAAAACGAATTGTTAATTAATTTAGCATACATCCGTAATTAGGAAAATATAGTGAAGATAAATTGTTAATTAATTAGATTAGGTATATTGGTAATTATTAAAATAAAGTGAGGGTATTTTTGAAAAAATTGGGCAAAATTGGGCAGTCTCAACTTTTCTTGAGTTTGCTTATATTAATAGAAGAATAAGTACAATCAATTAGACAACGAATAATAACTTACCTGTTAAAATTAGGGATGGGCACGGGGCGGATTGGGGCGGATTGGTCTCAATCCTAACCCGCCCCGTAAAATAAATGACGGGACGGATTGTGGCGGATTAGTGAAATTCAAATTCCAACCCAACCCAACCCAACCCATTATAATTAAAACCTCAACCCAACCCAACCCAACCCATTATCAAGCGGGGCGGATTGAGTGCGGGTTGTTTCTTGAATTTTCATTTTAGTCATTAATTTTTCATTATTTCGCATAATTTACCTAAATATTTAAAAAAAATAAAAATCAAATAGAAATATAAACTAAAAGCCAACCAAAATACGTTTAGAATGTTCGGAACAAGTTCAATAGTTACAGATTTCGTAATAACTTTATATAACTTCATATTTGACTATACTTCAATTACAAATAAAGTTTTAAAAATAAATTAACCACTCATACTACCTAGACCCAGATTAAAAATTCATTCTTTTTGTAAGTACGAGATAATACATTGAATTTATAAGACAATATATCAATCGAATCATTAAGCTTAAATTTGAACAATCCAAAATTTTTTTGTCTATATATATAATTTTTCTTAAATCAATACTATTATAATATAGAAACTTCCAAATTTCTGCAAGTATTAGACAATATATCAATCAAATTATTAAGTTTAAGTCACTTCACATATGGTGTACACGTAAAACATATAAGATGATGTTGTTAAGTCTTTCGTGATGAATATTTAATTTGGGCAGAACATGAGTTTGTCAGACGATAAAAGAAAGGGAGAGAATGTTTTATATTTATTTCAAAAAAAAATACTATTTTATATTTTTTAATTAATTGATTTGATCACAACCATTGAAAACCAAAGAATATGAAGAATGAAACTTACCATTTTCAGAGAGAGAGAGGAGCACAGAACTGGAGAGATGAAGAAGAATGGAAAGTGAAGAGATGAGAAAGAATGGAAAGTGAATAACTTATTTGGAACTGGAGAGTTTATTTTGAACATTGAGAAACGAAGAGTTAGACAGCTTATTAAAAAGATCTTGAGAAAATTATATATATATATATATATATATATATATATATATATATATATATATATACGGATTGAAACGGGTTGGGGTGGATTAACCCGCGGTTTGGAAACCCCAACCCTAACCCAACCCACAAATTTTTTTACGGATTGGGACGGGGCGGATTTAACTTTTTTTGACACTCAACCCGCCCCAATCCGCACGGATTGAGTTACGGGGCGGGTTTACGGTTTTTTTGCCCACCCCTAGTTAAAATAGCAAATATAATACTATGTAATCCAACTTGCTGAATTTTTATACGATGACTAAAAAGAATTACTCTTTTGTGAGTAAGTATGAGTTATGCCTAATAAATGAAATCATATATTCAGGCCATAGTTTAATTCAATAAATGGATATGAAGAATAGAAGAATTGGTTATGTATAATTAAAAATTATATGCAATCAATTTTAGGTACTTAATTATGTATCAACTAATCACCAGTTGACACGTAAAGGGAGGCAGTCAAAGGCTGCTCTCTTGTTTGCAGCTAAATAACACTCAATGCCGGGTATGGTAATGCCTCCCCGTTAATAAAATAAGTCTTTAAACCCACTACAAATCTTTTACACCTGTTCTCTATACTCTTTCGTGCCCATTTTCTTATTTTATTCAAAAAAAATTGTAAAAAATTTGAAAAAAATTATACAATTAGTATAAGGCATGTATCAATACATCCCAATAATTATTTTTAAAAGAAAATCCACACACAATTAATTTTGGAATGAATGTATAAATTAGTGTAAATTAAACATTAAATCTTAGAAAATTTGTCTAAAACAATATTATGTCCAAATATTTTAAAATTTGAATACAATATAATATAAAAACTTATAAATTTGCGAAACAAATTGTGAAAATTTAAAATTTGAGTAAAAATAAACAAGGAGGCACGAAAGAGGTAGAAAATAGGGGCATAAGATTTGGACTCTTTAAACCCGTATTGCACTGTAAAAGATGTGAGAATAGTTGTACCCGTTTCTCGTATGTCCAAAAAACATTCGGTTAAGATTGACATCCATGTTGGTAAGGTACTTTGAAACACTTTCATGGCTAGTTTAGCAGTGTAATTAACAAATCTATATTCCCATTTGTGGTAAATATACCTTTCAAAAGTAAATAAAAATGAAAATAACATATTATGTGTAAAATAGTTAAAAAAACATCCGCATCTGCTTTCTCAAAATGAATATGGTATATAAAGTGACATGTATCAGGAACCCTATAAATTTTCCTAACTTTAAGGAAACGCAAAACCCACCTCATATACGAGGAATGCATATGATTTCTTAGATTAATACTCCCTCTGTCCCTAAACAAATGTCTCATACGAAAATACATACAATTTTGACCGATAATTTTTTCATATTTAGATTGCCGGAAAAACATATTTCAAAAGTTAATCACGTAATTTATGGTTAGAACTATACGATGAAATTTTCAATTTTTTCATTTCGGTAATTTTGATATGAAAATTTTGATGGTCAAAATTGCATGTATTTTCGTCGGAGATATTTGTTTAGGGACGGAGGGAATATAATAGTAATAAACTATCATGGGGTCCATATTTTTATGGTTGTAATATTGTTATGATTATTAAAATATAATAAAAAATAAAATAAAATAATGTAGGATTATTATAAGAAAGCTGAAATTTTGTGTAAATGTAAACGGTTCCTTAAAATGTATAAAATGTGTTAGGTTTGATGAAATGGTTGATGTAGCTGATGCGGATGGAGTTTGTTTTCCATATTGTTTTTATACATAAACGTGTTTAATAAAGGGAAATTGCAATTGGCCCCAATAACTATGAGGTATTAGTTATTGGGTTAATTTCAAATACCTCCTAAAATAGAATGTTTAACAATCCATTTGCATAAATTTTTTAGATCGTTTATATTAATTGATATATGGCGTTTTGTTCATCAAACCTTTCAATCCATTTTTCATTTCACCGAATATAAGACAAATTTAGACATCTACTAAAGATGAAAAGTTTTGACACATATTTATACAGAAAAAGGTAACATAAACACGCATAACCACTTTTAGTTAGTCGAGTTTAATTAAGAATAAGCTATATGGATTATGGAGAAAAATGAACCAAACAGACCATCAATCATATAGCAACACCAATTTAAAATTCTACATAATAAAAAATAAACAATCGAAGTTAATTGGGAGCAAAGTAAGTAATCCAACATCGACATGACCTAAATATACCATGTTCACCATTATGATCCTAACGCCTCCAAGACAAGTACATCTCCAAAATAAGAATTATTCAACATTGTGTCTTATTGTCTTTTATCATGTGCATGTTTGGTATCAACTTTTGTTGTTAATTTTTTCGATTTTTGATTTTAAAACGCCACATGCGTTTGGTATCACTGTTTTTTTTAGCTTTTAAAAATCTAGATTTTGGAGAAATATAATTAGAGAAGCTAAAAGCAAAAAGGCCACACATTTTGAAGATTTTGATACCTTTCTCGCCACCATTTTAATTTTTTTAATGAATATTGATCTTATCTCAATTAAAATTTTATTCGTATACTTAACGTGTTATTTAAATATGATATTATGAAAATTTATCAAAAAAATGTCTTATAAAGTTATTTTGATTGAAAAATCAAAAGTTTATTAGCTAATGCCAAAAATCAATATGTTGAAAATTAGACTTTTTAAGTTTTTGCCAAACACTCGTGTATATTTTGGAAAAAAAGATTTTTTTATACTGCTTTCTGAAAGCAGCTTTTGTACTGAAAAAACTGATAACAAACGGACCCTCCTCTATCTTGGGAGTACATAAATAATTATCAAATTTCTCAAATTTCTCAAATTAGTAAATAAATTTATAAGTACTTAAATTATTGGACGTTGAGAGTTTGACTTAACAATAGAAAACTATTAAAGTTTAATTTTTTCATATGATTTGACATAAAGTACGGTTAGGTTTGTAAACATAATATACACTCATAAACTATTATCAATATTTGTATCCAATCAAAATGGACAATAATTTAGGTACATGTATAATAGTATTAAGTAAAGAAAAAAAAAGTGATAAGGGTGGGGGGTTATTTGCAAATAATTTATAGCTTGAGTGGCAAAATGCAATTTATCCACAAAATCAAAGAATCGCAAATACGTGTTTTTATACCGCTTCTCTTTCAGCCCGCTTGTTTTATAAATCCAACCAAAATACAATTTTTTTTATTTTAGGTTTTTTTAGCTTTTCATAAGCTAAACAACCCTATTGTCCAAACAAACACAAATTTTCAAAATATAAAATCCAAAAATCTGCTAAAAACATCTGTTGCCAAACCGACCGTTAGTAGTAAAAAATAGGGACCCCTTTTGTGCAGTTAGTGTGTTTGACTGCACATTGTACCGTTAATTCGTGAACCGTTTGATTACTTTAGATTAGATCTGAACCGTAGGATCTAAAACCCTATTAAAAAAAGGAACCATTAAATTACTATTCTACCCTTAAATCTTACGATCTAAATTTAAAATAAATAATCTAACGGTGTTCTATTTAACGATAATGTGTACCGTTCAATGCAGAACGCTACAAAAGAAAAACTCTAAGAAATAGAAAGAGGAGAAAAAAAAGGGTAATATGGGATGGGGGTAATTTGCAAACTATTTATAGCTTGTGGGGTAATAATAAATATATCAATAAATAAAATCCCAAAAACGTGTTTTTATGCCCCGCTCCTCTCTCTCTCCCCGTCTAATCCCCAAACAGCCTTCAGGTCTACCCTCTCTCTCTCTCTCTCTCTCTATACATATACATATATATATATATATCATTATATATATATATTTATATTAAATTCGTTATCGGCGTGGATCAGAGGGGTCTCTCTCTCTCTCCTCTTATGTAATCGCGATTATCATTGAGATCCTATATTTATGTCTATTTATTAATTCATTTTGAAATTCATTTTAAATTATCAGATTCTTTTAATGATTGATTTTGAGTTTTTTTTTTAAATAAAACGGATTTGGCGCCAGTTTAATCTATATATTCATTGCAAACCCTAATTACATCACCGATTCTAGTTAATTTCAATTAGTGTACGGTTTTTTCAGATTCTATTTGTAATTCTGTGTTTTTTTTCAAAATAAATAATGCGCCAATTATTCTATTTATTCATTGCAAACCCCAAGTACTTCACCGATTGGAGTTTTTTTTAATTTGTTTCAATTATTTTTCAGATTCTATTTGTAATTCTATTTTTTAAATTAATATCCCGCTGATTATTCTATTTATTTGTTAAAGGATACAAACGAGGTCATAAGTATAATAAAAATGACCTTTTTGAGGTGAATTGACGATCATTTTCATCATGATTGATCTATCTATTAAGTTTTCTGATTAAAGTTGCATGATTTTTAATTTAAGTTTCTTTCATCATCTTACAGAACATGATAAATTACCAATATGTCTATCTTTTAATGCTCAAATTGTGAATTTTTTTTTATTTTGTAAAAAAAAATTGGTGCATTTTTTTTTTGTAATGAGTTTTTACTTTAAATTGTTTATGAGGTTTTAGTTAGTATTACCATTTAAACTGTTTGATAAATTAATAAGTGGTTTATTTTTGTATGATGACCTATTATTTGCATTATCCACATAAGAGGCTAGTTTAAGGTTCTATATACTATAAAAACATGATAATTTACCACCAAACAAACTATTTTATCGATAAATTTCGGTGCATTTTTTATTCAATTTCGCCAACAGGAACGTTCATTGATATATTTGCAATTTTGTCTATTTTAGTGTTTTGTTTTGGAAGTGATACAATGAGTGGAGAGATTGAAATTTTTGCTTCTCGGATATTTATTCAATTTCGAAGAACAAACTCGAGCGTTAAAATTAATTTTTTTTAATTATTTTCACTTGAAGTGATGCAATTTGATAATTTTTGAATTTTGAGTTGAAGTTACTGAGGAAAGATGAATACATATGCAATTTTGTCTATTAGTTTTTTTTTAAGTGATGCAATAAGTGGAGTGATTGAAATTTTTGCTCCTCTAATACTATTTATTTAATTTTGACGAACGAAATACTCGAGCAATCATTAATTTTTCAATTTATTTTCGCTTGAAGTGATGCAATTTGATCATTTTTGAGTTGTAGTTACTGAGTAAAGTTGAATACATTTACAGGATGGTTTTCGAGATTATATCGAGGACTCGGTAGACTTTTTTTGTTGGTATATCGTCGTGTATAAGGGGAAAAAGGCAAAAAAGGGTTTTGCTCGTTGGTTGTGAGACTATAAACAATGGCTTTTTATAGAAACTACGATGGTGACGAGACGGAATCTTGGAATGTACTATTTGATGAGAGAGAGACTAACGATGAAACAGTAATAACAAACGAAATGCCAACTTGTAGCGATAATAATAAGGAATTAGAACTAAACCCAAATTCGAGGACTGTTTCTTCTTCTTCTGGTAGGAGAAACACTGTCTCGGCCCCAACAGGCAAATGGGGCTCTTCAACTTTTTGGAAAGACGATTACGAGGATGATAATGAACAAAAAAAGGAAGAAAACAAAGCGGGTATTATTCCAGTTGATGAGATGTTGTCGGATGATTATTACGAGCAAGATAGGGATGATCAGAGCGACTCGTTGTATCACAAAACGGAACCAGTTTATTCCAAACCTCTTAATAACGCTAAGACAGAGTTGAGAAGTGCGCCGAAATATGAAAAGAACGTGGGTCGTTATGGAGACGACGGTGATCTTGATTCCGAGGAGGATGAGGATGGTGAGAAGATTTTTGTATTATGTTATTTTGCATTTTTTGACATAATTTAGGTGGTTTCCCATGTTGCAAAATAGGGCTAATAACTCTCGCAATATTGGGTTTTGACATGAATGCCTGCCTTTTTTTAAAATAATTTTTCTGTTCTTTGGCTTTCGACAGGGGATGATCCTGAAGATGTTGATTTTGATCCTGATTATGGTGGCACACAAGGACAAGGGGGGGAAAAGGTTTAACTCTCTTTTTATTTATTTAAGTTTTTAATCTTATTACTCCTTGGTTGGTTACGTCTCTTAAAATGTGTAGTAGGTTGGCGCTCTACTTGTGCATTATAGAATCATAGTACTACTTTCCGGTGGTTCATATTTTTATAGGCTAAGCTTCTGGTTATTATCAATTATATAACCTCAGTTTGTTGTGATGTAATTTTTTTGAACGGTGATCTGAAGTTGAATCGTAGACGTGAGTATTCTATCATATAGTCCCTAAAATTAAGCAAATTAATATCCAAAAATCTGGAGTTGGAAAGTTGGAAGTGTTGACGAATACCAAGCCCTAAAATTTTATTGATATAGAACACAAGATAGAACTTGGAAATTGAAGACCGGCGACAAATTTAACCCTTATCCCAGAGAATTTTATAGTTCCAAAGACAAACAGAAAGAGTACTATACTCGGAATAAACTTTTTGTTTTTATATCTAAATCGTATTTCATGCTCCATGTTAGAATCACCACTAAGGCCCTATTAAAAACGAAAATTACAAGATTACATGAACGCGGATTTTTTTGCTGGTACTTCCGTTATAAACTTTGTCATTTATTAGACTCTCTTAGACCTTAGTCGTTAAAAGTTTTATTTGTTCCTCTCAAGTGTTTATTACTTTGAATTAGAAAATATCTGGGCTAAAATTCTTATATTCGGTATTAGGGTGACGACTGGGATGCTGAAAATCTGGATGAAGATGATAACAGTGATGGTGTTGACGATATCATAGTATCAGAGGAGGATGATTTTTCTAAAAAGAAATGTAAAAGCAAACAGCAAAGTAGCCGTGGACTTAATTTAAAATCTGCTAAATCTTTTGCGGGACGGCGGAAAAGAGGTAATGTTTTATACGAGGAGGAAGATTCATCAGCAAAGGAGTCACAAAGTGAGAGTGATGAGGACTTTGGTTCTCTCACTAGGAGGAGAGAGAATCGCAATAAAACAGGCAGTCGTTCAACTTCTTCAAGCAGAAAAAACAATGAAGTACGTACCTCAAGACGGTCGGTGCGGAAAGTGTCCTATGCAGAAAGTGAGGGAAGTGAAGAACTTGACGAAATAAAGGGAAAGAAGGGAAAGGTTTGATTATTACTTGCATCACTTATTTCTCTGGTTGGGTGTCTGTTTTATTTTTGATAATTGATTGTTTGCTATGTGTGTGCTGTGACCTTGTTTGGCCGCAGCTTCTAACCTCTCTTTGCCTTTTTGCTTAAATCTGGACTGGATTTAATTTAACCATCTTAAAAATCAGCTTTTCTGGAATTTTAGCATGAAAAACTATAAATGTTAAGCTGGACGAACCAAGCTTTGTGCTGACACTAATTGATCCAGCTTATTTGCTTAAACGCTGCGATAAAACCAGCACAATAGCGTCAGAGTCTTGGTTCAACTGCCATGATCTTATAATACCTTTTTGTTATACTTGTATGCACTGCATTTTGTTCTTCCACATTACCCTCAAACATTGGGAAAAATATTGAGTGGTCCGGGTCCATTCACTAAAATAGTGGTCCCGGCCAATAGGATTTTCGTTAAATATTTTATTTTTAATTTAGGGTAGGCCCCACAAGGGTTCCTTAATCTTTTCCTTGGGTTTTACTGGTTGGGACCACCAGATTTTGGTAGACCTGGTCCACCAAATATTTACTCCAAACATCAATTTTCGGTCCATTATCTATTTGTAGTAGAAAACAAATATTAAAGGGAATTATGGATTACGAAGGATGTGGGTATGTAGTGAGAAATGACATCTCCACTTATGTGATTTACCTATCTTTGGGGTGAGAATTTATGATAAACAATTGAGGAGTTTCAGTTAGGTAAATTTTACTATACTTATTTAGTCGCATATACTCTCAATGTATGTTGTATACTGTTATTATGTATGACTTAACTGAAAGAAGAGCGACCTCTTGACTCATCGATGAAAAGGCTCTCTTAAGTTGTAAACTATGCTAATTTTTCTTGAAATAGAAGAACACTTGCAAAATTATTCGTATACTTCTATGGATATAACTGAATCCACTACTTCTACTTTCTACGTCCCTTCACAAGCTATAGTTTATCAACACTTTTGATCAGAGTTGCAGGAATCTCCAAAACCTTAGGCGCTTCCCTGTCGGAAGCTCGATTCCGCCCTTCCTTCATCGGAAGCTTTCGGAATCTCCTCCCGGTGAATAAAAACAGAGAAGAAAAGAGATACTGGGACTACAGTTTTTTAAGTTATCATAAAAACTCATCCAATGTCTAAAATGTTATGATAGTATCTTTATTAAGTAGCATATTTGATCCCAATGATATTATAGCGGGTCTTTCGAAAGATGACTTTTTACTTTTCATGGTCACAAAAAACTCCCAAAAGATTCATAATCCTAAAATTATTTTGCAAAAAACTTTAAGTATAATACCCAACTATATTATATATATTTTTATTTTTTTAATAGACGCTTCGGACGACGCTTCCCCCCTTTTATAACCATCCGCTTCCCCGCTCCCATACTCGCTCCTGCTTCTGCTCCTGCTCCCGTACCCGCTGCCGCTTCGTGCAACTATGCTTTTGATGAGTTGATTTAAGTTTTTACACGGTTGCAAAAAGGTTAAGATAATTTCACTTTAAGGATGTCTCTGCTTCGGGATTGGATATCCTAAAAAGTTCATATGACTATATTCCAAACTCATATGCCACTTACTACAATTTTATAGTGAACATAAGCTTTTAGTCACATTCATTGGTAGCATTATCCTATGGTATATGAGTAATCTATTATACTAAATGTGCATGTATACGTACTCTACTGGGCTTTTCTATGCTAGTTTGAAAATGTCTGATACTTAAATTCCATGGCATTTTGCTTTATTTGTACGGTTGGACCAATTATAGTATTGTGATTTCCTACTTGTCAGGCGGTATTCTTCTTCTTCTCTTTAATTACTTTGAATTAAATTTCCTCAGAGTAGTTTGTTGATTTATTCTTTTTTGTTAACTTGCACAGAATGATGTGGAAGGGGAAGATAGTGACTCCATTGAAAAGGTATTATGGCATCAAAAATTGGGCACAGCTGAAGAAGCTAGACGAAATAATATGTCTACAGAACCTGTGTTATCGAGCCACTTGTTCAACTCTGAACCAGATTGGAATGGGATGGAATTTTTAATTAAATGGAAAGGGCATTCACACCTTCATTGTGAATGGAAATCGTTTTCAGAACTTCAAAATGTAAGTATTATAGTACTTTATATGTTTGTTATTTTTATTTCTGACAAGTGATAACATACCTCACCTTTTTGAGTAAACTCATGATTTAGACAATAAGTAATTGCTTTTATACTTTTCTTTTCGTTAATTTTTATTGAAATACTCTACTATGTGGATGTGCAGCTTAGTGGGTTTAAGAAGGTCATAAATTATTCTAAAAGAGTGATGCAAGAAATAAGATATCGGAAAGCAGTCACACGTGAAGAGGTAATGTGATCAATTTTTTCTATTTCAATTGATTATTGAATTAAAGAAAGGAAAACTAGATTCATCCAATCTTAATAGTAAAAATAGAAGTAAGTTTTGTTTAAGCACAACTGCACAATTATGCATTATCCCAGATTAGTGTTTCGTCTTTTAGATGCTCTTTGGTCACTGGCAGGGGTAGATATAGACATATAGTAAATAATCTGTTCTAAAGAATTTACAAGTTTTTTTCCTCGTGACGTTCTAACGATGTTGCTTTAATGTTCTCAATCTAAGATTAGTTATGCAAATAAAGCTTATTATGATCTTTTGGAAATTAAAAAATCTTAATAGATTATGGGGGAGAGAGCGACGGATTGTGGTTTGAGAGATAAGGAGGAGAGAGAATTGATTTTGCCTTCCCACTGTTAGCAATGAGATAGAGGTCGAAGGAAGGAAGGAGGGAGTGGACAGTATGTTGCTTTAGATTCAATTTTGTTTGTCAGATTATTGACTTCTAAATGTCTAATAGGCTTTCTGGGAGGTATTAGTTGCCAAAATCATTTAGTAAGATATAGCTGTACAAATTGTCACATCTCCCCCGATTAACATTAATTATCTGATGTGCATCTTATGGTGCTTTTATATTATAGATTGAGGTCAATGACGTGAGCAAGGAGATGGATTTGGATATTATCAAGCAAAATAGCCAGGTTCTTTTGAAATTTCATATATTTATTTATTTTACTTTTATACGATCATCATTTTTTTGGTAAATAAAGATCATCAGTTGCTATAATTGTCCTTCTATTATGTTTAGGTGGAGCGAGTAATTGCAGAGAGAGTAACTGGGGACGATTCGGTGCGGGAGTTTTTTGTGAAGTGGCGAGGACTATCTTATGCTGAAGCAACGTGGTAAGATACATATTACATTTTACTTTTGAGGTAATAATTATTTGTTGTCGGAAAATCATATTTTGACATGTTGACCAGAGACACACTATACGTCTATACCTTACTCAATCTGCATCCTTCCCTTCTCCCTTTGTACTGTTAATATTTTTATATTTTTGCATGAAGTTTGAGTTCTTATGAGGTCTTGTTTATTTGGGTAAGTAATAAGGATGAGGGGTTCAACTTTGTTGTTTCAGGGAAAAGGAAGTTGATATTGCATTTGCTCAAGATGCTATCAGTGACTACATGGTAGGCTACATATCTCTCTGCTCTTTTTTGGTCCTCCATTTCTTTTTTTTTCTTCATTATCCCAGGATGTGGCAAAACTGTCTTGCTCTTGCATTTGACTTAATTCAACTTATATCACTGTTAGACTTTATGCTTCCGTAGTAAAGTTTAACCGGCATTGCAACCTCTTTTCCGAGTTTGTATCTTTTTTAGTAGTGCATTTTTTTCACCTATCAGTTTGGTGGATGTATTGCTGTTTTGATGAACACGAGTTGCTTGCTTTTGAAGAAGTGGGATCAGTAGTATGATACCCGATTTTAGAATTAACCTTAAAAGCATTTTTAAAAAGTTTATGCTATAAACTGAATAAGCCTAAGTTTTTTTATGTTCGTCATTTTTCTTAAATTTGAGATTGCTTGATTTGGTCTCATGCGTTGTAAATGTGAATTTCCTTATTTTCCTTTTGGTTCAGTTTGAGTTGACATTATTACTTGTATGCACAATGGATGTGCTGTAATGCTTAATAATTAGATGGCTATGTTTTCAAAAAAGATAGCTATGTCTTCTGAACATATCATAGTTTTCTATTTTTTTACTTTATATGTTTACACATTAAAATTGTATTTATATCAGGAGCGAGTTCAACCTAACTTTTGAATATACTATTACTGTTGGTTGTTATTTATTTCTCACTTTTATTCACGTTATAGTTTTAATTGTAAGTTTAGGAAAAGTTAATATGGCCAGAGATTTAATGCTGGTGTAGTAGTAAATTTCTTCATATCTTGTACAATTAGGTCCGTGAGGATGCATTGAGCATTCAAGGAAAGTTGGTTGATGTCCAGCGGAAAAAAAGTAAAGGTATGTAATGTTAACATTATCTTATCTTGCTTTGTAATTTATTACGTCACTGCTTGGTTTATGGTTGATCTGATTAAAAAAGCATTAGTTGTGATTAGTAATATTGTGCATTATTATTGTCTCTTATGTAGGATAAGATGTCATGCTTATATATGTATACAACAATTTTATCCCGATACTGATTTAATTTATGACACTGACAATGGTACCATTACATGAGAATAAGTGAATAACTGTGTTTCCTTATTCTGAAATTTGAGACCAACTCCTGTTTTCTTCACAACTTTTGTTTTTATATGGTGAGTGATATCGAACTCGATAATTACTGTCACTTACATAAGGGCGTGTATAATTTCATAACTTTTCTCGAGCATGATCATGTAATCTGTAGAAGATGTGATTTTAATTAATTTACGGGCATTTATGTTATTATTTTTCATGTAGTTTGTGGAAGGTTGTATGTAAAAATTGATACCCAACATACACAAATATCTGTAAATGTTAAATATGTGGCCTTTAGTATTGGAAACGAGCTGTGCAAACTTAATAGAAGTATTTTGGTGTTTAGGGCTCCCCTTTGGTTGTACCTTTTCAGAAATAGTATCATACCTATGAGCTGCTTTGGAAATCCCTTGTTAAATTTGAGATTTGTGATTATTGAGCATCTCAGGCATGTTTGACCAATTATTTTGGCCCAGCATCAGAGTTCTATTTATGAATTTGTCTGTATAATTATCTTATTTATGTAACTT
This sequence comes from Primula veris, assembly GCA_963682055.1. NCBI lineage: Eukaryota > Viridiplantae > Streptophyta > Magnoliopsida > Ericales > Primulaceae > Primula > Primula veris. The sequence goes on along the minus strand of OY821743.1, from coordinate 13,257,366 downwards.
AAAAATTAGCTTTCTGTTATTTTTTCTTCAGAATATATATAAACACACACACACACACACACGCACATATATATATATATATTATATTCATATATGTATATATATACATATTATATTCATATATGTATATATATATATATTATATTCATATATGTATATATATATATATTATATTCATATATGTATATATATATATATATATTCATATTTCTGTACATAATACATAAACATAAAATACTCTGTCGTGTTGTTTCTGCTGTTGTAGCCTTCTTTTCTTTTGCAGTTGTCATGGTTTTACTATTTTTTTATAGACCTCAAGATTTCGGAAATACATTATTTAATGTGGTATTAGTTTTGACTTCTAGCAAGTTTGAGGAAGCTTGATGAACAGCCTCAGTGGTTGACGGGTGGAAAACTAAGAGACTATCAGCTCGAAGGCTTGAATTTCCTGGTTAACAGGTATTACAAAGGCCTCCCTTGGTTGCAGCTTATAACTCTTCTCCCCCCCCCCCCCCCCCCCCCCCCCCCCCCCCCCCCCCCCCCCCCTCTCTCTCTCTCTCTCTCTCTTAAAAGTTGGAATGCATTTGGTTGACCAGATAATTTTTATTTTCTTGGCCTTAAAAAGCTAGACACCTGAAGCTGGAGGAATCTAACTCTTGTTTGAAGCTAAAAAATCCAGCCTATTTGCTTTAAAGCTGCTACCAAATTACCAAACCAACTGAAACCCTTTATGTTTTGAGGTTACCTTGTACCAAACAATTTATAGGGGAATTTAGTTTTTTTTTTTGAATCTTTTACTAGCCTATTTCTTCATGTAGCACAGTTGGAGAAATGACACAAATGTCATTTTAGCTGATGAAATGGGTCTTGGTAAAACTGTACAGGCAGTCTCGATGGTTGGTTTTCTACAGGTATTAGTTTTGATTTCCATTCCTGTTGTTTATCTATACTAGGTAATAGTTATTCAGGATCTAGAATTACTGAATTAGTTGTTATTATAATTTTGACTGTCTCTTTTGCTGTAATAGTTGTTTCTTATTATTATTAAAAGGGTTGTATCCTAATTCCTATCCTAAGGTTGTCTCTTTTTTAAAATTTTGCATCTTTTTAGGGTTCTAATGTTCTTTCCTTAGATTAGTATAAATAGAACATTGCTGTACATAAAAATTAGGAGTATGACGAAATTGAGTGTTTGGTACTTTTGTTGGTTAAGGGTTAAGTTTCGGCTTTTATGATCAATTAGGGTTGTGATCTTACATCAAATTCTCTTCTTACTTTCCTCTTTTTGCTGGCTCGGTTATAAACATCAGTTCTCTTTCTTACTCTCTCTCATTTTTTGTAGAATGTTCAACAAATATATGGGCCATTTCTGGTGGTTGTACCATTGTCAACATTAGCAAATTGGGCAAAGGAATTCAAGAAGTGGCTTCCAAGCATGAATGTCATTATATATGTAGGAACTCGTGCAAGTCGAGAGGTATGCATTGTATTTTGGTTGTTAGGATATTTTTAGTAAATATATTTGGAAGACCTTATTTTACGGACTTTATGAGCTTACTTATATTGTTATGTGTATTATTTATCTACTTATATTGTTATGTGTATTATTTATTCCCTTCATAATCTTATCCGGTGGCTGTGTTTGATATAGTGTTTTTATGGTCGATGCTCTGTTTGCTCTAAAGATTTTCTTATATAAAAATGTTAAGAGTATTATCCCACATCGACTAGATAATGATCGAGCATGTGATTTATAAAGAGTTACCCATCCTTACCATTACGAGGTCTTTTAATGGTAAGGTATATGGGGTTTAACATGGTATCAGAGCGGGCTTAGCAATGTTGTGCTCACCTCCACCCATTTAATATGTCCGCTCGTAGGACCCTTGAAATGTCGGGCCACGAGCGAGGGGGGTGTTAAGAGTATTATCCCACATCGACTAGATAATGATCGAGTCTGTGATTTATAAAGAGTTACCCATCCATTACGAGGCCTTTTAATGGTAAGGTATATGGGGTTTAATAATAAATGTCTAATGTCCATGTATTTTTTTGGTTGGGCTCCTTTTTTTTCTCTCGAAAAATCCTTGCAAAAAAGAGAGAATACATGCATGGATCTTGAGGATCCTTGACATAATCTCTCAAATTGCATGTTCTATTCATTTGGCTAACATGTAGACCAATTGCTCGACAGGTTTGCCAGCAATTTGAATTTTACTCCAATAAAAGAGGTGGTAGGGGCATAAAATTTGATGCTCTGTTGACTACTTATGAAGTAGTATTGAAAGATAAAGCTGAATTATCTAAAATCAAGTGGACTTATCTGATGGTAGATGAAGCTCACAGGTTAAAGAACAGTGTGGCCTCGTTATATACCGCCCTTTTGGTATTATTCTTTTTTGCCTTCTTGTTTTCCTTCCCTTTACTTATTCTGAAAAAGTACTTCTAGTGGCTGCTGGATAAATTTGTGATATTATTCTTTTGATCACATAGGAATTTAGCACCAAGAACAAATTGCTTATCACTGGCACTCCTTTGCAAAACAACGTTGAAGAGCTTTGGTAATTCTGATTTTGCTTAATTTTTTCCTCAGCAGCGTTTTTTGGTGGATTCAGTCTTATATAATCTGTTTGTGTTGAATACTTCTTGTCTCGTGATTCTAAAGAGGTGAGAGGCTAGCAAGTCTAAGATGGAGGAAAAATAATTCTCTGATGAGCTTTAAGCCCTTATGTATTTTAATTGATTGTTTTAGTATTTCTAGTGATAAATTATACATGTGACTATGTGAGATTACCGAGTTATACAGATCTATACAGGCCCTAGCCGAAAATCCAATACATTGGCTTCGGAGCCAGACTTAATTTCCTGTAGCGCGATGTAGATGCATGTATAAAACACAGCAGCAACCTTTTTGTTATTTTCCATTATTTGGGACCTAGTGCTGTTTCAATAGAAAGTACAGGAACATGTATAAAACGCAGCAGCAACCTTTTTTGTTATTTTCCATTATTTGGGATCTAGTGCTGTTTCAATAGAAAGTACAGGGCCTCATAACGTCTAATGATTTTAACTTGCATTGTACTCTTATAACCAAAAGCTAACTGCATCTGCACATCTTCCTCTCTCTCATTTGAAACCATGGAGGAAACTTAATCCATCTTTGTCTAGCTCCAGTCTCCCAATCTCTTTGATTCTGCCTCACTCTTTCTCTGACCTACATGTTTTTACAATATTTTTCAAGATTTTTGGTATTATGCTACATCATATTGTGTTCACTTGTTTTTAAGTGGAAACTACGTGGTTGATTTTTTTTTGAGAGAAGTGGAAAGTACATGGTGACTATCTTACCAGTCACTTTTTTTTTTGACAGGGCTTTACTTCATTTTCTTGATCCCGATAAGTTTAAAAGTAAGGACGACTTTGTTCAGAACTACAAGAACTTGAGTTCATTCAATGAAACTGAGGTATTTTTTTTATATTCCAGATTTTAAAAATTCTGTCAAATCAATAACAAGTTGGTTATATAATCCGAACTATTATCTGAGGTACTTCAATTATGTTTTAGCTTGCTAATCTTCATATGGAATTAAGGCCACACATCCTTCGAAGAGTTATTAAGGATGTTGAAAAGTCTTTGCCCCCCAAGATTGAGCGTATTCTCAGGGTCGAAATGTCCCCGCTACAAAAACAGTTAGTGCTTAAACAGCTGTCATTTTCTTTTGGAATTACTTCTTGAGCCCACTTTTTTTTAACTGCTTTGTTTTTTAATGCAGGTATTATAAATGGATCTTAGAACGCAACTTTCAAGATTTGAATAAAGGAGTTCGTGGAAATCAGGTACACATTGACAGAAGTATTTTCGTTTAACATTCTATAATATGCAAATTTACTTGAGGGAAAATATCATTTTTGTATACGGATCTATCATCTTTAATGATTAGTAAACCATACTACTAGCAATTTAGTCACCGATCTAGGAAATCCCAAACAATTACTACTCTAACCTACACGAATTAAATTGAATAATTAGCATATACACCTATAAAAATTCACAGAGTATTCGAAAGTTTTAATTTTATTGTTGGTATACAAATTGTTTATACCTTTTGGGTCTTAGACTCTTAGAACAACTTGATTGCGCAATTCGTGTACAACTATTGCTTTTGAGTGAATTTTTGGCCTGGTACTAGTTGTTCGATTTTGTTTAGACTCGTGTCTGAATTCTGGAACTTTATAGCTTGGTATACTAAATGTTAGAAGCTTATAGCTTGGTATCCAAAAATGATATTATCTCGTTTACTTATATGCTGGCCAGCTGGGGTCTGACATTTATTTTGTGTTTGTCTCGCCTATAGATTTTTTAATAATAAAAAAATATAGGAACTCTGCATAAGCCATGGTAAAATTATTATATACATGTTTATAATCCTCATGCAGGTTTCACTTCTTAATATTGTGGTTGAACTGAAGAAATGCTGTAATCATCCTTTTCTCTTTGAGAGTGCCGATCATGGTTATGGCGGGGAATCAAATATTACTGGTAGTAGTAAACTGGAGCGGGTAATATTAAGCAGTGGAAAGCTAGTTATACTTGATAAACTGCTTGTCAAATTGCACGAAACTAATCACCGGGTGCTCATATTTTCTCAGGTTGGTTTCCTGAAGCATTAATTCTGAAAACATTTAATCAAAATTATTTCAAAATTATTTATTAATGTGGAACTGTTTTTTTATTAGGATATATTTATTTAAAATGTTCTTTATAGATTTTATTAGGATCGCCACATTATTAAGATTTAAAATTATTCATAAGTTGCTCAAGTTGCTTAATAATGTGAGGCTTTTGGGCAATTTATGCATGCTCTGTCATAAATTACTTCATCAGCGACCTTCAACAAATAGGATAGATACGGAAATGCAAAATAAATTTGTTAATGTGATCAATAATAATATATATATATATATATATATATATATATTATAAATAAAATACTATGTCTTAGAGAATTCTACAATGTGTGCTTCTATCACGATAGTTCTCATGTGTATTAATTGTAAAATTTGGCCTCTTGTAAAATCGCACTATACTTTAAAGAAGGCCTGTAATTGCAAGAATTACTTTTTCTGGAAGTCGGAAGAGTATCTAATGGTTCAATACGAGTTTTCCACAAGTAGATCTTGCAATCCCTTTATTACGATTCATATCAAGATTTTATCTGCAAGCATTCCTTTATTATGGTTTTGTTGTCTGAAAAGCATGTATATGCCGTTCTTCGTGGGATGTGAATTTATTTACGTTTTTTGCGATATGATTTTTATGTTTCCATACTTGCAAACCTAAGAACAATAATGGAAAAGATTTAGACTTGTACATTTGTTTTCCTTCGAGATCAGTTGCCTTGTCAGTTGTGGCCAGTTTTTCCTTTTTTAACTAAACCTATATGTTTACTGTGTTAAGTAGAGTAAATTTGCATGACTGGAAATAAGGTAGAGTATAAAAGTAGATATGACAAAGAAAGAACCAGATTTGTTTGTCGGTTCAACAAAACTTTGCAAACATTTTGGAATGAAATTTTTTCGGGGTGATAAATAATGTAAAGTATTGATTTCTTTTTATTTTGTTTTTTTTAATTAAAAGGATTATGAAAACATAAATTGCCATGCTATTTTTATTTACATGAAATAAGCAAATGATGGCTCACAAAAGATTGCTTTTAGTAGTAGTATGGACATATTGGTTTTAAATTATCAGATAGTGTGGCTATTGTACATCTTCGTGACACTTCTTTAAGTTCTAGCCTAATTAGACATTCTATGAATTTCTGCAATAGGAGATATGGCTGGAGATCACGCCAAATTGGGATAGATCTTGACCTGATTTTCATTGATATAACTGCAGATGGTTAGAATGCTCGATATTTTGGCGGATTATTTGTCACTTAGAGGTTTCCAATTTCAAAGACTAGATGGTAGTACTAAGGCGGAGTTACGTCAACAGGCTATGGAGCATTTTAATGCCCCTAACAGTGACGATTTTTGTTTCCTTCTTTCAACTCGTGCTGGTGGTTTAGGCATTAATCTTGCAACCGCAGACACTGTTATTATATTTGATTCCGATTGGAATCCTCAAAACGATTTGCAGGTTTGTGGAATTCCCTCTTTACCCTCCCTGCTTTTAGTTTAATGGGTTTCTATATTCTCACTTTATTGCCAATTAGTAATTTTGTGGGCAATGAGTATTTTACAGCCATTTGACTGGTTTTCAACGGAAAATTTAATGAATATCAACTGACTTTTGATTTATCCCTATACTTTTGTATTACTCAGTTTTCTCTCCGAAATTCACAATCTGCGTAATTTATTCGAACATTAAGCCGTTAGTTTTCCCCATTAAATATTGGGGAAATTTAAACATTTAGTTCTGTTTTCTATTAATTCAATGTGGTAATTTCTCCATTTAAAATTATTAAATTAGAAACAATGTCTGTTCCCCTTCTTCTTTTTATAGTCAATATCATGCCTTTTTAGTTTTGCAGTTTTCTTTGTCCGTCTTTCAATGCCGTTATACAAAATTTGTAGGCAATGAGTAGAGCTCATAGGATTGGGCAGCAAGAAGTTGTTAACATTTACAGATTTGTTACAAGCAAAAGTGTTGAAGAGGATATCTTGGAACGAGCGAAGAAAAAAATGGTAAATATGGTTCTGTTATTTACTTTTGTTTTATGCTGCTTAGCCATGCTTGTTCTTTCTATAATGGCCTGTAACTCACATCTTATAATTTATTGACAGGTCCTTGACCATTTGGTAATTCAAAAATTGAATGCAGAGGGAAGATTGGAAAAGAAAGAAGCTAAAAAGGGGAGTTCTTTTGACAAAGTAAGTGTTTTAAAAATATTATATAATCTTGAAAGTTTTAATGTTTAAAAGTAATGCTTGTTTCTTGCAAAGGACGGATTCGTTGTTGTCTATATTTCTACTCCGACACATATGCATAGGCCGACATTACTTCCGCTCTTCTCTTACTATTTTATTTAAAGATGTGTCTCCAAAAATTTTGCTCTCGTTTACAGAATGAGCTATCTGCCATCTTACGATTTGGCGCCGAGGAATTATTTAAGGAAGAAGGAAACGATGAAGAAAGTAAAAAAAGGCTTCTAAGTATGGATATTGATGAAATTCTTGAACGAGCTGAGAGAGTAGAAGAAAAGCAATCAGGAGAGGAACAAGGGAATGAGCTTTTAGGTGCTTTCAAGGCGAGTTACATTGCATTTTTAAAAAATTATAGAGGCGCGCTTTGTTCTTATCCTAACTTGATATTGTTTTTTGTTTTTCCTTTCATTAGGTTGCCAACTTCTGTAGCGCCGAAGATGATGGAAGTTTTTGGAGCCGTTGGATAAAGCCGGACGATGTAGCTCAAGCTGAGGTATGGCAGAAAATATTTATTTTTTGAAAGGAAAATTGAGGGTTTGTTTGGTTGCAGCTATTAAGCTAAAAAGCTGGATTTTATTGACAATATAAAAAGCTGGCTGATTTTGTATGTTTTTTAAGCTGTATTGATGCATTTGGTAGGTGATGATAGTTCACGATGTCGTATTTTTAGATAAAAAGATTTTGTCTCAGAAAATAAAGTAGGAATACATCTTCGTTTTGTAAAACAAACAGAACAAAAAAAGTTACTATATTCTTCTAGAAAAAACCTAAATGAAGTTAGATGAACTATTTAAAAGATATGTAGTCAAGCATTTCCTCACTTCCCAATTCGGAACAAAAAAACCGGAATCGTTTTTGTCTGATCCAATCAGTTTCATTCAAATCAAATTACTAATTCGGATTACCCATAGGAAGAATTGAGAGTTGACCTTTAATCTATAATAATAGCTTGTATGTTCTTGTTGTTGGATGAGAGAAATATATGCGTAAGTGAGTACAAAAATGAGGGTTGGATAATCTGATTTTATCTTATAGAGACACGCTGTAAATGTCAAATTCAGAGCGGGCAAAGTTGTCTCAAAAAACGCATAAAACTTTTGTATCGTGGTACTTGAAGCTTTTTAGGGCTAAAATTTTAATAAGCTGGCCAATTAGCTGGTCATCCAAATCTTATCCACCTTGAAAGCTGAAAACACCATCCAGCTGGGCTTTAAAGTTGCAACCAAGCTAGGTCTGACTTTATGTCTATTACTTTCCAAATTGTATTAGTTGTGTTGATATTTTAATTTCTTTTTATTAGGTTGCTCTAGCTCCTCGCGCTGCAAGAAATAACAGAAGTTACGTGGAATCTAATGCATCCGAGACAAACACTAAAAAGAGGAAAAAAGGAGTCGAGTTAGAAGAGAGAGGTTTAAAACGACGAAAATCAGATAATATAGTTTATTCTGCTCCAGCAATTGAAGGAGCTGTTGTCCAAGTACGAGGATGGTCTTATGGAAATTTATCCAAAAGAGATGCTTTGCGTTTTTTCCGGGCGGTTAGTTTTGCATTAATCAAACTTTTCAAGATCATTGCATTTTCCACTCTTTTGGACCTTCTGTGGTTATACCGGGTTTCTTATGTCTTGGGTGGATCTCACTAATCTTGACATGCTAAGTTAGTAAAAAGTTCATTGTTTTTCCGGGGTTTATAACAAACTTGTACACGAATCTACTGTCAGATTTAGTTTTTTGTACACCAACTGATAAAGCTTAGCAACTAGTACCTTTATTATATACTGGATAGTTGGCTTTTGTGAATCAATTAAAAGAAATCATTGTTGGGGAAGTAGAAAAGGGAAAAAAATATTGGATACTGTACAAATAGGAAAAATAAGTAATCGAATATTTAATAGTTTATAAAATACTTGCTGTTCTCAATTACTGAATACAACCTATGGTTGCTTTTCTGTTTGTTACACTTGTAATTTTTGCATTGTAATCACTAATTTCTGTAGATTGGCGTATTGAACTTTGGTTATACCTTCGTGTATGAAATTGTAATTGAGCCGTATTTAAGTCAAGTTAGATACTCGGAACTCTAGGTGATATAGTTCAAATCAAAATTGTAGTTGAAATCATTTCAGGATTACTTTGATTACCACTATTACTAACAGGAGTTTGAGCTGGTTAAAATTCTCCGAGTTATATAAACCATTTGTTATTGCATTTCTTTTTTGCTCCGAGTATGTCATTTTTATTGCTCATGCGGTCATGCCCAGACGTATGTTTGAATGGTCTGAAAATACCCCTTTTCATATATTTAAGGTTGGGTATGCTCAACAATGCCTCTCCATGCGAAGAAGCACTTCCACGTTAGAAGCTTAGAACCGATATTTAATTTTACATCCCTGTAATATTCTTTAATTTCAGTTGTATAAAATATTTTTAAAAAAATATCGTAGATTTCAAATTTACATTGGTTTCTTCATAGTGTATGGTGTCTGGAAAAGTATTAAGTTGAACTAAAATAATGAGTTCATATTTGAGAGGAGACAATCAAATAACTGACGATGATTATTTGTTTGTTTATCTATTCTTGTAGTTGAAACTTACTATAGAAAATGCCAAGTCATCCACATAAGGTGTGTATGACGCGGTCCCAGATGGTTAGAAGTAACTTAATATTTCATGGGGGAAATATTTGACTGAAAAATCAGGGAAGTGATAAGCTATCAATTATATTCGTGATTAGATCAATACGTCATACAAAATTATTTTTGCTTTCTCCACAGTACCCATTTTGTAGTCTATGTAAAAAACCATTACATTGCAAAGCTTTTATTGAATGCGAATAAGTTGTTAAAATTTGTGGGTTATTGGTTCTGGTGCATCTCGTACTCTCTTTTTCTATGTTCCATATTTATTTGAAAAAAATTATATTTTTATTTCACATTATTCTAGGTTAAGAAGTTCGGGAATGATAGTCAAATTGACTCAATAGTGGCAGAGGTTGGCGGGGTAGTTGAAGAGGCTTCAGCAGAAGCGCAAATCGAACTATTTGATGCTCTAATTGATGGTTGCAAAGAAGCAAAAGAAGCAGTTAATAGAGAAAATTGTGATCCGAAGGTAACTTATATTTTTTTTTATAACTATATTTATTTATAAGAGTAACAATTGTTTGATCTATCTGATAGATAGAAATTGGAACTCTTCTTTTAGCTAATATATAAAAAAATAATCGAAACAATAAGGGTTCAAATCCTCTCTCCCATTAGTATTTTTTATTCATTTTGTTAATTCATATAAAGAAACGAAATTTTTAATTGTTTCCTTTTTTTTATATATATTTTCAAATAGAATAATTTTGATGATAAAAAAATATATTGTATTAGATCCACAGTTTTGAGTTTTACTACATTACTTCACCTTTGTTTCTGGCCAGTTTCCCATTATGTTTTAGGGTTAATTTCTTTTTTGTCCCTTAAATATGTTTTATGTCCCACTATGTCCATAAATTATATATTTTATAGTTGTAGTCTCTGACTTAAGGATTATGTTTTTTGACGGCGTTAATTTTCCCGCTAAATATAGAATATTATTCACTTTAAGATAGTACTACTTCTGATTTATGAGTTTGATATGGGAATAAGACATGAAAGTGTGATATAAAAGAAAAGGAGATATTTTTTAAAGGTTCAAAGTTGTATCTTAAAAGGCAGCAGCGTTATGATTAGGGTTGAAAATGCAAAAATCATGAATTCCAGGGACTAAAACTGAGAAGTACAAAAGTATAGGTTCGTTTAGGGTCTAAAAGGAAATGAACGCTATGTTGTACTACGTTCCTTGACTTTTACTATGAGTCGCTTGAATTAACAATTATTGAAATACGTACTGTAGGGGCCAATACTGGACTTCTTTGGTGTTGGTGTTAAGGCCAATGAACTTGTTACTCGTGTTGAAGAACTACAACTCTTATCTAAGCGAATTAATCGCTTTAAGGATCCCATTTCGCAATTTCGAGCCATAAATTACCTCAAACCTGCAACTTGGTCAAAAGGCTGTGGATGGAATCAGAGTAATCTTTACTGTCTTTTTTTATATTTTAATTTAAGATCTTTAACAAAATCTCTCATGTCAGTTCCTTGTTATTTTGGATTTTTAATACAGAGGACGATGCTAGATTACTTCTTGGAATTTACTATCATGGGTTTGGAAATTGGGAGAAAATACGATTAGATGAAAAGCTCGGATTAACAAAGAAAATTGCTCCTGTGGAACTTCAACACCACGAAACTTTCCTGCCCAGAGCACCAAACTTAAATGACAGAGGGTCTCAGCTTCTGGATATGGTAGGCAATGAGAAACTTGATGAATCTTCAAAACCAGTACCGCTTTTTATTATTTTTTTCAGTCTTTATTGTATGAAAGTGATATCTGGTCTTTTATAAATATAATTCCATAGTTTCAATTTTCATCGAGTACATCCTTCAGGTTTCAATATATTATCAGATGGGTCCTTTTAACATAATTTAGACCATTATACTGTTGAACTTTATGATTAACTAATATGTGCAGATAAATTAGCTGAAAAGTAAGTTGTACAAAAAAAATTAGTTGTTAATTATGTCATCTAAAGTTGTTCCATTTGAACCAGTTCTGATATTAGGTCATCTTTTAATATTTGTATCTATTTTTTTTCCCTGAAGTGAAGTTGTTGGTTGCAAGATGTTGACACATTATTCTCTCGCATATTGTATGGTACCAACTTCTTTCTTGAATTTGTATATAGTATCTATTACCCTCTCAAGTATAAATAATTTGAATGTGTCCCAAAGGACCTATTTGATTGTACATTAAAACCTCAGGGATTATGTCTATTAAATTTGTAAGTTTGGGATAAACTGAAAAAAGGTTAAACCTCAGGGTTTGGGTAAGTAGTAAGTTTCCTTGAGTTACCAGCAGTAGTATTCAGAGGCTAGTAGGCTACTTTGGTTTGGTGGGGAGTGCAATAAAGTTTTCTTTAGTTGATAGTGGAAATAATTCTTGCTTGGTCTTATAAAGCTATTGGGAAAAACCTATTGGCTCGTCTGGTTATATCTTATAGTTGAAAAGTATAATTTTTGGACAGGGTTGGATTATACTTTTACATGTTGCTTGTAGTAGTTATTATAGGTGTGTTTGGTTAAAGTAATACATATCCTCTTTGTTTTTTTTCTTCTGTAATGGGAGTGGTGAAGAGTAGTTTATTGATTATAGTATAGTAGTTGAATATTATACTCTTGTGAAAAAAGTTTGAACCAAATTACTTGAAAGAAATATACTTTTCTATCTCTAAAATCTAATTAGTACAGTAAAACCTCTATAAATTAATATAGTTGGGACCATAGAAATTTATTAATTTAGAGAGGTATTAATTAATAGATAAATTTAGTATATATTAATTTAAATAGGTTTTTTATTGATTAAATAAATATACTCGTTAGTAAAGTCTAATACACTACTTCAATTACTAATATATAAATTTTGATGCATCTTAAACCACCGTGTATGAAACTAAGAAAAGTCATTAATACATTAAACTAGGCATGAGCTTCAAGTAGATTTAAATTTTAAAGGGAATCAAATGAATATAGAGTCATATTTCACTAAATCGTTCTGGTAATGTTTGTCATTTTGAACAATTATTAATTTATGATTTTGCGGGGACCAAATATTTATATAAGATTTTCCAAAATTTTATTATCTTATTAATTTATCGAAATTAGTCATTTTTTACATTGGCCCAAGTTGGGACCGGAGAAAAATATTTTTTTAGAGAGATTATTAATTTAAAGAGGTTCTACTGTAGTTTTGTTCCACATTAACACAGATATTATTAGTAAGTAAAAAAATTATAGGAAATTCACTATTTGGTATACCGAGCAAGTCCAATTTTTTTAAAAAGATATATTGAATTTTCATTTTTTCAGGAACTTGTGGCGATAGGAAATAAAAACATGAATGGCAAAGTCAACCGAAAAGCTCTCCAGAAGCAGGAAGAAGATGATTTAGATATATACGACCCTCGTAGCAAGGGCAAGAAGGGGAAAGTTAATGTCCAGATGAACAATAGAAGTAGACCTCTAAGAGCCCAAAAAATTGAACCGTTAGTAAAAGAGGAAGGCGAAATGTCAGGTAATGAAGAAGTATATGAGCAATTTAAGGAAGTAAAATGGATGGAATGGTGTGGAGATGTTTTAGTTGACAAGGAAAAGACACTTAAACGCCTTCAACGTTTGCAAACAACAAGCGCAGAGCTACCGAAGGAACAGGTTCGTTTATCATCCTTCTTTTTATTGTGCCTTTTTTTGAAAAAAATAATTTCTACTTTGACGAGATTCTTAACTAGGAATATTTTAAGTAGGTTTTAGCAAAAATCAGGAAATATCTCCAACTTCTCGGCCGAAGGATTGATCAAATAGTTATGGAAAATGCTAAGGAACCTCACAGACAAGAAAGTATGATTCTCCTTCTTTTGTCTTTTACTTTACTTTTAAACTGATTTGCATTTTAATCTTTTGATCTTTTTAGCCATTGTGATCTCGTTTTATTTTGCGCATTTTTTTATTATGGCTGTACATCTTCATCGTAAAAATTAAGTTTTTCAAAGGGAAATCTGATCTTCACCCTTTTTTGCTGCTAATTTTTCATTTAAGTTATTTTTGAGGTAGAATTTTGCTAGAGGCAACAAGGATGGAGCTGAGACGCCAACTAAAAAAATTAGAACTTTAGGATGAATTTCATCAATGGTTCTCAATTCTCATACTTAGAGAGAGAGTTCAATTTGATAGTTTGAGTTGCAATTTGCATTTCTGTTGGTCCTTGTAGTTTTAATAAGGTACATCAGTGAATTAAAGTGTGGGGACTGCAAGTGCAATATACCCAGACTATAGTATTTCAATTGAACTTCAGTGACCAAATAAAAATCCTGCCTAAAGTTGAGGGTTATTAGTGTTGCAATTACCACCATCAACTGGCAGTTTGATAATAAGAGTATGGAGACAATTGTTGTTCTTCACCCTAAATTTAATCGAGTATGAAATGACACCTATCCCTCTCTTCTGTCACTTTATTAATCTTAATTTACGATATGGATATGTTTTTTTATAATAAATTATAGCGAATATTTTTTTCTCTCACAGGGATGACCACACGACTATGGAATTATGTTTCAACTTTCTCAAATCTATCTGGAGAAAGGCTTCATCAAATTTATTCAAAACTGAAGCTGGAACATGGTATAGGAGTTGGACCCTCCAACTCACAGTCATTTCAAAATAGAGGCTTTGACAAGGGGAAATTTGAAGCTTGGAAAAGGCGTAGACGAGGAGGAGATGACAGTCACTCTCAAGTTTTACCTCCCTATCAAAGACATCCTCCAATTCCGAATACTAACAGTTTTAATCCTGATCCAGATTCCTCAGGGATTCTCGGATCGGGCCCGTCTGACATCAGTAGAAACTATGTCAAAAGATAGACCTTGTAATAACAGAGAACGTCAGAGTGGTGTGAACAACCAATCGCCAGACGACATAGATACAAATGACTGAAATGCCCTTTTATTGCATCCAGTTCTACATCCTAGATACAACTTTTGTATCGACCCATGCAAGTGGAAAGTGGACAGAGATTTCAGGAGGTTGTGATTATTCTGATTCATTACATGCTGGATGGGAGCAAACTCCGCTGGCCTTGTGCTGTTTACATAAGATTAATACTTGAAATAGATAATAAAGGCGAAGTTGAAGAAAATACAGGGTCAGATTGTTTTATGATAGTTAAACATAGTAGCTGATGAGTTTTTTTTTTTTTTTTTCCGTATATAGTAGTCGATCTAATAGATTTTTTGCTTATTGTAGCATAATGAGCCGAGACAGCTTCTCTGTCTTGGAATATCAAATATGTAAGCAAAATTTTGTTTCTTATGTATTGAGCATTTGTGTGCTGAAGGATGAACAATTTTTAAAGTATTTTTTTGCATGTCCAAGTCTTTTTTTATTATTGCTGGAACTTCGGTGGTATAATAGTATACACTATTAATTAAAAAAGAAATAAATGAAATGTCTTATAAAAATAATAATATAGAAATCACAAGAAAATAAATCTAGCTTACTAATGCTGGTGTATTCCTTAAAGATAAATCAACAATTTCATAATTATTCATCGGTCTCTCCTTTATATGTTGCTGTTTCTAGGAATATTTTTTTACTGAAATTACGAAGTGGCCTGAGTTTTCAATGATCTACGTCATATTGAGAATATTGAATTCATTCAATGCATTCATACCTGATTGCTAAGAATAGAAAGTAGTGCTCCCAAGAGTACTATGTCGATTTTTCATTTGAATGTAGATGACCCAGATGCAAATCAATATATTTATCGGGAAATACCCACATTCTATAAATGGTGTGACAAAGAGAGTGAAATGTACTAAACATACCCCTATAGAAAATCGAATCATCGGACTTTGCCTATTTCGAGTGGCCTATATGGTCATACCTTTAAGTGAGTAAACCCATACCACAATTTTTTCATTACAACTGTAATGCTGGTTTTCTGGAATCAAAGTAATACTACATGATATTGGTCAGAAATTTAAGATAGTCCAATCCAATGAATAACAGGACGCCAGACGATTCAAGCAGGAGAAACCAATTTTGGAGAAGTTACCAAGAGGTCACCCATTTGAAGCCGCCGATCCTAAGGCGACGCGAATAGTCCCGTCGAAACTGACAAATCCCGATTCTTAGGAAGTTTTCTTTTATCTGCCAAAAAAGTCTTTTTGTAATAGGTTCATTTGTTTCTTCGAATTATTGCAAAGGGCCAAGATATGTATAGCAGTTCGATCGTTGTCACGGATAACTTTTCATTGATACATTTTTTTGTCTCACATTAAGTGAATATTGCACCGTTCCTCCCTCCCTATTGCTTAAGAAATATACTATGTAGTAGGGAGTGCAGTAAATAGTAATAGTGATCTCCAAGCAAATGAAGTTTTGAGTCTCACAAACAGTAATAGTGAGTGCAGACGTCTCCGGATTTTAATACAACATACAGCAATTGCAGCATAATAGTTAAAACATCATCTATCTTACATTACCAAATCACCCATTTCTATTTTACGTATAATCTTTCTACGTAGCATCTCATTTAAAATACACATCCAGTTTACATATTTTGTTCTCCAACAGATCATCTATAATACACATTTTCTAAAATAAAAAAGAAAGTTTATTTTTGTATGTTTGCTTATATCATTGTTTTAAAACTATAATTTGTATGTATGTAAATAAAACCGACAAATGTATTTATGATATTTTATTACAAATGTTCTTTTAAACCCACAAATAAATTACGTTGACAAGGTTGATGATACCCAAAACTAAAAAATATTATAGAAAAAGGATACTACTATAGTTTTATAATTTTTCATTAATTCATTTAAACGGATCATTCATTATATATAGCACTGGTAGAATAATTTATATATATCATTCTATTATAACAAGTCAATCCAAATCAATGAGTCTGTCCAATTTAGCAATTTTTTTTTAAAAATATCTCTACACATTTATATTAATTACAATAATATCATACTCATATACAAAGAAGATGTGACGTGGACTTGGAATCTGGGTCCTCAAATAAGTAATTTGAGGACTCAAAAAATACTCTGCCCAATATACTGTTCAAAAAGGTGCAATTCTTGACTAATAATCTAAAATAGCAATTGAGATAAACCTACTGCTGTAAGACAAATATTTGTAACTGCATTGGTAAGATAGCTTTTATGGGTCCAATATTTATGCTTGCTGGGATTGCTCTTAGTATAAAAAATAAAGGAGAAGGTTAGCAAAGATGAATGATATACTCCTAAAAAGAATGTAAAGATCTACATTAACAGTTTAAACTTCTGAGGAAGCAAGCGCACATATAGCTAGCACAAGTTTCATTGTAGTTGTGCTTTATTTTTGAAGGAAAAAAAGTCGGTGCCCATAAACGTTGATGTGCTTGTTGGTGTGAAATTATATCAACATACCTTCAGGAACAATGAAAATGTACGACACTGTAGAAAGTTTAGGAAAAAATACGATTTATGTCCATAATTAGGTGACTGCAAAACCCCATGAAAAGAAACAAAACTGAATTGAGAAGAAGAAACCTGGTAGATCACTTCAGATAGTTACATAACACTACAAACAAATCGATTACTAAGACCAAAAATTGAAAAGCCGTGAAGAAGCACAACAATTTTCTAAATAGTACCAACTGTGAAGATTTTAGATTAATTCAGTAATTACAAACCGTGACATGCTACATGTCTACGGACAGGAAGGGCATAGCTTGTTTCATGCACCATAACAGGCTATAATACATGTGACAAAAAGAATATTACCAATAAACTTCAAGCAAATAAAAGCTTTCGCTACTTTGGCTGTCTAGGCAAGGACAAGGTACCATTTCGCTTGCTCAATTTAGTCAAAATATACGCCATTGCAACTTTTGCTCCCAAGCTAGAATGACCACGGGACAAGCATATTACACCTCCAAGTACAATAAGCCCATTTTTAATCACTTCACGTCTTGGCTTAGTTATCAAACATTTTGTCTTACCATCTTCACTAGCCTTTTGTCGAATAGAAACATTTGTGGCAGGGATGGATGCATTAGGTAAGGTGTTTAATCCTGCCGTAGCCTACATTAACAGAAAATATAAATAAATACATATCCTGTCCGAAAAGAAAACGTTGAACTATGGTTATATGCTCTTTTCTATCCAAAATATAGCAATAACAACAGTAGTGGTTCAGACATTAATATGCAATATAGTGTACAAATTTTACTTTGTAGATTGACAAGAATTCATTAAAATTAATTAATCGTTTAATTTGTCCACCATTTTTGTTAGGTCTCCAGACCAACTTGTTAATAGATTAACAGAAAGTGTGCTTACTGTTATATTTCTTCTATCTTAGGAAGTTTGGGAATTTTTTCTTAAACAAACCTGGAGAAATCTTCATTGTTATTACCTGAGAAGTAATGGATAGCTTTAGGATGTTTACTACTTTCTAATTTGGTACACCACCCTACAATCTTTTGTATGTAGTATACACTAAAAACTTGTTGCTCAATCTCAGGACTCCTGTTGTTTATAGCATATAGGTTGGTCTACAATCTTTTGTATTTAGTACACTAAAAGCTTGTTGCTCAATCTGAACACTCCCATTGTTTTTAGCATTTAGGTTGGTCTACAAAAGTGATAATTGACCAATTAGTAAAGTTATAATTACCAAAACGGTAAGTGTACAAAACTGCTTACAAAGATGTAAGGTTTTCCATAGAGTGGGGTGGCTTGATTGACCTGATTATGTTAGGTTAGTATCAAAGAGTAACTTATTAACCCAGTCAACTGATGACATGGTGGACTGAGACCAAACATAAAATGATGTGATAGCATTGCCACTAACACATGTAAAAAAGAGAGTAAAATGTGGAGTTAGTGCTATAGAAGTCTATTCATGTATGGGTTGGTGCACCACGTAACGCATACACCGCGTTCACTGAAAAGTTTCCAGTATATCAAACGTAAATATGATAGGCTAGTGTACATAATCGAAATGGCTTTGATACGTCCATCCCAGAACAGTAAAAGAACCCTATTTGATGGTGATACTAAATAAATATACCACAACCCATCTCTAAATCCTCTGGCACAAAGAATAACTAAAGTCAAATTCATCATGTTCTTTAGAAAAACTGACAACGGCAAAATTAAATAGCCAAATAAGAAGATAAGAGCAAAAAGGAAAACCTTTTGGGTAACCTTCTGGGTAAGGGTGATCCCTGTATCACCCAAACTTAATTGAGAATTGTATTTTTCCAAATATTTACGTAATGCATCATCCGTCTTTACGACGTAACTCCATATGCCCTTAGAAAAGGCTAACTTTGCCATTTCCACATTCAAGCCAGCGTCTTCTTGGTGAATCATTCGGATCTCACTGGCATTCCTTCCAGGTACTGTGCAAAAAAAAAAGAGATTATAAAAAAAGATGAAGGAGATGAATGGACGTATAGGTACACAAAGGCCTAGTTAAGTACAAGCATAATGCAATTTGAATCTGAATGATTATTTTTTACATTTCCTATTTCTAGTTAAAAAGTTGGGTAATATTGTATAATTACACACAAAAATTGCAGAATAGAATCATAAAAACACTAATATGTTCATATTTTTTAAAAGCAAATAAAGGAGACATATCAACTATCAAGTAACTTATTCTCAAACGGAAAAATAAGCTTTTGCGTTGTTAGACAAGATAATTCAGTACAGTTTATGCTAAAAAACAAAGACTTGCCTTTCCTGATGCACCAACCAGATCTGAAAAATTTAACACGTACATATTTCTTTTGCCTTGGGGCTGAAGGATGCTCGCATTCCTAATCATAAAAAAGAGAGTTATATTTAGGACAAAAAATCAGGTGCAACTAGCATGGTATCACTAAACTTTGCACAAAAAATCAGAAGCTGGTATATGAATTATAAACTGAAGTATACATATACATATTGAATAGACATGCGTGCTTAATCGAGATAAAGACGGTAGGCTTAATCAAATAACCATGCATGCGAACAAGAATAACCAATACTCAACTCAACAACACAATCTCTCATAAGCTTAGGCAAGTGCTCGAACTTCCTTTTTAATATAACTCACACAACTCCCCGAAACATTATTAACCATTCTTTAAAAGTTCTACCCAATCAAAAGTGAACATAGTTACCTAAGCTAAAGAAGTATTTCTGAAAAGAGAAATATCACTTTCATACACTATCCTATGCTATCACTTAGTTAAGTACACCATAATATCAAAATTCACAGTTCATACACCACTCTACTCAAAATGAAGCAATTAGCACACCGTCGTGGCAATTACAACTCAAAAGCAGTAATTCTCTATTAATTGTTCCACTACACAAATCCCTATTATTTACAAAACCAAATTAATTATACACCCACGTTAAGGTTAAACTGTTAAGTACTCGTAAATTATGATAGGTTTGCATATTAATTGTTTGATTTTGTAGCGATTCTGTGTAGATTGGAGTAAATTTTACAATTTTCGATAGGTTGGTATACTGATTATTAAAAGCTGATACATTACTGTACAAAACGGTATTCAGACTTAAACGAGGGGGCTATCAACAACCTTACTAAATGTGAATGATATAATGTAAGTCAAAATTTGAGAATAAACTATTAAAAACCAACAACTAACGAGGCATATGATCATGGGAACAACTGAACCTGATTTGTTACAGAGATTTGACAGAAAGTACCTTACTGAGACAATAAAAGCTTTCGTCTTTTGATTCCCACACTCTCCAAGCTAAAACATATTCTCGGGATGTTAAGAGAGGAAACTTCTTAATCATACGCCCAATTTCTGTATTATTACTTTTATCAACTTGTAACTGCTCATGGTCAACCACTGTCTTGTCCCATTTCTTCCTATAATCATTATCCATGTAAAAATCTCGAAGCCTCTCAGCAGAGCAGTTTTCAAAAGTTGTCACACTTAAATATTTGAGTGGGCCATTCTACAAAAAAGAAAAGAAGAATTACTAACCAAATTGGTTGAGACAACTACTTAATATGAAAAATTGCAATACCAATGGTAGTAACATGTCTTGAGTCTAGACTTTAATATCCAGCTGATAAAACACATATACCCAAGGAGAGATACTAAAATGGCTTCTTAGGTTGCAGCTTTTAAGAAGAAAGCTGTGTTTTTTGGTGTTCACAAAGAAAATTCATCCAGCTTCTGCCTTCTAGCCTTTCAGGACAAAAAACCCAAAGAAATCTCAGCTTTGAAGCTGGTGAACCAAATAAGGCCATAGCTGCAACCAAAAGAAGGCCTGTATAACACCAATGAGATCTGTCCAGTGGGTTAAGTGTAAATCTTAACTTAAAACAGGGCACTGTTTACTGAAGACTACAAATAAACAAGCTTAACCGCAATTGAGAACATAAGAAACCTGCCACGTACAAGTGACTTACGTACCTTGCTTATTTATAACAGAGAATAGCAATTGCAAATTCAATCTCAACTTTCATTTCTTTTCTCCTAGGTAAGTTTCTGACTTACCCTTCTTTTCATTGATCTTTTCTTCATATTGATTTTTGTTTTTTACCACTGGTCCTGATTTGAAAAGGCTCAAGGAGTAAGTGTTAAAAAATGATGACTTGTATTAATTGAAAAGAAAAAAACTTCTCATAGTGTTTTCATCTCATCTCATGCCTTGGTATTCTAAGAAAACACAAGTGTGCTGACAATCGATGGTGCTTAAGACCAAGTTTGTAGGTAAAGAGAAATGCAGACTTAAGGGGGAAATAATAATATAACAGGAAAGCAACTACCTTTGGTTTACAAGATTTGGCTTGGTAAGCAATAAGAGAATTGCGTTTTTCTACTACAATTTCCCATAACTGGCCATCATCTTTATTTAAATT
Source organism: Primula veris (assembly GCA_963682055.1). Lineage (NCBI taxonomy): Eukaryota > Viridiplantae > Streptophyta > Magnoliopsida > Ericales > Primulaceae > Primula > Primula veris. Next base: position 13,235,900 of record OY821743.1, on the reverse strand, counting down.
TGTATCATCCAGATCTTCCACTAAACTCTTGAGATCCGCACTTGATATGATTTCTGATGTCCTGAAGTATGAGGAGGCCACCATTATTCAATATAGCAAAAAGGAAAAGATTACAATGGTAATTAAATTGTTTTCTAGACGAAGTAATCAATAAATTTCAAATTTTTGTTCCATCATTTATTAGGTTTGCCATACCAACCTAACTTAAGTATATTATCAGGTTACCTCCATCTAAATTAACAGAAAACATCCCTATAATTACTTTTACAAACTTAAGCTTGATTATCGCCTTTATTTACTAATATAATGGTAAATTATCCCTTTTGTACAGATGGAGCAATAGACGTTAAGTTCATGTACTAATCTAAAAATAATTGTAGGCTGGTGTACAAGATGGAAAAGACGTGATAGATTGTTGTAAAAAACAGTAAATTCCAGATTTGGAAACACAAACACAACACCGCCTCGAAAAACAGTGGGTCTGTTGTTAAACAAGTTAACGAAAAAAGAAAAAGAGGTAAAAGAATATTACAAATTTGGATGGTTGTTGGAGTTTGTAGTAGTAGGACAAGAAGGGACAGAATCATTGAGCTTGTTGGAGTTTGTAGTACTAGTACAAGAAGAAGGGATGGAATCGTTAAGCGACGACGATGACGAATACCGCACTAACTTTAACTTTGCTAGCAATCCAAAAATGAGTAGGACTAATAACGACACTACAGTGGCCTTCATGATAATGAGTATTTCTCCTCCCTTTTCACCATTTATGCTTTCCCCCCAAAACAAAGCAGCCATACCCACTTCCTCTACTGATGCTCCATTGAATAATCCATTTTCACCCAAAATGTTCATATTCAATATAAGAGTATTGCAATTCCAATAAAATCAAACAAACACTCAGACCATTTCTGTTATTTTGAAGAGCGCACTAAATGTAGGATTTCGAATTTCAAAGTAATAGTTGTCTGAATGTGTGGGTGACCCTAATACATACACAAATGAAAAAGGTATGTCAAATTTTGCTTGCCAAAAGTATCGTATGAAAGGAGGGATCTTAAAAAGGGCACACCTGAACTCAATATCTTAACAGATGTTTTAATTCATCAAGTAGCCTAAAGTTTCAGTCCTAAGGAGTTCCGAAGACAACTCTCCGTAGTTTTCTCAAAAAATAAACAAGCATCCTTCAAAGTTTCATTTTTATTTTTCTGTTTTGCCAGATGGATTCAATATGTGATGAAATGGTTAATCTCAAAGAACCAAAGTAATAATGGATGTGAAATTAAGTTAGTAACAAAATAAACAACTAAAATAAGCAGAAAATGCATGTTAAAGGTTTTCTTGATATAAGTAGACCACGTAAAGAAGATTAATCTTAAAGGGACACAACTTCATTCAATTTCTTACATTCACTTAATTCATTGAGCAATCTAGTCTCTCTTAGCATTCCCATTAGTTGACAAGTTTGTCTTGTTACAAACATTTTCAGTATTTTTACCTTCATAATGGGTTCAGTTAAGTAATCACATCGTCAACTCATGAGTAAATTACAAAGAAAACAATCGTTCTGCAATGAAGTTAATAACAAAATAAACATGTCTCTATGTCAGCATATAAATATATACTATAAGTCACCATACATAAACCTTTGAAAAGTGAAAACATCTCGATTTTCGCTTGATAAAAGTACAACATAAAAGGATTTATCTTAAAAAATAACACAACTGAATTTGCAATTTAATACATTAAGTGACCTAAATTGGATCTAAAATCTACTTTTTTAGTACTCCCAAAATTTTAAAAAGCATTTCTTCTTTAATCAACTCCAAAAAATAAAAAACTGTTTATGACCAAATGGATTAAATTAAAGTGATGACAAGGATAACCCATGAGTTAATCTTCTTTTACCATGAAATGGGTTTAACTAAAATGACGATACGGGTAACCCATGATTCAATAACAAAGTAAACAATTTTTTTTTAAAAAATTATTAGGTTGGTAACAAAATAAACAAAACAAGTATATATAACAGACATTTGTACCAAAGGGGGTTCCAAAAAGACTAGTCTCAGTTAGTATTCCCAAATATCAGTTTTTTATTATTTGTACCATCAAATGAGTTCAATTAAATTGATGATACAAATAACACAAGATTTAATAAGAAAGTAAACAGTCATTGTAAATCAATTTAGTTACAAAAATTAAAATGTATACATAGTAACATATCACCGACATTTGAACTAAGTTTTATTTAGTTTTCATTGTTTTTATTATTAATGAAATAGTGGGTTTACCCACCCATTTATATATATATATATAAAAAAAAGACATTTGAACTAAGCAAGTCCAAAAATGTTCAGATTTTCCAAAAAACTATTTATAAAAAAAAAAGAATTTATTTTTATAATGAATTCCAAATCGCAAATTATAAGCAGAAAATGGGTTGAAAATGGCTAATTATTGTAGTGAAATTAAGTAAGTAACAAATAATACATGAATATTATCTATACATATATGAATACACATACACATTCTCTCTTGTCCTGAAATAAGTGTCATGCTTCTAAAATTCTGATATAACCAATTTTACTTAAAAAACTATCAAAATTCCCAGACAAAAACTAATTCTTTCTTAAAATATGAGATTATACTAAAGCTGTAAATTTAATAATCCGTATGATTTAACTAGCAAATATCGAGATAATTTCAAAAAAAATAAAAAAAGAGAAAATTAACAATAAAAAAGAAAAGTGGACAACAAAGTATGTGTATATATATATATAAGAGTATAGTAGTAAGAGTGTACGGGGTCGGGTCGTCTCAGCAGAGAATATATAAATATATAAATATATATAGAGAGAGAGAGATAGAGAGGATAATGATGAAGATGAAGATGAGATATATTGGGGGTGAGATACAATAGATATAGATATATAGATGTGTATGTGTATGGGAACACGCAGGCAGAGTGGTGGTAAATCCGCTTACTTCATTTCCACAATTCACCTCTCTCTCTCTCTCTCTCTCTCTCTCTTTATTCGTGGTTCCCTATGCTTCTTCTCTTCTTTATTATTATTATTATTATCACTACGATGATATAGATATTTGTAATTCTATTCTAAAACTATTTCACAATCTATACCATCTTATTTCAAAACTAAAAATAAATAAATTTATACCTATTTTGTTTATGTCATTGCCAAATAGGAGATTGAATTAATATATACTATTAAATTACTCTTAACTAAATCGGCTCAACTTTGAATCTTAATTTAAAAAATAACAAATTTAATTTTTACTTTTTTATTTTTATTTTTTGACGTTTTAGATAAATGTAAATAAAAAAAAGTTTATAATTCAGATCCATCCATCTTCACACTTATTAGTTACAATTCGTAACTACTAGGTTCGATTTTTTATTTTTATTTTTTAAAAATATGTTTTATTTATTTATTTTTCCCTATGTTAAATTATAAAGCTTGTTTTTAAAAATGATAATAGGATTTTTGATTTTTTTAATTTTAAAAATATATATTAAAAAACTACATAAAAATTGTAATATCGTAAAACTTGTTTATAAAACTTAGAAAATGTTTTCTGAAAATTTAAACTCATTTTTTTTTATTGATTTTTCTAATATTTTTCAATAAGAGTGTTAAATAAGGTTAGAAAATTTCCACAAATTACCACAAAAAAAACACAACTATTTTTTTTACAATTTTAAAGTACACTTTGTTATTTTTACAAACTTAGTTTTAACCTTTTTTATTTACATTTACATTTATCAAAAGCGTAAAAAAAAAAAAAGTAAAAGTTGATTTTGTTATTTTTTAAATTAAGATTTCAACTTTTAATTGGTTTAGTTAAGAGTAATTTAGTAGATATTAATTCTATCTCATACTTGGCAAATGACATGCACAAAATAACTAAAAATTGGGAATAGTTTTAGAATAGCTATAGATTGAAAATAGTTTGGTCAATAAAAATATTGAGGCATTTAACTTTACAGTAGTAGTAGTACTCATATTCATCGCTATTAAAAAAATCAAATATTATGGTACTCTATTTATTTTTGGCTATTGATTGTAAAATGGCTAACGGTGTAACTTATGAGGTTGGATTTTTATACTACACTTTTTCTGAAAAAACGCACAAACCGTAAAAAAAATTTACGGTCTACAGTGTTTTAATGCAAACCGTAAAAAAAATCTACGGTTTGAAAAAATACATGCAAACCGTAAAAAAAATCTACGGTTTGCATGTATTTTTGCAAACCGTATATTTTTTTTACGGTTTGCATGTATTTTTTTTTTTTTTTTTTTTTTTTTGTAAAATAGTAAAAAATATATAAAATATGCAAATCCATAATTCACTTAGGTATATATAATTGTTTGTTGTTTGTTTATATTAATTATAGAAATTATAATAATTGTTGATATTTGTCCCATTTTTGCATTATTTATTTTTTTGAAAATTTAAAATTTGAGTGAAAATAAGCAAATGAGCACGGAAGGAGATAAAGAATAGGGGTAGAAGATTTGTACCGCCACCCATACTGAAATATTGAAAACAAAATGAAAAAGTATAATGACTTAAAAGAAAATCATTAGAAAAATATAAAGCCAAATCCAAGAAAGTACTAGGAACCGAACATATAATATGCCTTCTAGATATCTATCGTTTTTCCACGTACACATAGTTTTCAATTTTATCCACTTTCAAACCCGAACTATATATTTTGTTGACATAAACTTTTAGAGAGACTCAATATGAATTATCAGATCTTGTATATTAGAGTAAATAAATAATGCATATATTAAGTCTTTATGAAAATTTATATCAAAAATTATTTAATTACATCATCGATCATGACAAGTTGGTATGTGGTAAGGCAAACGGAGTAAGCGGGGCGGTGATGTTTCTCGATATGTGGGCGATGACCAGACTACTGCCGGTTAGACCATGTGAAGAGCTGCCGGAAGATATCGAGCCACCTGAGGGCTGGCCTAGGTTCCCCCTCGGTTACAGGTATGATATTATTTAGTTTTTGTATTGAATTTGTGTTTTTTTTTATTGTGTCATCTATCATTTACTTATCTTATTTATATTTATTGTTTATCGGGTTTTGTTTGTATATTACAGATGGAAGATTTGGAGGCAAACTAACTTTAAGCCATATGTCTACGGACATAATGTGGTCCACATACGTGACCAGTTTGACAATATGTCGCATGAACAGGTAAAATTTTAACTTTCTTATTTCCTACATGCAACTTACGTATTATATGTTGTATATGTTTCCATTGGTCTTATGTTCGCAGAATTTTATTACTAGTATTTTTAAACCTTTGTTTACATATTATAATAATAATTTTACTGATTACAGATTGTGTGGCAACCTTACGAGAATCTCGATGACTATCCGGAATACTGCACGCGGGGCCGTTATATGTGGCATTGTTCTGTGCCTCTCATTTGTAATGAGAAGATTGAGTTCCACCCCGCGGACAGGTTCATGAGACAGTTCGGTTTTGTTCAGCGGGTCCCTACATATATTTGGAAACCCAGACAGGGTCACGGCAAGGATAGAAGATGTGGGATTGTGCAAAAACACGATTGGCCTTCACTTTTTGCAGAGTTTATAACCGTGTGGAATGACCGCCACAACCGGCTTGTTAACGGCGAATTTGGTACGGAGACGTCACCGGATTACATGAGATGGTATACAGAGAGGACCCGCATCTTTATAAACCCACCTGAACTTGCCCGGCCATCTCACGGTTTCCGGGAGCATACGGGTGTGCTCAATAAAATGGTAACAACTAGTTAAAGTTCATTAATATTTGTGTGTTATTTTTTTGTTTGGTTATTTCAATACTAATAAATCGTTTTTTATTGTTTTTTTTTTCAGAAAGCGATGTTGCGCCGCAGTTTCAAATCGTTCAAACGGGCGAAAATGAAAACGGACGTGGACTTACTACGTGTGGAGTTCGCTGAAATGGAAATGAATCCGTATGGGTCAGCTGATGAACAGTCGGATGAGGAGGATGACAATGACGACGACGACAACGATGGTGATGACGACCTACGTTACGACCCAAGAACTTACACTAGGGCTTCAAGTTGTCGGCGTCCCGACGAAAGAGGTAGAGGGGAAGGCGAATCTAGTAGCGGCGGGTGTAACGACCCGGTCCTCCGACCAGACCGCCACCATCTGCTTCCTATCACCAATACTGTCCGCTTTGGCCCAATTTCGTCCTCGCTTCTTGGGCCGCACGGCTTTAAAAGGCCTTGGTGATAAGAAGGAGGATACTCCTACCTTATATACCATATAGGTACTACATATCTAGGCGATGTGGGATAGCTCACTTCTCTTTACCACGGTATTTTCCTACGAAAATCCTGATTTTTACACTCTTCCCCCCTTCAGGCACGACGTCCTCATCGGGCACGCCGTCCTTTCGGGATTGCCAGTGCCCACATCGGCTAGATAGCGGCTCTGATACCAACAAATGTCACACCCCAAACTAGAATGTAGACACGGCCGAGTAACCCGCGCACCAGCACGTGGTACCCGTAAGCCTAAAACTTATGAGATTTCAAATATCAACTAAACACAGAGAACCACCCACATCAACCAAGAAGCATAAAACAAATTTAGATAAATCAACATGAGATATGTGAGTCACAAGCTCTTATTCAATACCAAAATAAAAACGATCTTATGATCCAATAGTCTTAAATAACGAAAACCTTCCACGAAATAGATTTAGAATGACATCGAACAACATCTGAAATGTCACAACTAGTACTAAAGAAAACTTGAATATTATTAGACTTAATTAAATAAAAAGACGCCTAAAGGAGGTCACGGTCTGGTCCCATATCAACTCGGTCACTTAGCTCAATCGTACACCTGAAAAGGGTTTTTAAAGAGAGATTAAGCCAAACGAGCTTAGTGAAAGATAACGAAACCTATATAAGTAACATATGAAAAGTAATAATAATAGCCTCAACTCCTTTTCAATTTTAGTCCAAGCTGCATATTGATTTACTTACCTTTTTATTTCTAAAACAAAAGAATTATTCACATACATATATAAGCAATACATAAACACATAATCTGCAATAAGATGTATAAATACATTCAAATACTATAACATAAAGTAAGTCTCTATCATAATATAGACTATTTAAGGACACCAGATACAGTTCATTGTCATAACTTCATTTCTCTGGACGAAAAGCTCGTTGGATCCAACTATCGAACTCAAGTCACTTAGGTTGACGGCCTAAGGTTTTCTTTAAGCCGATCCAGTTAAGGTCACCCCACTTAAGAGGCCTGTTCCAAAACCGTTGAGTAAACTAGAGTCGCCCATTTAAGTAGCTTATTCTCTAGCCACCAAGGTCACCCCACTTAAGAGGCCTGTTTCTTGGAATTTAAATCATTAATTCTGGCCCCTAAATAATCAACTAAAATAACATGTTCTCATAAATATTATCAGTCATTCTTAAATCATCAAATAGTAGCTCAACCAATATAACCAGAAACTACACTTTTATATTAATATTGAAAATAAGGATAAGTATACAAAACAATATTTCAAATAAGCCTGGGATCAAATCAACTTTATATATATATATATGGTACGAAATCACTCACCTGGTCAGCGTCCAAACAACCTGAGATACCCCTAGTAGAAGTAAGCGAATGACCTGAACACAATATAGATGCCATGGGTTATTATGTTGCGAAGTACTCTTGCTAAAACCCAACATAATTCTGATATAATACCACTAGTACGATAATACCGCTAGCATTAACTACTACTTTTATAGTTTCTCAATAATTATAGATGGGTATCTAACAGTGACCATGCTCAAACTAATCTATTTAGGTTTAAGCGATTGCTTAAAAGTGAAGGATACTCGAATCAGAATAATTACCTTAAGGGAGTTGGGGTTCTGGTTTTCCTTAGCCTTCTTCTTGGCCACGTACCCTATCTCTCTCTATTCGGTTTTAAACATGAGAAAAATCTGGTTTTCAAAACTGTTTTGCATTTGGATTTAGTTTAGGTGTAACTTAGGCTCTGTTTGGATAACTATACTATTTGACTCACTTATTTGCCCATGTGTACTTATAGTTATAATCACTTACTAATTCAGTCCTTTCACTTTTGTTTGAAGCACCCACCCCATAACTAAAAGTTACTATGACTAATAACAAGAAAAATAAACTTAGACTATGTAACTAACTATTTGTGAAAACACTAACATGAATAAATTATAACTATTGAGAATATATTGGGGTTTCACAGCGGGCGTAGCGGGGGTAGAAGATCGAGTGGAGGTCGACCCCCGACTACAGATCAGGGTCCGGGTCCGAGTTCAAGCGGTCATGGTCGTCGTGCTTCTTTTGCTGGGCCGGACTACGTTCAGGATGATGTTCCGTTGGATCATCATAGACAATCATTTGGGTCGTACGACAGTTGGAGTCGAGGATTGACACTTACATCCCACGAGCGTGCTCCGCATCCAGAATCGCAGCATCGACAGAGACGTCGTCCGGAGCTAAACGAAATCGAAGAGTCTACTGAGCCGTCATCGGATAGATTAACATCGGCGGGAAAGATGCCCCCTACGTCCAACTTTAAAGGATTTACTCGTTACAAAAAAAAATAAATGCACATTTGTGTTTTTTGTATTTGATTTCTATGTTTGATTTGTAAGTTTTATTCTTACCTGAGTTGCAATATTATAAATTCGTAAGTTTAATTTGATTCGTATGTTTGATTTGTACGTTATAAATTCGTAAGTTTAATTTGATTCGTATGTTTGATTTGTATGTTTGTAAAAAATATTCTGTATTTTAATTGATATGACCAATATTGAGTTTTTACGAAATGCAGGGACTGATTTGCAATTTTCTAGTTATCATTGTTTGGTTATAATTGAGTTATAATTGAGTTATAACCAATGATAACTCAATTTTTTAATCATAACCAAACCAAACAATGATAACTCAATTTTTTAATTATAACCAAACACATTTAATGATAACCAAACAATGATAACTCAATTTTTTTATAAAACGGATAAAATATCAACAACCCCAATTTTTATTGGTGATTTGGGCAAACAAACTAATTAAAAAACATAATTTTATAAAAACCCTAATTTTCAAAACGGGTAAATATTAATAAAACGTAACAATTTTTATTTTTCTCAATCAAAACAAATAACCATCATAACCAAACCATTAGTAATAAATATCTAAATAATACAAATTTAAATAAAAATCCTAATTTTTTTATTAAATGGGACAAATATCAACAATTATTATAATTTCTATAATTAATATAAACAAACAACAAACAATTATATATACCTAAGTGAATTATGGATTTGCATATTTTATATATTTTTTACTATTTTACAAAAAAAAAAAAAAAAAAAATACATGCAAACCGTAAAAAAAATATACGGTTTGCAAAAATACATGCAAACCGTAGATTTTTTTTACGGTTTGCATATATTTTTGCAAACCGTAGATTTTTTTTACGGTTTGCATTAAAACACTGTAGACCGTAGATTTTTTTTACTGTTTGTGCGTTTTTTCAGAAAAAGTGTAGTATAAAAATCCAACCTCGTAACTTATTGCTTGATTAATTATTTTATGACTATTAAAAAAATATTATGGTAATCTTTTTTATTTTTGACTTTATATATGTATGATAGTGATACCCTGGGGGCCTGGACTATTGATATATATTGCGAATGGATGGTGTGTATTTAAATTCGGTATTGGGATGGATGTGGATAACGAACAAAGGTGGTAGTAACTGAAGACTTTTTAGCAAAAACAATCTTTTAAGTTTTAATTAAGAAAGCAAAGGGTAGGCAATTTTTTTTTAAAAAAATAATAACAACACATGATATATTCCAGTGAAAGTCTATACAATTGTAGGTGTACACTATAAGAGCATCTGCATTCAGGACGGAATCGGGATAAAAATTTTGGAAAGGCCGTCGTATAAATATATGTCGAACAAAACATAAAATATAAAATATAACTGAAAATTAAAAATTAAAAATGAACATTTTAGAATCAAACTCTACACATTCCACTTGCAAAGTTCATATGTTACTACTACACTAACAACTCTCAAATTAACGATAAGGACATATATTTCACAAAAATATAAATTACATGTATAAAAATAAATAAATTGATTTACTATGAGACGTTTAATGGTTGGATCCACCATATAACACTTCAAAACTAGTTTGGACTAATAAAATATTAATCGAATAATATTAAGATATAAAATTTAGTTATAATAAGGAATTTGATAGAGAAACTAAAAATTAGACAAATTTAAATTGTTACCCTAAAAACGTTAAAATGATGATAATCTACTCAAATTTAATGAGAAGTGTAAAGAAGCTGATGCAGTTGCTCTTATGTGTAATAATGATAAAATTATATTATCAGTTAATAAAGAAAGAAACGTATAGTATTTTCTTGTAAACTTGAATTGAATATTTCTAGTTAAACAAACTGTTCATGAACAACTCATGTTCGGCTCGTTAAACATTAGGTTCCTGATTGTTCATATTTTAAATGAACTTGAACCGAACATGAATAAATTTTTAGTTAATGAATACTCCATCCGTTCCTATTTAATTGTTCACTACGAAACTACGTGCAATTTTGACCGGCCAAGAACTTGTATCAAAATTGTCGGAATGAAAATTTTCAAAAGTTGATCATATAGTTCAAATGTTAAATTTTATGATTAGATTTAAAAAAAATTTATTTCGACAATTTTGATACAAGTTATAAGTCGGTCAAAATTACACGTAGTTTCGTGATGGATAATTAAATGGGAACGGAGAGGGTATGAATATAAGCCCGCTCGGCTCGTTTCAAATCATTTACCGGCCTACGTGTAAGTGTTATTGCCTATTGGGATGGGAGAAAACACATTGACAATATATCAAGGTTCAAATAGAAGAATAAAAAGCTCAGGGGCCAAATTGATGGTCTGCGCATAGTTGCAGAAGTAAATACATAGTTTACCCAATTATTTAAGAGCACTTACCAATAAACCCAGTTATTCTTGTTTAGTAAACATCATTAAGTATATTCTTATCACGTGGATTTTCCGTTTAGTACAAAAACGTCTTAGGGCCCTTACTTACAAAAACGTCTTAGGGCCCTTACATACAAAAACGTCAAACGGACATACATTGTACACTACAGTAAGCCGTTTTATGTCGACAGAGAGTCACGATAAAAGATTAAAATGGTAAAATTGAAGGTGATAATTCTTCTTGGGAAAAGAAACATCACAAAATAGTGTTGAAATTAATGTATATACTAATCCCAGCATGGAATTTTTTTAGCAAACTTTTAGTATGTAGCAGGATGAGATCTAATAATTGCTGTCAATTTGAAAAAAATTAAAATAGATTGAGCTTGCATCATGACCCAAAGTCCTATTAACCAAAACTATTTTTAACAAAAGTTACTCATTTATCGATTATTGAATATCAAGGTTGTCAAGAAATCAGTATTTAAATAATTCGTTTGAAAAGAAGTTAACTTAAATGTACATGTTTTAGACTTGAGTATAAATTATGGAAGGAGAGGGTCATTTCAGCCTCTGCATTACACCTGTTATTATTGCAGCAATTTGTTTTCTGGAAAGGTAATCTTAGATTGCAAGCGGAAAAATATAAGAAGCTTAGAGTGGGGAAACTATGATATCAAATGCCCAGGAAGACGTAATGTAAGATTTTCGATGTAAGATATCAAATGCCCAGGAAGACGTAATGTAAGATTTTCGATGTAAGGGCTCAATGTTAGATTTTATTAAGAGTGGTTATAAATGGAATGAATCATCTACAGCAGGAGGAATTTCACTCAAGTCCAGTATTTCGGATGTCAAGTCATTCCCAAATGAACCAAAGCTCCCGTCCGAATTCAATATCAACCGACTCTGTATAAAAATACAAAAGAATGTGGCTACTTTAGATTAGTTTTTAGCAAACTCTATACATATATACAGAAAAAGAAAGATCACAACACACCATAGTCGTCCATAAATACAACAAGATGAGATCGATAAGTACCTCAGGCTGAAATTTCATCATGTCAGAACGAGCCATAGCTTCTGCTTGTGCTATTCTTCACCTAAATATATGGGCCATCTCCTCAGCCTAACCGATCCAAGAGATAATACAGTTTATAGCACATCATCCAAAAATATATCTTAAAAAAGGTGAAAATATCTATTACTATATTAGAACAACTGTCACCATTAAGGAAGAATTTAATTTAACTACCTTCTCAAAGACAAGCTTCGGATTGCGAACCATATCCCCAGGAGTAGGCTCCAACTTCTTAGTTGAAAGACTAATTTGATTCTTCTCTTTATTATGGCTCAATATCATGACCTGAAACATATACAACACATATAAAGTCCTATCATGATTTCAATATTTCGGGTTTACTTGGAGATCAAAAATTGGTACCTGGTTATTGTAATTCTGTTGTATAATTAAACACTAACAAGAAGGGTTATCATTGTAATCCGACTAGGAGTTTAGACTGAAATTTAGTACATCTATTTTTACATTGATTTCACAAAAAGTCAGTTTTATTGAGAGACTAACATAGTTTGAATTATACTCATAATTTTAATTAATGACAACTTAGTTCAAAGTTGCTTGATTTCTGCGTATATGATGTCGCACTAGCTCAGGGCCTCCGCTGTCCCATTAAAAAAAATACCATGTCAGATTTAGTTCAATATTTTTTGAGTAAGTACCTTGAGGGTGTCGCCAGGTTGAAGCACTGTCGAAACATCAGAAATACGGTCATGACTGATTTGACTAACGTGAAGGAAATCGCTTTTGCCACCTATGTCAATGAAGGCACCATATGGTTGTATGTTTTTAACTGTTCCAAGAACAACTGAACAAGTCTCTATCTGTACATAGCTCTCGGCAATGGCCTTACGGTTACTCAGAACAAGTTTATTTGCATCCTTGTTAACATCCAAAAACTTGAGAGGAATCTCCTTCCCAGTAAGCTCTTTTTCTGCTGATTTCTACAAAAAAGGTAACATACATAAAAACTAAATGTACTTTACAAACATGAGTGCAAAATGCGGGTAGTAAGTTATTTTGTACAGTATCATTTAATTACACTCCAATTTAAGGATGAATCCTAGATAAAAGAAAGTCAATATCGTTCCTTCAGCTCAACACAAATGCTTATTTTTGTACCTGATAGTCAATTGTTGGATGGAGAGGGGTAATGATTTTCCTCCCAAGTCGCTCTATAGCCAACAACGGACGGTACATGTACAAACTTAACCATTTGTCTTGAATTGAGGGTACATTTTTTGTTTTCTTCTAGTGGGTACAATACTGTATAAATCCTGCAAAATGCGTAACACCCTTTACAAATATCTAATTAATTCCCCAATATATCAACAACAAAAAATGCTTAACCACGCTGTGGAACAGTGTCAATCAATTTGTTGAATATCTAAATATATGGCATTTCGAAACTTCAAGATTCATACCTCAGGGACAAACCTAATTATTATAGTGATGCAAGGGGAGCAAGTGATTGGCGGAAATTACAATTAGGGTTGAATACAATAACTAACCGATAAAACATGGGAGAAGGGAATGAATCCTATAAGACCCTCCACCAAAGCCAGAATACCACCTTTTGTAGCACCAACGACCTGCACGACATGTCCACACACACACACAATATGGTATGAGAGAGTAAAAGAGAAGCCACACTAGTACATGGTAAGTAATCGGAGAGAACAATAGAAGCATCAAAATGAATAAGATCTCATGCAAGGTGATAAGAGTAGTAAGGTATGAAAGACTAAAAATAAAAGAATGGTTTTTTGTTGTCTTTATTCACTGTCATTATACATGTATATATAGCCAATTAAAGAATAAAGAATGGGAATAAATCCCAGAACTTGTGGTTATTTCCTAACATAACCAAATCAAATTAATACTAAGATCTATAATATATTTCCTTTATGGTAGTAATAGATTGTATCCAATAATATCAAAATATATCTCGTAATACTCCCCCTCAAGCGGGAGTGTGAAGAGACGTAACACCCAGCTTGGAAACCAATGTTCGAAATTGTTCGATGCCAAGAGCTTTGGTGAAGATGTCTGCTAGTTGATTTGCGGAAGTAACATGGTGGAGTTGGAGGAAGCCTCGATGTAATTTTTCGCGAACAAGGTGACAATCAATTTCTATGTGTTTCGTTCTTTCATGAAAAACCGGATTGTGCGCAATTTGGATGGCGGCTTGGTTATCACAAAGGAGATTTGCAGATTCCGGGTGAGCGACAAAAAGATCCGTGAGTAGGGTGCAAAGCCAAGTAAGTTCACAAGTGGTCGATGCCATTGCTCGGTATTCAGCTTCCGCGGAGGAGCGAGATAGGACACTCTGTTTTTTTGTTCGCTAAGAGACGGGACTACTGCCTAGTGTTACGAAATAACCTGTAGTGGACCTGAGAGTCATCGGGCAACTAGCCCAATCGGAGTCGGTGTATCCTGTTAGGCGAAGATCACTTTTTGCTGAGAAGAAAACCCATGGGTAACCGTACCTTTTAAATATCTCAAAATTCGGGTGGCAGCTTCGAAGTGTGGGATCCTTGGAACATGCATGAATTGGCTAAGGAGATTAACCGGGAATGTGATATCTGGTCGGGATATAGATAGATAAATAAGTCGACCAATTAGGCGACGATATCTGGCAGGTTCAGAGAGTGGCTCGCCGAGGTCCTTGGTGAGTTTTAAGTTTTGCTCCATTGGTGTCGGGGCTGGTCTACAACCAAGTTGTCCGGCATCATCGAGAATGTCTAAGATATACTTGCGTTGGTTGATGAAAATGCCATGCGAGGAACGAGCTATTTCAATGCCAAGAAAATACTTTAGTTTGCCAAGATCTTCGAGGTGAAATTTGTTCGAGAGAAATGACTTGACTTTAGTGATGGTAGCATAATTGTTTCCTGTTACAAGCAAATCATCGACACATACAAGTATAGCAATATATTTTGTGCCTTGTGTGTGAGTGAAAAGTGAATTGTCAGCATGGGACTGACGAAAACTTGTTGAGATAAGAAGTGAAGATAATTTAGCATACCACTTTCTGGAAGCTTGTTTTAAGCCGTAAAGTGATTTTTGTAAACGACAAACTCGAGTCTCCCCCTCACGTCCATAACCCAGGGGAAGTGACATGTAGTCCCCATGGAGAAATGCGTTATTGACATTTAATTGGTGCAGATGCCAATTTCTGGCAGCTGCAACTGCGAGAACACATCTTACCTTGACCAGTTTTGCAACTGGGGCAAAGTCTCATGATAATCTAGTCCTTCTACCTGCGTGTAACCTTTAGCAACTAAACGAGCTTTATATCTTTCAATTGTACCATCTGCTTTAAGTTTTGTTTTAAAAATCCATTTACACCCGATGGGTCTTTTTCCACTTGGGAGAGTAGATAGGGACCAAGTCTTATTTGTTTCTAAGGCATCAAGTTCTTTTTTTATAGCTTCACACCAATGAGGATCTTTTATAGCTTGTTTAAATGAGCGGGATTCTTTAATTTGAGAAATAGCAGTAAGAAAAGAAAAATGTGATAAAGATAAATTATCATATGAAATAAAATTAGCCAATGGATGGGATGTACCAGAAGACGATTTGTGAGCCGATGATGCAGCGGAGGACTGAGTGGGTAGAATGGGGAAATATATAATCGTTTAGGTGGGCTGGGGTTGTTTGTATCATGTTGGTCGCAAATATTGTTGGCGGGTTTGGGGTTGGATCGGATGGCTTAAGTCATTAGGTTGAATGTTCGGTTGTGCATTGGGGGATGCAATTATTTCGGTTACAGGTTGTTTTGATTGATGAGGTGTGGTACTAGGTTGTTTATAAGGGGTAGGTGAGTCGGTCAGCATAGGAGTTATGGTTGGGTTTTCTATAATGGTATTTTCTTTAGTACGAGTTTCTATGTCTGGGCTAGTTGTTTGGGTAGGATATGGGTCATCTAAGGGAGTTGGTGAAAAAAAAGGTGTACTATTACTCTCTTCATTTGTAACTTTACTAAAATTTTCATCTTGGAAAGGGAAACTGTCTTCTATAAATGTTACATCTCGAGAAATGATAATTTTTTTGTCGTCAATACTTAGTAAGCGGTAACCATGATGACGGGGAGGATATCCTAGAAAAATGCACGGGATTCCTCGGGCTTGGAATTTATCTATTTTAACGGGAGAGGTTTGAGCATAACACAAACAATCAAACACACGTACGAAGGAGTAATTAGGTTCTTTTTCAAAAAGTTTATCGTAAGGAGATTTATTTTTAAGAATTTGTGTTGGTGTTCTATTTATAAGATAAACTGCCGTTAAAATACACTCTCCCCAGTAACGAAGTGGTAAATGCGCTTGAAATCGCAAACATCGAGCAACATTAAGGATGTGACGATGTTTACGTTCTGCCACGCCATTTTCTTGTGGTGTGCCAGTACAAGTCAATTCTTGTTGTATCCCAATTTCGTTAAAAAATTGTGAGATCGGATTTGATAAGAATTCTTGTCCATTATCAGATCTAAAAAAAACTATGTTGGCACTAAATTGATTTTTTTACCATTTGGACAAAAAAAAATTATCTTTTGGAAAGCATCGGATTTTCGATTAAGTAAATAAACCCAAGTAATTCGTGTACAATCATCCACAATGGTTAGAAAATATCGATCACCACATGTGGAAGGCGTATGATACCCACCCCAAATATCAATAAAAATACGGTTAAATGGAATTGAACTTTTATTAAGTACTAAATTAAAAGGAAGGCGGGTGTGCTTCCCGCGAAAACAAGCATCACAAGCTGAAAGATGATGATTTTTATTTTTTGGTAATAAACAAGAAATGCTACGAAGGGCAGGATGACCTAAACGACGATGTAAAAGGATTGCTTCATTAGTTGTACTGATTAAAGTTGTGGTTAGTTGTCGGAGAAAATACAGTCCATTCCGTGCCTCACCAGCTCCAATCATCTTCTTCGATGTCCGGTCCTGAAAATAGCAAAAATCAGGAAAAAAAATGACATTACAATTAAGGTCTTTTGTTAATCTTTGTACAGAAAGTAAATTATATTTAAAGGAAGGAACATGAGAT
Organism: Primula veris; assembly: GCA_963682055.1. Classification (NCBI taxonomy): domain Eukaryota; kingdom Viridiplantae; phylum Streptophyta; class Magnoliopsida; order Ericales; family Primulaceae; genus Primula; species Primula veris. The sequence goes on along the minus strand of OY821743.1, from coordinate 13,218,669 downwards.
ACTCCAATTAATTTAATAGTTGGTGTAATGTTAATGTCTCCGACATGATATATATGGTGAGGTGATCCAGATGCAGACTGTACAGGAGGTAAACAATCAATTTTTTTGAAAAAAACTGAATAATGATAGATTGGGGGTCATATGATTTGATACTCCGCTATCGATGATCCATTCATTAACTGTATTAAAATTATTACCAGAATATAGTGCAGAATGATCACTGAATAATTGGTTTGCTTGAGACGCCTCAGTTTCAGTGAGGTAAGTAGAACCTGTTTCCGCCTTTGGTTCCGTATACGCCGCATGTGCTCTTGTTACCGGTCTTGTGGTGCTTTGACGTCCAGGCCACCATTCCGGATACCCTATGAGTTTAAAACAACCTGTTTTATAATGCCCGTTCCGATTACAATGGGTACAGTGGGCATTAGAGTCTTTGCCGCTTCTAGAGTAATTATTCTGACCTTGATTACGGGACAAAACATGACCAGATCTGTTGAAATTATCATGACCGTAAGTAAGAGCTTGTCTATTACTTCCAGGTTGGGCCTTCTTTGAACTAGAGTGAGTACTAGCCTGCTGGAATGGGAAATTATTAATAGGCAGGTCCATATTTTTGTAGCTAGACCCGACTTTCGCAGAGTTTTTGGCAAGATGATGTTTGAATGCAGCGAGTGCGGTGTTGTTATCTGCAGCCACATGGTGAATCTTATTATGTTTTTCTTCTGAATATAGAAGCCCACACACTTTAGACAGCGACAGTATGGTGTCCATAGCGAGTATTTGCGTTCGTAAAATTTGAAATTCATCGTTTACTCCCATTAAAAACTGGTATACCTTTCGTTGTTGAGGCGATCATTTCATGCCTTTCCTGTACCGCATGTGCATGGTGGTAGGGGGTTGATAGCGTCAAGTTCAGTTCAATAACCAATGAGGGTATTGTCGAATTCGGTTATGTTCTGTCGAAAATTGACTATCGTCCTTTGAAGTTGGAACGTTGAGACATTGTTTCCTTGATTGAATCTCGTTTCGAGTTCGACCCATAGTTGTCTAGGAGTTTGACAACCCGCCAGACTTGGTACTAGTGTGTTTGAGATGCTATTTAATAGCCACGATAATATCATTATCGAGGCTCTCTTCCATAATGGTTCTATGTCCGGATCTTCGGGTATTGGTAAGGACCCGTCAATAAAACCCAGTTTATTTTTCGCAAATAATACCATTCGGGTATAGGACCCGTCAATAAAACCCAGGGTATTGGTAAGGACCCGTCAATAAATACCAGGATAAGTACTTGTTCCCGGAAAGAGGAACTTCGACGAGGGGTGTTCTTGGATGGTCGGAAGGGTGTATAAAATATGGCGAATACATATCGGCGGTCAATTTTTGAATTTTTTGTTGTGAAGTTTCGGTTTTCGTGGTGTTTTCAGAAGCCGACACAACACTTGTGTCGTTTTTTTATGATGACAGTTATTTAATTTTTATTTTTGGTTAGCTCTGATACCATGATAAGAGTAGTAAGGTATGAAAGACTAAAAATAAAAGAATAATTTTTTTTTTTGTCTTTATTCGCTGTCATCATCCATGTATATATAGCCAATTAAAGAATAAAAAATGAGAATATATCCCAGAAATTGTGCCCAGACATTTTCTTATTTCCTAACATAACCAAATCAAATTAATACTAATGTCTATAATATATTTCCTTTATGGTAGTAATAGATTGTATCCAATAATATCAAAATATATCTCGTAATACAAGGTGTTCAATATAATCCTAACATCTTAACTTCCAGGTGAAATGATAGCATAACACTTAACCTGGTATAAGAATTAAGAGCACATGAATGTTCGTAGCTGAATTGGCGGAAGTAATTAACTTATTTGGATAAAAGCTAATAACAAGTGCGACTTAGAAAGTCCCTAAAGATCTGTATATGTTTGAAAATCATATTAAAAAAGGTCCCAATTCTCTCATTTTAACCCCTGCCTTAAATTATTATTCACTTTTTTCCTTTAAATCTACAGTTCATGTACAAGGGATGAAATCCAAAATTTGACATTCTTAAAATCAATCAATGCATGCCTATGAAATGCTAGACTTCCCAAACATATCCATGAATTTGGGATGGAGAGAGTAACAATGTAACATACTCCACATGAAAATCAAGGCCGGCCTCTACATGACACGTTGCAAAATTAGCACAGAACTTACACTCAGTGATGCCTTATCATTTTCCGTTCCTGTAATTTCCAAGTCTCTATATCACACTCATTGCCACGAAACTATTTTTTTTTTATTGTTGTCGAGTAAGTTTTGGCTCTGCATATAATCTGAGAGTTTAGCTCATGTTATTTTTGGTGAGTCATTACAGAGTGTCATTCAAGGGACATTTTTACACATCCGCCACAAATGTTAGGTAATAAGAGTATATCACTATGAAGTGATGTTGTGGATGCTCTAACAACTTAAACTTTTAGGTGAGATGCTAGCACGAAACATAACAGAAAAGTTATTAGGTGGACTGGAATTTTGTAGGTCAGAAAAAGAATTGATTGTATAAAAATGTTTTACCTCCCCCATGAAGATGATGTTTGAGTTGTCTACATTTACAACATCCCTAAGCAAAGGTGCCAAGATCGTATGTATGTATGTGTGTATATATATGTATATGCATATCAAGAAAAAAGTAGTATTATCTATAATCAAGTCTGATGCAACAAACCCGCAAGGAATAGCCTAGTGGGATAAAACCAGCATTAAATAGGAGGTGCAGGGTTCGAGTTTTGTTAAAGAGGATAGGTGTGAAATCACTTGATACTCTTTAATAAGATTTAAAAAGAAAAAAAAAGTCTGATCCAATGGTTGCAACTAACAAATACAAATGAAACGTCTCAATACTCATCAAACAGTTTTCATCCAAATTTAACCACGGGTGGTTTAAAATGTATAATAGTGAAGTTTTGATAACTGAGGGTGCGAAATTGAAATGTCATCATGATATATGGTAGAAAGCTATTTAAGAAAACAAGTGTATTGGATAATGGTTTTACCTTCCCCTTGAGAATGGCGTCTCCAGCCTGTAATTGATAGCAACGCTCCCAAGCAAGGTCGTACTGAATTGGTCGTAGGCTGAGGATCAAACTGTCATCTTCTTCTTGTCCTAAGATCACAAATTCCTCTTACATTCCTGGTCGGAGTCCTGACTCACCCACATGCTTGATCTTGAAGATTGAAGCCTCGTACAGTGGTAAGATTGCAAATGACTTCGCGTTTATGTCTACTAACGCTCCATTGTTATCCACACTGAATACCGTCCCTGTCACCTAAAAAATTAGTTATTATTTGAGCCCATATTAGTTACCATAGAAGGATTTACTATGAGACGAACATAAACTCTTTACGAACTACATGCTTAATTGATATATTAAGGATAATTAACAAACTTTTACACTTATATCTAATGAATGTTAATGATGACGATAATATGTATGTTAAATAAAATATCAAACAAACTAGTGCACTACTCTATAGGATTGTGGTAGGCACGTAGGAGTGAGTACAATAAGTAAAAAAGTACGGAAAACTGATGAGTAAGCATTAGCTTGCATTAAATTGTAGAATTTTCGATGACGAAGCACAGTACAGGTCTAAGATACTTCCTTCATAATCGTGGACGTAGAGCAGCTTTGGAACCTGGCGTAGAGCCGTAGACGCAAATGAGTACAATAAGTCAAGAGCATAGGAAAAGTGACGTAATCAAGTTGCTACTACCTTGGACAACAAAGTCAAAACTAACACTTGAAACTTAGACAATTACATGAATGGATGTTTATGATGATACTAAGTAATAAAAGGTTGACAAGAGACAAACTGATGTACGAGCGTCTGCAAAAAGTGACAGTAATTAGTAAGCAGGAGCTTCACCTTAATTTTGTGAAATTGCGATTCTAGACAAAGATGTAAGCCCAGTACAAGTCAAAAAGGCATAAATATTACTACCATTCGGTCCATTCTGGAAACTGAAGTTGCATACAGTATATTTTTTTTCTAAAAAAAAGGGTATAAAGACAGTTTTCATGGACTCAGAATAATTTTCGTTAGTCAAATCTTAATTGAAGATCCTTTTCCTTTAAACCTAAAACACAATCAGGTACCTCCTCCTCCAACGTTGGATATGGAAGCAAGACAAAATTCACATACGATTTTCTCGTCGTTATTATTTATCAAATATGGATGAAATTACCAGGCAGGAACAAAGCTAGTCCTGTCAAGTGCAACTTAAAATTATTACCTCTCTTGGACACAGAAACAAAACTGGTTCCTATGTTGATTCTAATTTCGGAGTTGAAGTGCTGTTTTCAATAGCAGAGTGGAAATAATTAACGGAAAAGGAAAAGGTGAAGTAATTGGATATCCAGAAAAAATCCCTTAAATTTTTGAAATTGAAATTCTGAACAAAGACTAGAGACCAACAGCAAGCCAAACAAGCCTAGGGTACTATCTTCAAAATGTTGGATATAAAAACAAAAAAACAGTTCAATTTTCAACTTTTTGTTTAGTTATGATCAATGGAGAAAATAAATTAGTTAGTGAATGATTTGAAACGAAATCACTACTACCTAAATGGCTAAATTCCAAGAATGATCATCATCAAACTAAGTCTGAATTCCAAGAATGATCATTATAAACTAGGTCTCAGTTGCAAGAATGATCATTATAAAACTAACCCTTAGTTCCAAGGATGATCATCATCAAACTAAGTTTAATTCCAAAAATGATCATCATAAACTAGGTGTCAATTCCAAGAATGATCATTGTAAAACTAAGCCTTAGTTTTAAGGATGATCATCATCAAACTAAGCCTTGATTCCAAGAATGATCATTATCAAACTAAGCCTTAATTCCAAGAATAATCATCATAAACTAGGTTTAAATGCCAAGAATAATTATTATAAAACTAAGCCTTAATTCCAAGAATGATCATCATCAAACTTACCCATAATTCCAGGAATTATCATCATAAACTAGGTCTAAATGCCAAGAATGGTCATCATAAACTAGGTCTCAATTCCAAGAATGATCATTAAAAAAACTAAGCCTTAGTTGCAAGGATGATCATTGTAAAACTAAGCCTTAATTCCAAGAATGATCATCATCAAACTAGGTCTAAATTCCAAGAATGATTATCATAAACTAGGTCTCAGTTCCAAGAATGATCATTATAAAACTAAGCCTTAGTTCCAAAGATGATCTTCAGTAAAATAAGCCTTAATTCTAAGAATGATCATCATGATCAAAGTAACTTACCAAGCCGTAATTCCAGTAGTTTGAGTTCAGCAATACGAAACTATATGAGAAATTCGCCCTCGACTCCAGTGGGAATCCTTGTATGCGAGGGGCTTAATTCCCTGTGGATTTCTTTCTTATCATGCGGGGTACTTGGCAAAAATCCGTTTGTTCTTATATAAATTCTAAAAAATTGCTTTTGCTACGACACCTTTCAGGCTACTGCTAGTTCCATGAATTTTGCTACGGCATTTGTTCCTATATAAAGAAAGATACTTAAAAACAAAATATATATACCTTGGACCCGATTTTGGAGACGAAGTCGTATCTTTCAAGAGCATTATGAAAGTCGTCGATAGAAAACGAGACGCCTTCCGTAGGAAACTCCCAGCACCTCTCCCGAGCTTCTCGGAACAATTCTTTCAGTTTCTGTTTCTCTATAACCTTTGTTGTATCCTCAGCAGCACTACATATTAATGCTCTTCTACTTCTGTTTATACTCTTTAGCCTTATAGTAGTTGTTGATCTAAAAAAGAATAGTTTCGTGGTGAAAAATGGAATATGCCCATTAATAATATATAATATTTTGTTGGTTTGACATTGTTGCAAGTCTAACCCATGGCCATGATGAATTGATGATTGTGATGATACTCTTGCCATTATTCTGTGCTCCTATTTTTTCTATGTTTATATAGAAATATAAACACGTATATAGTAACAATATATATGCATGCAAACGTGCAATAGACAGACAAAATATACTTAGTATACTATAGCGGTTGATAAGGGGGAGAGGAGAGAGGTTTTTAATCTTTAATAAAAGTGTTTATTTCTACAAACTAATTTTTATTTTTTTACCAAAAGGATTGCTATTGGGAAAAATAACATTCGACCTATAGTTGTCTGTCTCGTCTCAAAACTATACATAGCCTAGGTATCTTATTTACAAACTAAGCCCAAAATTTTGAAATATTCTTAAATAATCACCAGTTTTATGATCATTATATTAAAAAGTACTAGACTGAGTGTATGTTTGGCATTGGCAACATAATTTTTTCCAGTTTTGTTTTTTCGCTTTTTGATTAAAAAAAATTCATGGATGTTTGGTATGTCAGCTCTTTTAGCTTTTAAAAAGCTAGATTTAGGTTAAAAAAAAGATTAAAAAAAGCTCAAAAGTAGAGAAGTAAAGAATTTGCCGAATTTTAAAGATTTTTTTACATTAAAATTTTCAAAAATAAAAACTTTCTATTAGAATGTGTTTGTAGATCTACAACTCACTTATAATTTAAACTTACGGGACCAATGAGTTATCAATTAAGATAAGTTATAAATCACTTATAAGTAAAAAAGTTAAAGTAGTGCTACGCTGCAACTTTTTTACGCAACTTTTTTTCTCATTGATTTTTTAATGCAGTTTTTTGACAGAAAAGGCTGATGCCAAAATTTAAATTGATTGCATATTTAATATACGGACGTGTTTGGTATCAGAATTTTAGTTGAATTTTGGTTTCAAAAAAAGCTTGCTAAAAAAAATGTAGTGTTTGGCACCACCTAAGCTTTTTTGTAATGATATGTGAATTAAGACTTCTTCTTTTTTACTTTTTATTAATAAGACATTTTTCTTGTTTAAATTTAAAAGTTACTTGTAGACACACAAACAATTACAGTAGAAAATTAATGTTTTCGGTAATTTTTTGTGTGAAAAAGCAAAAAATCTCAAATTCCAATCTTCTCTGCTTTTGAGTATTTTTAGCTTTCTGGACCCGAAAGTTAGGTTTTTAAAAGCTAAAAAAGTTAACTAACCAAACACTTACAGGTTTCTTATTAAGTAAATAATGGTAACAAAAGCTGCTTAGATGTGATTTTGCAGGTATAGTATTATTTAGTCTTTATGGGAGCACCACTTCACACGCACTTCAGTTACAATACGTTTGTCTTTATATTGCACATCTTATTCTTAGCATTTTATTGTACAAATTAGGTGAATAGACACACCACCAAACCTCATGCAAGATGCTCACTATGTAAACCATTCACACCATTTAACGTTCGTAGGATGATACCTTACGCGTTCAGAACTGACCAACTCAGCCTAAACTGATAGTTATATTAAATCTAAGGGGCAAAGGGCTAAAATTTACAAAATAACCACGACCATCTTGCTCACAACAAAAGAAGCTTCAAGTAAGAAGAAGAAAAAGAAAAAAAAACCCATGTATAATAAGAAACAGATACATACAACCTTACGCAAAATGCAAGATTTTTTATACAAGGAATTAATGTTACATGTATAGTGTATTTCTTTCCAACAAAAGTGATTATAATAATTAATCTACAGCAGGAGGCATTTCACTCAAGTCCAGGCCTTCGAGTGGCAAGCTAGTACCGAGAGAACCTAATATTCCGTCCGAACTCAATGTCAATCCACTCTGTTAAGAAAATACGATAGAAGATGGTTACTTAGAGAGATAAAGTAATATCATAACAAGACCCCAAAACTACAAAGATTAAACGGATAAATACCTCTTCAGGCTGAAATCTCAACATATCAGAACGAGCCATAGCTTCTGCTTGAGCTATTCTTTGCCTAAATGTTTGGGCCATCTCTTCAGCCTATTAGATGACAATTCAAGCAATAACTTAATTACAAAAATATGACACTCAAAAATTAATTGGTGAAAAGAAACTGTCATAATTAAAAAATCAAAACAAACAAAAAACAAGTTCTTCACCATAAAAGGAAAAATGTGATTTAACTACCTTCTCAAAAACAAGCTTTGGATTGCGAACCATATCCCCAGGAGTAGGCTCCAACTTCTTAGTGGAAAGACTAACACGGCCCTTCTCCCGGTCATGGCTTAATATCATGACCTGTAACAAATACAACATATTTAGAAGAACTTTCAAATCCCGAAGCGATACCAAACAGATGAGATTCATGAGTGATTCAGGTTGAATAGGAATCAGAAATTTGGATTCAACAAAAACGTTTGGATCCGTGTATGATACTCGAATTAGAGCCTTTTGGATTACACATCCCAAAAATCACCCTTGAATTGCAAAGCAAAGAGAAAGGCCAGAATTCACACACCGGCTATATAAACGATAGTGAGAGCCACAATGGTAAGAGAAGCTTTAAATAGACATGACAGAGTAGAAGTCACTTACGTCATCATAAATACAAAATGTTACACTTATCACACTACACATACACAAGAGATTGCTTCAAAATTTCTCTTCAAGAATTGTCTTTTGTACGTTGCCACATCTAAAAGTGAAGATGCCAAGAACATTCAAGTGGAATGAGAGTTATTCTTTACGTTGTTCAGGAGTATTTTCATGAAACCAGTTAGAATATGGAATTGTTGTTTGAAATGTTCAACAATGTATTCTAACTTCTGAGATAAAGAAGAAACCTGAATACAATGTACTTCTTCAATTATTATATATTTACGTATAATTAATTTAATGCATCCCTGATGAATGGAATCCTAATTTCTGAAAGTGTATCTAATTGTCGAAGTGTATCATCCCATAACTACGAACTTGTATCTATATCCATGATAATATCTAACTATTCACGGGGACAAGAAATATAATTCATCATTTTTTTATATAACTATTACCTTGAGAGTGTCGCCAGGTTGAAGCACCGTAGCAATATCAGAAACACGGTCGTGACTGATCTGACTAACGTGTAGGAGTCCGTTCATGCCACCTATGTCAATGAAGGCACCAAATGGCTTTAGACTTTGAACCGTTCCAACAACAACTGAACCGATACCTAGCTGTGCCTGGCTCTCAGCCATGGCCTTGCGGTTACTTAGCACAAGTTTATTTAGCTCTTCATCAACCTGAATAAACTTTAGTGGAAGCTCCTTCTCAATAAGCTCTTCTGCTACTGATTTCTGAAAACCATAAAAATACTTTATAAGAAAGCCATTAGTGTCAGTGCCAGGAGAGAAATTAGATGGAGACGGGAAAAGACTGAAGCCCCATATCATTTTGACAAAAGTTTATTAGTTCTACCATATTGTTCAGCTAAAAAATCTTCAGATTATAGCATTTTATCCACCCGATAAATAAAAACAAATGAAATCCTGCCCCTTCCATTTTATTTTCTTGGTACCTTCGCTCTTAGTTGTTGCTAACGCCGGTGCAAAGCGCTTATATTACGCTAGAAAACTTCGATTTAATTGCCATAATAACACTTAGTTGTAGACACAAACACCAGAAATAGAAAACTTTTGTTACATGAAAAATTCCACAGTTTCGTAAAAACTAAACGACAGAGGAAAATTAATGCCATCCAGTTGGTGGTCCAGTTAACGATGTTTTAGAATATCAGTAGCCATTCCATTTAAACGAAATAGTCCAAAGAGAATAAAAGAGCAAGTAATCAAAATCTCTTGGAAAACCATCCACAGCACAGTGATTGTCCGGAAGAGGAAGAAGAAAAATAGAGTCGATCTGCCCTTAATAAGTTGCCTATTGGCCATATTTTAATGACGAAGAGTTTGTTGACAAAATTTAAATTATATCCCTCAAATGTTTTGTTTTACTTGTTATTGTCGGACCTATTAGAAAAGGTAGACAAATAAATCACCTTCAATGGCTTGGGAAAGGGAAGCCAATGATCGTTTAAATACAGAATTAGAATTGAATAAAGGAACCAACCGAGGAAATCTGTGAAAAGGGAATAAATCCTCGAAGACCCTCCACCACAACGACAAGTCCACCTTTATTTGCACCAACAACCTGCACCAAATTTCAACACACACACATACAATGGTATGAGAAAGAGAGAGAAAGACAGGCACAACTGGTACAGGGAAGTTATCAAAAGGATGAACACAAATACCAAAATGACCAAACCTCATGCACACTGTTGATTGTAATATATAATACTTTCTATAATTTTCATCTCTTTAGCAACTTCAGTTTTTAGATCAAATGTTAGCATACCACTCACCATGGTAACAGAGCTTACAGAGTTTTGAAGTGCAAGTCTCACTGTAGCCGAAATGGAAAGTTGAATTACACTTGGTAAAAAGTACATCCCAAATGAGGAGGCGTGTTGAATATATTTAGGGATTCTTATTGACAAAAAAAAAACAGATTTTGGTGTACTTTTGTTTTTAGATTAAATTGTTCTTTGGAAGCCACTCTAGAAGTATATATAGTTTCTAATTTTTCTTTTGGCACATACATTTCTTTTAAATAAAGAAGGAAAAGTTCACTTTTTAAGAAAAGTAAACATTTGGAAATTAATTTTTAACAACTCTACTTATAATTAAGTTAAGCTATCAAATAATTATTGCTACTCTCAATTATATAAAAAAAAAAAAAATCTTTAAATTTCTACAAAACTCACATTTAGCAATAACTTAAATTTTAACTTTTCAACGTCCAACAACAAAAAGTATATTTGTGTACTTCGATGATCCCATACAAATGAGCCATAAATAACAAATCGCACTATTCCCTAACATCGTAAACTGTTAACTGAGATCGTAACACCCACACTCAACACAAAAAACACAAAAAACTGTTAGCTGAATTGGAATGTTGCAAGTGAGATAAAGAGTTGATTGTATCATTTGGTCTCCCTTTCTTTTAAGAACCACACCTTCAGCTTCGAACTGTCCACAATGTTTCCAAGCAAAGTCGTGTTATATCAACTACTAACATTTTTTTTTCTTGAAAAGTTTTTATTTATCTAAATTTATACTGCTACCAACTACTTTTCACTAATCCCAATACCAAACCATACTTCTCTAACTTTCTTTCAGCAAACACATTTTTACTTACAAATTTCAAAAATCTCTTTCCACATCCACTATAAAGTGTATTTCTATAATTATAAGATACCGACAGAGGAGTTCAATTTGGCTTACCTTCCCCTTAAGAACGACGTCTTCAGCTTGGAGTTGTCTGCAACGTTCCCACGCGAGGTCGAATTGCATCTTACGTAGGCTGAGGATCAAACTATCGTCAGCTTGGTTCTCGCCTATTATCTCACACTCCACTTGCATCCCTTGTTGCATTCCTACCTCCCCCACGTGCTTTATGTCAAGTATAGATGCCTCTCTCACCGGCAAGAACGCTGCTGACTTTGCTGTTATGTCTACATACGCTCCGTTATTATCCACATTGAATATCATCCCTTTCACCTTTATTCAAAATTATAAAACTTTAGTACTATGTACAGTAAAATAATTTATGATGAAGATGTGATCAGGTAACAAACCAGTGCGCTTGTCGTAGGCTCATAGTAGTGAGTTTATTAAGTAGAAAGAGTAGCGAAAACTGATGTAGTTGAGTAATAAGGGTGTGTTTGGCATTGGGTTTTTTCGTAAAAAAAAAAAAAAGCTTTTAAAAAGCAATGAGAAAAAAACTTGCTTAGAAGAAGCAGCATTGTACTGTTAAGTACCACTTATAAGTTATAAGAGACTTGTAACTTATATTTGAGGATAAGTCATTTTATACTTATTTTAACTTATAAGTGACTTGTAAATATACAAAATGGTTGAATTGGAAATGTGAAAAGGCTAAAAAACCCCGCAGATTCCTAGCTTCTCTGCTTTTGAGCTTTTTTTCAGCCTTTTTAATCCAAGAGTGAAAAGCTAGCATACCAAACACCCGAGAGGTGCTCACCTCCAGATTATATATCCTACCATTTATATCCAGACCTGAGATCATAGCCATCCATTTGGACAGTAGAAAATCCAACGGCTCAGATAATAATACGAAAGATAAAATACCATCCTCTCCCTTCCCATATCTCTCTTTCTCCTTCATTAAAAAGTATATATTTATATTTCGTGCAACTGGATGACTAAATTTAGGTTGTAAAAATCACCCAATTCACCAAATTGTTCTATTTTTGGAAAATTAATTCTCCTGAATATAACCACGGTCAATTGGGTCTTTTTCACAATTTCTAAAGAGAACGTATATATCGACACCAGAAAAATATGTGATAAAATTATTACTAAATGGAAAAGAATCCATAGCCTGCAAATTTAAAATATTTGTCTCCAACTATTAATAATATTTTAATCGGAAAGCTAAATAAACTGAGAATAGTTAACCTCTAATTTTGTGGAATTGTGATTCTGAACAATTTTTTTACAACAATTCACAACAGTAATAACAATTTAACAGCAGTTGAATTTTTTATAACAACAATTAACAAGAGTAACAACAATTGAGAAAGAAAAGAAGTGTGTATAGTATGTAGGTACCTTGGTTCCGATTTCGGAGTTGAAATCGTATTTATGAATAGAGGAATGAAAACTATGGATAGAGAAGGGGACACCTTCCATGGGAGAGATTCGACATCTCTCGTAAGCTTCATGGAACAAATCCTTTAGGGCCTTTCTATCTCTAACCCTCTCAGACTCCGAAGTAGCCGCACCCGCTACTATTCTACTAATATTAATTCTTCTACTTCTTATTATTATCCCAACAGTGTTGTTATAAAAGGGTGTTGTTGGTTTGTAATTGTTGAAGAAGGTGAGTTGGAACGGGTGACGTGGAGGCTTCGTTATTGCTGCCATTTTTTTACTTCTTTCTCTCTCTCTATAATATACTTACATGTATGTATCTATCTATCTATATATATATATATGTGTGTATGTAGAGGGGGAGAGTGGTGGATCAAAATGAAACACGCGCACGATTTTATGGATGTACTGATTCGGAGTGAGTGATGGAGTTAATTAAATACTACAAATGAAGCTCACAAAATAGAGGTTTGGGTTCTCTTTGGGGGGGTTCTCTTGGTTTTTTGTAAAATAAAAGAAAAACATTTAATACCCATCCTCATCTTTTTAACATTTTTTTTTTTTATATTACATCATACATGCTCCGTCCGTTTCAAAAAAAAAAAAAAAAAATAGTCTCTTATAAAATTTATAAGTGCAAATTTGATCGGTCAATAAATTATATTAAAATTGCCGAAATAATTTTTTTAAAAGTTAATCATATAATTTAAAAGTTAAATTACATTATTAAATTTTAAAAATTTTCATTTCGGCAATTTTGAGATTTGTCAAAAAAAAAATCATTAGATTGTCAAAAAAATTGTATTAAATTGTCATAAAAATTGTATTATATTTTCTACTAGATTGTCAAAATTTTGTATTAGATTGTCGATAATTTACATTATATTTTTAGAATTTTTAAATATTTTTTCATATTTTTAATTTTTTTGGAGTTTTTTCTTTTGTTTTACATTTTTTATTTTTTGGTCAACGCCGGAGAGCGGTCCATTTTTTTACATTTTTTTTTTGGATTTTAAATTTTTTACCAAATATATATATATTAAGTTTTGGTCAACGTAGGAGACTGCTCAATGGGTTTGGTAATTGACAAACTTTTATTGGGCCAAATGTGTTGGACTTATCTGTATTAGCAAGAGAGACTAATTTGTAATCTTAAAAAAAAAATACTAATTTACAATAAATAGTTTGAAAGTTGTACTAATTCTTAAATAAGTAGTTTCAATGGGTACAGAACATAAATGTTACAAAGTGAATTTTAGAGCCTCATAATAAGCCTTCTCAATGAAATCCCAAATGGGTTCCTCCACAGTGGTTTATTATATGCGAATGGTTTGTCAAAGTTCAAGAACCCTATGAGAAAACCAAATTATTTCTTAAACAATGTAAAATATTAGTTAAAAAAGACGTAAACTAAAAAACCCATCAAAGCAATAAAATTACACTCACTCAAGCATTACTGCAGCATGTGAAAATTTTGAATTTAAACCGCGAGGGGGCATTCAAGAGCTTCTATATGGAATGTGACGTCTTGAGAAGGATTAGGCCTCGAAATCTTGTTGAAGTGATAACAACTGAGATTCGATCTCTTGTCCTACAATATATGCCACATGGGAGCCTTGAAAATTTGTTGCACAAAGGGGAGATTAAGCTTAGTTTTCTTCAAAGGATCAATATCATGATTGATGTGGCCATGGTTGTAGATTATCTTCATCATGGTATCGAAGAAGCTATTGTTCACAGCGATTTGAAGCCGAGCAATGTTTTGTTAGACGAAGAAATGGTTGCCCATGTGGCTGACTTTGGAATTTAAAAAATCTTGGCCGAAAACAAGACAAATGTTCAAACCAGAACATTAGGAACAATTGGATACATAGCACCAGGTAAATCACTAGCTCGGTTTTATCTTTTTGCTCTTTTTTTTTTTTCTAATGTTACTTTTCATTACAACAAAATTATAAAAATGAAATACTTCCCTTTCCTGATTGTCAAGTTTAGAGGTTCAAATTTGCATTTGATTCTCTCTAGCAATTCCTTATAGCTTCTAACTTAACAAAACATCAAATGGTTATGATCATAGTTAGCGATAAACTCGTTTCCCTTTCCGGAACAACGTTTCGCATTTTCCTCCTCCGCTTCTCGTTTCCCGTTTCGCATCTTTTACTAGAAATTTTCATATATTTTACGTTTTTGTTTCTAATTTTCCATTTCCATTCCCGCTTACATGTCCCTACTGGACAACATTTCTTACAATCAACTATAAATAAATAATTTGGAGAAAGTAAATTTTAACAAATGAAGTTCTTTTAGGATTTTTTGTTTTCTAGAAGAAGATTTATAGCACTTACAAGATAGATCACACGTATTAAGTATTAATAGGGGTTTTATACATTTGGTATACCAAAATATGTGCTTTTAGCGATTTGGGTACCCACCTTTCAATTTTCTCAATTTGGGTACCACACTATAAGAAACTTTCCAATTTAGGTATCAATGTCTAAATTAATCACGGAATCATGGCACGTGACAGCACGTGCTTGAAAAACGTTAACGTGAGAGGGTAATTTAGCCATTCCTCACCAAAATATATCATCATAGAAAAACGTTTCTGCCAATTTCACACATAACAAAAATTAGTAGTCCAAATTTGAGGAAAACATTATTTTAAGATGATATATTTTGGTGCAGAATAACAAAATTAACGACATGTTGGGTTTAACTTGTTGATTTAACTTAAATTTTTAGTATGGTGGTTCGTTGTGAAAGCAACGAGTCAAGTTTATTGTTGTACTGGTTTAACTTAATTTTAAAAAATATAATATAATACTAATTTTTTGAATGTTATTGTGATTACTAAAGAGCTCTTTGCATTTATCATTGTAAATACAAACATAACAAAACAATTGACAACTAAAAAATTATAATAACTTATACTTTGAGCAAGGTTTCTATATTTGCTTCTCTCTAGTCACGCATCTCTCTCCTCGCCGCCTCCCTCCCTCCATATCTTTCTTACTCTATCCTCGCACTCTCCTTCCCTCCCTTCATATATCTCTCACTATCTCATCTGCTTATCCGGCGGGCTCCAACAACGGATTCTCTGCGCTCTCTCGTCATCCCTCTTTCTCTGACTACGCATGTGTAATCTCCACTTCTCTTTCTCCTCATTCATGTTGCATCTTTCTATGTCACTCATTCTCTCCGATTGGTTGAAATACCTGTGGTTACACTTGCGAGGAGGCATCCGAGTATTGGTGGAGAAATTCACAGCGGTGAAGGAAAGTCTGAAACCATAAGTCACTTGTTTGTATTAGACCTATAGTGTATATTCAATATATGAGCCATGACTGCTAAATCAGAGCGTGATTAACAGCTTTGTGAGTCCAGGTTTTGGGCTAATCTTTAGCCGTAGAGGATCGTTCTCATCTTCCCTTGTCTTGCTGGGATGGTTTAGCAGTTGTCTGACAGACCAATTAACTTTTTTAAAAAATAATATAGTTCAATATTTACATGGTTGGTCCTCTGGTTTCGTTACCTGTTTGTTATTGGACAGATATAGTTGAAGTCGTCGCCTTTACAGGTCATAGCCATCGCCATGGATGTCAACTTTGATGTTGATATGCAAAAGGAAGAGAGGCGAGTAGAGAGAGAGAGAGAGTAGACGAGACACAAAGATTGGTTGAGAGAAAAGCTCAGAACGAGATCGATGCTAGTCACTGCAAGAGAGACTGTGTGGAAACCGACTTTGTGGAACACCGCCACGGCCTCTACCATGATTACCACCTCGTGATTGTACCACTGCCCGCAAAGACAATTATACCAACTATTAGACGAATAAACTCCACATGCAAAGTATATATATACAAATAAAAGCACCCAAACTACACAGGACACGTCAAAATGATCACCAACCCGAAATTAGGAACATTAAAGGAGTTGAAAAACAAATTGGAGTATCAAGCAACCTAGGCTGAGTTTCGGATTGCCAGTTCCGAGTTGGCAAATTTGATTACTACCAAACGTGTAAACATCTCCATCTGTAGAGACACACACAATGTGCTCAAGTCCCGCCACCACACCACCTTAATCGATAACCATGGAACCTACCACAAGATCCAGCTCAAAAGCCACCAAAGTACTGAAAAGAAAGCTAATTAATAACCCCAAGGAAAACCAAACACAATCCCCAGATTTGTGCACATAAGCTTATATGAACTTGAATTCCTATAACATTCGTGCAAATCAAATGACAGCATAATTGGATATATATAATTTTTCTTTTAATAAACAAATCCGCATTAACAAAAAGGAACTGTCTGTTTCCAATGACCCAGAAATTAAAAGATAAACAAAACTAAGAAAATTTTACCACGTTGCCTGCAAGTTTGCATCTCATGATACATGTGTAGTAACAAAAGGGTAGACAACTTCCAAATGATATTAGTCACCATAAACGAGACAAATATTTTAATAAAGAAACGAAAATCATAACAAGGAATTCCAGATGTTTAGTCCTTTCTCTTATCCTTGTTCTTTGTTAAACAACTATACTTGTAAAAACAAATCATTGCACTCTTCCATCAAGTCAAGAAGAAAAAACATGTAACACCCCAAATTTAATAAATGTCACACGGCCGATTAACACGTAACCTAACCCGTGTTACACGAAGCCTAAAACTCAAAGTTATAAAATAGATAAAATTTTCATCCAATACTCATAAAACTTGTTAATTGAACACAAATTATATATAGTTTAACATCCCAAAATCTTACGTACAAACAAATCATATTCCCATAATAATAACTTTTATAACTACATTTGCAGCGGAAAAGAAACTTAAAACAACACTGAGCTCTTGGTACCAACTGACTCAACTCTGACTATAAATAACTTGTATTTACCTGAAAAGATTAAAAACGAGGATAAGCCAAACGAGCTTAGTGAATGGTAATCATACATATAAGGAGAAAGTTTTGACAATCCATATTCGAAAAAATACAATATGGATTTTTGTAATGAACAAAAGAATAAATAAATAAGTTGAATCTTTTCAGTTTTAGCACGTGTGTTTACATACATAAAATAAGTTTAAATTATAACTACAAAACGTAGATCAAGATATATAAATCAATAAATCATTTATTTATCATCAAAATTAAATAATGCTAAAATCAAAATTGGAACCAGATTTAAAATTCATTGCCATTAATTATTTTCTCTCTAATTGTTGGATCCAACTATCGTACTCAAAGTCACCTATGTTGGCAATATAGGAAATCCATTTAAGACAATCCGGCTAAGGTCACCGCACTTAAAAGGCCTGTTTCAAAACCGTTGAGAAAACTAGAGTCAGCCAATTAAGTAGTCAATTCTCTAGCCACCAACGTCACCCCACTGAAGAGGCCTGTTAATTGGATTTAAATCATAAAGTAAGGTCACCCCACTTAAGAGGTTTGTTCCTCAAAGTTCATTGCTGGTACCGAAAATCATTAATAATTCAAATCATTTAAATCAAAATCAATTATCTCAAATCATTAGATTAAAATCAAATATCCAAATTAGCAATAATTGAAACTTGTTAAATACAATATGATTACAATTTATATATATTATATATATATAACCTGGGTAACACATCGTTTATATATAACAAAACTTTTGACATAAATCAACTCAAATCATTCAATAAAACTCATATATATAAATAAAGTCATTCATTTATAGATTTGGTTGAGTATAAAAAATGATATTGAAAGTATTTTCTAAACAAGTCTGAGAAATAAATCAAGTACTCATATGTGATATATATAATCACCTAATCAAAATATTAATTGACATCATGTAAAAAAAAAAAAATGTTTTCAAAAGATATTTCTAAATAATACAATTTTATACACTACTTTACAAAATAACATGGGTAACAAATCAATTATATATATATATATATATATAGGGTACAAAATCACTCGTAGATTAAAAGGAAGACTGGAGTGAACCTGTTAAATATGAATCAAAGATTCACAAAAACCAAAATTGAGTTTTGATAATGTTTTATATACTCAGCCCCAACTTATACACATACGGTTTCTTATTTACTAATAAATAGCACTTTTAGTTATGCCCTATTCTAATGGACGTCCAATATATCTTATCATGAATGAGACTTATCCTATATGTTATTATCATTTTTATTTTATTTTCATTTTAATCATGTAAACCTATAGTTATATTTAATTTCTATTCCAACCTCGTCAACTTGTTTTCAACCAAATTACTACTAACTAACTAACCATGTCAACTGTTAGTAATCAAAGTTCATAATGACATTGCTCAAACAAAAACAAAAACAAAAAAAAAAAAAACCCAGGGTATTACACTTTCCCCCTTAAAGAAAGTTTCGTCCCGAAACTTATCTTATTTGCTACATAAAATGTTATTAGCACTATAAGAATTAACATCGGTGATAACCAAAACATATGATCAATATTTTTTTTTTATCTTAATCGTATATACAAATAGGCCGGTATTCTATAATTTAAAGAAAAAAAAACTTATTCGCATTCTTGCTCACTTGGTAAATCTTCTGTTTTTATTTTGTTTTATTAGATCACTTAGAAATCTTATTGTATTACTAGGTCCCTACCAATTTTGTGTACAAAGCCATGACTAGATATAACAATTAACATTATTCGTCCCGAAACTTGCCTCATTAATTACGTAAAACGTTACTAGCACCATAATTATTAGATTAATTAAAAAAAATATGTTGTGTCCAAATAAATAACGTATTCTTCTAGAATATCTGTAATGAAAATATCTTAAGTAACTCATAAATATATAAACAATTAAATATAAATAGAACGTAAATCCTTATTAAATTTGAAAACAACACAAATCTATGTCGCCGAATCTTTTATATCAGGTCACTGAAAATGCTAAATGTATTATTAGGCCCCCCTACTAAAGTTGTAAACAAATTATTGACTAGATATATAAAGGTGAAATAAATCAAGTTCCTGATAAAGCACAATATACTTAGGTTTTCATACTCAATGTAAATGAAATAGGAAATCTCCTAAGTTCAATATTGCAACCATTAAGTATTACTAAAGATAGACTTTTAAATCCAATATAATAAAAATAAAAATAAAATAAAAACCTAAAAGGTGATGATTCTTTAACAGGTATTTTTATTTTTATTTTCAAATTAATTCACACCTATTCTGAATCCTTACAATAAACTTCCAACTAATTTTGACTAATAGTTCCATAAAACAGAGATTAGTCATATTCTGATCAAAATTAAAGATAACACACAATTATAAGCACACGTCATGGATCTCTCAACATGGATAACATCAACCGAAGCCTACATCGAATACTAAGTACAACTTAAAACATATGTTATATTACCCTTTATGATATCTAGCATTACCTTCGCGCTTATTCGGCCATAGAACAACCGTGTTAGTATCATAATTATAAGCAATCCGTTTGACATAATAAATTAACTGTAAACAATTTGAACACTTATAATTCATACCTAAATGGTAACAAAAACAAACTGGATAATACATTGTTACACCCGTGATCATCATTTAAATAAAATGTATAATAACAAAACTAATAATACCAAGTTATGTTAGTTGTTAATATATACAGGTAGGGCAATGTACTTGACGTAATAATAATAAAAAAAATCATCATATAAATCAATTTTTTGACTCATTACCTATATATAGTTGTCACTTAAATAAAAGTTGGCCTTCACTTTCAAAGTGGTTAAAATCTAATCATAATACTAATTACTTTCTTAGAAACAAACGCGTTAGAAGCATCCATGCCGTCAAACTTAAAACAACTTTTACAGCTACCAAACAACAACAATAAAAATAATAAGAAAAGCTTGAACATAAATTAACAACGCACATAAAAGTATTCTGAAGGGATACATAAAAATATCCCCCAATTTATTTATTTTTATGTTATTTTAATTAAATGATGCGAGACTAAGTATAAAGCAAAAGAAAAGAAGAAGAAATTTAAAATTACTTTTACCATCATTTGGCAATACGATAGCAATTAAACACCTTTATAGCAAAAGAAAATTACAACATAAATTCAACTACTCATTACGCACACATCTCTTTAAGTACAACATACAATCGCAACCTCACACCAAAAGGTTGTGCATTCATTCACTAAGAGAATATAACAATTATAATTTTGAAAGGAGATCATTATCAAGGAAATATGACACATGTATGTATTTTTATTTTTATTTTTATTTTTAAACGATTATCAACTATATATTTACATATATATATAATAATAATAATAAAAAAATAAAACTAAATATATGTCATACACTCAATAATTCTTTGGAGACTTGTTAACATAGTTTTTACTTTTAGAATTGGTTCATATCTTAAAATTTTAATACGTCATAATTTTTTTTTATAAAATAACATAATACGTTATTCTCACGCTCGAATAACGTATATGCATGAATGAATCTAAAACGAAAGAAGTCCAATTCTTACTTACCACCAATATCAGTCAGAACAAAATCCAAAATTGGTGCGATTTTTTTTTTCTTTCTAATTCCTCTATCATTTATACTCGCGTGTTTTTGTTAAAGAAAAAAAAAAATATCAATTCTACAATATCATATTATGTTTAAGACATAGTTTACAAACCAAGAAGTTTAACAAAAGAAAATGAAGATTTAAAAAAAATGTTATCCTAAAAAGAGATCTTGTTCTTGGGCGATGAAAACTTCTAATCATAAAATGATTGGACATGAATATGTTTATTCATATGTTTCTCCAAATAATAAGATAGTCTATGTTGGTTTGTAACATATTTTAAGCTCAACTTTATTCTACGCTTAGGTAGTACATCATAAACGTACCGGAAAATCAAAATCAAAATCAAAGCCAATTTCAAATGACTTCATTCACTATTGTTAGTTGTTCTTAGAGAACAAATGAATTGTGTTTGAGGTTTGTCTAAATCTATCTTGATGCATGCCAGAAAGCGTTTTACATATGTACAGTATAATGATCCAAGAATTATTTATCACCATCACTTACAAAAATAAAATAACAAACTACCTAAGTTGAAAAGGCATTACACAAAAGAAATCTTAGCTTGCATTCTATCCAGTGGTTCATATCACAAAGTAGACAATCAATAATAATCCATTCTTTAATATACTCCAGATATGTCGAAAGTCTTTCTACATAGATAAGTCATGATTCAAATTGATAATGCTTTTTATATAAATTGGACTATAAATACGATACATAAGAAAATTTATAATATTATCACGCGAAAGGTAACAGCAGAGAAACAAAGAGCAAATAATAATAAATAAATAAATTCCCCAACAAAAGCACACCTAATTTAACAAATGATCTACAAGTATGGTATCAAGTATATAGTCACTTCGTTAACAAAATATGAACACATTGACTTATTAAACTAGAGACCACCTAAACCTTGTGACCAAACCTCAACCTGAGTAACTAATCTATTCGAATATTCCTAGGACCTTTAGCTCTGATACCAATAATTGTAACAACCCAAATTTAATAGATGTCACACGGCCGAGTAACACGTAACCTAACCCGTGTTACACGAATCCTAAAACTCAAAGTTATAAAATAGATAAAATTTTCATCCAATACTCATAAAACTTGTTAATTGAACACAAATTATATATATTTTAACATCCCAAAATTTTACGTACAAACAAATCATATTCTCATAATAATAACTTTTATAACTACATTTGCAGCGAAAAAGAAACTTAAAACAACACTGAGCTCTTGGTACCAACTGACTCAACTCTGACTATAAATAACTTGTATTTACCTGAAAAGATTAAAAAAGAGGATAAGCCAAACGAGCTTAGTGAATGGTAATCATTCCTATAAGGAGAAAGTTTTGACAATCCATCTTCGAAAAAATACAATATGGATTTTTGTAATGAACAAAAGAATAAATAAATAAGTTGAATCTTTTCAGTTTTAGCATGTGTGTTTACATACATAAAATAAGTTTAAATTATAACTACAAAACGCAGATCAAGATATATAAATCAATAAATCATTTATTTATCACCAAAATTAAATAATGCTAAAATCAAAATTGGAACCAGACTTAAAATTCATTACCATTAATTATTTTCTCTCTAATTGTTGGATCCAACTATCGTACTCAAAGTCACCTATGTTGATAATATAGGAAATCCATTTAAGACAATCCGGCTAAGGTCACCGCACTTAAGAGGCCTGTTCCAAAACCGTTGAGAAAATTAGCCAATTAAGTAGTCAATTCTCTAGCCACCAACGTCACTCCACTGAAGAGGCATGTTAATTGGATTTAAATCATAAAGTAAGGTCACCCCACTTAAGAGGCTTGTTCCTCAAAGTTCATTGCTGGTCCCAAAAATCATTAATAATTCAAATCATTTAAATCAAAATCAATTATCTCAAATCATTAGATTAAAATCAAATATCCAAATTAGCAATAATTGAAACTTGTTAAATACAGTATGATTACAATTTATATATATTATATATATATATAACCTGGATAACACATCGTTTATATATAACAAAACTTTTGACATAAATCAACTCAAATCATTCAATAAAACCCATATATATAAATAAAGTCATTCATTTATAGATTTGGTTGAGTATAAAAAATGATATTGAAAGTATTTTCTAAACAAGTATGAGAAATAAATCAAGTACTCATATGTGATATATATAATCACCTAATCAAAATATTAATTGACATCACGTAAAAAAAAGGGAATTGTTTTCAAAATATATTTCTAAATAATACAATTTTATACACTACTTTACAAAATAACATGGGTAGCAAATCAATTATATATATATATATATATATATATATATATATATATATATATATATATATATATATATATATGGTACAAAATCACTCACAGATTAAAAGGAAGACTGAAGTGAACCTGTTAAATATGAATCAAAGATTCACAAAAACCAAAATTGAGTTTTGATAATGTTTTATGTACTCAGCCCCAACTTATACACATACGGTTTCTTATTTACTAATAAATAGCACTTTTAGTTATACCCTATTCTAATGGACGTCCAATATATCTTATCATGAATGAGACTTATCCTATATGTTATTATCATTTTTATTTTATTTTCATTTTAAACATGTAAACCTATAGTTATATTTAATTTCTATTCCAACCTCGTCAACTTGTTTTCAACCAAATTACTACTAACTAACTAACCATGTCAACTGTTAGTAATCAAAGTTCATAATGACATTGCTCAAACAAAAACAAAAACAAAAAAAAAAAAAACCCAGGGTATTACAAAAACTGTCAGGTTTTTGAGCACCTAGTGAAAGTAAGCAATATCTTGCTTCTCGAGGCTTCCACTCGTTCGAATGTTTAGTGTATGAAAAACTTTGGCATTCTTCGAAGTATACTCCACCAGCTTGCATTCATATGCCAACAATGAAAATCCTTTGAATTCTATCACTTTGAGACACGTAGAGATACACAATGACACAATCATAGTATATGCATATGATAAAAGCACTTTGAACTTCATGAACACATCGAAACCACAATTTGATCATTTATAAAACATTAATAATCTTCTCCTTCCTTTGCTTTATATATTAACTCGCTCACAAACATCGATAGCCAATCGATGCCTGATACGTATGTCAATATTAAGAGCAAAATAGTTCAATTCCATTTGAAAATTATTCATGACCAACTTCGGAACAACATTTTTTTTTTCTTTAGGATTGCAACATTTTCCAAAAAAAAAAAAAACTTACATATTTTGAACAGGCAATAGATTCAATTCCCATTTAATCAAGTATTTTATACCCAATCATGTGATAACATAAATACATAGAATTATTATCCTAAGAGTACCGGGACTTGGCTTGTCAGCAAGTCGACTCAATAGGATGACAAAGCAAAACTATAAATATCCTGTGTCGGAAGTACCGGGACTTTCTATATTGTGTTGACTCAGCAGGTTAGTGTTATATACATAGCCGGTTTCGGGAGCACCGGGACTCTATATCGGGAATTAGCTCAACAAGGCTAATGCTATATGTAATGCCTGTTTCGGGAGCACCGGGACTCTTATCGGGAGTCGGCTCAACAAGGCTAATGCTATGTATATAATGACCTGTATCGGGAGCACTGAGACTATAACTAGTCGGCTCAACAGGGTAATGTTATACAATTAAATGGTTTAAACAATTAAAAAAAAATGCGTAAGATGGATCAAACAAAAATACGTTCCGACAACCAACAACCGACAACGCAATATAGACCCACAAAACATAAGCTAAGATTCATCTATCAACTGATCAATTTCTTATAAAAAGTGCACAAGTAAACTATATAAAATTACAAACTTCACTTATCAAATTAAAGGAGATGTTTCACAACTGTTGCACGCGATTAATTTGCTAAATCACTTTCATAAAGGAATATTTAGTGGTTCCCTTGAAAATTAAAAGGGTCTCGAATCCTTAAAAGCAAAAGTTACTTCAATTTTCCAATTGTGGGCAAGTGTACAGAAATTTACATCAGCACCACGGTACCACCCTTGACCACCGTTTGCTCTCAACTTTCAACATTGGTGCCATTAAAATAGAAAAGGAAAGAGAAGTCACCAGTGGGAGGAAAAAGAAACCGACGAAAGCTCTAATTTAGCTACTTTGTCATTTGATTAACTCATAAAGTCCATGAGCTCTCTTTCTTTGTAGCAAAACCCCAATTCAACAAGAAGAAATCTTGCAACACACCCACCCTTTTCTATAATCATCATCGAGAGAGAGAGAGCACCGTTTTCCCTTAATAGGACACGTATGTGTTCTTATCTCACTTCTTTAAAAAATTACATAAAACGACCTTGGTAGAATAAATTTCAAAAAGCCATATAATTTTTTTTTTAGAAAATTATAAAAAAATCACTTAAAGAATGTAACATTATTCATTGCCTTTTCAAATATCATTGGCAAATACATCACATCAACAGGTTTAGCATCCTCCCCAATGATATATATGATGATCATTAACATAAAATTTTGTACTACACTAGCAAGTCCATACCTGACAAGTTTGTCAAAAAGTACAACTCAAATCAAGTAACTTCTTCAATTCGTCCGACTAGACCCCGACTAAACCCCGACGATGAATTAAAGTAAATAATCAATCAGCTGCAATCTTTTGAATTAACCTTTTAGTCTTTTTATTTTTTTATATCTAAACTAAAATTATAGGTCGTCACAGTTCAGCAACAGGTGCACGCACGCAAGGAGAAAAAGCGCAATTCAAAATGGACATAACAATAAATTGAACCAAAATTTGCAGCAACAGTGTAGGGACCAGTTGGAAGAGAAAAAAAAAATGAAGTATTCAAACTAAACTTAACATAGAATCTAAACAGAATTTCTTGTGAGAGGTTTAAATTTACAAATTTCAAGTTGATGTTTAAGCAATTGGAAGAGTACAACTAAGTTGAATTGGATTAACCCAAACACCGATAATAAAAGATGCACAAATAAACAACCAATAAAAAATAAAAATAAAAGACGCGTCCAACTTCATGTCGCCAACGTTAAGCCACGATACAGAAAGTACTATGAGCACGCATCGGCAACGACAACAAAAATGCAGACTTTCATGAAATGATATATAAACTCAGTTCCTTTTTTTTGAGGTAAAACATAAACTTCTCTAAAATACACCATATTCCGCGCAACTGCAATTTTAAAATCTCAATTATTGTAGTTCATATGAGCAAAAGCTCCTCCGCAAAATCAATTGTTCAAGGGTAATAAATGACTAGAACCATTCCAACATAGTAAGACGTATACGAACATAATCCAAAGAGTACACATAACCCATCCATGATATAACGCATCATTGACAAAGGATGATGACACAAAACTAACAGGTTTAAACACACCAAACAAATAAATAATCATAAATTTCGAAAGCAAATCACCCACACTAAACCAAATAATAAACGAACATACAAAGTACACAAAGCACGCAAATTCAGTGCCCCTCCTCCATACACTCCAATTCTACTTCGCGTTCAACACTCCAATTCTACTTCGCGTTGTTGAACGCCTACTGCCACCTCGTCTCCCGCTTTCTAGTTTAACCATTCTTTCTATATAACATATACACAAAATTCATCGATTAAGTTACACTAACTAATCAATGAATCAGCTCCACAGACTAGAAAATAGAGGAGGAAAAGAGTTCAAATTATATTAACTTAACACTTCGGCTGTAACATGCGTCTACCAATGCGCACCTACCTAAACTCAATGCCACCTAAGACTTTTAACCAGGTTTGCTCTGATACCAAGCTGTCACGTCCCGATTTTACAGAAAACCCGGAACGCGATTTTTAAAGAAATTAGAGAAAATAGAAAATAAAAAATAAGACTTAATGATCACCCAATTTTTAACACATATTACACGAAAACAGCTCAGAACATCTACAATATATATATATATATATATATATATATATATATATACAAAACGACACCAACTCGGCATCGAGTATCGTACTACTTCGTACACGCCAAACCGTTCCACCTCGAGTCCCGCTCAAAAGCTCATATTGGCCTCCCAATCTAAACACCCGGCTATAAAAGACAATAAAATAGAAAAGAGAAGGACAACAAAGCAAAGAGTGCGTCAACTGAACTCGCTACATAAATGTCTATGCTAAAATAATATAAAACTATGAAATACAATATTGCAATCTTTAATATAAAAGGTTCATCTTGTTACTTCTATACTAC
Organism: Primula veris; assembly: GCA_963682055.1. Lineage (NCBI taxonomy): Eukaryota > Viridiplantae > Streptophyta > Magnoliopsida > Ericales > Primulaceae > Primula > Primula veris. The sequence goes on along the minus strand of OY821743.1, from coordinate 13,191,221 downwards.
CACGACACTTCTGAACCTTAACTACTAATGTCAAGTGGCATGACTCAACTCACGACAACCCACGACTCAAATGTGTATAAAGTCGGAATCACAATGTCAGATCACTCCCGAGATCCTGGATCACTACTCAAATCCACGTATAGAACCAACTACTCATGAAATCTATACGCTGGCTAACACCTCCACGTATGGCCATACGCGTTGCCGTATATCCGATGGACATCAGGCCCCCGTACGGATACAACGTGGGCACGTGATCCCTAAAAGAAATGTAAAAGACTGACACAAACTTACCAGTAACAACTCTACGACAACAACTGTCTGACCACAGACACATCTACCTCCGCCAATTCCAATTAAACTCCTCATTTTAGTTCATTAATATCATATAAAACAGTAAAAGTTTTATATACTTTAAAACCACGATTATTACTCAACAATAAGCTGCAACAATTCAATAATCATTGAAAAATCCCGTTCAAATAACATAGTAAAATAATATCACCAATCAACTGATATCGGCAACCTCAGTAAGCCGATAACGATTTTATTATACTACTACTGGATATTGAATTTCAGATATCAAATGATAATTAACATTAAATAGCATAATTTATTATGGATGTCGAAACTTCACATAAACATGCTTTAAGATTCTACTGATTGATTTCAAAAAAATCAGCCATCAAACTATAATTAACATAATATAAACTTAAAAGAAAAATAATATGCAAGCGTAAGCACGTATATAACGGGCTTAGTAACACCCTTTTTAGTACCGAAACGGTACCACGATTGAAGAGCAAGAACGGACCACAACTAGGCTGCCACAAACACGCACCAAAAGGAACGAAACGACTCGTGCATAGCCTCAAACTCAGATCAAAACCCGCGAGCGACAAAACTACAAGAGCCTGTTTAAAACAGATCACTATAAAGATAAATTTCAGCCTTTAAAAGGCTTAAAACAGACCTGGAAAGTGGAAAGCAACCACAGAATATATACCTCAGAATAACCTCCTGTGTGATAGCTATGCAACGGAGAAGACGGATTGAAAAACGGATAACCGAATCGAAAGAAAATGATATTTAAAGTGGGAGGATTTTTATTTTATTTCTTTCGTATCTCTATCTCACTTCTGCTCTCTCTCTTAATCTCTCTGTATCTACGAATGTATGTATTTTCAATGTCTATTATGAACATAAATCTAAATATATATTTAAGCTAATACCTATCAGTATTGAGAAGGGGGAAGAGGTGAGCAGACAAAAGAAATGGGTCCCACTGTTTACTTAATTTTGAATATAGCTGCATATATATCTATGTATTCCTCTCTTTTTTTACAATAGTTACATAAAGACTTATTTATTCAACAAATATTATGGTATATATTTAAAAATTTGAATTATAGGGTAATTACAAAAAGAATGCTACAATGATATATTTTCAAATGTAACAAGGGAAAGAATGATAAACACATAAACTGGCAAATAATCAAGTAAAAATCAACAAATACACAATGATTAAGAATATCTGTTAGTCTATGAAACTGAATAGGTGTCCATTAAAGAGACAAACAGTAATCTATTATAAGGGGTTAGTTTACACACATAACTGGCGAACAATAGAATACTATCAGAAAAAAATCAAGAATTCACAAACTATTACTAATATCTGTTGATCCACAAGATTTAAAAGTTTTGCAGAAAGAACCAATTCCGTCGATCCAATTAGGCAAACAATTATCGATTAAAAGGAGTCAAACAAACTACATATGTAACTGGAAAAACGTACAATAATTCCATAGAAAACTTGGAAAAAGTTTTTAGTAATACGTTCCCTAACCAAGGAAACTTTTTATTCTCTGTTCCCTAACCAAGTATTAAAAGGAAGTCAGATAACTTTTTATGGATTAAAAGCCCTCACCGGATTTGAACTGATGACCTACGCCGTGCGTTTATTATCAAGTTAACTCTATTCAAGTGACAGCAAGGTAAAACCATTAGAAACTTTATCCTTGTTTTGTGTCTATTTTTTTATTTATTTTTTTGAAAAAGGTACTAGTAATACATTCCCTAACTAAGTATACTACTGATGATGCTATGCTGTTTTAAATGATTTTGAGCAAAATGTTGCAGTATAAAAAGGAAGTGGATTTCAACCGATGACATACGCCTTATGAGGAACGTTACTCTACCTCTGAGTTAAAAGGGCCTTCAAGTTTTTAAACCAGAAAAAAAAAAAGGTTATTATCTTAATTTAAGTTTTCTGCCTCGTCAGTGACCGTGCTCATAAAACAAATTCTTGCCACATTACACATACACCAAATATAAACAAGATAAAAAGTAGCTGGTATGGCAATGTCATTTTTATGCATTTAAGACACCATTCAATATCAGTCACTAAAGTCAAAATCAACAAGCATTTCTTCGCATGGTTCTAATACTCACAGAAGATTAAATCGCTGGAGTCTTAAGGTTTATTCCGACCACAGTTGTCTATTAGTATCTACAAATTTTTGAATCCAGTATAAATGTATAAAATTAAATATCCTGAAGAGTACATAAATTTCCAAATGGAACAATATTTGTTACCTTGTTAGCTTTGAGTAATTCCAGTTCAATTCACTATGATCCGAATAAGTTGAACTTTCCATCAAGGCCATAATCAAATGTTCAACTCTGTTGGCTAAGGAAGATTAAGCCAACAACACAATACAGTGAACAAAAAGTCCACTTGACTACACAACAAAAACTATAAAAAAATAGCTTTTATGATAAATATACATAAAAGTATTGGACAAATTGCAGCAACAGATTTGAGAATTTGTTAATCCAACAACACCTAATCGACTAATCAGAGTCAATGTTATTTCAAGTGGAAATGCTGTCTAACAGGACTAACCTCTCATTTATTTATGTAAAGCTTGTTTAAGTTCACTCTTCCAAAGAAAACAATACTGATTCAAAGCAAGGTGGTCCATAAAACTCTACTCAAGTTAAAAGAATAATCTTATAGTAAGAGTATACCATGCTGATGTATAGCCTGTGAACTTCGGCCTGAATGCGCCGAAAAATCTGTAGAACTGTTCTTGTGGTGTGCATCTCTAATACAAAGAGAAAGGGGTAAAAGAAATATGAAGCAACACAAATGACAACCACATAAGCCGGCCTCAATCCAGAAGAAAAGGGAATTTTTTTTTTTAATCCACCTTCCAGGACAGGTATGTTTTCAAAGCAAAGATTTCTTTTCTGCTCAATAAGCTAACAGCTATGAAATATAAAACATCAAAAACTAAATTCAAGGAATGCATGTTTTGGATCGGATCATGCTTATAGTACTTCATTGCCAACAGTGATTTAAGGATCTGGGACCAATTGAAAGCAAAGTAAAACAATGGAAGATTTTAGACCAGTTTCTGTTGAGAAGCATAACTGCTTTTGAGTATATGAATATTGGGAGTAAAATTGATATATGTTCTTACGAAAGACTTGTTTGGTTTTTAATCTTTTGATAATTTTGGAAATTTAAAGCTAAAGTCGTGATAATAATATATTGTACACATAAAATATATAAGTTAACAAATGGTTTCCAAGACCTTGTACACCGTGTTTAAAAATGGGACCAAATTTTGCACATGCCATGTATTACACGAGATAGGGACAGTAAAGAGTTACTGGTTGACTGAAAAATGGATTAAAGATATAGACTAGTAAATCGTCAGTTTATCTTTTCATGAGGGAATAGAAGACAACCTAATTCCTTTTTGTGTAAATATTGGACTAAAACCTGGACCACCAATTGCAGGACGTTTTAAAAGGCGCAATGCAGGTTTCAGAAGGAAATTGGTCGCCTATCGCCTAATCACCGCCTAATCCGCTTAATTCCGCCTAAAGTTCTAGGCTCCGCCTAAGCTCGCTTTTTAGAACAGCCTAGGACAACATCCGTATCTGAAGCAAATAATTATCAGAAACAGGGAAGAAAGCATACAATATTGAGTATTCAAACTAAAACTAAAGAGTATATAACTTGCATAAAAAGGATAACTTAATCAAATCAAGCGAAAACCTTGATTCTACAGGTGTAGGACCTGTGTATCAGCAAAAAAACTAATGATAGATGACAACCAAAGCAGAATTAAGAAGGTAAACTAATAACTTCTCATAAATAAACAAATCATAATACCACTAACATTGACTTACTAATCAGGCACCCAAAGGAAATTACGAACTTTAAAAGTATTGGAACAGAGTGATCGGTGTTCCATAAGAAATAATTTCACCCACTAAATCATAACTCACAATTATATAACCAACCCAACCGTTAATATCTTTTTATTTTCTCATGTGCAAGAATCTGCCCATAAGTTCTTCTCTCCATTGCATGAAAAGTGAACGAGTGATAAAAGTACAACCAGTATATAAATTTTACCATATGAAAAAGGGTTGTATAAAAAAAATACTTCATCTTAGCTTGATGAAAACATGATTCTTTCTCAATGAATAAAAAATTAGAACCAAAATAGCAAAAACATAAACTCAGATGGTAAAAGATACAAAAGTTCAGAAAAATTACCAAGACTTCTCTTACAACCAAATCCAATTTGAATAGGGCCCAAACGTTTGAAATTCAGAGAAGAAAGTTTCATAATTTCAATAAACAGTCTACTCACAAGATAGTGGTGTAGCGCAGCGGCATATCTTACCTGAGGTAACGTTTGCTGGTTTGGAAACCTCATACCCTATCAGCTTTTTCCAAGGTAGCACACTACACATTAGATTACATTAGACCACCTGTTCATAAAAGCAAATGTCCATTTTATCCAAGGACGGGATACAGAAAAAATTTTTCAGTGAATGGATAGGAGAAAGCAATTATAATAACTAATAGAGGAGTTGAAGATACATCAAAAAAGATATTACTCCAGGTTGGTTTCTCATTTCAAGTTGTGTTAGTTGTTTACTAAAGAATCCAAGTAACAATTGTTTCTCTTCAACTATTGACTAGATGATGTTTGTTAAAAGACCTAACAACTACCCCAGATCTAGAATACAGCAAGCAGTTTTCCCAAGTATTGAAATTATCGGTGCTTCATGAATCATAATAAGAGGGGAATTTTAAACCACTTAATATAAAATTATGCAGAAGTTCTCAAACATCTCCTTGGGAGCAAATTAGAGCATGGTAAATTGTGAAGAATCGAACCAAATTCCCAGGCTCTCCTTTAGAAATTTGCAATTTTATCTTGTACAAAACAACAATCTTATGAATTGTTTATCCCGAAATCATATTCCGTGAGAAAACTATAAATATCAGCAAAAAGAGTTTGGGCATAGTCAGAAAAATAAAGATACGTCACTAATTGACATGGACATGAAAGTTGGGTGATTTATTGTTTCTCCTAAACTGATTAACAATTACAAAAGGTCTAAATTGTTTAGGATGACATACCATACTTGAAGCCACATACATAACCTTCATGACAGTGACACGAGCTGTATGAGCTAGTCCAGATCCGTATTCTGTCGAAATTCAATTTCCTACTAGGATAACTTGATGTTCTTTCGACCTATGAATGTTTGATAACAAAAGGTCGTCATCGAGTATAATTATAAGTTTAAGTCAAGTTTATATTCAATTATTAAATTCAATAGGATTGTAGTACTTCAGTGAACTGATTTTCATTCAAAAGTTGTTCAATGAACTCATTTACCTTTTTATGAGCATATGTCCTTCAGTAAACTGATTTTATTGGCACATTGATTTGTAAGTGAGAATGAAAAGATCCAGTAGAACTTTATGTGATAAGTCCAAAATATGTCACTTAAACTCTTAACAATTAATAGAGAATAATACTAGAATTTTCACTTAATACGAATTTTCCGTGTAATAAAGAGATAGACTAACCACCAAGATCCTCTATTACCTTGTGCTGCAACACCTATAATACAAATTATATTCTGGGTCTGATGCTCGCCCTTCCCTGTTAGAAATATCCGGCTGGAAGATATACACATACTATCTTAAAAGGAAAAAGTCCAGAAGTCCTATAAGTGAACCAATCATTACTAAATTGCAAATACAATAAGCTTGAGAAAAAGGGGGGAAACTAAGAGCAATTTGCGGTGTATGTTTCTTACCAAATGTCTCAGGAGCTTAAAGTCCCCATCGACGACTGCAGTTAAAATCCGTGAAACTTCTGTCTGCATATAATCATAGCACAAAATAAAAGAGTCAAAGAAGGAGAGATAGGGAGGGAGAGGAGGGGGAAGGGGAGGTGGAGATGCTAATACTCACTTCTCTAAGATGCAGACAGTCGCGTAGTAGTAAAACCTCCAGTAAACTCCCACCAGCACCAGTTCCAAGGTTTCTAACATAGAGTAATATATGACCGGGAAAAAAGTAAGAAGAATTATCATGCAAAAAACTATTAGATTTTGTCAATGCATTTTATTCAAGTATGGCCACCTCAAGAAAGTCCCATTGACTTCAGCTTTCGAAAACCCTGATAAGCAAACATAAATAAATAAAAGCTGAGCTAGTTAGCATTAGCTTGTAACCAGGCCCTAAAGTTCTTGAAATGTGTTAATGGTTCTACGTCGTGAACAAACTTGTCATAAGTTAGAAGCGGTTAAATCGAAAGGAAAAAGATTCTCTCAGGATTAGTGAGAGCCTCAACATGTCTCGACCACCAGCCAACCCTTTGTTTGGTAAATTGGAGAAGACAATGCCCTAATCGAACCATAGAACTAATGATATCTCACCATTAAACATAAATAAATAAATAAAACATAAACCAAAAAATTGATGAACAGAAACTCATTGGCCAATTTATTTTAAAAATTAATACAGCACAAACAACATACTTCCACACTTCCAAAAAATTGATGAGCAGAAACTCAAATGATCAATTTTATTTTAATAATTAATACAGCAAGAACAACATACTACCACACTTCTGTTTTATTGGGCTATAATAATACTTTTAAAATAAAGAGCATATCTTCACATTTAACACTGATTAACTGAAAATTTCCAATTAACCTGGCGATAACATTTTTTGTCTCATGGTTATTTTTGGCGGGTCAAACTAGGGAAAAGGAACCTGTATATTTTAAAAAAAAACGACAAGACAGCTAAACATGACTCTTTAATTCACATCGATAAATATATTAAACTAAACTAATCTAGTCATACTATTGTTTCGTCAAGAAAACATCAAATGCACAGGGTACCACTCATCGAATCAGTGAGGGAACAGAAGTGAAAAAAAAAATGTTTAATGAATGCAGAAGTCTAGAAGATCATCTAGGGATTTTTAGTTTATGGAATAGCATGGGATGTTCCTTTAACAGAAGAATGTTAACCCATGAAACTTGAGAGATTGGGCTCACATTTGGCAAGGAAAGCTAGCAACTTTACACCATGTCCGGTGGCATATTTACCGAAATAACAAAGCAATGATGTTCAGAAACACACCTTAACATGTATGTGAACTTTGCAGTCATGCAATTTGAAGCCTTTTAGTGCTAAAGAGGCTACATGAGGACAGTTTTTCACAAGATCACGACAGGTCGCCATTTGCAAACTATCATCACTTCCTTCAAAATTAAAGTTTGAGCAAGTGAGGTACCATCCCAGAAATCTAAGATTTACAAGGAAAATGTTCAATGTCTATTGAAAAGGAAAATACCATTTCCTGAAGATTTAAAATGCAAACGCTCAATCAAATGGCAATTTATACTCACATATTCCAACATCGAGCTCAGTTCAACATGGCTGTCATGAAAGAAAGTTTCACAGGAGTTTACACATGCAGGTGAAGGCAGAAGAAGACAAGGTAGACAATAATATATCCTTTCAACCATATCATGATTCAAAAATGGGAATATATAAAAGAGAAAAATTAATTAGCCCCGTCTAGTTGTCTATCAACATCCTTAATTAGGATTTTGTGTTCAATGTCTTCAGGCTCTAATAGCAACTGTAAAAGCATTTTAAGCAATCATTATTCTTTTCTAAGATACTGCATTCTAACCGGTTCTTCTTTCTAATCTTCAAATAGATAATCACACAAATATGTGACCACCAGGAAACAAAATCATTATTTAAACCTTCTAGTTGCTTACATTATTCTAGTTGCTTAACGCATCAAAGAAGAAGTTGCGAAAAGAACTAAAATTCAGGGAACTATCTGGTACTAGCAAAATAATAAGCGATTTAAATGAATATTATGGAAAAATTGCATGAATTCAGACATAAAATGACCATAGCATGAAGTCAGCTGGGAAAAAAACTGATTAAATATATTTCCTGCCACACTTTCAGAAGTAAAAAGTAACAAAGTGAAAAACGTAGCAGTTTAATGCAAACTGTTCTGAAGCCAACAAATGAGAGGGTAAAAAAGGCATAATCAACAATTATCGAACTTACAGGCCAACAACTTCTAGATCACGGAGAGAAGGAAAGGCAGATAATGCTGTACTAAGAGCTGCATTATCCATCCTTCCAATATTGTAAAGGTGCATCCTCCTCAAAAATGCCCTTCCAATTAGAAATCAGAAAAAAAAAACCCCCACTAAGATAATAGCTCGATTTCTCTGCCTATTACTTCAACCTATCCTTCGTACATACCGATTTACCCTAAAATTTCTCCTACCCCATCAAAAAAGGGAAGGAGCTTTATGGGGGGTCGGGTTGCCACTCAAGCCCACAGTTCACAAAATACTATATTCTGATTAGTTTTCATAATAAAAACAACTCAAAAATAATGTGTTATGTAAACGGTAAGCCCGCAAAATAACATTTATATTCGGCAATCTCGGAACAGTAATATGCTCTGCCATTGCCAACAAACCTTTTTTCTACTCACAGGACCAAACAGAAGAAAAGGGGAGTAAAATGAAAAGAGAGGTAATAATGACTAAACAAATTAAATAGTAAAAGATTCTGACTAGGAATTTACCCAGGAACACCTCCATTCTCACTCAAAGAGGTCAAATAAGATCTGGTCAGCCTAGACGTTTCGTTTCCAAGTCTAGATCTCTTATCAGTCCAAGAAGAGCCAGATACATCCCTAGAGCTCATGGCAGTGTTCAATCAAACCTTCTGTTGATGAACATTTACCAGCCACTATTCCAAGTTTAAGTGACCTACACACAAATAAAAGTTTTTGCAGTAGAAAAGCACTTGACCGTGGATCAAAGAATTTACCAGAAAATAGACAAGTATAAACATACATTTATCATAGAATAGAATATCGACATAAGCATCTTCTGAAAAAGGTTATGAACATGCTATATGAAAACACTTTGAAAACACTTTCTACAGGCTATTTCTGATTAGTTAACAAGTTTCATATTGACACTTCTGCTAGCGGAACTGCATACTATATCCAGTATTACAATATCTATTAACAGGACGAAGATCTTACGCCATCTGTTTCAGAAGGTCCGAAGATTCATTTCAAAAAACAGGAATGTCAGAGCAGTTAGTCCGCATGTCCCTAACTACCTTGTTCCTGATTGGATTGCTTTCTTAGTGTGGCATCTTTTCTTTTTTTCCGCTGTCCACTGGTGATATTCTAAATATAGATAGAGATAGATAGAGAAAGAGGCTAAGCTAAGCCTACGTAACGCTATTTAAAAGTCCACATACGCTCATTGCAGATTACTTCACTTATATAAAGTATAAAGAAAATCCAACTTTACGACTAAGCAGTACACAAGAGCTAATCAGTGGTAAGACTCTTCTTATCTCTATTCGACAGTGTGCAATTGTGAATGGTTAAGGTCTACAATTACATTAATTTTAATATGCAATTCTTGACTTCGGACACACCCACAACAAAAATAAACAGAAACAGAAAATAACAACAAATGGTACCCATGTAACCTGAACAGCTAGAGTGACCATTGTACATTTTACCATCAGTTCATGCTCAATTGCATTTTATATGCGGCTTAAAAGGAAAAAGGAGCATAAGGATATACACGTGAACTCTTACCCGAGACCTTTACCAGCTCAATTAACCATTATAGACACAACTAGATTATTGATCTTGGGATTTTCTGTAGTTAGACCAATATTGGAGAAGCACAGAGGATCCTCAGCACATTTCCGGAAAAATAAACATGTGACTGCAGCGTATCCATCGTAGCGAAAATCTAAGAACCAATAAAAGAGCGAAATTCGCTAACAAAGACGAGGCACCTTCATTTCAACTTCTAATTTTGTAAAAGAGTGAAAACAGAGCCCAAACTTCTGGCCCGTCCGATCAAATCAGCCTGGTCTAAATCGAACGGCGTAGATTCGACGAAGCTATCGAAGGATACGCCTGGAGAAAGAAGCGAGTCTTCGGATAGAGAGAGAAACGATTCTAGAAGATGACTCGTAGGGTCGGGTTGCGAAACCCTAGGGGAGGAGCAACAAGGCCGTTTCGCCATTAGAGAAGGAGCTGTATTTCTAAATAATGTCTTTTTTTCTAATTACAGTAAATTCAGTGATATATATATAGGGGTAAATACAAATAACTTGAACTATGGGTAATCTACAAATAGCCCTACAGTAACTATCAATTCTTACAATTAGCCCCCCAAAACTATCAAGGCTTTTCTAATTAACCCTCAATGTCAATTTTAAAAAGTTAAAACATAACGCTCGATTATAGGTTTTGGTCGTTTTCTCACTTATTATGAACACTTATTCACTATTCATTCATATCAAGTAATTTTTTTTACATAATGAAATTTTTTTTAGCTATTGTCACTAAAATAATATTTTTTTCATATGGAACCTAATATGATGGCCTTTTTACTATAATTATTATCTTAACTCATGTGCATTGACAAAGTACATATTTCAAACAAATAATTTTGTAAGACGAACAGATTAATAAAAAGTTATGTCATTTTAAAGATGGATGTTGGGTTAATTGAATTTTTTTATAGTTTGTGGGATTAATTGCAAGAATTCATAGTTTATGGGGTCTATTCGAAAATGACCCATAGTCCCATAAGGGAGAGTGACACATGGAGTTTGGTGATTGGGTGAGGGAGGGATAGAGTAACGCGATTGCGTCACTCCTACGTTGAAAAGCGCGTGACAACCAATCCAAAAAGTGCCACTACATGTCAATTTTATTCTTGTTTATGCATATCATAATTAGTGGGACCTTTTTGCTAGTATATTTTCCATTAAATAACATTTCCTATTTTAAGGTGGTATTGGGCCGTCCATATATCGATTTGAGACAGGAGGACCGTGAGTGCAATGAGCCAACGACAAATCTAAGCAGCATTTCCAAAATACAAATGAAAAACTCAAATCCTCGCCAATATTAAGTTACTCCGTACTATTTTTATAATGTTAAAACGGTAATATTAGAGTTTCTAAGAGATGTTAAGATCGAATTATCACCACAGTCGATGTCTCAAGTCTCGTCCAAGTTTATAAAAAAAGAAAAAAGGCGATGAATCGATAGAGTCCGACTCCCATTTTGTCTGGGTTGAACTCTTTCAGTTTTTAGGTAAATTTTGTAATTCTCTAAAACTTTTTACGTTACATTTTGCAATTAAAAGAAGTTTAAGTTTTTATATGTTATAAAAGTAAATAAACTTCTTTTAAATAAAAGGAAGTCTTAAAAAATCGTATTGCTAATTAACAGATAACAGAAGCCATACATACATATAACATATATATTCATCTATCTTTTACTTGTACTGTAATTTGATCTTCAATGCCTATCCAGTGTTATACATCCCATGTTTAGTTCCAGTCTGGGGTATCTCTCTATGTTATTATGTATTTTGAAATTTTATAAATCGTAATTTTTCCCGTCACAACTCCAATAATCAATTCCTTAGATGAGAGTTCAATTCGAGAGTTTGATTCATCAGATATGCCTTAAACAAAACCAAATTTTCTAAAACTAATTTGTTTTTTTCTGTTTTTTCAATTCTAACGCTAAAGTTTAGACAAACCTTTCGTCGCCGAATAATCTGCAACAAACCGTGATTTTCAAACAATGCTTTTGCCTACAGGGAAGGAGAAGGAACTAGGCGGAGAGCAACCTTCATTTTGACAAAAAAACTGATAAAAAAGTAAATTGCACTACAAAACTTCAAAAGAACAAATACGTATAAAGAGACAGATTCTTCAGTGCAATACACTTTTTTCAACAATTCATCATTTACCTAGCATCGAAAATTTCTAAACCAGGCAACATTTAAAACCGTCTTAACATGTTTTTTCAGGCAGCTTAAAACCAATCAAGTTACATCAGAAACTAAAATACCAGGTAAGAGGGTTTTAGCAAATGGTAAGAGAGAGTTATAAGATAATCCTAAAAATGAAAAAAAAAACTTTGCCGCCAAAACATCTTTACGGTTAATGTAACTCTTGTTTTTTTTTTTTTAACGTAGCTCTTGCTTCAAGTGACTAGATTTAGCCTAAAAACAAACACTTGCCGATGCCTCTGAATAAAAGTTTCATATCTAAGGTCAATAGCAAATATCCACCAGTTTTGACTTTTGAGAAAACTATTATGACAAAGTCAAAAAGTAAATTTTTGAAATTCGGTCTGCCAGTTATTTCCTGCTTCGGTGCTTCAAAAGTTGAGCTTCTACCATTTCATGTTTTTCATTGCTTGAAGAAGCAGATTGAGAGAGTAAAAAAAAACATCTTAATCTCTAATGTAAAACCTAAACAAGCATTGATGTAAAATGGAAAGAGCAATTCTTTTTATCAGAGAGGATAGTATTCAATGAAAACAAGGTAAAACTATAAGAAAGGTTACACCCATATTGAGGTAGAGAAAGAAGTTAGACTACTCTGTTTCATGTTTCTGGAAAAAAGATCAAACCAAAGTTTTTGTTTCCAATTACAGTTTCCCTCTTTACTCGTATTCTAAAAACCAAGCATATAAACAATAAGCATTCTGTTCTACATAATCGTAAACAATTTTTTTGAGGAAATCTTGTTTCAGCGGAAACATGAGGAAAAAGAGGGGATGCGTGTATATGGCGTTAGGTGATATTTTAATCCATATCAAACCAAAAAATACATACTTCGTATTTGGTGTACTATTGATAATCAATTACTTTATATTCATAGAAGCAAGAACCCGGAATTGAGGTACAGAAAATCTCATATTTCCTTTTATGTTTTCGCTTATATAACCACAAAAAGTTGTACTCCCAGACTAGGTGTTATGGGTTTGCTGGTGGGAAATACTTGAAAAATCGGACACGTTGAGTAAAAAGTTTTCTGTTTTGAAAACTTAAAACAAATAAAGACTTACAAACCTGACGAGGCCCTTCAGATCCAGCAGATATATTACGTCAAAAACAAAAAAATACATGTAAATGGAGTGTAAGACCCTCTGATATGACATAATAGATCAACCACTTTAGGAAAGAAGGAAAGGAAGACTAAAGAGAAATGTTTTAAATCCAGGCACCACGATCGACAAACATCTGACTATTTTCAATAATTTTGCAGTAGCATAAATACAAACCGGCTATCTTTTTCAAAAGAGATATAACAAAGGTTCACAAAAGATTGAAGAGAATAGAAAATAAGAAGCAAATAATGAATTCTGGTGGAAATATAAATTTAAAATTAAAAGAATTTAAGCCTTAAACAGATTAAGAACCACTACAAAGAAAGTTTACTCTTAAAAATTTTCTTTTCTTATATTTTCAAAAAAAATAAAAATTCGAAGCAGCATGTATATCAAAGACTCTCTGTGACTGCACTGTCAACCAGAATTGAATAACTAAGATCTCTACAAATTAACTAATTGATCTTCTTGTATGATTTTTTGGTTACCTACCATTTATTCGGAAGGTTTTTGATTACCTCTAATTGCACAAGGACAATATTTTCATAGGTTACTTTCAATATGTGCGCATTGATTTAAAAAAAACTGTATTTTAAGAGTATATTAAGATCTTGTAACAAATGCTAAAGCCAACTCATTCAATCTTTTCCATACAATAAAAAACAAAATAAACACATATCTGAGCATAGCACGTGCCAAAATAAAGAATAAAAGACACATGTTTTTTAGTTCCTTCAGACTACGGTGTATGAGTGTATGTCTTTTGCCTTGCCGTTATGATGAGAAATAGTATTATTGCGTTTCCCAGTAGCTACATCTCAATACTTAAACCACTTTATTAGCACTAGTACTAGCACTCACAAGTATGTTTTTGCACAAGGATAGTCCACATGCAATATACTTAACTTCCATAAAACATGAGAAATACCCAAATAAAACAAATAGATTAAAAAAAACGCACCTATAATCCTTATTCCAGGCAAAACCAGGTAGAGCAATAGTGTAGCTGTCGTTCCTTGTACTTGTACGATTTCTAATCCCAACACTAATGACGGTAGAACTTCATCGATCTGAGAAGTACAAGAAAAACTAAGAATTTGGGAAAAAAATTAGAATTTGGAAACATCAGTAGCGTCAATAAATCTCAATATTACTCAGATATAAGGTATATAATCCACAGATCACGTCAAGATTCCATATTTTGATTGATGGTTCCATACCACCAACTGCTCCCTGCGAAAAGAAAGAAGCAAGTGAATTTTTGTTTAAACTAAATTTCCCAAAATGCATCAACTTTAGACTAAAATGAGCTTATATTCCCAAAAGACAACTCACTGTCAATTGGACAATTTTAATTTGCAAAATAGCCTATTATAAAAAAGCACTACATAGAAGTATAACAATTACCAATACCATACAACTATATGCACGTCTTCACATATCAAATTAATTTAACTGCATAAATGGGACTAAAACCGATATGAGAAAATTACTTTTGCTACATAACTTCTAATAGAACAAATCTACTCAATAAAATTGATGGTCTGTGATTATTGAACGAATGCTGGCATTTGCAACAAACCACAAGTTCAACAATTCATGCTACACACGTACCCGGTTCAAAAAGGCTTCGAGTTCAAACACCATAGATAATTTTCTGGGTACCTGATAACCAACATAGTATTGTAAGAAAAGCAAAATACCATTCCAGCAAAAAATAGGTAGCAATATACATAAATTATTCGTAAAGCCAAAACATATAATGCAGACCTACATTACAAATTATGGGGATGGTGTGATGTACTCAGTTCTACCTTGACAAAACTATGAAAAACGACTCAAAAAATAGTATAAATTTAACGTAACACAACAGAGAACATGTGTTTGTATGTATCTATAATATTCAACTATGTATGTATGTATCTATAATATTCTATATTGCCCATTTGTATATTTTGTTTCTTACCCATTTAATTTCCCGCTCAGTAACTAAATGAAATCAAATGAAATCAAATGAAATAAAAATTCCTCTGTTTCCTATTAGTACTAACTACTAAGTCTTTACTCTTTCCCACCATCGAAGTGGTAATAACTCATATGTTTGCTTTTTAGTTTCCCTTACTCGAGGGAACACGGAAATTACCCTATCGATGTATTAAAAACAAGTTTCTTCAACGTGCCTCTAAGAAGAAATTAAAACATCATTGCTAGGAGAAAGTTTAAACTTCACTTACTGACAAATAAGAGAATAACGATTGGTTCCTTCAATGCAACCCCATTGCATTATCCAATAAATTTCCATTCAATTAAAAGATACACACCAGGTAACTGCTCTCTTTGTACATGTGATTTACATGTATCAGTGTAAGAAATGAACGAGACAGCGTTTCAAACCTACAAGTCAATAATAAAAAGGCCAAGGTACACCTCTAACATATACTCCTATATTTTATTATTCTCCTAAGATAATGAACAATTTAAATGTCAGCCCATGTCAGAACAGAAAGCAGGCTTCGCGATTTCACAAAATACCTAAAATTGATTCGTGGAGGAAAGTAAATGATTCGAGAAATCGGACCTCAGGCACAGTAAAGCACAACACTGAAAACCTACACTCAGCATAATAGTTTGCTAATGGAGAACCATAAAAACAGTATAGTACCACAGTCACAAGCTGCAAACTTAAACAAGTGAGACTTAAAACCAAAAGACGTTCCGAAATTCTAATCTTTATCTCAACCGATGAGAATATATATATATATATGAGAGTACATTGAAACCAGTCAAAACTTAGAAGACTATAAAAGCCTTTAAACCGGTATCATTTTTGAAAAAAAACAGCTTTTGGAAAGAAAAAAATTTAATCATAAGTTTCCATAACTAAGAAAACTGTGTGATGTTCTGTTCTATAAAAGAAACCTTGTAAAACAAAAGCTGAAGAAACCCACTATTGGGGTGGGGAAAAATTCAAAGTACTTTTTTATGGACTAAACTCCCTTATCGGATTTGAACCGATGACTTACGCTGTGTGATGGCGTTATTCTACCGCTGAGCTAAAAGGGCCTTGAAGTTTTTAAGACAGGAATAAACCAAAATTATTTGTTTTCTAACCTTATATTTTCTGACTTCGTTTTGGATCTACAAACATATAAAACAAACAAGTCTTTTGGGTCCTTCTCTTCTCAGAACCTTCTATGTTGGTTTGGAGCTGTATGGTGATCTGTGAGACAATGAACTAAAAGTAAATATTACTCCAATATAAGTTTCACTTCTTGGTTAGAAAGTCTAGAACAGCCTTAATACCTATTCATTTAAACTTGCGACGAAATCTGAACCGCCATTTCAAGGACCGCCTCTGCAACTGAAAAGCAAACAATTAACATAAATCCTGAAGAATATAGACTAAAAAGAAGACTCCCTGTTCAGAATCAGCAAACAGAACGACAAATGGTAAATTGCTCCCCAAAGATTAAAGAATTTAAAAAGGTTCCAAATAAATTCTCGTAACAAAAAGCTTCCAGATAAAAATAAACTCAACACTGATGAGAATGAATGATACACAATTTCTTTTCAGAATAAATTCAAGTTCATTAAATTAGTTAACTGCTATCTTTGCCATTTCCCTGAGGAGAAATAACAAACTAGTCAGCAAGCGACTAGTTTGTTAAGCCTGGGCAATTCCAGATTTTAAAACGACTGTAATAAAGTGAACATAGCTCCATAAAGAAGCACAGCCCACTTTATCATAGTAAACCGCTTATGTTTTCTATTTGCTCAAATGCAAGAATGAACCTGTGTTCTTCTCTCCATGACCCTAGTGGCTTACTGGGTAACAGTAACAAATAGGTAAAGAGAAAAAACATATGAACTCTAAGGTAGAAAATTGAGTCAAATTCGTACTTTCTTACTAGTCTTTAAGAGACGGAAATAAGAAAAATGTCATCTTATTTTCTGCTTTGTTGTGTTTGATAGCATGTGCAAAAGAAGGATTCCGTTTTCGTATCAGAATGCTATGAAAAAAAGTTGTATACAAGTAATGCTTTAAATCTGGCAAAAACATAATGAGGAAAAAAGGGAATGGTATACCTGTTAGTTGTGTCATTAAGACTTTTAGATCTCTATAAAACAAAGATAATGTACTGTATTAGGTTTGGGGAAAATAGGGAATACTATCTCTGTAGCAATCCAAGGGAAATATACTTCAGCTACAAACACTCGACTAAAATAAATACAAGGAGGCAAGTTTTTCCCATTATTGAATTATTGCCGACCTTGCAAACAGAGGACACTTCAAAATTCATCTTTCATGTACCAAAAGGAAAATCAAATATAATTGGAAATTTTCAATATGAGAGACTCCGGTATGCCTATAGTATAACTGTATAAGGCTTGATGTTAATATAGGAGTATTAAACAGTAAAAAAGCATCTTCATTCGGAACAGAAAATCTACTTGTCACTTTCTGTTAAATATATATATATATATATATATATATCCAATGCAAATAAAGAAGTATCCTAAAATGAAGGACTTACCGTGAGAATATTAATTCGCAACATCGGCACATTGCAGCTGTACTGGCCTCCAAAATACCGCTCTAATATAAAATTAGCATTTCCTTCATAATAGTATCCTTTCCCCCCACAATCTTTCTCTTAGTCGCTGGAGCCTCTTATCAACTATCGGGATTGCAGCAGAATTCAATGATTTTTCTCTTCCCATGAACGCCATTAAAACCAAACCAAACATATCAGTAATCTAAATAACAGTAGCAAATTTGAACTAAGGCAATTTCAAGGACCTCATCCAAACTTAACAATGAAGAAACTGGACTTTGTAGTTTGTACAAAATCCAAAATAGAGATGGCACAGCAAAGACACAATTCTATAAGCTTGATTACATGCATGTTAATAAGCATAGAGGAACAAAGAACATGACATATGGACAGGTATTATTAAGATAATTAAAATCAAAACTGTCAAAAACGAAATTACCCTCCAAAAAAAACGAAATTTCATCATCAATTCAACCAAACAGATTATTAATCATATTAGTCATGATCACCCAATGCATGACATGATGAATCACCAATTTCAATAAAGGGAAAGAAAAATAATCACTCTCCTAAGTCGTAGCTAAGGAAAAAATTCTAAATTAGCATGGGACGATAAGGAATAACAATTCTAAGAATGTGAAAGTAATTCAATACCAATGAAGATTTAATTATAATCCGTTTTAAAACCCGAGAGGCCAAATTCACATAACCGAACTAATTCAGATCCCCCTCAAATCTTATCCCTTGCCAGTAAAAAAAACAAAAACAAAAACTATCAATGACAGAGCATAAATATTACCAAATAAATTCTAGAGCCCTGTTGTTCTAATTATAAATGATACACACAATGCATATCCGTTTATAGCTACATCTTCACCTCTTCGATTTTTGTAATTAAATCCCGATGGGTTCCTTTAAAGTGATTTGATTTGTCTGAATGGTTTGCAAAAGTGCAAGGACACGATAAATAAACCAATACATTCCTTAAACAACGGAAAATAGAAAAGAAAAGAAAAACACAGACTCAAAAAACCCAGCAAAAACAATAAAATTACATTCATTAAAGCATTACCGTAAGTAGGTAAACCATAAATTATTGGGATGTTACAGTAAAATATAACTCCTCTGATATGATTAAACAACTATGACTAGAATATTTTCAGATCAACCACGCTTAACATATAAAATAATAAGATGACAAATCACTAATCGAAAAGAATTCTATTCAAATAACATGAACGAGGCTCGAGCGAGCAAATAGAATGCTACGATAAGTTATTCTCAGTCATAACATGAGAAAGAAAACTATGAAATACGCATACAACTGGCAAACAGTCCAATGATTTCCACAAAATTAACAGTTTACGGTAACTATGAATATATGTCAAGTCTACAGGATCGAAAAGTTGTTACAGAAAGAAACAATTCCCATGATCATTGGGCAACAATTTAATTGTTGTGATGATACAGTAAGGTACAGCTATGACTAGAATATTTGCAGTTCGGTTTAATTATAATTGAATAAAACATCAGAAACCAACATTTTAATTCAAATAACACGAAAATTGAAAACGGGTGCATAAACCTAAGCTAGCAGCTAGATTGCAATAAAAAATATATTCTAAAGGATCAGAAAACAATTAAACACACAGATAACTGGAAACAAACAACAATTTCCATAAAAATCAACAGTAAACAGTGATTACTAATATCTGTTCTTCTAAAAAGTTCAAACGTTGATAAAAAAATATACACTTTGGATTAAATGGTAAGAGATAACCTGAGCTAACAAATAGAATGCTACAACATTAAGTTATTCTCAATTGTAAGAAAAAATATTAAACAATGAAATGTACATATAACTAGCAAAAATATAGTAATTCCTATAAAAACAACACAGTAAATAGTGATTACGAAAAAGTAGTTCAAGCTAATTAACAATAAAAAAGATTGTAGTGGTAAACAGAATTATGTAAAAGAGAATAATAGGTCAGACACCAGGAGAATGTAAAGCAACAAAGTAAAGCAAGTTGCGTACTTATAATAGTGAGATTTAGTTTTCTGAATTTCGTATCAGATAAGGAGCACAATTGCTGCATTTCTGGGTTAATAAAACTGCTCTTCGCAAATCCTTGTATTCTGTTAACCTGATTCTCCAGGCAAAGGATTGTTGGATCAGACTCGACTACAGCAAGCCAAAAAAGTGAAAGTAAGCAAGTGTTAAATAAAGTATAAATAGATACTGACCAGCGTAAGTGAATATATCTGCTATCTTTACAATTGAACATGTTCATTAGCACTAAGGACAAAAGATATAGCATATAATAGAAGTTATCTAGAAAGCTGATAACAAAACAAAATACGTCTCCAAATTCTCCAAATATATTACGAAGTTTAAATCAAACAAATCGTGATTTCAATATACAGATCAATCATATTATCAGGCAAGTCTGTTTTTTACATGGAAAGAATAAAAAAGAGAGAATATGACTGATGAATCATAAAAGCAGTCTAGGTAAAAATTTACTGCAATTAAACTTGTTAATTGATGACTGGAAGATCAATCAAATTAGTACGACGGAATTGGCAAGGGAGAGTTAAAAATTAGATAATTTGAAAGTGTGAAGAAGTAACTAGTCAAGACAAATATGAGTCGGATTTGAGCCCAATATCCACAAAGCATAAAATGCAGAACAGTAAGACAATGATGGTGCATTAAAATTACAAGAGATATTTCTAATGTCTTAGGCATTTTAATAATAAAAGATAGCGACTCATTCTATATGTTTTTTTTATAGAATATTACATCCACTATTTTTAATATTTTAAGTAAATCTCAATAAATTCCTCCAAAGTGGTCTGATTTGTCCAAATGAATAGATCCCTAAAGTTTCTAATATCGAATAAATAAAGCAAAATAAAACTCAAAAATCCAACAAAATAATTAAAACTAAACTCATTAAAGCAAAGACGTCCACCAGATATTATTGGGATGTTACTCATTAAAACTTTTTTTGGGGTCGGTTTCGGTTTACAATAAAACCGAACCGAAAAAACCCGAAAAAGACCGAAAAACCAAAAATAAAACCGAAAAACCCGAAAAAAACCGAACCGAAAAAAACCGGTTCGGTTCGGTCCAAAAAATAAAAAGACCGAAACAAAAAAAACCCAAAATAATTGTAATCGGTTCAGTTTGGTCCAATTAAATACCCAAAACAGTTAAGTTGCAAAGTAGAAACCCAAAATCAGTAAAAGGTTGAGTTGCAATTAAAAACCCAAAATCAATCGGTAGAAACTAATAAGTAAAGCAGATCTGAATTAAATTCACATAAAAACGTAAGCAAGCAAAAAACAGAAATCGAATCAATCTAAATAAAAACCCTATAATAAAATAAAACAAGAAAACAAATAAACAGTGGATGATAAAGAGTGGGCTGAGTATATAACCTTGCGAAGAAGTATCTCTCGCTGACGAAGATGAATCGTCTCCATTCTCCACTGCGGCTATATATATATATATATAGAGAGAGAGAGATGGAATAATAAAAGAAAAATTATGAGAAAATTAATGAGAGAAATATGCGCAGGCTAATAGTATTTTATAGAGAGAGAGGGTGAGAATGTTACGTTGGGCAAATATAAGTCGGTTGCTGCTTTTTTAAATTAAAAATTAAAAATAACAAACAAAAATGGGATTACAAAATTACTCTATGTTAAAAAAAAAAAATTACACAATTGTCATTTTCCCACTAAATAAATATATATAATTATCATTTCCTAACTAAATATATATATATATACATACATAAACATGTTAAAAATATACAACCAAATAAAATATACTAAGTTTATTTGTATATATATTAAATTGGTATATATATCAAAATATACATCAATATATACATAATAAATATATATTTAAACATATAAAAACATAACCAAATAAAATATACTAGATGTGTATATATTAACGTATAAATATATTATTAGATTTATCTATATATAAACATATATATATATATATATTGATGTGTGTATGTATTTATATACATATAAATATATAATTAACCACCCAACCACTACCCTCACGGCCAGTCGCCGCCCCCATCCACCGTAGGCCTCCGCCCCTAGCCCGCTGCCATTACCCCACTAGTTCACTCTCTCTATATCATCGTACTATTAATATAAGCAAACCCAATAAAATTTGAGGCTGCCCAATTTTGTCCATTTTTTTCAAAAATACCCTCATTCTATTTTAATAATTACTAATATGCATAATCTTATTAATTAACTATTTGTCCTCACTATATTTTTCTAATTACGGATGTATCATAAATTAATTAACAATTCGTTTTAACCTCCATAACTATAATAAATGATACAAAATCTGAATATTATATTAAAAATAAAGATTTATGTCATCACGCGTCTCACACGCAACGCGTGGGTAACTTTTACTAGTATATATATACCGATGTATGTATATATATATGTATTTATTTTTATGTTTTATTAAAATATGTAGATTTATGTATGTATATATGTAGATTTTTGTATGTAAATACGTATATGAGAAAGAAGGAGAGAGAGAAGGTGAGACTTTTTTTTTTTTGGTTTTTTTTTTTTTTTAGTGTGAAATTACTCTATTACCCTTATTTTTAACAGGAAAAACTAGGGCCGGGAAAAACGTACATGGCTGTGACGACGTAAAAAAATATGGACGGAATAAACTAAATTGGTCTGATTTGGTTAGTACAATGCCTAAATTGGGATTTTCCATAGTACAAGTTACATTTCGTTAAAGGCGATAGTACAGTCTACTAATTGAAGATTAACCCTTAAAAAATTAGTATGTGTTAATTTAATACAATACAACATTAACGGTTTATTTGGTAATTGGTTGTTTTGATATAAAATAATTACATTTACGAGATAGATAATAATCATTAGTTCAATCAGAGGTGATCAAACGTTTTTTAACGGCCGCATAAATTTGTGCGGGCTTTCAAAACTTTATCGAGTTTCTTTTAGTTTCGGCATAAAAATTTATAAAATCAAACGCAAGATCATAATTATTATTACAAATATTCCCCTTGCATAAATATAAAACAAAACTATCTGAAATAATAGGCCTACTGATAAAGCCATAACTTTGGTCGGTCGCGTTAGGCTTTTCAACAATAATATACTGGTAAATTAACTGTAAATAATGAACACTTCTTGATCTTTTATTATTGATCGGACTATTATAGTTGCTCGGATTATTACACTTACTCAGATTATTACACTTGCTCGGATTATTGCACTTGCTCGGATTATTGCACTTGCTCGGATTATTACACTTGCTCGGATTATTGTACTTGCTCGGATTATTACTTATTTATTACAATTGCGCTCGATTTGATTATTTAATCTCTTATCTTGGTCGTTCTCCTTTTTCTTCGATATTCGGCTCTTTCGCTGTTCGGTTTGTTTCTTGATAGGCTAAGAGTTGTCTAGTTTCTCTCTTTTCTCAACTTCTCTCTATAATTTTTGAATAGATTTTTTGGTCCTGGTCTTAGGGGGATACTTGGCTATTTATAGGCAAGTATGCCTCCTAGGATGTTGACAAATGTCTCCATCTTGTGAGTTTTTTCAGACATGTGTCCCTATTTAAGTGGGCTTGAGCTTTTAGGAAGATCCCATCTTATTCTCAAAGAAAGGCTTGAGATAGCCCATTTAAGCATTAGATACCCCTCTATGATGGGTGGGTCGATTTATACCCGAATAGATACATTCGGGTCTAATTTTTATGTTCTATCAAGTGCTCCCTGACTTCCTCGGCATGGTTTCCATGTCGAGGGAGTCATGATCGGTCTGTCGAAGAGATTACTTCGGTTTAGCTGCTCCCTTATGTTTCATTCGACGAATACCCCTTTTTATAACTGTTCCTTGGGACCCATTTACTATCTTGGGAACTTGCACACTTTCTATTTTGACTTTGATATGACCCTTGGTATCTTTCTTCGAGGAAACTCTTGACCTTTCCAAAGATTCGTTTACTATAAAGAGGGAATACCATTCCCACAATTACTTATTCCATCACCATCTTGTGATTCAATGGCTTCTCCCCATAGTTCTACTGGAGATAATTCTTCGGATTATGTCGCTTACTTGGAGAATGAAGTTAAGAAGGCTCGCGTTATGAAAAGGAAGCTGGCGGACATGACCAAAAGGTTGTCTGATATGGACGCGGCTCATCACTTGACGATGGCCGACCTGGATTGGGCCTTTGAACGTATAAAGAGGCTCGAGGCTTCCCTGGCTAAAGAAAAGGTAGCAAAGAGGACCTACAAGCTCGCTTTCAAGGAGCTGCATGATCGGTCCAAGCCGGGGTCGGATGGCGCTGATGCAAGCTCTTCCTCGGAATGATTAGTTTTCTTTGTGATTTCTTTTGTAATTAGGCATTATCTCCAAGTTGTAACCGAATTATTGAAGATATTAATAAAATATTTCCTACTTTTATTCCTGTCTGTTTGTTTTCTTAATACCTCATTGGATGACTCAATTGGACTTTGGAACTTGTTGTTAGTTAGCCTTGAATGCCCTTGGGAAGTTCATGATGGTTGCTCTTTCCTTGAGATGATCATTGATGTGTCCCTCATATTTCCCTATAAAAAGGGGGCTGCACTGTCTTCTTTGTGTAATTCATTCCTTATTAACGAACAAATGGCTTCTCCTCATGAAACTAATGGTGACAACCTTCCTGAATATGTTGCTCATCTTGAAGAGTAAGTTAAGAAAGTGCGTTATCTCGAGAAGAGGGTTGTCCGGCTGTCGGTGGAAGCTCGTCGGGCCGTCGAACTAGACGAGCGATTGGACGCCATGGAGAAGGAGCACCAGAGGTCTTTGCTCGACAGTATTCGTGCTCGTGCTCGGATCAAAGAGCTTGAGGCCTCTAGAGACAGGCAAATTGCTTCCAAGAGGGCTTACAAATTAGCCCTTGAGGAAGTGTATGCTCGGTCGAAGAGGAAGCCCGGTGAAGAAGCTGGTCCTTCTACAAAATAATCCTATTTTTCTTTGTGATGTAATGTCTTTTTGTCGAGAAGTATCTTGTAATGAAGTTCCCCTTGATTAATGAAAACTCTTCTTTTTCTCGTTCTTGTATGATTTATTTTCCCAATGCATTTAATTTTGACGGCGCATGCTTGTGGCTTCATTAATGATTTTTCTTGGGTCTTGTGCTTGACCTTATCCACCGAATCTTTTGAGTCTTTGTATCTAGGAACTAATGGGATTCCTTGAGCCCTGTGCACAAATCTTATCTTTTAAATCTTGACACTGTTCAACTTCCTCCTTTAAATGCTGGCGTAATTGACACGTGTAGAAGCTTTTCTGGAGATTTACCCTCTTTAAATACTGACTTGAACCCAAGCGTTTCTTCTCAACAGACGCACCTTTTCAATTACCCATGTTTTCCAGCGTCTTTTGATGAACGGTTGCAATTCCCCACATTAAACCATCTTTAATTGTTCTATAAATACCTGTTGGTCCGTAGGAGTCTAAACCTTAGAGAAGGGGGGGGGGGGGGTGAATAAGGTTTTGTACGTTTTTCGCGGAATAAAATCTATGGGTTAATAACTAAGCTAAACTAGTGAATTGTATAACTAAAACACTTTCGTTAACAAATTATTGCTAATTTTAATATAAGCAAGCAATAAATATAAGCGATAAGCAAATGCGAAAAGTAAAAGTTAAGTGAAAGAAATAACGCAAGATTTATAGAGGTTCGGCAAAACGCCCCTACGTCCTCTCCTCGGTATTTTCACTACCAAGTGTTTCACTAGAATCTCTTTTCAAGGTTACAACCTAACGAGCTTAATCAACCGATTAAGCTCCCCCTCACTTTATGAGTATCCAGAAATGAAAAGCCTAGAGCTTTTAAGCTATACTTGCTTGAAAAGCCTCTACCCAATCACTCGCTCACAAATGAGTTTATAATACACTCTTTTACAAGATTGAATTTTATGAATCACTCACTAACAAATATTATCTCGATGTTTATAAGATTACAATGAGAATATACTCGAGAATATTTTTGATTACAAGTGAGAAATAAGTAGTATAAGCTTGAAGAATTTCTTTGTAGTAATTGCTTGAAGATGTTTTTTATTGATGTATACTTCTTCAATGGATTTAAGGCTTATAAGTAGAGGCAAAAGGTTCAACATTTAATTCATGACCGTTGCTGGTTGTTGGGTGAATTAAATGCTGGTTTTTCAGCAGTTCGTCCAATTTTCAGGAAAAGCTTAAAAGCTGGAATTTGAAATTCTACAGAAACGATCGGTCGTTTCTGTAAAACGATCGGTCGTTTTTCATCTGTGCTCACTGGAAGAATTTCGCACTGAAACGATCGGTCGTTGATGCTGGCGATCGGTCGTTTTTGTTCTTTGCTCACTGGAAGAAATCAGTTCGTAAATGATCGATCGTTTTAGCTTTAAACAGTCTTTTTTGTTTCTGGGAATGTTTCGGTTTTCTCGACAAACTTCGAAACCCCGTAACTAATTCGTTTCAAACCCGATTGAGGTTCCGCTTGAACCATTTGCTTCGTAATTACGCATTCTATCATTTTGAACCTTTAACACACTCAATAAATGATTAGTATGCAAAACGAGCTTTTATCATGTTTTACAAATATTGTTATCATCAAAATAATCGATTAGAAGAACGACGTTCAACAATCTCTCCCTTTTTGATGATGACAAAATATTGACTATAACATACTATAAGCTCTTTTTGCTAAAACAAGTTTAACCGAGATGTGTAGATGACGTTTTACTTGGATAAAAGGTTTTTAGAAAAGAGACAAGTAAATGTCATAACATCCGATTAAAAACGAGGTTAAAACAAAGCTAAATGAAAAGGGATAACGAACGATCAAAAGTAAGGGAAAAAATTGGCCATAGTTTGCCTAAAAATGGTCAATCGCCACAAATGAAAAAACATATAAATAACCCAATCAACTAGCAATATGCGCACTAAATGCAATATCATCAATAAATAAGATAAAAACGCATATTATAAATGCACATTCTCACAACGACATAGATTATGACAATCAAGATAAATAGCAACATAAACACAATTCATAATATAACCATGCTACTTATTACATCAAAACCAAACGAAATTCGTAGTACGGAAATGAAATACAACGAAAAAACACAAGAGAGGTATTTCTCCCCCTTTGACATCATCAAAAAAACATAAAAAGATAGCCACCTAGTCGCGGTGGGAGGTCGCATCATCCTCGTCGTCGTCGTTGTCATCGTCGTTTGGAAAGAATTCATGAAATTGTGCCCTTTGCTCGGCGCTTTCACGATCAAGTCGGTCTAGCTCTTCTTGTCCCGGGTTCAAAAATCGAAACATTCGACGAGTCATTTTCGCATTATGGTATTGGTTGATGTAGAGAGAATCGTAGAACTTGTCGGAGCGCGGAACACCGGAGGAAGATCCTACGGGGGCCTATCCTTTGCCTCGACCGCGAGAGGGACGAGAGGAAGTAGGGATATCGGTGGGGGGAATGGAATCGGAGGAGATATCTAAGTCCTCATGAGAAGCACACGGTGTGGGCTTAGGGCCGACATACTCTTCCTCTTCGGGGGAAAGAGGGGTATAGTCGGGGCCGGACACCCGCTTACCGGACCAAGTTATGGACTTGTCGGTATTGTGGAATTTTATGGACATTTGGGAAAGATAAGAAGTGTCCCAAATATGTTTGTCCTTGTTCTTGAACAAGGTTCCACCGGGAACAAGATTTTGGTCTTTTAGGATGGCCGAAATCAAGGCACCGTAAGGTAGCCCATTTTTGGATTTCGTTTTGAGCGAATCCATCTTAAAGAAAATAAGGGTGGCGAAGTCAATTTTGACTCGGCGATGGATACACCCGAGAAGAAAGATGTACTCATTCGTAACATCCGTAAAGTTTGAGGTGTGTGGGAGGACGATATGAGAGAGGATATGATAGGCTAATTTGTTGCGAAAGAGAAGGCCATGGGCTTTGTTGGAACGATTGTTATGGACGGGATGAAAAATTTCGTCTTTGAGATCATTGAAGTTTTCGATCTCGAGAGTCTCACAAAGTTCCTTACTAGACTCATGGATGCCGTCGCTATCTAGGCGTAAGAGAGTTCGTAAACGGTCTATACCGTAGACGAAGGGTTGTCCGTTAAATGAGGAACGCAAGCGAAGTGCGTCATTGGAATCCCTATCTAGAACTAGGTGATGATAAAATTCATAGACATTTTCTTTGTAAAAAGGCTCTTTAAGAGTGAGAATAGTATCGAGTTTGTGAAAACTTAAGTCTATCATGAGAGCGGGAAATCGTTCACGGAATAGAGGCATATCGAGTGTGAAATTAGACAAAATACCTCGTTTATCCATCGAAGGTGGATAGAGAGGAGGAAGAGGGCCGGAAGAGGAACCGGGAGCGGAGGAGGAGCCGGTGCGCCGAGCGCGAGGAATAGCCGGACGACGAGGGGGCGGAGGCACGATCTCGTCCTCATGTTCATCGGCGAGGTTGAGTGAGGCTCTCTTTGTACGAACCATGGTTGGATTAATTACGGATAAAACGAGGGTTTATGAAGAGTTTGGGGTGAAAGGGGGCGAATTTTGAGAGAGAGAGAGTTGATTTGGTTTTAGAAAGAATTGAATTAGGGTTTGAAGACGTTTTTTAAAACTGAGAA
Source organism: Primula veris (assembly GCA_963682055.1). Classification (NCBI taxonomy): domain Eukaryota; kingdom Viridiplantae; phylum Streptophyta; class Magnoliopsida; order Ericales; family Primulaceae; genus Primula; species Primula veris. Next base: position 13,162,598 of record OY821743.1, on the reverse strand, counting down.
ACACAAAAACGATCGGTCGTTTTGTGTTTCGATCGGTCGAATTTGAACCAAAATGTTCCAGTGAGTGCACTGTAAAAACGATCGGTCGTTTTGAGGGAATGATCGGTCGTCTGTAGAAAAACGATCGGTCGTTTTTACAGACGATCGATCGACTGTAAATAGGTTACAGAACTGGAATTTTTTGCACTGTACGATACTGATTTGGCATAAAAAGTATAACAATACTTAAATATATGTAAAATCAATCAAATATATATATGTATATGTATATTTCACACATCAAACATGCCTAACTCTCGTCGAATAAAACAAAATTGTTCCTCATTAAGGGGTTTTGTAAAAATATCGGCTAATTGCCTATCGGTACTTATATATTCAAGTGTAATATCCCCTTTTTGAACATGATCCCTTAAAAAATGATGACGTAAATTAATATGTTTAGTGCGAGAGTGTTGGATCGGATTTTTCGAAAGGTTTATAGCACTAGTATTATCACATAAAATAGGCACACTATCGAAAGATAATTCAAAGTCGTTTAGTTGTTGACACATCCAAAGGATTTGTGCGCAACAACTACCCGCGGCGACGTATTCTGCCTCCGCCGTGGAAAGCGCAACCGAGTTTTGTTTCTTGCTATGCCAAGAAACTAAGGCGTTTCCTAAAAAATGGCAAGTGCCACTAGTACTTTTTCTATCTAATCGACAACCGGCAAAGTCGGTGTCGGAATAGCCAAGCAATTCAAAAGAAGTATCATGTGGATAAAACAATCCTAAATTGCATGTTCCTACAAGATATCTAAAAATGCGCTTAACGGCTATAACATGCGATTCCTTAGGGCAAGATTGATACCTAGCACACAAGCAAACACTAAACATGATATCGGGTCTACTTGCGGTTAAATATAAGAGGGATCCAATCATACCTCTATAGAGCTTTTGGTCCACGCTTTTACCCGATTCATCCTTGTCTAGTTTCGTTGCCGGACTCATTGGAGTTCCTAGCGGCTTTGCATCGCTCATGTTGAATCGTTTGAGCAAGTCCCTTGTGTATTTGGCTTGATTGACGAAAATTCCGTCCTTTGTTTGTTTGATTTGCAATCCAAGGAAGTAGGTGAGTTCACCCATCATGCTCATCTCGAATTCACCTTGCATACACTTAGAAAACTCCTCGCACATGCGAGCATTAGTAGCACCGAAAATAATATCATCAACATATATTTGAATTAAAAGCATGTCTTTACCATCCTTTTTAATAAAAAGAGTAGTTTCTAAAGTACCACGAGAAAAACCTTTTGCAATCAAAAATTTACTAAGTCTTTCATACCAAGCCCGGGGTGCTTGTTTTAAACCATAAAGTGCTTTTCGAAGTTTGTAAACATGATCGGGAAACTCGTGATTTTCAAAACCGGGTGGTTGTTTTACATAAACTTCCTCATTTATAAAACCGTTTAAAAATGCACTTTTAACATCCATTTGAAACAATTTAAAACGTTTAAAAGAAGCATAAGTAAGCAACATTCTAATGGCTTCTAGTCTAGCTACGGGTGCGTAAGTTTCATCGAAATCGATGCCCTCTTCTTGGTTATACCCTTGAGCTACTAGTCTAGCCTTATTTCTAATAACTACCCCGAATTCATCCATCTTATTACAAAATATCCATTTCGTACCTATGATGGTTTTCTCACTCGGTCTAGGTACTAAAGTCCATACGTTACTACGCTCGAATTGATTTAATTCGTCATGCATAGCTAATACCCAACTCTCAACGAGTTCCGCTTCATGAATGTTCTTGGGCTCTAATTGAGACAAGAATGCAAAATGATTAACTATATTTCTTAAAGAAGAACGTGTATGCACTCTTTCTCCCGGGTTACCCAAAATTAATTCTTGCGGGTGGTGATTGGCAAACCTCCATTCTTGAGGCAAATCCTCATGAATGTGTACACTAGATTCTAAGTTCTTTTGAAGTCTATCTATAGTGACTTCTTCAACAACGGGTTCAACCTCTATTCTAGGCGTAGACTCTAAGCTAGATGCAACATGATTAGAAGAAGATGCTTTATGAAAAATATCATCATTAATATTGTGAACAATTAAAGGTTTATCAATCGTAGGTAAATTCTCATCAAACGAGACATGTACCGACTCTTCCACCAATAAAGTTCTTTTATTAAAAATTCTATAAGCTTTACTCGATATAGCATATCCAACGAAAATTCCTTCATCGGACTTAGCATCGAATTTTCCTAAATTATCCTTACCATTATTATGAACATAGCATTTACAACCAAATGCACGTAAATGAGAAATATTGGGCTTTCGCTCATTCCATAATTCGTAAGGTGTCTTTTTTAATATGGGCCTAATTAAGGCTCTATTTAAAATATAACAAGCGGAATTTACGGCTTCGGCCCAAAAATACTTTGGCAAATTATTTTCGCAAAGCATGGTCCGTGCCATTTCCTCTAGGGTTCTATTCTTCCTCTCAACTACCCCATTTTGTTAAGGCGTACGAGGGGCCGAAAAATTATGATCAATACCATTTTCATCACAATAAGTTTGAAATGGAGTATTTTCAAATTCCTTACCATGATCGGTTCGGATACTCTTGATCATATAACCCTTTCGTGTTTGGAGCTTTTTGCAAATAATAGAGAATTCTCTAAATGCTTCATGCTTATGAGTTAAAAACAATACCCAAGTAAAGTGACTAAAATCGTCAACCATGACGAAAGCATATGCACGCCCGCCAAGACTAAGTGTCCGGGAGGGGCCAACTAAGTCCATATGAATGAGCTCCAAACAACGAGTAGTAGAAATAATACTTTTAGACTTAAAAGAAATCTTCGTTTGTTTGCCTAATTGGCAAGCGTGACAAAGTTTGTCCTTTATATAAGGAGCTTTTGGTAAACCTATTGCCAAATCTTTATTAGAGAGTTTAGCAAGTAAATCAAGACTTGCATGACCAAGTCGTCTATGCCACAACCAACCATTGTCGTTGATAATAACAAGACACTTAACTTCGTTATCCACCGAACTATTCAAATCAATCATATAGACATTATTTTGTCTTTGACCCATGAGAATAGTTTTATTATCCGAAATACAATGAATGATGCAATGCGATTTTTCAAAAATGACTTTGTGACCCAAATCACAAAGTTGACTTATACTTAGCAAGTTATGTTTAAGACCATCCACAAGCAATACATTATCAATAACAACATTAGATGGTTTAGAGATACTACCAATACCGATGATTTTGCCCTTGCTATTATCCCCGAAGGTCACAAAGCCTCCGTCTTTAGGTGCAAGAGTGGTGAATTTTGTTTTGTCTCCCGTCATATGTCTTGAGCATCCACTATCCAAGAACCACTTGTCCTCGTTGATTTTTGATCTCAAGCATACCTACAGGACAAAACGATCATTGGTACCCTAATCCACTTTTGGGTCCTTGAGGGTTAGAGTCTCGACCCTTTGGAATTCAAACCAAATCATTTCTATTAACTTTATACCTATAAGGGCAATATATATAATCCTCATAGTGGTCACTACGGTTGCAAGTAATACATTTAACATGCGAGATAGGTTTAACAAAACGATTATAAACTAAGTTCTTTTTATACGAGTTCTTACGGGAGTAACTTGGTGGTCTATTTTCATTTTTCGCCACTTGTTTGGTGAATAGATTTTTATGCTTTGCCGCTAAGAGTGGGTTGTATCCTACACCGGTTTTATCATATGCGCCTTGTTGAGAAGCTAATATAGTACTTAGCATTTTACTTCCCTTAGTGAATTTAGCGAGAGTAAGTTCGGCGCTATCCGTCTTAATTTTACAAGAACTAAGGTCTTTAACTAACTTATCATTTTCTATGGTAAGTTCGGCATTTTTAGACGTGAGTGAGTCATTTGTTATAGCTAAGTTCTCGAGTTCGTCTTGTAGAGTAATTAACATTTTTCTAAAAGATTTGTTTTTACCTCTAGCTTTTTCTAAGGATGCTAACACATCATTTATATCAAGATCATCATCACTAGAAATAGAAGAGTTAGAGGAGTGAAAGCTTACATCCTCGGTATCGTCGTCTCTAGCCATGAGACAAAGGTTTGCGAGGAGATTTGGGACCATGCTCAAGATGAGTTCGATAACTCCCCTCAAGGCCTAGCTAACATGATGGTTAGAAATGCTCGGCTCGAGGAGCGCGTCATGGTTCTCACTAGGGAGAAATCCGAACTCTCCTCGGAGAATGACCATTTGGTTGCCATGAATAATTCTTACCAAGCTCGGTTGAACTGCTCTGCTCATTTTGCTTTCTCTCGGTCTGGCAGTTCGATTTTTCCACCCATTGATCCCTAGTTAGATTGGGCTGGTTTTCTGATGTATTTCCCGTTTTGGAACTTGTATCTTCTTTTGTATTTGAATCAGATATATCTTTTCGTATCTCGTGCCTTTGTCTTGTGAACCGTTGTAACGCCTCGTGCTTTGTGCCCTTTGACTTTTTATAAATGCTCCCTATTGTCTGTACCTCATTACCAATTTTCCCTTTCTCTCTCTTGTTTTATAATTTTTGTTTCTTCTAGCCTGCTTTTGTTTGAGATAGATGGCTCCCATCACTAGATCTGCCTCCAAAAAGAAAGCCCTTCTGGAAGAGGAGCCTACATTTTTGCTACCTCGACCGCCTGGTTTCGGGGAAGAGGATTTGACTCCTCTTCAGCTAAAAGAAATTGAGATGTCATGGCTAAGGCATGATCTTAAGTGTGCTCAGACCGAAATGAGGCGATTCAAACAGTATTGGCAGGAGGAGAGTGCTGCTTGTTTTGAAGCCGAGCAAAAATGCAAGTCTTAGTCTTACTCCTTGCAACAGGCTGAGGTGGCGATTGCTCGTTTGATTAGGGAGAAAGAGCGTCTGGAGGAGCTCTTGGCTAAGAAGGACGTCGATATGGGGGGTAGCTCGAAGAAGTAGGATGGGTGTATTTTCTTGTAGAAATTTTCTTTCTTTTTGGTTGTATTGTTTGTGTTTCCCCCTTTGTGGATGAATAAAACTTCTGCTTTGCCTCTATTTTCTTTGATATATAAATTGTTGTTTTGTTTTGTTTTGCTTTTATGTCAATACCATTCGATGTTTCAGTATACACCGAGCAATATGCCCGGTTATCCCCCCGGAGAGCGTTGTTTGACTTGATGCTGAATGCCGTCAAGCTAGAAACGGTCTCCGTCCACCTTGTTCGGTGTGACCTTTGGGTAAGAAATGGTTGGGCGTCGAGGAGCGTAATCGGGGGACATCCTCGGTGCGATAATATTGGTAGCGTATGCTGGAAGCTTTTCGTGGTAGGGTCCACTGGCCGTTTATTTAGGTGTAATGATGTGAACTGCCTTGGGTAGTGGGATATGCTCTGACATGGCAAAATCTGGAGCGTTTATATGTTAAAAATAGCAGCGGTTGTTGACTTTTCTATGGTTGGAAAAAAGGTGAACCTCTGTCACACGAAAGGGCGGTTATTATTTTATTCTTTTTGTGACTCCACTCCTTTTTACTGTGCTAAGTAATCCCTTTTGTTTTTATCACATAATTTGCTGAAGAAAATATTTGTCTCTCTCTAAGGTATATTCTTCCCGCCAAAAAGGAAAATCGTGCTGCCGCTCGATCTAGGTTTTCATTGGATTGTGGATAGACGTGCTACTGTTCTCGGTTGCTTGCTCATAATGATAACTGTAAGTGCTGTCTTATTTTTTTTTTGTGTGAGGGTTTGTGTTTGATTTGTTGTTGTGGTCATAGATGTGGCGTTGGTAAACAGTCTTAGTTGTCTATATATGTCTGATGATGTTTAGTTATGTATTGGATTTATGTTGATGGGGATGGTAGTAAAACGTAGGGTTTCTGGTTAATTGGGGTGGCTCTTAATTTGTCTATCTAGGTTAGGCGGATTGTGTCTGATGAAGTGTTTATGATGTTTGGACAGGACATTCTGACCCAATGCCGGGCCCAAGTTGGCCCATTTGTGGAAGAGGAATTTAAGAAGCTCGTCGGGATACCTGACAACATACGCATTCGGCTGCCTGTCTCCGATGAGGAGGTTATGGGATTTGTTCCGGCCGGTGAGGTGGCCGTACGTTCCTCGGCGTTCTTTACCGGGGGTCTTAGACTTCCGTTCACCGAATGGGTGGCCTCGTTCTTTGAGGCCATCCAGATAGCGCCGGCCCAACTGGCTCTGAATGGTTACCGTACTTTGATCGGTATCCAGAGGTTGTCGGAGTTGTCAGGGATAAAAATCGAACTGAAAGATGTGTTCGGGGTATACAGTTTGAGTTTTGAGCGTCGGAGCTCGTATCTGAAGACATTGCGCTTATTCTCGCGGCTTGTCCTCGGTCTCCCTGATACGAATAAGGAGCATAATCTTGGCATTGTGATTGCTTCCGGAGAATGGGGTTGCCCCGGACACCAGATTCCCGGACCTACTACGACGGCTCCAGATAGTCCCGACTTAGGTGCTCCCAATGTCGAAGCTCTCTTGGCTCTATGGAATTGGTGGGGGCCGGGACCGGCAAAGGATCCAGTGAGCCGCACTGCTCCCATGCTCTTAGGTTATTCGGCGGGGCCGGTGACCAAGGGCAATCCTGCGCCCGAGATTCCCAAGGAGACTGAGGAGGACTTCCTCAAAATTGTCAGGGCGAGAAGCACCTCTCGGGGAGGGAAAAAGCTTGCTCGTCCTAAACACCGAGCATCAGATGATGCTGTTGGGACCTTGAAGAAGGCGAAGGGGTCAGAGACCTCGGTGAATGAAGAGGTTGCGGATGCTGGTACTACCGAGGAGGCTGCTGCGCATGGTGAGGTACGTGTATGCTTGTTTGTGTGAATAGTCGTCTTTGAACTCCCGTGTCCCTTGCTTTATATGTTATCTTGTTTCAGTTATTGACTTCTCCATTGGTTACCCTTGCTCTTGCCCGGTCTATGGGTATTATTGTGTTTCAGGGGTCGATTGATGACGTATTTAGTCACATGAACCTCTTGGTGAACATGGGCGAGGAGACGATGACCCTGCCTGTCATCTCGCCTCCTCATACCGAGGTCCCGATAGATCTACCTGTTTGCTCGCCGATCCGTACTGTGGAGGTGATCGAGCGTAGGGCCCCTGAGACCGGTCCTTCAGAGGAGGTAAGGGAAGGAGTGGAAGTGGAAGCCGGCAAGGAGACTGCCGTGGGGGTTGTGATTGGTGGTGAGGAGGAGGTTCCCGAGGGTCCTGAAAAGGTGTCGATGGACGGGGCTGCAATGACCCACTATATTGCTCGTTGTGGGGGTGAATTGTTGGAGCAAACCCGAGTCTTGAGAATGGGGTATACTGCTCTTAAGCCCCTCGTTGTTAAGGATGCAGAGAAAATAGCTGCTCTGCCTGTAAAGTCGGTTGTAGAGAAGGCCAGCGCCGATGCGCTTCGGGTATGTTGCGTACACATTTTATTATATAGGTCGTGATGCTCTTCTTTTGGCTGGTGTCTGATGTTTCTAAATACAGGTTTTCGTGGATATCGCGGTGTTAAGGGATCAGCTATCAGCACTAGAGGCTGAGAAAGAAGAGCTGAAGGCCAAAAACAAAGCAATGGCTGAGGATAAAGCGCAGAAAGTGAAGTGGGTCTCCGAGCTAGAGGCGGAGAATGAGAAGCTGCTGGCCGAAAGTAGAATAATGGCCGAGGAGCTCGAGAGGTTGGGGGCCGAGAAAGAGCAGTTGGTCGAAAAATATGACCTACTGGAGTTCGATAACTTGCTCATGGCGGAGGACGTGGAGGCCGGAACATCGGAGGTTGCGGCTCTGAAAGTAGCGCAAGCAGATGAACGGGCAAAGTTAGCAATGATGGCTAACTTTTCTATTTTTGCGCTCATGTTCGTGCTCTCAATTTCGCGAAGGCTCCCGTGTCGGATCGGGCGTGGTCGGAATTGGTGTACCCCTGTCCCCAAGGTGCACCGCCGAAACCCTTAGATTGGGCAAATCTTCGGGACGAGGAGCTCCCCCGGCTGCCAGGGCAGACGACTTCGACAGCGCTCCTTCCCCATTTCGTTTCGGCCCCATCCACTCCTCGGCCTGCTGCTGATGTGACTCCCCCACCCGCATCCCCTCAGGTGGAGCCTTGATCATTTTACTTGTATTTTTGCTGTTATTTTTTGTGTAGCTTAGCGTAGGGTTTTTTGGTACCCGAGTTGGGGGCCTCTTTTGTAATTAGACCGATTCTTTTGGGAAGTGATAATATATGTGTTATGTTGTCTTTCTGTTTGGCTTTCCTAGTTAATTTCCTCGTTTGTGGGTCGTCGTCTTTTGAAGGGTGTGAAAACAAAATCTTGTCAGGTTCCTGTCAATCCCCTTGCCAGGGTGGTCTGGACCTCGCCTAGTCGTAGTGTAGGCGATGTTATAGATGGTCTTGAAAGATCTAAAGCATCCCTGACTTCTGAACTGAATTCTGCTCGCCGTGAAATCGAGTGTCTGAATATTCATATTGCAAACTTGTCGATTCGATTACGTGACTTGGGGGAGAAGTTCAGCAAGAAGACCGCCCATTATACGGCAAATAAGGGAAAGGCTCAAGAGCTTCTTAGCGCGCTTCGGCGTTCTCGTGATGATTCCCGAGGCCGGGTGACGAGCTTGAACTTGGTTCTAGGGGTCGTTTTCGAGGACGCGGACCTGTTGCTATCCTTTGCCAAAGCGTATTGGGCCCGAAGTCGCGCATTAGAGGTGCTCGAGCATGTAAAAGGCATGCATGGTGTTGCCCGGGCAGAACGCATGGTTGATGCGATGGCTGGGGTAACTGAGACCACGTCTGCCTTGAAGCGAGTGGATGCAGTCGTGCGGGAGCGTTTGGGGACGCAAATTGTCTCGCTGCGAGATATTCATTTCGCTGATGCCGTCGAGACCTCAGTGTCTGTTGACGGGTTGTCGGATTAATGATTGAGTAGCCTGTTTTGTCATTGTACTTGTATCTTGTATAAAAATCTTCGTTTTTCTTCTTCCCTGTCTTTTCTTTATTTTCTGATGAATATTCATTTCTTCTCGTTCTGCCCCATTTTTTTTTTATAGGCACATGCTACTACGTCGCACCAGGCTGGTTTTCCATGCCTAGTTAGCCCGGGGATAGGACCTACTGGGGCTGTCCGGGATGAGGTTTCATCTGGTGCGGCTAGTGGAGAGCATGCCAACTGGCCTTATATCGTTTTAATGGGCAAAAACGTCGAACTGCTCGATAAGTGTGCCCGACTTAGGGCTAAGTTGAAAACCCAGGCGTCATCTTTTAGGGACTACGCTCGTCAGGCTGAGCATATTGTTGTGGTTCAAGAACGTCGTTTAGATCGATATTGGCGCGTGAAGGAGAAATACTTCGGTAAACTAAAATCGTTAGTTATTAAAGCCAACATGTTGGTGAAGTACTTTCGTCTGTCCCGATCCAGATACGATGCTTCTGCCGCTATGGTCGAAGTGCGTAAGCTTCCTTTCGACGATGCTCGTCGTAAAACGACCTCGGACGCTCTCGAGATCGCTAAAGAAACCGAGTTCCCAGCACGGCTTAAGACGCTGACGTGCGTGGGTGCTTATACGACCAACTTTGATGCCCTCATTTCTGAGGAGCGTTTTGATGGCGATGAGACAGACGGGAACACGACGACGGACGACGAAGAGGTTGAGCTAGGTCAATTACCGTCGTGCTCCTCCTGTAGTAGCTCTTCTTAAATCAGTTTATTGTTGGTGATACCTTGTTGCCTCCGTAATGCGGGCGAGGACTATTTGTGTTATTTCTTTATTCCTGTATCGTATCTGCCCATTGTCGTATTGCTATTTGATTGATTGGATCGATTTTTCCTTGCTGATTTCCTTGCTATTTCGTTTTGTTGCCCCCATAGTGTAGGCTGTTATCATCTATTTTGTTTCGGTATTCGTGTATTGGATATGCTTCTTGTTGATATTTCATTGTTTAGATTGATTTTCCTTCGTTGTTTTCGCCATTTTGTATTCTATCGCCGCCGTAATGTGGTCCTGAATTATTCCTCTAATTTCGGAACTGCCTTCAATCTTTGAACATTGGACCAGCTGGTACCTGCATATGTGCCTCCAGTTCTTACTGGAGGACTTTAATATTCCTAGGCGTTAATTTGAAAACACGCCATGTTGGGAATTTCATAGTATTCCTAGGCGTTCCTTTGAAAACACGCCATGTTGGGAATTTCATAGTATTCCTAGGCGTTCCTTTGAAAACACGCCATGTTGGGAATTTCACAGTATTCCTAGGCGTTCCTTTGAAAACACGCCATGTTGGGAATTTCACAGTATTCCTAGGCGTTCCTTTGAAAACACGCCATGTTGGGAATTTCATAGTATTCCTAGGCGTTCCTTTGAAAACACGCCATGTTGGGAATTTCATAGTATTCCTAGGCACGTCTGCCGTTTGGGAATTTCATAGTATTCCTAGGCACTTTGGCCGTTTGGGAATTTCATAGTATTCCTAGGCACTTTGGCCGTTTGGGAATTTCATAGTATTCCTAGGCACTTTGGCCGTTTGGGAATTTCATAGTATTCCTAGGCACTTTGGCCGTTTGAGAATTTCATAGTATCCCTAGGCACTTTGGCCGTTTGGGAATTTCAGCTGCATTTGTTAGCCATCATGATAAGATATTTAATATATTCAAAAGACAAAAGACAATGTCATTAAGCAGGAGTGGTAAGGTAGCACCTGTACTTGTACGTCTATATGTAGTACTTCTTTAGGTTAGCCACGTTCCAAGAATTTTTCTCCCCTCTGCTGTTTTCGAACAGAACGCTTTTGAGTTTGTAGGTAACCGGGCTTGTTCTCTTGACGATCTCGTAGGGTCCTTCCCAGGTGGGGCTTAATTTGCCATGTATCTCATTGCGGGTATAGACCGTTACTCGTCGCAGCACCAGTTCTCCGACCATAAACTCCTTGGTCCCTTTCACCCTCTTGTCATACGTTTGCTTAACGCCTTGTTGATACTTCGCTAGTGTAAGAGCTGCTATCTCTCGTTTCTCGTCTAGCATGTCGAGTTCCTCTCTCATTCTTTGTTCATTGTTTCCTTGCTCGACTAAAGTTGTTCGTAATGTGGGTAGCCCGATTTCCGTTGGTATGACGGCCTCGACGCCGTACGCCAAGCTGAACGGGGTTTCTTTGGTGCCCGTCTTCGGTGTAGTTCAGCACGACCATAAGACGTTGAGTAGCCGCTCGGGCCATCTCCCCTTTGCTTGTTCGAGGGTAGTCTTGATGCCGTCTAGTCCGGTTCGGTTTGATACCTCCGCTTGGCCGTTACCCTGTGGGTATGTTGGCGTCGAATAGAACTTTCGGATACCGAGTTCTTCGTACCAAAGCTGCAGATTGGCTTCTTTGAACTGGGTGCCGTTGTCTGCGACGATGGCGTAAGATATACCGAACCTAGTGATGATGTGCTCCCAGATGAACTGTTTGACATCACTGGCTTTAATTTCGCGGAGAGGTTTAGCCTCAACCCATTTGATGAAGTAGTCCATTGCCACGATCAGATATTCGACACTGCCGGGTGCTTTGGGAAGCTTCCCGACTATATCAATTGCCCACTGAGCGAATGGCCATGGTGCCGATACCGGGGTCATCATAGATGACGGGAGCCGCGGTATCTTGGCGAATCGTTGGCACTTGTCGCAACGCTGGACGTACACATCGGCGTCTCGCTTGATATAAGGCCACCAATATCCTTGGGTGATTGCCTTGTTGGCAAGGGACCGCCCTTTGATGTGTGCTCCGCAGGATCCTTCGTGGATTTCCTCCAAGACTGGTAGCTGCATTTCGGGTCGGACACATAGAAGATGGGGTCCTCGGTAACTGGATTTGTATAGTTTGTCGTCGTCGGACAGCCAGAAACGAGGAGCCTTTCTCGTAATTTTCAGTGCTTTTATCTTATCGGCCGGGAGGGTTCCGTTTCGCAGATAGTGAATCATGTCGTCCATCCAACCTAGTTCGTATTGTACTGACGTTATTCGGTCTATTCTTTTGGTTATGCTCGGGGTCGGCAGTAGTTCCACTGTGATCGACCGAGTGTCAGTTAATGTCGAGGCTAGGGTGGCCAGGGCATCGGCATGTGCGTTTTCGGTGCGATTGATTCTTATTAACTCGCAGTGTTCAAAAGTGGCCATTAAGCTCTGAACCTTCTCTTGGTAGAGGATCATTCTGTCATCTTTGGCTTGGTATTCGCCGAGGGCTTGATTCACGATCAGCATTGAGTCGGAACTTGCAGTTAAGTGGGAGCATCCGAGGGACCGGGCAATGAGCATTCCGTTTATCATGGCTTCGTACTCTGCCTCATTATTGGTAGCTCGGAAACCCAGTTTAATGCTTTTCTCTATGATCGCTCCCTCTCTAGACTTGAGGACGATCCCTGCTCCTGATCCGTCCTTGGTGGCTGATCCATCGACATGTATCTACTAGTGTGATTGTGGGGACATAGCCGTAGGCTCGTCATACCCTTCGGTGAATTCCGCGACGAAATCGGCCAAGACTTGTCCCTTTATGGCATGCCGGGGTGCGAACTCGATATGAAATTGGGATAACTCGACTCCCCATGCGGCCACTCTGCCACTGATGTCGGTCCGTCGAAGTGATTCTTTGATATGGAATTTTGTGTATACTTGGACCTGATGAGCTATGAAATAATGCGGCAACTTCCTGGTCGCGACGACCAGTGCCAAGCACAGCTTTTCCAGGGGTAGGTAACGTGTTTCAGCTTCGACCAAAGTTTTGCTGACGAAGTAGATAGGGAATTGTTCGCGACCTTCTTCTCTTAGGATAACCGCGCTCACAGCTGTAGTGGAAACTGCTAGGTAGCATGCCAGAATATCTTCTTTGTTCGGCCTGACTAGCAGTGGCAGCGTCCTTAAATACTCTTTGAGGTTATTGAAGGAAGCTTCACATTCCGGGTCCCACATGAATTTTCTATCCTTCTTGAGTGATTCAAAAAATGGCCGTCCCTTGTCTGCGGATCGGCTGATGAACCTGCTCAATGCGGCCATCATTACCGTGAGTTCTTGTACCTGCTTCTTATTCTTGGCCCAAAAATTTCCCTTTGCTGACGCCGAACGCACACTTGCTCGCATTGAGTTTCAGTTTGTGCTCGCCCAGCGTTTGGAAAACGTCTCTAATATCTTGAAGGTGGGAAGTAGCCTTTTCGCTTTTGACGACCATGTCATCTATATATACCTCCATTGTCTTCCCTATATGATCTCGACATACCCTTGTTATCATCCTTTGGTATGTTGCTCCCGCGTTGCGTAGGCCGAACGGCATTACTGTATAGCAATAATTTCCCAAAGGTGATATAAACGACGTCTTTTCTTGATCTTCGTGGGCGAGGGGGATTTGGTGGTACCCTGAATACGCGTCTAGGAAGGTCATCCGTTCCGCTCCCGCAATTGCGTCCACCAGTTGATCAATTCTTGGGAGGGGAAAGTGGTCCCTCGGGCAGGCTTTGTTGAGATTGGTGAAGTCTATACAGACTCTCTCCTTTCCGTTCTTCTTGGTGACGACGACGGGATTGGATAACCATTTTGGATAGAAGACCTCCCTTATGGCTCCAGCCTCTAATAGCTTGTGGACTTCAGCAATTATAGCTGCTCTGTGCTGTACAGACACTTTTCTGCTCCTCTGAGCTATTGGCTTGCACTCGGCGTCAACATTCAGGTGGTGACATGCCGTTTTAGGGTCGAGGCCGGGCATGTCTTTGGGACTCCAGGCGAATTTATCAATGTTGTCGAAGAGGAATGCTTCTAACTCTTCGGATCCCTGTTTTGGAAGGTTATCACCGAGGAGGAAGTAGTGCTCCTCGTCCGTACCCGGGATAGACACCTTCCTAAGAGTTTCTCCTACTTGTTCTTCAACAACCCTCTCGGTTTTGCCTATGTGGTTGATCAGCTTCTTGGTGCTGGTGGGTTGTTCGACGACGCTCAGCTGTTTTTGAAGTGCCGCGGTAATGTCCTCACAGCGTCCTGAATCTTCTTGACATCCTCTGGCTGTCTCGATCTCTCCCCTATCATTTGGGTATTTGACTTTTTGGTGATAGGTCGAGGGTATGGCCTTCATGGCGTGCAGCCAAGGTCGACCCAAGATCGCGTTGTGGCCGGAGTTGTCATTTACCACCAAGAACTCCACGGGAACTGATACAGATCCCGTAGTGACATTTATGACGATCTTTCCCAACGGTTTAGTCGTCTCGGAGATGAACCCGGTCAGTGTGACATCGGTAGGCTATAGATCTTGCAGCTTGAGTTCCATCTTGTCGAAGAGTTCTCTGTACATGATATCACAAGAGGCTCCTTGGTCAACAAGCACCCTGCTGACCGTGTCAAGGCCGATTTGAACACGGAGGTTGATAGCGTCCCCGTGGGGGTAAATCACCCCTTCTTCGTCCAGGTCCGAGAAGGAAATGGGCGGATATCGTCGCCGTGTACATTGTCGTTTAGAGGTCGACCCCTGTGATGCCTTGGCTACCTGGCCAAAATGCGCCAATTGCCGTTGTCGTGATCGTTCCCCACCGGAGCCCTTGGGTTGTGACATATGAACGACGTTGATTGTTTTGCCTTGTCGGTTGTCGGCTCCCTCGATGGCCAGTTGTTTGCCTTTATTCCCCGCGCCTTTGATGAACTTGGTCAAGTATCCCGCATCGCCCCACTGGTTCATTTTCCATCGCAAGTTATGGCAATGTTCAGTGAGATGGCCGTGATCCTCATGATATGCGCAGAACAGCTTGGAATCTCTTAGATTAGGGGGAGCAGTAATCGGTTGTGGTCGGGAATACCAACTTTCCCTGCATATATCCTTGAGGATATCTTCAGCAGATAGGTTGAAAGTGTATCGCAGCTCGACCGGTTCGTAGGTGTTTTGGCGTTCCCTCTCTTGGAGCCGACCTTGTTGAAACGGTTTGGGGGGCATTGGATAGGTGAGCTGGAGCGGTTTATGTTCGTTGATTGGCGTTGGGTATGCGATCTGTAGCGGTTTGGGCTCGGGTTCTCGTGGTCGCTCTTCCCTGCTACGGACCTCGGGACCTTTGTCCTTTCTGGTCGGTTGGAATGTTTCTCCCTGGTTATTCCTAACTCTTTTGCGACCCACCTGTGCCTCTCGGACCGATTCTCTTCTTGGTAGAGTTCGGTTGAGGAAACGCAGTTCGTCGTTTTTATCAGTGAGGTGGGTACAGTAGGCTAGCAGGGAATCAGTGGTTGAGAAGTTTTTGCCTATGAACTTCCTTCTCGCCCAATAGCCATTAGGGATGGAGTTGATAAAGTTCTGGATGACTATATTACTGGCGTACTGTGGAATCTGGTTTGCTACGTCGATGAAACGTATGCAGTAGTCGTTGAGCCTTTCATTTGGCGTCATCGTCATTTTCAGAAGGGTTTCAATGCTGACCTTCTTTTTTCTATGAGCAACGTATCGGGTGGAGTACGCTCGTAACAGCTCGGCCCAGTCTCTTATGGAGTCCCGTGGCAAGTTATGATACCACAACGAAGCCTCTTGGCCCAAACTGTTTTTGAAGAACTTGCACATCAGTGTATAGTCATCGCTCCACAGCTCCATCTTCGTCTTGTAGTGCCTCAGATGGTTGATAGGACAACTCTTTCCATCGTAGAGCCTGAACTCGGGGATGACGAACCCCACAGGATTGCGGTACCTCGTGATCTGTTCGGTACATGGGGTCTCTTGGCATACGTTCCAAGCCTGTTGGAACGCTTCATCCGTGGCTTGGTAGGGGGGGTGTATCCCCCTTGATGTGGTGGTGGGCCGTATCCTCCCCCGATCCTGTGTTCGGGATATCTACCATCCTTCGGGTTTTTGTTGAGGACATATTCCGTACGAGCGTTTGGAAGAACGAAGGTTGGAGGGATCGTTATCGGGACATTGCCCCCTTGATGGGGCACTCCTGTATCTGGTTGCCGGCCCGCCGCTTCCAAGGCGGCCTTATAGGCGGAATCTTCCGCTTCGCGACGTGGGTCTTTGTCTGCATTGGCAGGTTGGGTACTCGGTAGTATGATGCCGGCTGCTGCCATGGCCGTCATACACGCTGCCAGCTGAGCTTGCAGCTGGGCGTTGTTCCTTTCCTCAGCTAGCGGAACAACGTGTTGTACTTCCACCGTGGGCGGTATAATCATCCTTGGTGGGTGAGTGGGTAGTCGGGACAACTGTTTGAGTACATGATCCCCGGGCATGCCAAACCGGTGAGCTTCGTTGGTTTGTAATCGAGCACCGGAGTTGACCGAGGCTGTTGGCCGAGGGACTCTTGAGCTCGGTCCTGCCTGGGATCCGGGTATGCGTCTTCTTACGCGTCTTAGTACAGACAAAGATTGTTCGTCGTCCGAGGACGTTGGGTGTTCTTCGACGATCCCTTCAATCTGTTGGAGTTGTTCGGTCGGTTGTTCTTGGTGGAGATTGGGGGTTATTGGTTGGTTTCCGGACTGGATAGCGTCGTATCTGTCGCGGATGACGAGAAGATCGTCGAGGTCTTGTTGGCTAATTTGTACGTTTTGGTTATTGGTTTCTACTATCTCGGGATGGGTTTCTTCTACATTGGTCACCATTGTCGCTCGTCTGGTAGAGAGTTGGTATTCGAAGTCTAAGCTAGTTGGGAACTAGATGATTCCCGGAGACGGCGCCATTTGATAAAGCCATAACTTTGGTCGGTCGCGTTAGGCTTTTCAACAATAATATACTGGTAAATTAACTGTAAATAATGAACACTTCTTGATCTTTTATTATTGATCGGACTATTACAGTTGCTCGGATTATTACACTTTCTCAGATTATTACACTTGCTCGGATTATTGCACTTGCTCGGATTACTACACTTGCTCGGATTATTACACTTGCTCGGATTATTGTACTTGCTCGGATTATTACTTATTTATTACAATTGCGCTCGATTTGATTATTTAATCTCTTATCTTGGTCGTTCTCCTTTTTCTTCGATATTCGGCTCTTTCGCTGTTCGGTTTGTTTCTTGATAGGCTAAGAGTAGTATAATTTCTCTCTTTTCTCAACTTCTCTCTATAATTTTTGAATAGATTTTTTGGTCCTGGTCTTGGGGGATACTTGGCTATTTATAGGCAAGTATGCCTCCTAGGATGTTGACAAATGTCTCCATCTTGTGAGTTTTTTCAAACATGTGTCCCTATTTAAGTGGGCTTGGACTTTTAGGAAGATCCCATCTTATTCTCAAAGAAAGGCTTGAGATAGGCCATTTAAGCATTAGATACCCATCTATGATGGGTGGGTCGATTTATACCCGAATAGATACATTCGGGTCTAATTTTTATGTTCTATCACCTACATTTTTTTTAAAAGTTTATTTCAATTATTTTGTCATACTTAACTTAATTAAAAACTCATTCTCACCTGCATTTATAAATATGGGGTAATTCCCTATAAGTATTCATAGCAACTTATATTCCTCATAGATATATTGATAATTTCACATTCCTCGTAGTTACCACTTTTTAATTATTTAGTTTATTTACTAAATTGTCATACAAATCAAAATATAATATACATATTTTATCTTTCTACAAACCCAAAAAAAATAGTTTTAAATTACAACAAAATAAAAAAAAAAACACAAAAAAATTATAAAAATCACAAAAATCACAAAAAATATAAAAAAAACAAAAATTATAAAAAAATAAAAATAAATCACAAAAAATCATAAAAAATTATAAAGATAACAAAAAATCACAAAAAATCATAAAAAATCAAAAAATTATAAAAAATCACCAAAAATTATAAAAAATTACAAAAAATTACAAAATATCACAAAAAATGAATAAATCACAAACTTTTTAAAAAATTACAAAAAATATATATAATTTTTTTTGTCAATATAACCATTTTTATACCGAAAAATCAAAAAAAATATAAAAAATCACAAAAACTTATAAAAAATAACAAAAAATTATAAAAAAAATGAAAAAAAAATCACAAAAATCATGCAAAATCACAAAACATTATAAAAAGAATAACAAAAATCACAAAAAATTATAAAAATTATAAAAAATCACAAAAATCACAAAAAAAAAGAATTATAAAAAAATTAAAAAATCAAAAACTTTTTAAAAAATTACAAAAAATATATAATTTTTTTTTGTCAATATAACACTTTTTATACCGAAAAGTGATTTTTTTTTATACAAAAAAAATGGGTTTTCCATGATAAATGTGTCATTTTTTAATCTAAATGAGCTGAAAGTGCATCTAGTTCAGTCAAAAATACATATAATTCAGTCAAAAGCGTATATAGTTCAATAAAAGTGCATATAGTTTAGTCGAAAGTGTATATAGTTAGTCAAAAATACATAAATTTGAGTCGAAATTGCATTCAATTCGGCTGAAAGTACATCTAGTTCCGTTGAAAGTGCAAACAATTCAGTCGAAAGTAAATATAGTTCAATAAAAGTGAGTATGCATATAGTTCAGCTAAAGGTGCATCTGGTTCAGCTGAAAGTACATCTGGTTCAGCTTAAAGTGCATCTAATTTAGTGAAAGTACATATAGTTAAGTCAAAAGTGCATATAGTGTAGTCGAAAATGAATATAGTACAGTCGAAAGTGTATATAGTTCTGTTAAAAATGCATCTGATTCAACTAAAAGTGCATCTGGTACAACTGAAAGTGCATATGGTTCAGCTGAAAGTGCATATGGTTCAGCTGAAAGTGTATCTGGTTCAGCTGAAAGTGCATATGGTTCAGACAAAAGTGCATCTAGTTCAATAAAAGTGCATATCGTTCTATAAAACCTGCATCTGCTTCAACTAAAAGTGCATCTGATTCAGCTGAAAGTGCATATAGTTCAGCTAATATTGTGATTTTTTTGTGATTTTTATCATTTTTTTTTTCAAATTTTGTGATTTTTTTCATTTTTTTTATTTTTTAATGATTTTTTATGATTTTTTTCATTTTTTATAAATTTTTCATTTTTTTTATATTTTTATAATATTTTTTCATTTTTTTTCATTTTTTTCATCTTTTATAAAAAAAAAATTCATTTTTTGTGATTTTTTTCATTCTTTATAAAAAAAATTATTTTTTTTATATTTTTATAATATTTTTTCATTTTTTCATTTTTTATAATTTTATGTGATTTTTTTTAATTTTTATAATATTTTGTGTTTTTTTTCATTTTTTATAATTTTTTTATAATTTTGTGATTTTTTTTGAATTTTTCATTTTTTATAATATTTTGTGATTTTTTTCATTTTTTATAATTTTTTTGTGATTTTTTTTCATTTATTTTGAGATTTTTTGCATTTTATATAATTTTATGTGTTTATTTTTTTATTTTTTATGAAATATTTGTATGGCATTTTGGTAAATAAAGTAAATAATTAAAAAGTTGTACCTATATGGAATATGAACTTATGGAGGTAGCTAAGAGTAATATAAGTTCAAAAGTGGTAACTATTGGGCATTATTTGTAAAAAAACATACCGTATAACCATAATTTATTTTTACCAAATGCGTAAAAGATGGTAGTTGAAAATTAATTGAAAGGCTTAGACTAAATAAATTAGTTGAAAATTAATTGAAAGGCTTAGACTAAATGAATTTCCGACTAACCAATGATTGAAAATTAATTTACCGACGACGGCACAACCATGCCAGTCATCTTCTTCGTCGATGAACTCGGATATTTGCGCAGTCTCAAGCTCTCTCTTCCAATCCTCATGTTTCTCTCTCTTCTAATATATATATATATATATATATATATATATATATATATATGTACATATATAAATATACTAACGGGCGTGCTCACGCGATGCGTGGTGTAACACGTGATTTAGTGACAACTCTTTTGCAAAATCAACATTTGTGACATTGTAAAATTCACAATCAAATAATATCTTTACACAATGTAAAAAAAAAATAACAATAAATGAACGAACTGAAATCAGAATTGTTAGATTTGTACCTTGGAGGGAGAGAGAGAGAAAGGAGACACGGAGGTTACAAGAATAAAATAGAAAGAGATAATGGAGATAACGGGGAAAGAGATATAATAAAAATATATTTCGGAAAAAAGAGGGAACGGTTATTAGTAATAACCAACGGTTCAGAACAGTTTTTTTAACTTTTGAATTAGAGGTATTTTGGTAAATAAATTAATTAGGGAGGTTTTTTTGAAAATATTTGTTTCAAGGCTTCATAAGGCCTCTTCACATAAAGTAATAGTATAGATAGATGTATGTAACATCTGTATGTATATACATACACACAGTGGGCCCACGTCATCGTCGGAGAAGATGTTCGTCGACGGCGGAGCGACGACTGTGGCGGAGATATCTCTCTCTATATATATATATATATATATATCCAGGGAAAAAGATGGACTACAGCCAAAACTTTAACTAAATTACATAATTGTCTATTTGTTCTGAAATTTTAAATAATTAGTCCTCCAACTAGCTAAATAGATTTATTGAGTAATCTTGTCCCGAATGCATATAAAAATAACTCAAAATTATTCTAACTATTTTTAAAATTACTCACAATGTTTTTAAAATCACTCAAACTATTTCTGAAATCACTCAGTTTGTTTTTAAAATCATTTAGATTATTTTTAAAATCTCTCAGACTATTTTTAAAATGACTCGAACCTTTTTAAATGTCACAAAACTACTCAGACTATTTTTATACTAACTCAGTCTGTTTTTAAAATGACTTAAATTAACCCAGACTATTTTTTAAATGATTTAAAATTACTCAGATTGTTTTTTAAATGATTTAAAATTATTTAGACTATTTTTTAAAATGATTTAAAATTACTCATACTATTTTTTAAATGATTTAAAATTACTCAGACTATTTTTAAAATGACCTAAAATTACTTACACTATTTTTAAAATAACTTAAAATTACCCACACTAATTTTCAAATGACTTAAAATGACTCAAACTATTTTATAATTACTCAGAATATTTTTAAAATGATTTAAAACGACTCAGACTATTTTTATAATTACTCAGACTATTTTAATAATTACTAAGACTGTTTGTAAAATTACTCACACTATATTTAAAACAACTGAGACTGTTTTTAAAATTACTTTCACTATTTTTATAATTACTTAGACTGTTTTTAAAATAACTTAAAAAGACTTAGACTGTTTTTAAAATTACTCAGGCTATTTCTTAAAATTACTCAGACTGTTTTTAAAATAACTTAAAATGACTAAGACTATTTTAAAAATATCTTAAAATGAGACAGACTATTTTTAAAATGACTCAGTCTGTTTTTAAAATGACTCGGACTATTTTAAAACGACTCAGAATGATTTTAAAACGACTCAGATTATTTTTTGAGATTTTAAAATGACTCAAAATATTTTTAAAATGATTTATACTGTTTTTAAAATGACTCGGACCCTTTTTTTTTTAAATAACGTATATTGTTTGTAAAATGACTTAAAATGACTGACACTGTTTTTTAAATGACTTAAAATGATTCAGACTTTTTTTCAAAACTACTTAAAATTACTTAGACTATTTGTAAAATAACTAAAAATGATTCAGACTCTTTTTAAAATGATTCAGTCTATTTTTAAAACGACTATGACTGCTTTAAAAATGACTTAGAATGACTGAGACTATTTTTAAAAAGGTTTTCCGACTTATACTATTTTTAAAATGACTTAAAGCGACTTAGACTAATTTTGAAATTACTTAAAATTACTCGGGCTGGTTTTAAAATTACTTGAAACGACCCAGACTCCTTTTTAAAACGAATTAAAACGGCTCAGACTATTATTAAAATTACTATAAAATGACTAAGACTGTTTTTAAAATGCCTTAAAGGACTCAGACTGTTTTTAAAATTAATCTGACTGTTTTAAAAATTAATGAGACTGTTTTTAAAGTTAATCTGAGTGTTTTAAAATTAGTCCGCCTCTTTTTTAAATGACTAAAACTGTTTTAAAGTACTCAGACTGCTTTCAAGTAAGTAAGTGACTCAGAATAAAATAAAAATAAAAATAGTTGTTTCATGATAAATTTTAGAAAGGTAGCAAATTTGAATTTTTGTTTGTCATTTTTGTTAATTACCTGTTTTTGTAATCAAAATTTAAAGTAAAAGGACTAACTGGGTTTTTATAGTAAACTATGGGATGTATGGTGATAGTAATATAAAACTAACACAATAAACCAAAAAAAAAAACACCTATCTACTCTGCGCATAGCGCGTGATAGGGTGCAACGTGGCATTCCCTTATAGTTCCATGTGTAAATGGATTGATCCTTCAGTAGTTTGGCGTGGACGGACTGATCCTTAAATACTTCTGAAATCTTGTACCAATCCGAAATTTACCCACATATAGAGAAAGATAAGTTCGAGCATATTCGACATCAATTTGTATTTTATTTTATTTCCCGTTTTTGTTGGTCGACGCCTAAATTGACTAGTTGTTTTAATTGGCTATTTTATTTTATATTTATCCGAAATGATGTTCTTCATTTTATAGTTGAACTTTTATCTTCTTTTTTTCGTATTCGGGATTCAATTCTTAAATGACCCAAGAAAAACCAAACAAGTAATTATGCTTTTTCAAACAATAGAAAAATACATATACGCTAGTTTCTGTAATATGGTCATCATTAAAAATGCTACGGAGAACCTTATATCGATCATGTATCATCTCATAAACAAAATCTTTTACACACAAAATTAAAAATATATATATATAAGCAAAGTTTTGGAAATTATTTTCTTAAAAACTTAGTTCTACAACAATTAACTCGTAAACTTTAACTTCTATCTATATTTTGTGCACTAATTACACAGTTTGGGTACCAAAACTGACTGGCAACAGAGATTGGAGTACCACATGTCGACAAAAGGGTGACGTCCTTGTATAAAAATACAATAGAATATTTTATTTCTCAAAAGGAAGTATTAATGGATAATTTCGTCCTTGAAAAGTTCAGCACATGAATGAAATTTGTATTTGATCATTTTTCTAACTGCATCCCATTACTTGAACATTGGAAAGTGAGGAAAGATTTACAATAACAGTGAGATTGTAGTTCTTGAGTAGGATTTCAAGCAAGTCACGGATACTTTCAGACATCGTTTTATATTAATGTGAAATTGTGAGGTGTTGGCCAAATATGTTATTTTACAATGTTCGGTATCTGAAAACTCAAGTAGTTTTAAACAGTTGATATCCGCACCATGCATCTGGATACTGCTAGTTTAATTGATGTCATAATTGCGCAAAAGTTGATATAAAAAAGAAATTTCTTTGTTTATCAAAATAAAAAATCTCAAAACTACTTGCACAATGTTTGTCATCAACACATGCCATATTTGGTTTATTAGTATAAAATCATTATGTCATTTAGATTATTTTAGAATAATCCGATCTCTCCATAGATTAAGGTCATTGTGATATTGATTAAACCAATAAACTATTTAGCTTCATCAAACAAAATAGAATTAGGTCATTGTGGAAATACTCGCATCTTTTGAAGCGACTAACATGATTGGAAACATCTCGTTGCAACAATAAACAATCCTCATACCGCAGATAGTGGAAGTTAATAGTGTTTTTGATACAAAATTGAAGCGAATAAATATAGTACAACATTCAGGGGCGGCACCCCCATATGATAGGGGTTGTCGCGGCAACCCCATAATTTCAAAAAATAATTTTTTTTATTAATGTTTTTCATAATAATTTATATATACGGTATTCTGACAACCCCTTAAATATTTTTTTTGGCAACTCATCCCAAAATTATATATTGTTAGTGCAATAACATAACATAATTTTGTATGTGCTGATAATATATAAGTAATATTTAAAAAACTAACACATGCAAGTGATTATAAAAGACATTTTACACCAACTTATTATGTTGACACGTAACACACATCTTTAAAAAAATTAAACAAAAATAATAATTAGAGTAGTGGTGAGTACAAACAAAATTTATATAAGAATTTTTGGTGGTCTGTATTTTAATTGAAGTGAATATACTGAAATTGTGTAATAGATATACAATTGTTCGTATATTTCTATTATTTAATATACGTTTGGTTTTTTCAGTTTTTTTAAATATTTTTTACTTTCGTGTCTTAATCTTTTTTACTTGTTATATCTTGATTTATTAAATTTAACTTTTGTATCTTTTGTGTTTCTATTTTATTTATTTTTAATCAATTTTGAAATGCTGAAACTTTCGACACATGACTGCATGTGACATTACTATTGTGGGATTTTTTTGGAGTTTGAAAAAAAAGTCAAAATTGAGCGAAAAGGAAAAAAAAATAGAAATCAAACACATTTTAATCAAGAAACTAAGGTAAAAAAATAAAAATAAAAATAGGGTAAAAAAAACGTACAAAAATCTGGCTTTTCTGGTTTTATACTTTGAAAAATATTATGCGCTTTTATTAATTTTGACAACCGCACACATTTGATTTTGTTCCGCCCTTGACAACATTAACCTTACTGGTTTTTTGTGTCATGTTCAAATTTTAAAATGTATTTTCTGTAATAGATGCATCATGCAACATATTAACCCTTGGAGATAATTTTTGATTGGTACCCTTTCAAACTAGCTATTTAAGAATTAGTACCACTTTCAAACTAATTATTGCAAATTAGTACCACTTGCTAATACACATAACTCCAACACATTTGGTCTAATAAAAATTTGTCCAAAACCAAGCCCATTGATCAGTCTCCGACGTTGACTGCGGTCTCCGGTGTTGACCGTCGGCCTCCGGTTTTGACCAAAACTTAAAAAAATAGAATAGAATTTAGACCTTTTTTATATTTAGCATAGGTGGTATCAAAATAAAATTAAATGTTTGAAAAAGGTAGTTTTTGCTAATAAAAAACACAAATGGTACTAAAAGCTAATAATTCTTTTAAAGTGGTACCAGCCTCCAATCTGTTTGGTTGAACTGGTGATGAAATTTCGTTAGCGTAATTTCTTTCTACAATGGTAATGAATGAGTAGCATCACACTGTACAATGAAGCCAGAGTGGTTAATAGGGAGACTTGCTCAGGAACCCCATTACTACTGCCTAGTGGACCAAACTAGCTTCTCGACCGAGCTTGTAGTTGTTGATTTTTCGTTAAGAAAGACAAATAAAATTGTCAGGAGCTCAGCTCACAAGGCTGTATACAAATCAGGTTAATGTTAGAATAATCATACATCGTTTATGCATTGATAAAGCCAAGTATTAAAATACGACTCTCATTCCCTGCTAATCGGTCTTCTTAGTGGGGAATGAATGACTTTCAACATGGTATCAGAACGGGCCTAGCGATATTGGGCTTAACTCAATCCATTTATTATGTCCGCTCGTAGGACCCTTGAAATGTCAGGCCACGAGCGAGGAGGGGAGTGTTTGAGTAATTAGATTGTATTATATTGTCAATTTTTTTGTATTAGATTGTCAAAAATGTTGTTTATATTGTAAAAAAAAACGTATTAGACTGTCAATTTTTTTTATTAAATTGCCGAAAAAATTAAATTATATTGTCAAATTTTTTGTATTAGATTGTTAAAAAAAATGGATTAAATTTTCATAAAAATTGCATTAGATTGTCAAAAAATTTGTATTAGACTGACCATTAGATTGTTATAAAAATTGCATTAGACTGGCACAAAAATACAAATTTTTGGCCGATCAAACTTGAACGTGATTTCGTAATAGACTATATTTTTGGGAGAAAGGGAATATAACACTTAAGTTTTACATAAAAATATTACTCTTCAACTTACTTTTAATTTTTTTTGGTTTTCTCTCACAAGTAGAGAAAAGGGTTGGGAATTACGCTTGAAATCTATGTAAAATAAGAATGGTAATTTTTTTTGCTTCCTTTCTTACAAGGAATATTTATTGTATCACGAATAACTTAAAGTTCTGTGTTTAGAAACATGATGATGTGGTATCGTTTTTTGTTAAAATTTGATCTGCTTCCTAATATTACCAACTCGGATTGGGAGGAGACATCGATGGCTGTTCTCGGTTTCATATCTAATCAATACATTTATGCTTACTACCCACTGATTTTTTTAATTAAGAAAAGTGGTTTGACAGGATATGCTATCAATTTTTAACGATTTGGTAAAAAAAAAAAAAAGTATTTGCATTCTAACATCTTTGTTGTTAGCAAGGAAAATGGGTAGCCAAACCTATGTCACTAATAAAAGTTATCTAAGCGTTGCGTGTTTGACGTGTAATGACATAAATCTCGTAATATATTTTATTTTGTGTTAGAAATTTAGGGTATGATAATCCTGGATAACTTCGAAGAATCGTGTTCGTACACTTTCCGAACAAAGTATTTCGACCCTATTATTGCCTGGGTTCACGAAATCTTTGTGGGGATAATTCTTGAAGAACAATCTGTTTCTGGCAAGGAGAATAGATTAGGAATGTAGAGAGAATTTTCTTATATGTTTCTGTAACCAAAACCGAGGCCAAATGACTTCTTATATAGGAGATCAATAACCGAAACTGAAAGGAAGCAACTATTCCGGAAAGGAAGCAACTGTTCCGGAAAGGAAGCAACTGTTCCGGAAAGGGTCCAACTATTCAAAATTTTCCGGAAAGGAAGCAACTGTTGGGAAAGGGTCCAGCGGGACCCCAGCCAGGGGCTCTCGCCCCTTGGACCCCGCCAGGGGCTCTGCCCCTAGGAACCCCGTTTCAATTATTCATATTCAATTATACGTTGGCTCGACGAGCGTGCACTCCGCACTTCCCTAACTCGTTTCCGAGTTTAACGCATTATTGCATCGGCCTATAATAAATCACATTACTACTAAAATACATTGATGATACTAAAATCACCAACAAATCCCCCCCATTTTAGTGTAATCCTTGATTTACTCAGTATATACAATAATATATACAAGGGTATAACACACAGGTATAACAATCAAACAAATGCATAGATGAAAATGTCTTACGATTGAATTTTCATCTTAGTACAAATACACATTCCAAATACTCGAAAATCTGGGTGTCATAACGATTGAACCCGTCAATCCATTTGAATATCTGAAGATATAGTACACATATGTTTCTTACAATACTCTACTATTCATACTTGACACTTTACAAGCCATGTGTCCTTATCCATTAATAAGCATATAGGAAGCCAAGTCCAAGCTTCTTGAAGCGGCAAAACTTCATGCTCACATAGGTGATCCTTTTAATCTTGCACCTGCATTTGCAATTTTTCAAAAGAACCATTAAGAAGATATACTTCAACCTAGCCATCACTTGCAGGTCTGAGCACATACCTTGGGAAGATAAACACAATTGCTCCAATCTCTAACTATGATCTTTCCACATTGAATTCTGCTTCTAACGTTGTATTCGAAGGGAATTGGGTATACCACAGCTAATAGATTTAAATGGACTTTAATCCCATCCCAATTACCGACTTATTCACTAAGTCTCTAGCTAACCCCTTCGTCAAGTGGTCAGCTAAGTTTTGTTGCGACCGAACAAAATCAATAGATATCACCCCATTCATGATTAATTCCCTAATCATACTATGTCTAACACCCAAATGTCTAGACTTTCCATTGTATATTTGACTATAAGCTTTAGCCAGTGTGGCAGTACTATCACAACGGATAGAAATTGGTGATATCGGTTTAGGCCATATCGGAATCTCATATACCAAGTTCCTGAGCCATTCCGCTTCTTTACCAGCAGCTGTTAATGCTACAAACTCAGATTCCATTGTGGAACCAGTTATATATGTTTGCTTCTTGGAAGCCCATGAGATGGCACCTCCCCCAAGCAAGAACACCCATCCACTTGTAGAGGATGAGTCTTCAGCATTATTTATCCAACTAGCATCCGAATAACCCTCTAACACCAAAGGAAATCTCATATATGCCAATCCATAATTCATAGTACCCTTCAAGTACTTGAATACCCTAGTTATCGCATGTCAATGATGTCTACTAGGATTACTAGTAAATCTGCTCAACTTTCCAACCGCATAAGCAATATCCGGTCTAGTGCTAATCATAGCATACATCAAAGAGCCTATAGCTCTTGAGTATTCAAGTTGATCCACAGGTTTACCTGTATTTGGCATAAGCTTTTCTCCCGGATCCATGGGAGTACTTACTGGAGAACAACTTTCATAATTGAACTTCTTGAGTATTTTCTCAATGTAATGAGATTGCGTAATTACAATCCCCTTATTCTCCCGTTTAATCTTAATACCAAGAATAACGTCCGCTTCTCCCATATCTTTCATGGAGAACTTTGATGACAAGAAATTCTTCGTTTTATCAACTTGATTTTGGTCGGTGCCAAAGATCAACATGTCATCAACATATAGACAAATGAAAACTCCTTTACCGGATGTATTAAATTTGCTATATACACATTTGTCTGCTTGGTTTAGAATGAAACCATTAGACAAAACAACTTCATCAAACTTTTGATGCCACTGCTTCGGAGCTTGTTTCAGCCCATACAGCGACTTAACTAGCTTACACACTTTATGCTCATTACCAGGCATTACAAATCCTTCAGGTTGCTTCATATACACTTCTTCTTCCAAATCACCATTCAAAAATGCTGTTTTGACATCCATTTGATGAATCACTAGATTATGAATAGCCGCCAAGGCAATCAACAATCTAATAGTAGTGATACGGGCAACTGGAGCATAGGTATCGAAATAATCAATCCCTTCCTTTTGTCTGAAGCCTTGGATAACTAATCTAGCTTTAAACTTGTCAATTGTACCATCGACTTTCATCTTCTTTTTGAAGATCCATTTGCAACCCAATGGTTTGCAACCTGGTGGTAAATCAGATAATACCCAAGTATTATTTTCCATGATAGAACCAATCTCTTCATCAATTGCTTCTTTCCAAAAAACAGAATCTCGAGATTTCACAGCTTCATCATACGTTCTTGGATCCTCCTCTATACTATAACAATAATAGTATTGAGTACCAATCTGATCTCTTGATCCCTCAACTAAATATAGTTGAAAATCAGATCCATAAGATCTAGATTTTCTAGCTCTTTTGCTCCTGCGGGGTTCAAGTGTCTCACTTGGCACATCAATTGAATGATCATCCCTTAGAGATTCATCTGAATTAGGTATAGAGTCCTTTGGTCTAGGTATAAAAGAGAAACAATTCTCATCAAATATGGCATCTCTCGATTCTATAATCGTGTTAATAGAAATCGAGTCATTAGGTTCTATAAGATAAAACCTATAGGCCTTGGAATGCTCAGCATATCCAACAAAGATGCAAGCTATACCCTTTTCACCCAAAGTTTTCCTTTTTTGGGTCCGGGAGTCTAACCACGGCCCTACAACCCCAAACACGTAAAAATGTTAAGTTTGGTCGTTTATTATACCAAAGATCATATGGGGTAGTCTTGTTCCTTTTATTAGGAACCCTATTTAACAAATAGCAAGCCGTTAACATAGCTTCTCCCCAAAACCCTTCACTTAAACCAGAGTAAGATAACATGGCATTCACCATTTCTTTAAGAACTCTATTTTTCCTTTCAGCCACACCATTTTGTTGAGGTGTATAAGGTGCCGTAGTCTCATGAATGATTCCTACGGATTGGAAAAATATAGGATCATAATATTCACCACCTCTATCTGTACGCAATGTTTTAATCAACACATTCTGTTGCACTTCAACTTCAGCTTTATAAATTTTGAATTTATCTAAGGCTTCGTCCTTAGCGTGCAACAAATAGACATAGTAGAATCTAGATGCATCATCTATGAAAGTGATAAAATATTTTTTATGCCCTAATGATGGAGTAGCATGCAAATCACATAAATCACTATGTATTAATTCAAGAATGACAGATTTCCTTGTTATACTTTTAAAAGGTTGCCTAGTGATCTTTGTTAACATGCAAGTTTTACATATTTCTACATTTTCATTAAAAACAGGAATTAAATCATCTTTAGACATTTCATGCATTCTTTTATAGTGTACATGTCCTAGACGAGCATGCCATAACGAGAAATTGATAACATTCGAAGAAGACATAAATACAGAACCAGAATCATTAGGAACTCCATTCAAATTCATCATAAACATACCATTATTATAATATCCAAATCCTACAAACACACCAGACTTCGATAAAACATATTTATCGGATTCACACACTTGCTTGTATCCAAGCTTATTTAATACAGGACCAGAAATTAAATTCTTACGTAATTTAGGAACATACAAAACATTAAACAAAGTAATAGTCTTTCCAGAACTGAATTCTAGCACCACGTTTCCTTTGCCTTCAACGGGAGCGAAGTGATCATCTCCCATGTAGAGGACAGAACCATCTTCCATTGGAACAAAATTCTTGAACCAGAAACGATCCTTGCAAACATGTGTTGTGGCGCCAGAATCAATCCACCACGCGATAGCATCATCCTTGGTTTTCGGATTGGTCCTTAGACCCTTTTCCTGAACCACTTGCATTCGCGTTGTCGTGCCTTTTGCCGAAACGGCAATCCCTCTTGAAGTGGCCTGTTTTGCCACACTTCCAGCATTCTAGTTTCGGTTTCTTGTTAGCACCGAAACTGCCCTTATTGTTCTTGAAAGCACGCTTCTTTCCTTTGTTTTTGTTGTTATCGTTCTTACCACCCTCTTCAACCATATTAACCGAGGGTCCAGCAATTTGTTTGCCCTTTCCTTTGTCATCCTCCTGCGCTCTTAGAGATTCTTCTATGCGCAAGTGACTTCCAAGTTGGATCAAAGACAGTTCGTCTTTTCCATGTTTCAGATTGTGTTTGAAATCCTTCCACGAAGGAGGCAACTTGTCTATGATGCTTGAGACAGATATTGTTTCATCCATCTTCAATCCGTGTTGTGTGAATTGTCCAAGGATTCGGATGAGTTCATTGAATTGTTCCATGACAGACCTCGATTCAACCATTTTGTAATTGTTGAAATCGGTTACCAGGAACTTTTTACTGGATGAGTCCTCTGCCATGTACTTGGATTCGAGACAATCCCACAATTCCTTTGCAGATTCCACGTTTTGGTAAATATCAAATAAGGGATCAGACATACCGTTAAGAATGTGCCCTCTGCAAATGTAGTCGTCGTTCTCCCACTTTGATCTGCGTCTTAGATTTTCAACCGTGTCATCCTCTACAAATTCTGGAATCGGTGTAGACAGGACGTGCACCACCTTTAACGTTGTCAACATGAAATGCATCTTCTTCTGCCAACGCCTGAAGTCTTGTCCTTGAAACTTGTCCAATTTTCCGAAATTTGTAGTCATCTCCTTGACGGTGCTTCCTCCAGCCATGATTATCAGAAAATACTTTGTTCGTTTGTTAGAAATTTAGGGTATGATAATCCTGGATAACTTCGAAGAATCGTGTTCGTACACTTTCCGAACAAAGTATTTCGACCCTATTATTGCCTGGGTTCACGAAATCTTTGTGGGGATAATTCTTGAAGAACAATCTGTTTCTGGCAAGGAGAATAGATTAGGAATGTAGAGAGAATTTTCTTATATGTTTCTGTAACCAAAACCGAGGCCAAATGACTTCTTATATAGGAGATCAATAACCGAAACTGAAAGGAAGCAACTGTTCCGGAAAGGAAGCAACTGTTCCGGAAAGGAAGCAACTGTTGGGAAAGGGTCCAACTATTCAAAATTTTCCGGAAAGGAAGCAACTGTTGGGAAAGGGTCCAGCGGGACCCCAGCCAGGGGCTCTCGCCCCTTGGACCCCGCCAGGGGCTCTGCCCCTAGGAACCCCGTTTCAATTATTCATATTCAATTATACGTTGGCTCGACGAGCGTGCACTCCGCACTTCCCTAACTCGTTTCCGAGTTTAACGCATTATTGCATCGGCCTATAATAAATCACATTACTACTAAAATACATTGATGATACTAAAATCACCAACATTTTGAACATAATATTCAAATTTGGTATCATTTATTTTAGTTATGCAGGTTAAAACAAATTGTTAATTAATTTAGACTATATACGTAATTAAGAAAATATAATGAGCACAATTTGTTAATTAATTAGATTAGATATATTGATAATTATTAAAACATAATGCAAGTATTTTTAAAAAAATTAGATAGATTCATTTCTATTGAATTATTATAATAGAATGATATAGCTGGTAATATATTATTAACTCTTATCATTTTTAATTCAACCTAAACGATTCCCATCATATAATTTGATCAAGTGACTTGATTAGACGTGGAACTGTTAGGTTGCACGAGGGAAGTAGTATGTTGGGTGGGTATACATTTTTTTTTATAAGCTGTTGTATATACAATTGTTAACATAACTCACTTTCTTTTATTAGAAGTAATTCAAATCGAAGTTGTTTCATGATTGAATTGAGTAGTGCTAAAGAATTGAAAACAATGCCGATCGGACAATCCTTTAATATATACATGTGTATGTATGTACGTATTATCATTTCTCTTTGTGATAATCATAAAAATAAAGAGCCGAAATTTGTTGGTCTCCGCTTGGGCGAAGGAGAAGCTAAGGAGCCTCTTGAATACAAATGATCGATAAAGACGCAATAGCATGAAACTAGCTTCTGAGTGGGTTTCAGACTATTCAATTTCACTTGAATGCATTTCTCCTTTTTTAATATTCGACAAAGAAGCTTGTTTCGGTACGACAAAAATGTGTATTTACCATATTTATCTTTGCTGGGTTGATTGCCAGTAACAATGCTACCGTGTCTATTGGGTAAAACCATAAAACACAAGTTTCACTATTTCTGGAGTTTGGACGGAATCAGTAGACGACCACGGAGTGGTCGAAAATGGTACATAAAGGGCTAATACTGCTACGAACTGAAATTATAGTTTAACTGCATCTTTTTACTTACGGAATTGTCCCATGGCTACTAATCTATATATCAAGCTCATAACACTCACGATTTATATTACTAGTAAATTTCAGATATCTACCTAGGAACCATATTCGGGATTTCTATATATATGCACATGTGGACCTGTCTCTACAAGCAACTGCAGGTTCACTTGACACCAGTCTTATCAATTTCTGGTTTATAAGAAGAAACAAAACATGATGATGTCTTAAAATCAAACTCCAATATATACAAAATAACTTTTAGCATATAGAATCGCCTTTGCATTAACGACAGTATGTCATACCATCCACACACCTAAACAAATGTGAACCTTTTATAATAGGAAGCCTTACCTAATGTTCTCCGCAAAGAAACATAACAACACAATTGTTCAAAAAAGGCACTATTAGGAAGAAGTTAAAACAATGTTCCAGACGAAAAACACACCAGATCCTCTAAAACTTAATTGTATTAGATATGTCATAATTGCCACTATGCTGGATCTTGGTGATTCATTAATCGTATGATCATAAGAGTTTGTTCATGAGGGAAAATACATGCATTTAGTAGTGGAAGAGTTACAACAACATACAGATTCTGATGATTGAGAAGATAAAAGAAACTCCCCTAAAACTCACATTGACTAATTTTTGGACGTGTTGGACTAGAGTTATTCACAACATTCGGGTTTATGGTCTTTTTGTAACTTGTCCCAAAGACACAAAACCTTTCTAGGATTTTGATAATGGGCAAGAATATAATTTGAGCCACATCCAGCATTGTAAAACCGATCATCAGTTACGTATTCCACTTTTCCACCTTGGTTCTTAAATTGCTCAATCCATATGCCAACAGCCACGTCTTCTAACTTAAATAGCTGCCCCCAGAAAATAAAAACACTAGTTAGACACTAATCTCGCAAACATTACTTCAACAGCCCAATATGAGAAACTGTCATCATTAGATTTGGTTATTTAAATCGTCTTCAATTCTTTATTGAAAAAGTTAAGGATAATTTTGCCCTTAATCACAACGAGTAAGGGGAAATATCGCTTTCGTATACCAACCTAAAAGCTTTTAACAACAAATATCTAATACACCATAATATCTAATTTAACAATTTAGACACTAATCTGCACAAATCCGAATCATTAGCAAACCAAACTATCAATATTAACAAATTCTATACCAATCTACATGAAGCATTATAACAAGTATACCAACCTTTCAAAATTCAAAACGTTCAAAAGTTAAAATTAAAAAAAATGGTGTATTAAACTTTCAATTTCTGCCGATTGGTCCGTTGTACGACTAGTACGGATCTAGTGTTTTTGAGTTTGAAGTTAAAAGTCCGTTATCCTGATTGTTCTATTTTGTGCAAATTTTAGTAACTGTTAAAAGCTGGTAGTATGGTACACAAAAATGATTTTATACCGTGAATAAGAAAAATACCTGGAGATCTCTATTTTGGTGTCCCTGGACAATGTATTTCGCAATATCACGGGAAATTATATATCCAGGACCATGTGCCCACGGAGGATATTTTTCATGAGGCCATTCCTAAAAAAAATCACTTATTAATTCAGGAAACCGATTCAGCTAAATCTAAAATAATCATACAAAAAAAGAACTAAGTTGAATATTAAAGTACCTCGGCACTTATATACCATTTGTTGTCTTTCTCCCGATGAGGTGAGGATTCAAAGGATATAAGACCGTATAAAAGGCCATCAGATACCTTCCCTTTAAGACTAGAAATAATTTCGTCCACTCTAACAAAAGCATCATCATCCGTCTTCATTATATATTTTGCAGGGAGAACTTTTGTCTGCAGATACAAAGAAAATAATACTTTTGACTATTAAAATTGCATGGGAAAGAGGCTACATAAAGGTTGTTTTTAATGGAAAATATCAACGATAATCAGACATGAAAACAGAAGACTATTAATTTAACTTAAAATAATCAGACGCGAAAACAGGAACCTACTAATTAACTTAAAATTGGGAGTTTTTCATCCAATTAGTATTTCAATAAAAAATAATATGGTTATCAACGTGCAACAAGAATATTATAACAATAATAATCAATAAAAGGGGATTGTTTTGTTTATCTAACTACGTATATACTTACCCCAAAAATACACATTGCAACTGTTTTCAAAGTGAGGAGGCTGTAGTAATCAACAAATGGCATTATTTGAATATCTCCATATGCTTGAGCTTCCTTCCATATTTGAAAATTGACCTCCTTGTTCTTGTGCTAATTACATTGCAACAGAAAATGCTCAAGTTATTATTTCCCACGAAGCAATAGCTTCAATTATAGAAGAACGGAACAAAAAAGAGATGCCAAGTAAGATAGATAGAAATCACAGAATATTCGACCAACGGTTGGTACCAATATTATTTGCCCATTGAATAAGACTTGAGAGTGTTTTTGATGAACAAGGTTATATTGGTCCAGATTTGACATCTATTGACCAAATATATTCAAATATCTATCCTTTTCTCACGTGCTTTAAACTTGAGCTTTTCTTGTTTCCTTGTCCTGAATAAGCTACAAGTTGCAACCAAAAAGTCCAAGTAATTTGCTCCAAAAGCGATAGCGGTTGCAACTTTTAAGCAAATAAGCTGGCCTATTTCAGATTCAGGGAATAGCCAGGTTGGTCCAGCTTAAAACTTCTAGCTAACTCAAGCCAAAAAACTAGAAAACTGCCAAAAAAAGGCTATCTTAAAAGCTGCAGCCAACAAGGCCTAACTCGCATCCAAAGCAAAAATAGAAAACATAGAATGTAGCATCCCATTATAAATGTATTAGCAATGCAACTTACTTACCAGACCAGTGAAAAAACGAACAACGACAATGCCAGAGCGTATAACCTCATATTGCATCCAAGATTTTCTCAAAGCCAATCGACGTTCGAAATTATTGGCGGCGGAGAAAACAGCGATAAGCAACAAAATTCTTTTTTTGGAATTTAATGGGGGTGCTTTGAGGTTGTCGATATCGTTTATATCCATATTTTCAGATACAGGCAGCCCTTTAGCTAAGGCTGATATTAGATCCAAATTACCCGCCACTTTAACACCACTGACCAACCAAGGTTCAAGTTTCTGCACTTTTAAAAATTGATCTTAAAGTGGGGAAGTAACTATTAAAAGACTTTCTATTATTAAAGGTGGCATGTGAACGGGTTATTCACAATTTTGACACTATCCTACAACGATAAAAACTTGTATACTGACATTTTCTTTCTCGCTTTTAGTAGAAAAAAGTAATTATCAATTTTCTTATAATACGTACACTAGTTTATCATGTTTTGCCTATTTCAATCCACAGTCTGGGTTTCTCTCTCTCTATTTTCGTCTCTGATTTATTGTTGTTCTCCTATACAGTGTGCAAAATCTGTCAAGAGCGTTGACAATATTATTTTGGTTATAGGTTAGTGTACAGAACTGAAATCTGATGATACGTTAGTGTACAAAATGGTAATTTCCCTTAAACCGTACCTTACCTCCTCATATGCAAAGGATGTTTCGTGTCTTCCATTAACAGTCATGTGAAATCCCTCTAAACCAACCCACAGAGTTGCTGTAAACGGATTTTGTTCGAGGAATGGGAAAGTCGCACGCACATGAACACTATTACTTGAAATATTGCGACTCGGGTTTACCTTCTCACCATGATCAGTGCTCAACACAACTTGTTCGTTACACTTCCACAGTCCATCAACTGCAAATATTTTCCAGCTAAGCAAGCATTATTAAAACACGACAAAAGTAGATGTATCACCGTATTAGTATAAAGTCTCAAATTGTAAAATTTAGACGTTAGAAAGGTAGAGAAGATCAGAAGACTAATGAAAGAAACAAGGGTGATAGATAAAAAGGTCTGCAATTAATTCAAGGTTTTGAATCCCCTTGTTACTTGGCTCTAAAATAAGTATAAAGCTTCCTATCCCTTCTAGTTCTTAGGTTGGAAAATAACCTCTTCTTTATCATCTAGCAGTAGTAGTATCTTGTGTAGTTTCATTTTCTGCTTTTAATACTTACTTTCAGTTGTAAGCTTTTCAGTTCAATTTGAAGTATAAATTGGAAATTATCCTATATACGGAGTAACCAGCTTTACAATTGGTCGAATCTGCAGCTACTTATTTTTACCCTAATTAATTTATTCACAAATGTGAGGCATTAAGTTTAGAAATAGCATACTTTTGGTGGCATTTGAGGAACCATGATCAGGGCATCTCTCTTCTTTACCCCACCCAAGTTCATTAGTCCATGTTCTTTGAACAATAACCGGTTCTTCTGTGACATTAGCCCCTGGCATTTTAACATCATAGTATAATACAACAGGTCTATTTGCCTGGTTTGGCATTTTTGAGCCAACAAGTTCAATACGAAAGCTACCATGACCTTCATCTGGTATGCCAATCACCGTTACCGACGAATCCTCAATCAAACCACATGGTATTTGAAGAAAAACACCATCTTCATCTCCCCTCGATTTTGTTGTTTTCGTGTCAAGTGCACCGACTAAATAGGGACAATCTTCAAGGCCATAACTTTCCTTTTTATCCTCTTTAATTAAAGATAATAATTGCTTCAACACAATAGCTGCCTCGTTGATTGCATGGGCGGTATTAGGAAGAGGGTCGGATCTAGAAAGCAGCTCTTTCATGTGAGCCCAAACAAGCAGTGGCTTAGACTCTTCTTGAGACAAATTTCTCAACTTATACAAATCATTAAGTCCTTCAATTTCGATAAGGTTGGGCTTCTGATTTTTCTTAATTTCCACTTGGGTCGAGGTTTTTTCAGTATCGGGTGGATGGTTGTTGAAAAACTCTGCTGCTGATTGCTTATTATGTGGCGGTTTTATTTTATTATTATCGGTGGTCACAAAACTGTTGTAACACAGAAACGAAATGGTGGCGAGAGCTATAACAAACATGAATCCAAACAACTTGTTCAGTTTTGGTATAACATCCTCCTTCTTTGCCATTTATTCACCTTATCTGATATATTTCACATAACCATCTTCGACAATTTTTATTGCGACAATGTAACTGTCTACTTATCAGAAACACATCGCTTCTTAATGAATCGTGTATCGAAGGCCACTGAGGCAAATTTATTGGAAAAGTATTCAACAGTTAACACTATTTGGCGAAACTCAGGACCCGTTTGGCGTCAACTTCTTTGGTCAAACGTCCACTTTAAAAAGCAATAACTAAAAAGCTGGCTTAAAAAAAGCGACAGTTTAAGTCTTTGTCGCTAGTTTTTCTAAAATTGTTTTCGAATTAGCTTTTTTACTTTTCTAACCAATAGGAATCCATACAATCCACCGAGGATGTTTTCGACCTTTGATCATATGAATATTTTTTGTTTAAAATTCCCAAGAAAGTGACGAACAGCTAGAAAAGTTAGTAATTCCAAGCCATTTTATTTTCTTGATTTTTTAATTTTCCTATTCAAAAAAATTGCCTTTCTCAGCTAACAGCTTTCTACCCATGTATCAGTTTATAAAAAAATGCTACAAAAACAAAGCTGATGCCTAAAAAACCCTAAATTAAATTCTAACTTCAACTGTCACTAACAAGCAGTTACTGCTATAAATTAGGAAATAATAAGCTGAAAAAAAAATCTACAAATCTGCGATAATACCAAAGTCGATAATATAACACCATTTATTTTGCAAAGAACTCAAATAATTGTGAAAACAATAATAAATTGTTTCTGTAGTATTTAAATACTAGTGAGTTCAAACTAATTTAACTCTAGCTATTGCTGTAAAAGCAGTTACAGCTGAATTTGAAATTATTACAGTAAATGATGTAAATAGTAGAATAAATTGGTTATAAAACTAAGGGGGTGAATAACTGAACAAAAGAGGTTATTTTATAATTAATAAATAATTCAAAAGGTGCAGAATTCAATAACAGTAATAGTGACAAGCAAGAGACAATTTAAGTTAAAAGTCTAATTATAGGGCATATTTAACAGAAACTAAATGGGAGCTAAAAGAGAGTAGGAAAAAGTAGCTGTGTAGTTTCTTCTTTAGGAAGTGTAAAGCAAAAGAACTGGATTTATTTAATATCTTCTTATTCTTCAGATCTGTAACACTACTTCCTTTAATACAATAATAGAGTTATATAGCTCTGTATGCTATAAAACACAAAATTCACCTCGTCTCGTTACCGCTATCATTGTTCCTAAACAAATGTGTCGCATATAATTTTCATCATCATAATTTTTTTATATTAATTATTTCAAAAAAAAAAGTTAATCACATAATTTATGGTTAGAACTATATGATGAAATTTTTAAAAGTTAATCACGTAGTTTATGATTAGAACTATATAATGAAATTTTCAATTTTTTCATTTCGGTAATTTTGATATGAAAATTTTGATGGTTAAATTTGCATGTATTTTCGTAGGTGATATTTGTTTAGGTACGGAGGGACTATAATAAGTAATAAACTATCGTACCGTCCACATTTTTGTAGTTCTAATATTGTTATAATTATTAAAAGATAATAAAAAAATAAAAAATAATAATGTAGGGTTATAATAGGAAA
Organism: Primula veris; assembly: GCA_963682055.1. Classification (NCBI taxonomy): domain Eukaryota; kingdom Viridiplantae; phylum Streptophyta; class Magnoliopsida; order Ericales; family Primulaceae; genus Primula; species Primula veris. The sequence goes on along the minus strand of OY821743.1, from coordinate 13,123,125 downwards.
ATTAATAAGTAAACTGGAATTTTGTGTAAATGTAAACGGTTAATTAAAAGATATAAAATGTGTTATGTGTCACTAAATGGTTGAGGTAACCATAACTTGTACCCAAACTCACGTGTATACGTTACAGTGTTTGTTGTTTCAAATATAAATAAAATATAATATCAATCTAATAAAAACTCATATTAAAATTTTAAATAAAAATATAGTAAATACTAGTTAACTTTATCTAAATTTAACTATTAATTAAAAATAAAAATAAAAATATTAAATTTAATATTACTACTATATATATATATATAACTCACACACTTCATATATGTATATCTGGAGGGATAAAAATATATTTTTTAATAAAAATATATTATTATAGTTTGTAAGAGAATAACAAAATTATAGGAATATATTTTTAATTAGTATTTTACTAATCGGAACTCTTCTTATATGAGTATTATATAACTAGTAGCAGTGGAGATAGTAGTCAACTTCAACTCTTTAAGTAAATTATCGAAATATTTGTAAAATGTTCCGTTTTTATTTTTTTTTATAATTAATAACCTTCATTTTACAGACAACATGTATGGAACCGTGAGGTAAACATAATATATTACGGTATCAACCAGTTCTAACAGCCACCAACGAAAATAGTGAGCACCGTCAAAATTCTGTCGTTTGGTATCATTTATATTTCTCTTAGACTTCCTTACTTTATTTAATTGCTCAGTCCAAAAAGAAAAGGCTATTATATAGTGTAACGCCAATTTAATTTCACGTATTAAGTTTGAAACTCAACGTGATAAGTTTTGAATCTTATTGACATCAAATCAATGGATATTATGTGTTTCTTCTTTTTCTTAAATTTTGTTGGTTTTCATAAATTTTACCAATTGGTTTAACATTTTCCATACATGGTACGTATATTCTGTCAACAATACAGAAATATAATACCACCAAATCCAAATTATGTGAAGTAAAACAATATATAGTACTAAATTGAAATCTAGCGTTGATTATCAACAAAAAAAATGAAATCTAGCGTTGATTATCAAAAAATAAATAATGAAATCTAGCGGAGAATATTCTGGAAAGTTTGCTTTAATGGTCTTAGAAACTTGACAATCTGTGGTACTATTTTTTTTAAGAAACAATTATTAAGTGCCTTAGAGCATCTACAGTACCTAAACTAACCAATGAAGTCTACTAAAATTGGAGTAACTTTTAATAGCCATGTTGGTATATTTTTTACAAATAATGGTCAATAGCTACCACTTTTAAACTTATATTATTCCTAACTACCTCCATAAGTTCATATTCCCTATAGATACAATTTTTTAATTATTTACTTTATTTACCAAAACGCCATACACATATTTCATAAAATATAAAAAAATAAACACATAAAATTATATAAAATGCAAAAAATCTCAAAATAAATGAAAAAAAATCACAAAAAAATTATAAAAAATGAAAAAAATCACAAAATATTATAAAAAATGAAAAAAATCACATAAAATTATAAAAAAATGAAAAAAAATCACATAAAATTATAAAAAATAAAAAAATAAATCACAAAAAAAATTATAAAAAATAAAAAAATCACAAAAAATCACAAAATTTTAAAAAAATTACGAAAAAAATTATAAAAATTATAAAAAATCATAAAAATCATAAAAAATCACATAAAATTATAAAAAATGAAAAAAAATCACAATATAAAAAAAATCACAAATTTATAAAAAATCACAAATTTATAAAAAAAAAAGAAAAAAAATCACAAAAAAATCACTTTTATTGAACTTTATGCACTTTCGACTGTACTAGATGCACTTTCGACTGAACCAGATGCACTTTTAGCTGAACTATATGCACTTTTAGCTGAACCAGATACACTTTTAGTTGAACCAGATGCAGGTTTTACTAATCGATATGCATTTTTATTGAACTAGATTCACTTTTGTCTGAACCGTATGCACTTTCAGCTGAACCAGATACACTTCAGCTGAACCAGATGCACTTTCAGCTGAACCATATGCACTTTCAGTTGTACCAGATGCACTTTTAGTTGAATCAGATGCATTTTTAACAGAACTATATGCACTTTCGACTGTACTATATTTATTTTCGACTACACTATATGCACTTTTGACTTAACTATATGTGTTTTCCACTAAATTAGATGCATTTTAAGCTGAACCAGATGTACTTTCAGCTGAACAAGATGCACTTTTAGCTGAATTATATGCATACTCACTTTTATTGAACTATATTTACTTTCGACTGAATTGTATGCACTTTCAACGGAACAAGATGTACTTTCAGCTGAATTGAATGCATTTTTGACTAACTATATACACTTTCGACCGAACTATATGCACTTTTATTGAACTATATACGCTTTTGACTGAATTATATGTATTTTTGACTGAACTAGATGAACTTTCAGCTCATTTAGACTAAAAAAATGCACATTTATCATGGAAAAACCAATTTTTTTTATAAAAAAATCACTTTTCGGTATAAAAAGTGTTATATTGACAAAAAAAAATTATATATTTTTTGTAATTTTTTAAAAAGTTTATGATTTTTTCATTTTTTATAATTCATTTTTTTGTTATTTTTGTTATTTTTTATAATTTTTTATGATTTTTGTTATTTTTTTATAATGTTTTGTGATTTTTGTGATTTTTTTAATAATTTTTTGTGATTTTTTATAAGTTTTTGTGATTTTTTATTTTTTTTTTTGATTTTTCGGTATAAAAAGTGTTATATTGACAAAAAAAAATTATATATTTTTTTTATTTTTTAAAAAGTTTGTGATTTTTTTCATTTTTTATGAGTTTTTGTAATTTTTTAAATTTTTATAATTTTTTTGTGATTTTTGTATTTTTTAATATTTTTTTGTGATTTTTGGTGATTTTTTATAATTTTTGGTGATTTTTTATAGTTTTTTATAGTTTTTTTTTTATTTTTTGTGATTTTTTTTATAATTTTTTGTGATCTTTTGTGATCTTTTGTGATTTTTATAATTTTTTTGTGTTTAAACTATTTTTTTTGGGTTTTTAGAAAGATAAAATATGTATATTATATTTTGTTTTGTATGACAATTTAGTAAATAAACTAAATAATTAAAAAAATGGTAACTATGAGAAATGTGAAATTATCAAGATATATATGAAAAATATAAGTTGCTATTACGTACTTATAGGAATTATCCCTATTTTTTTTACAAATATAGACGATTTGTTGTAACTTTTACACATGTTAAGGCAGTAATTGGAGATACTCTTGGTTGATCTTTAATAATTAAATACCAAATTTCATCATCATTTAATAATTATAAAAATATTATTATCACATTTTAGATAATCATTTACACGTGCGACATGGGGCACAGTTTAGTATTTCTCAAATAATTAATGCAAAATAGAGAAATAATTTGAATGCAGTATATACTACAAAATTTAATGTAATTAATGCTATTCAAAATATTTCCATAATGTAAGAATAATTTAAAGTTGGAAAATGAATAGGATTAATTACATTGGTGTAATAAACTAAGCCAGACTTAATTTATTACACAAATTATCCTTATAGTTTGAGACAAAATTATCTCCAGCCTCCTATATAAAATGTTTTTTTTAATGTATCTCTAAAAAGGGATTAACATCAATCAGACTAATTAAGAGTAGAAAAGAACATCCAGAGATATGGATTGATCAAGTTATTTGAACCGACAGACCAACAGGGTGACAAAAAAATCTTTGTGACCAAATAATAAAATAAAGGATAAATTAACACAACATACTATTTTTAAAACTAAATTAACAAAAACATAAACAAAAATTTCTAATTAACAAAAAGATACTCAAAAGGTCATAACCTTATTCCAAAAGTTCATACACTTGTTTTAAAAATTTATACCCCAATTTATATTTTTTATACCCTTATTCCAAAAGTTCATACCTTAATTTGTATTTTTCATACCCTTATTTCAAAAGTTCATATCCTAATTCGTAGAGTTCATCCTTATTTTCAAAGTTCATACCCCAATTTACATAATTCATATCTTTATTTACATAATTCATATACATAATTTTCAACTTCATACACTTAATTCACGTAATTCATACACTTATTTTTCAACATTATACAATAATTAACAAATTCAACTATTAGCCGTCCTCCGATCTCGAATTATCACGTCGCCGTCGTGGACCGCTCCTTCGACAAGCACATCTCCGTCTACATCAATCTCGAGTTGTCGACCTCGCTCTATACCCTCGCCGTCCATTCCGACATATGTGTATGTCTTAATCACCACGGAAAAGAGAGATTGGAGAGAGAGGGAGGAGAAGAAAAAGATCGAAAAAATAGAATAGCGATGAGCAGAGAGATCAGAAACAGAGAGAAATGATGAGAGATCGGAGATAGTGAAAAGGAGGAGGAGAGAGATCGGAGGGAGAGAGAAGGAGGAGAAAGAGATTGGATAGAGTGTGAGAGAATGACAGAGTGAAAAAATAAGAGAAAGAAGAAACAGATTGAGTGGATAAATCAGTTTTTTTTATTTTTTATTAATTATTAATTATTAATTAAATATATGTTTTTGTTAATAAAATAGTTGTAAAGTATGTTTATGTTAATTGTCCCTAAAATAAACTCACTAATATCAACCGCATTAATTCAATTATATTTATTCTCTAAATTGTAGTGATTCGCACTTTTTAAGACAATCATCGATTTTTTCAATTATCAATATTCCTATAGCAACTCTTTATTATAATTAAAAATAGTTTTTCTTCTCCGATCACATTTTTTTCTAACTTTAAAATGTTGGGCCCATTAATGTAATATGAAAATTTAGTAATTTTTTTATTTCTAGGGGAAGCTCCAACTCTCCTTGTAAATAAGCCAAAATGTTAGTTTTGTTGTAATACATTGTTGTGATTGTCCATATTCATAGGTTACATACATTATGTATAAACTTTAAGTTTGAGACTTATGACTTTCTAGCTTTCCTCTTGTACATGTAACTTGTTCCACCCCTCCACTATATAAAGGGGTTGGAGTCTTCATAGTTGAACACCTACAACACACTTGAATACATATGTTTTGGCCCTCATTATCTCTCTCTATCTTACATATGTTATTGAGCTAATTTGGCGTAAAACACGTTATCGGCACTTTGCTTAACGACGGATCTATTTCTTCCTCAACGAGTTAGGAAGAGGGTTTATTGGGTTGCTAGATCACATATCGATCATCCTTTTTTGCATTTCCGAATTAAGGTACACAATTTCTTCTTGTAATACAACGTAGAAATTGCACGATTAATCTATAATAAAACCGGAAATCTCAAGTTTAGGATGTATATCACATGATAGATGGTTTATTTTGATAAACAATGGCTATTATAACCCATGTATATCACTTATAAAACAAGTTAAAACTTGTATGTGAATCTGTCCGACCAAAACTGTCACTTTTAGAACACTGCATGACCATTCTGAAATTTTCTTAAACTGTAAGACTTCGCTGCAAACTATAGGACCAGAGCTGTAATTACCCTTAAAATGCAAATAGTTTCCTGTATTTACACTCGTAATCCCTGTAGATACTCCCTATACACAGAATAGTATATATGTACGAGTTTACCCATTGTTTAGTCCGAAAATACTTATTTACATGCAAATGATGTAAGATTTAATTGCTACAACTTCTAAATTTATAGAAATCTTGTAGAAAATGCCTCTTGCATGATAATATTAATTGATTGTGTGACATTAACTAAATTTAGCCTCTTAGCATGCCACAATTTATTGCCTACGAATTGATATAACATATGCGATGTATTAATTACACATAGAAAATGGCAAAAGTCACACTTTAGTGTTGGATTTAATAATAACTCATGTGTTTTAATATTACTACTCCATGATAGGACTAGTTTACATGAGTATGACATGCTTTTATATTACGATATTGTTGAATGTTATTTTATCTTGTCACATAAAAGCCCGTAGACATTTATATGTTACGTGAGCTTATAAATTGCCTCGAATTTGAACATTTTACTATGTATCTTTTTTGAGTAGAAATTTTTCTCAAGCTTAAACATTTAGATGTAGCTTTTGAGTTGAAAATTTGCGAAATCCGGAATATGTATTCATATTTAAGTTGGAATAATTATGAATCTTCCCCAAATAGGCTCACCTATTTGGATACGATGTCTAGGAAAGATAAAGGCGGAAGTCGCTCTCCTAATGAGGTCGGTTTTTAAGAGGCATTCGTGCCCACCCCCCTCACCGTCTTTCCTGGTCGTGTTCAATTAGAGCTACCGAAAGTGGTTGAGTAAATAATAAGTTCCCCGAATGTGTCTATATAGGTGTATTTTCGCTGAATTGGTGTCTCAGTATCGGCCCGTTGTTCGATTAGCGAGTACCTATTCAAATTGAAAGCAAAACTAGTATTTTTCGAACCTGTCGATTCGAAACAAGTTTGTGCTTATGCAAACCATAAACATATAAACCTGTTGATTTATATGATAACTAATCCAGTATTTTTCTCCCGTTGAAGAAAAATGTCAATCAAACTTGACTTTCCGATCCTCGATGCCGCTGGCAAGAACTATTTGGACTGGATTCAAGATATCCAGAACCATCTAGATGCCCAAGGCTTGTTGGACATCAACTACGCTGAGGATGAACGTGAAGTGGAAGTGTCGCGTGAAATGAATGCGAGGGCGATGATTCTGTTCTGCCGCCACTTATCAGATGCAATGAAGTCTGAGTTCATAGCGATCACCTCACCGAAGATGCTGTGGGACTCTCTCAGAGAGCGCTTCGACCATCAAAAGACCATATGGCTTCCTGAAGCCCGCCATGATTGGCTGAATCTGCGATTTCAGGACTTCGAGAGCGTTACGAAATATAATGCTGAAGTATGCAGGATTCGTGCTCTTCTCCAGTATTGTGGTGAAACATTAACTGACAATGACTTGTTGGAGAAGACCTACACCACACTTCCTACCTCTAACAACTTGCTCCAAAAGCAATATCGTCAGTCTAAGTATACCAAGTTCCCTGAGCTCATCACCCAGCTGTTATTGGACGAGAAAAATAGCCTCGTTTTAATGAGGAACAACAATTCTCGTCCTGCTGGGACAAAGGCTATTCCAAGGCCTGATGCTTATACTATTCGTGGACCACCTCCACGATATGAGAACCGAGACAAGGGCCAGTCGTCCCGTCAGCCAAGGAATCATGGGGAGCGTAATGCTCACCCAGCCAAGCGAGGTTTGGATAATCGTCCGAACCGAAGACCTTTGGCTCCTAGGCAGTCTCGTGGTAGGAAAAACAACAACAGGGCCAGTCATCCCAAAGCAACAGAAAATGCTCAAGCGCAAATTCTGTGCTACAAATGTGGTGTTTATGGTCATATGCAAAGGACCTGCAAGGCAACTCCCCAAGAAGTTCAAAACTATCATAGGGGTAGAAATGCCGAAGCAAATATGGTTGAAGCGAGCGGAAAGGAAATTCTTGAGACCCCGGACTTCGTGGCTCAAATGGAAGAATAAAATAAAAAAAAATTCTTCATTTTTCGTTAATAATTGAGCACTTGTTTAGCTCTTGGATTATGTTTTTAATTTCCATTCAGATTATGCTTTTTCCTTGGATTTTGTTTCTTTTGGATTATGTGGTTTTGCATTATGAATAAATTTTTCTCGCAATAATTTAAAGTTATTTCGTTAAGCGATTCCTTTATTAGTGTGACCAACTTTAAATTATTTTTACTTTTAGGCATGAATTGTGGGGCAGTTGATTGTCTGGCTGATAGTGGTACTACACACACTATCTTAAAAGATAAATGCTATTTTATCAACTTTACGCCTAAAGTAACCTCAGTGACAACAATTTCGGGCCCGTCGACCCTTGTTGAAGGCTTTGGTAAAGCCCAAGTCTTGTTGTCAAATGGTGTACTCTTTTGACCATATCTGAGGCTTTATATTCTCCGAGGTCCAGTCGAACCTTGTTGAGTTTTAAGGATATCCGAGAAAACAAGTTTCATATTGAAACTGCTCATGAAAATGGTATTGAATACCTTTACATCACCTCCACTCAATACGACCAAAAGCGTATTTTGGAGAAGTTGAGATGTCTTTCAAGTGGTTTGTATGTTACCACGATACGAAACATTGAAAGCAATCTAATCATTCGGCGGGTGCCGATTGATGAGAGCATTTATATGTTATGGCATGACCGGCTGGGACACCCGGGTCAAAATACGATGCTTCGAACGATGAACAGATCACATGGGCATCCTCTTGGAGGAAAAAATTTCGTGATCAATCCGAAAAGCCTATGCCAAGCATGCTCTATTGGAAAGACAAATCTCAAACCAATTCACATGAAACCTACAAAATTGGTTTCCCAATTCCTTGAACGAATTCAAGGAGATATTTGTGGACCAATCCAACCAACATGCGGACCATTTAAATATTTCATGGTTTTGGTTGATGCATCGACAAGATGGTCACACGTAGCTTTGTTGTCTACAAGAAACGCAGCGTTTCCTAAACTCCTTGCCCAGATCATTAAGTTGAGGGCTCACCATCCGGATTATCCAATAAAGTCTATTAGACTTGATAATGCCGCGGAGTTCACATCGAAAACTTTCGATGATTATTGCATGACGTTGGGAATTGATCTTGAACATCCAGTTGCTTATGTTCACACCCAAAATGGTCTTGCAGAAGCTTTCATTAAGCGTTTGCAAATGATTGCACGAACTTTGGTAATGCGCACCAAACTTCCAATTTCTGCATGGGGCTATGCAATTTTGCATGCTGCTGCGTTGGTCCGTCTGAGGCCCATGGCCACCCAACCACTATCTGCGTACCAGTTGGTAACTGGATATGAGCCCGATGTCTCACATTTACGCGTGTTTGGGTGCTTAGTGAATGTTCCAATTGAGCCGCCAAAGCGTTCAAAATTTGGACCTCAGAAACGACGGGGAATATATGTCGGTTATGAATCCCCGTCCATAATACGCTATTTAGAGCCCTTGACAGGCGATCTCTTTACCGCTAGACATGCGGATTGTGACTTTGATGAGACACTCTTCCCGTCGTTAGGGGGAGAAATGCACGTTAACGTTGATAAGGAATGACGTGAATTAACGTGGCATGTACCCACTATGTCTCATCTAGATCCCCCAACTGCACATAGTGATAAGGAAGTGCAGAGAATCCTAGGTCTGCAAAATGTTACAAATCAAATGCCAGACGCATTTAATGACCTAGCGAATGTCACGAGATCACATATACCTGCTGCAAATGTGCCTGCAAGGATAGACGTTCCTGTGAGACGCCATGTTCATGTTGAACATGTTGCTCCGGTTGTACCCACCGAGCAAAGGACGCTGCCGTCGGCCGTCCAGTCCGCCGCTCTTCCCAAGAAAAGAGGAAGACCGGTTGGTTCCAAGGATGTTCTGCCTCGGAGGAGGAGAAATCCTGTTGCATCCGTTTTGCCACATGAGATCATTAAGGATCACGGTGATGTATTAGAGGAGCGTGTTCCTGATGTAACACCAGTTCCTAATCATCCCGATAACCTCGAAATATCCGTCGAGTATACTAGTTTAGACGATATTTTGAAGCGAAACAAAACTGTCATCGATGATGTGTTTATATACAAAGTGGCCACTGACATTATGAGCAATGATGACATGGAACCACGTACCGTTGCTGATTGTCAGCGAAGAACGGACTGGCCTCAATGGAAACAAGCAATCCAAGCTGAATTAGATTCCTTCACGAAACGAAGAGTGTTTGGACCTGTCGTTCCAACACCACCCAATGTTAAACCAGTTGGTTATAAATGGGTTTTCCTAAGGAAGCGTAATGAGAGTAATGAGATTGTTATATACAAAGCTCGCCTAGTGGCGCAAGGCTTCTCTCAACGCCCTGGAATTGATTACGAGGAGACGTATTCTCCCGTAATGGACGTTATAAAGCTCCGCTACTTAATCAGTTTAGTAGTTTTCGAAAAACTGAATATGCAGCTCATGGATGTGGTCACAGCTTATCTCTACGGGGATCTGGACACATAGATATACATGAAAGTCCCTGAAGGACTTAAGTTGCCTGAATCAAGTAGTTCCCGGCCACGGAACACATTCTCTATTAGGCTGAGACGTTCACTATATGGATTGAAACAATCTGGACGGATGTGGTATAACCGTCTAAGTGAATACTTGATCGGCTTGGGATATGTTAATAATGAACTATGCCCATGCGTGTTCATAAAGAAATCCACTTCAGGATATGCGATTATCGCAGTCTATGTAGATGATATGAGTCTCATAGGAACCTCGAAAGAGGTGTTTGAAACTGCTGAAATCCTGAAGAAGGAATTCGAGATGAAAGATCTTGGGAAAACACGGTATTGCCTCGGCCTGCAGATCGAGCACCGTAAAGATGGAATTTTAATCCATCAAGAAAGCTACACCCAAAAGGTGTTGAGGCGCTTTAGTCATGGTAACGCTAAGCCGTCCTCTACTCCCATGGTCGTCTGCTCTCTAGACATTAATAAGGATCCCTTCCGTCCAAAGGAGGACGATGAAGAGATATTGAGCCCTGAGTGTTCATATCTGGGTGCAATAGGCGCACTATTGTACTTGGCAATGTACTAGACCGGACATCTCGTTTGCTGTGAATTGTCTAGCTCGACACAGCACCGCGCCAACACGCCGCCACTGGACTGGCATAAAAGACATTTTCTGTTACCTTAGAGGTACTACGGACATGGGCTTATTCTATCCCTTTGCGCCGAGTGGATCTAGCTCCATTGATCCTCGAAATAACGCAACCCTTGTCGGTTACGCCGATGCGGGTTACTCATCAGACCCGCACAAGGGACGTTCCCAATATGGTTATGTCTTTACCATTGGGAACACGGCGATATCATGGAGGTCTCGTAAACAGACTTTGGTGGCTACTTCGACGAACCACTCTGAGCTACTCGCGCTCTATGAGGCGACTAGAGAGTGTGTATGGCTTCGAGCAGTTATTGGCCATATTCGAAGTACGTGTGATCTACCTTATGATCCTGATGAACCAGTTGCTATTTATGAGGACAACACCGCTGTTATTGATCAAGCGAAACATGGTTACATCAAAGGTGATGCCACTAAACATATCTCGCCAAAGTTGTTCTTTACACATGAACAACAAGCGCTTCAAAGGATTGAAGTGAAGCATATTGGATCCGAGAACAATCATGCAGACTTGTTCACCAAGTTACTGCCAAAATATTCGTTCCAAAAACATGTTAGAGCGATCGGACTTAGGAAGCTCTCCGAGCTTTCCTAAACGACATGTTTCCATGCACCCTGTTGTGTGCAAGTGAGGGGGAGCATCTTGACGTATGCTTATCACCCTGTTGTGTGTATTCTCACATATGCTTAGCACCCTGTTCCGTACAAGTTCTCACTAGTTATTATTTCCGCACCCAGTAGTGTGCATGTGAGGGGGAGCATCCTGATGAATGCTTGTGTACGCTTTTTGTCCTTAGTTCAAGGGTTTGTCCCACTAGGTTTACCTTTGACAAGGTTTTTAGCGAGACACATTTCTAATCCCATTCTCATTTATGATTGCCGAAATCAGGGGGAGTATCCAGTTGTATACTTCTAACCATCGTGCACTCTTTTGTCATTCGATTAGAGTTTTGTCTCACAGGGTTTTCTCTAACAAGGTTTTAATGAGGCACACCGTGTATGGTTATTTCTCCCTTTTTTTTACTGACAGTTATGCACTCTTTTGTCCTTCGACCAAGTTTTTTCCCACTGGGTTTTCTTGGCAAGGTTTTGATGAGGCACATATTTTCTAGTAAGTTCATTCACGCACTCAATGGCGTTTCGGCCCACTCCATTCGGCAACACTTTTTTTGTCCTATGATCCGGTTTTTGTCCCACATCGGGTTTTTCGGGCTAGAGGTTTTATGTGTTGACAATTGCGAATGCGACTCAACAAAGTTTATGAAGACGAGGAAGCTTGCAGAATGTTTGGACACCCAAGGGGGAGTATTGTGATACATTGTTGTGATTGTCCATATTCATATGTTACATACATTATGTATAAACTTTAAGTTTGAGACTTATGACTTTCTAGCTTTCCTCTTGTACATGTAACTTGTTCCACCCCTCCACTATATAAAGGGGTTGGAGTCTTCATAGTTGAACACCTACAACACACTTGAATACATATGTTTTGGCCCTCATTATCTCTCTCTATCTTACATATGTTATTGAGCTAATTTGGCGTAAAATAAGTTTGAGTTTGTGATAAGATAATTGATGTGCATCAATTTATTCATGCGATCCAGCAAATGATTTAAAATTTTAAAATTTGTGTGAATTCATATGTAACTGGTTCTAAGTGTATTTTTTTTGTTTTCATGTACCCTTACCTTTATCAATTATAATGAAAATTCACTTCATTTTATTGATAAAATCGTTTATATGAGAAATATTGGTGTTATTACATATGTTCTAATACCATATTCTAAACTGTAAAATAAGGTAAAAGAGTTGGGAGTGTAGGTCAAGTGTCAATCTAAGCATAATATCGGCTCACAAATAAACGTAACCCCCAAGCATATCATATCACTATATATGTACACGTAATATCGGCACAAAAAAATCAACACAACCAAATTATACTCGTCAATATAGCCTAACCCTAGCTACAAACTATACAGAAAAAGCTTTTTAATTCTGTCTTCAAATACCCAATGGCACCGGCTCTATTCTTGGCCCCCATTGGTCCAAAAAACCACCACCTGTCTGTCTGTTCTGGCGACACCGATAATATCCCTATGGGGCTTACGGAGAACGGCTCGGCCACTTATTTAGCCACCGGAAACCCATGCCTAGACTTCTTTTTCCACGTGGTACCCGATACACCTCCTCATGAGGTTCAAGAACATCTCGAGAAGGCTTGGGCCCACCATCCTCTCACCGCTTTAAAGCTGGTTTGTAACCTTAGAGGCGTACGTGGCACAGGAAAATCCGATAAGGCTGGTTTCTACACGTCCACGATGTGGCTACATAAACACCATCCCAAAACCCTAGCATGCAACGTTACCGCAGTTTCGGATTTCGGCTACTTTAAGGACTTTCTTGAGATTCTTTATAGGTTGCTTTACGGAGACGATGTGAGGCAGAAGGAGAAGGAAGCATGGGAGGTGAAAAAGATCGCAAAAATGCACGAGAAGGTTGGTAGAAAGTTGATTAAGTCGACCGAGTATAGGGGAAAGGTTCTTTCATTGAGGCATGACAAAACCGTCGAAAAAGCCAATAAAGCCCTAGAAAGGTACAGCCATGATCCGGAGTTTCACTTCCTGCATGAGCGTGTTTCTGATTTTTTTGCCGAGGTTTTGAAATCTGATATCAAGGCTTTAAACGAAGGAGATTTGAAGAATATTAGTCTTGCGGCCAAGTGGTGTCCTTCTCTGGACTCGTCCTTTGATAAGGCGACTCTAATATGTGAATGCATTGCGAGGAAAGTGTTTGCTCGTGAAGATTACATGGAATATAGCGATTTAGAAGACAAGCACTATGCGTATAGGGTTAGGAATCGGTTGAGGAAAGAGGTTTTGGTCCCCCTTAGAGAGGCGTTAAAGCTACCCGAAGTTTACATATGCGCGAAAAAGTGGGATAAGATACCATTTAATAGGGTGGCCTCGGTGGCGATGAAGATATACAAGAAGTTGTTTTACAAGCATCAAAAGGAGCGTTTTGAGGAGTATTTGGAGAAGGTGAAGGCCGGGAAGAGTACGATTGCGGCTGGGGCTTTGCTACCTCACGAAATTATTAAATCGTTGAACGACGAGGGTGGGGCTGAGGTGGCGGAGCTTCAATGGAAGAGGATGGTGGATGATTTGGCACAAAAGGGCAAGCTCACCAATTGCATGGCTATTTGTGATGTTTCAGGTAATTTCAAGTGTTCCTTTTATTATTATTTTTTATGTATTGGAAATAGTATGGTAGTTTGTCATGTCTTATTAATTATGTCGTTTGTTAGTAGTACTTATTTAGCCTTGTTAAGTTTAAACTTCATACTATTTTGCTAGGATATTAATTGGAGATAATTGTTTGATCTATGTTTGGTATTTTGCTAGGAATTTTAAAATGGAGATAATTGTTTGATCGATATCTGATTTACTGTGCTTAATGTAATGTAACCCGTAACTTTAATTGATAACCTTGAGATTGGCTTTATGACAGATTAAAATAGCCCTTCAATGTTAAGTAGAACATGTATCGGTCGTGTGTTATTTGGATTAGTCTTTTGTTTAAATTGATCCAAGTAGGCATGAAAAAATTTCATGTTAGCTGTCTTGTGTTTTTGTTTCTTCTGGCTGAGAAGGCTAATAGTTCTTAATTCAATGAATACAATATGCTCCTTGTTTAATAGATTCGGTCTAACAAATACATAATCTGCATGTCATGGTGTGCTTAAACTTTAGCATAGTACTATTTTTCTTATACAAACAGATTTTTTTTTTTTAATCAGCAACGAAAATGGAAGTTGCTGTTATTACATGTGCGCAAACAGATATGTATACGTAATTATGATATAAAATTCCTTAAGCTGTACATGTTTTTGGTAGCCAGGTATATAGTTGACATATTGATAATTATTCACGTACTGATCATGTATGTTATAGTTCACATAATATTGTTATTTACTCATTTATTTGGAATGATTTACTTAAGTTTCATGTTGTGTGTAACATCAGGGAGTATGAGTGGAATACCGATGGAAGTGTCTGTGGCTCTCGGACTATTGATTTCGGAACTCAGTGAAGAACCATGGAAGGGAAAGGTCATTACTTTTAGTGAAGATCCCCAATTTCAGATAGTCCAAGGAGATCGTCTTCGATCCAAGACCGAGTTCATAAGGAGAATGGATTGGGGCGGCAGCACTGATTTTCAAAAAGTCTTCGATTTAATTTTAGAAGTTGCGACGAGGGGGAAAATCACTCCAGACCAGATGATTAAGAGGCTTTTTGTTTTTAGCGACATGGAATTCAACCAGGCATCGGAAACTTATTATAGTAGTGGCTACTATTCAGCTTCCGATTCTTCAGATTCTAATAAGTGGAACACAGACTATGAGGTGATTAAGAAGAAATATGAAGCCAAGGGTTATGGGGCAGTGATTCCCGAGATTGTGTTTTGGAACCTGAGAAGCTCTAAGGCAACTCCGGTGCCTGGCAACCAAGCGGGTGTGGCTCTGGTCAGTGGGTTTTCAAAGAATCTAATGACAGTGTTTTTGGAGGAAGGGGCAATAGAGAGCCCTGTTGCAGTCATGGAAAAGGCTATTGCTGGAGAAGAATATCAGAAGCTTGTCATCTTTGATTAGCTGAAAATTTTGTTCACTTAGTTTTAGGTATTAGTTAAACTTACATTGAACCATGGATAAAATAAGTGACAACCTATTCTAGATTTCCTTGAGAGCTTAACTTATTCTAGAAACTATTTTGCAACAATATTATGTTCTGTGCATTGCTGCTGTTATGACTATTTCAGTATTTTGATATCTTGATTTTGTGCTTGAATATCTGTTTTCTTTATGATCTTTTTCGTAATCATATATGTCCTTCGATATTCAGTTCTTTCACTCGTGGTCTCGATGACAGTTACAAGCTGCTCAACTACTGACCAGTGTATCGAAGCAAATAAATGTAGTAAGTAGCACCAGCAATTATGCCTGTGAATTATGGATTGTTTATGCTAGCAATTTTCAAATTACGCACTTTTAATAAGAAAATTGTTTTTGAATTGAAATCTGTCTGAAAAGGAATAAGAATGTCTTATAAAAAAGATATAGATGGTGTTGGCTTGTTGGACCTAAATATGTGGCCCGAAGAAGAGTTTTTTGTATAAGAAGTGAACGCAGGTAAGCCTTATGAAAGGAAGAAAGATGGTTTCGACTTATTATAGCTCCCCTAAGATTAACCTTAAAAGTTAAAGCAGAGATGAAACCCATATTCAGGGCTGGATTCTCCGTTTGCCTGTAAGGAGGATTGGGTTTTGAGGAATCTTAGAGAATTGTTGTTGTAAATAGCCTGAAAACGATTTTGAATGCTCCTAATACTTGCTAGGAACTGATACTTTTATTGCGTTTTGAATCTTACCCTCAGTTTGTTCTTTGCTTTGTACTTAATTTGGTTTTAAGAACATTTTAACTTCCAAAATTAAAAGGTTTCACAAACAAATAATAGACTATGTTCTAACACGCAATCCGAGTTTTAGAATAAAACATATCTTGTAGCATGTAATTCTACTGTACATAGTTTCGTTTAATCAACAATTAATCTGTTTAATCCGGTCCAATCCGTAAATATTACTTGTTACAACTATCGTCCATGTCCCGCCTAACTTTTTAGCTAAATCAATCATCAGTTAAAGACCTCTAAATTATAAATCACACTCAATTCATCGGATTAAACTGTATTTTTTCTATAGTCAACCTAACACTACATCTGGTTCTTCTTCTTTATAAATCATTGATTGTTTCCCAATTTTTTTTTCTAATAATCACTGATTTTATTTATTCATAACTTGAAACCAAAATATTTTTTGGAAAAAAGTAAACATTAATATATTTTTTGAATCATATCTCTTTAATGCCTAATAATGTCAAACAAACAATTAAATTCTCAAAAAAATTATAAGAAAATGAAAATCAATATTTTTTTAGAGTAATTATTAACAAAATGATGAAAAATCATTGAATTTAGAAGAAAAATATAGAATTTTACTAATGAAAAAAAAAAGATTATCCAATTAGTAATCCCAAAAAGTGTATTGGCGCCAAACCTCCAATTTCCTCTTTACTAATCCCTCTCACTTCCGCTCAAACCTCACCACTCTCTCTCTCTCTCTATCTATATATATATACATATTATATATATAATATAAATAAATAGAGAAAATGCAGCGTCAGAAGTCGATACTATCCTTCTTATCCAGGCCTCCTCCTCCGCCGGATAAACACAAATCCGACGACAAAGAAGATACCGAAATCAGGGGAACCGATACTCCCCCCGAGAAGCTGCCACGTAGGATGACCATCAATAATAATAATAATAATAATGTTAAAGAGTCTCCGTTTACGAGCATCTTACACAAGTTTGCCAAACCCGATCGTCCACCACTCGTTTCTTCAACTAGGTATATAATATACACTGAATTAGTCTAAAAGTATACACGTTTACTATTTTATAATTATTGACATATATAAGCATTGTCTATGTATAATAATAAAAAGAAATTGAATTAGTTAGTCGAATCCTAACAAGTTGACAGTATAGTGTACTTGCGAGATAGTGTTTTTGTAACAAAGATATCAGCTGTTTAAATACGTACTCTGGTTTTATAATATATGCCGAATGAGTTATCAAATTTTACACGTTTTGCTATCTGATTTGAAGATTCTTTATTGATCGTCTGCATTATATTTTATAATAATTTTTCTATATATGTCGATCGTCCGCAACTCGTTCCTTTGACTATGTTAATTATTTTGTTTACTCTCTCGGTTTATAATATACGCCGAATTAGTTATCAAATTATACACGTTTTGCTATCTAGTTTGAAGACTGTTTATCGATCGTCTGGATTATATTTTATGATTATTGACGTATATAAGCATTCTCTATATATCAATAGTCAGCAACTCGTTTCTTCAACTAGATAAATATATTGTTCGAATCGCTATCAGCTTGTATTTAACAAAATTAATTTACTAAGTTAATTCAGTTATTCAAATATGTACTCTGGGTTTGTAACATGCACCAAATTAGCCTAAGAGTGTACATGTTTCGCTATCTAATTTGAAGAGTGTTTATTGATCGTCTGCATTATATGTTATAATGATTGTCATATATTAGCATTGTCTAGATATGATAGAATAAATTATTTCAAAAATTAGTCAGGGCCTGAGAAGTTGACAGTGTAGTGTCCGAGATAGTCGTTTTTGTAACTATGTCGAGTTTTAAGATTAATTCCAAACTTTCTACACTGATCTTTTCTTTTTTTCCGATTGTGTACACCAATTTATTGAGGTTTGCTAGTCAATGAGAATCTTGGTGATTAGTGCTTATTAAGGGATTGAATCATTTGTTTTTTAGTGAGGGGGTGTCATTTCTGGTTTAATGGAGTATCTGATTGCGTATTGAAAAAGCTGCTGTGATATACAAGCAAATACCTCTCGTAGCTTCAGTGATGCTTATGTTAACAGTGAATTTGCTCTTTATATAGTTTTAAGTCTAGGAATATTCACGTAATTTTTTGTTGCAGGAATCAAGCTAATGGTGGTTGTGTCAATGTTACGGCACCAGCTAGTAAATTAAATAGAGCCGAAACGTTGTTGGGTGATGATACATTTATTTCACAACCTGGAAAGGGTAGCTTCCTAAAATCTAGTGGTCTAGATAGTAAAGGGGTGACTGCTGGCTTCCCATTTCTTGTTGAAGATGATGATGATATTCACACGCCTGAAAAAACGGTGGCGCGGCCACTTGTTCCACGGTTTAAGCGGGTTCAAGAAGAAAGTAGCATTTTCTTAAAGAGCGTAAGTAGTAATGTCTCCTCTATGTTGGGTTCTAGTTCTAGCAAAAGAATTAAGTTAGCTGAAGAAGATCCAAAGATTGGAAACAAAAGCCAAAAGGATTTAACCGAAATATGTAGCAAGTTTGAGTGGCTTGATCCTTGTCGGATGAGGGATGCAAATGGAAGAAGGCCCGACGATCCTCTCTATGACAAGACAACGCTTTACATACCTCCAGATGTTCTCAAGAAGATGTCTGCATCCCAAAAGCAGTATTGGACTACTAAATCGCGTTACATGGATGTTGTACTTTTCTTTAAAGTGGTCAGTAAAAAAATTATTTCTGATTCTCCTTTTATAATTTATGTATTTCGATTCTGTTTTACATTGCATCTACACATTCTTTGAGGTTGTTCTCGGATTACAGCTAATGAAGATTGGCATAGTATGCACTTGACATTCTATGAAAGCAAAAAACATGGCAAAGTAGCGAAATTCATGTTTTCTTTAAAGTAATATGCCTGATCTTTATATGATATTAGTATCTAAAAACATTTTTTGCATGAAGGCTGTCACATTCATTTTACTCAAACTCTTTATGAACTGTAGTCATCTGTTAGTTCCTTCCGTTACTGTTTATATGTTTGTCATGTAGGGAAAATTCTACGAGCTCTATGAACTAGATGCTGAAATTGGCCACAAGGAACTTGATTGGAAAATGACGATGAGTGGCGTGGGCAAATGCAGACAGGTAGTCTTTTTTTATGGAAATAGGTCTACATTCTATAATTGTTTCGTACGATACATGCTTTTGTTCATTTTGAAGAATTAAAATGGTGGTATTTTGCTTTGGTCAGGTTGGTGTTTCTGAGATTGGCATTGATGATGCTGTTCAAAAGTTAATTGCTCGTGGGTGAGGAAATGAGATTTGTGTTTTTAAATGCTGACCATATTAAGCATAATTTTTATGCAAAAATCATGAATTGATAGGGTTTAATAATTTTATTTTTCGTACTCCTTATGCCTTTGAAAAATGGCCCACAAGGTGCTGTTTTATCTTTCACTCGATTTTCTCAACTGGATTCTAGTTTGTAGGTGTTTCTTTCAGCTGACGGTAACAAAATTTTTCCTTTGGAAGGTATAAAGTTGGACGCATGGAACAGCTTGAAACATCCGAACAAGCAAAAGCTAGAGGTGCTACCTCAGTAAGTTCGCTACAAACCTGTAAAAACTTGTGAAGCCCTGACTGTAAACTTTACTGTCTTAATTTCAACGGAAATAGTTTTCATTCTTTTTCGATTTTCCATTCAGTTATTGCTGCATTTTCTTTGGCATAGCAATTGGACTGGCTGCTACAGTAATTATAACAAACACAGATCTATAAAAGTTCAAAGAAAAGGCAAAAAGGGTTTAATTTACACTCTTTAATATGAGAATAAATTGAAGAACAACAGTTGTCAAAAGAAAATCATTTGTTAATGTTAACTAAGCCCAAACATCCCTTCCATGTGTATGCAGTATTGCTTTAGATTAGGTTACTGGAAGAATGGCGTAATTTGAGTCATGTGTTATATCTCGCTTTCAGGTTATTGAGAGGAAATTAATCAATGTAGTCACACCCGCAACCGCAGTTGATGGCAATATTGGACCTGATTCTGTTCATCTTCTTGCCGTAAAGGAGGTATGTGAAATTCTTTTTGATGATCAAGCCTCTCAACAGTGTAGTTAATTTTTGCCCTTGTTTAGTCTGTAAATTTCTAGATCTCTTGATTTTCAGTGCTAGAAACACTAGTCAATTAATACATGGATCCTTGTCATGATAAAGGCCTGTGTATACAAATTTGCTGATGTTTCAATTTTTATTTATCTTTATGCAGGGCATCTGTGAAACTGGCAATGGTTCAACTGCTTTTGGATTTGCTTTTGTTGATTGTGCTGCTTTAAGACTATGGGTTGGATCCATTACTGATGATCAATCCTTTGCGGCATTGGGGGCATTATTGATGCAGGTATGCTCTGAAAAATTCATTTTCACCATTATGTTTGTGAACAGAGTTCGGCGTCGACAAGTATTACACATTCCAGTCTATAACTTATTTGTTCTGCCAGGTATCACCTAAGGAAGTCATATATGAAAATCGAGGTATAGATTTTATCTTCTAGTTATTTATTATGCATTAAATTAAGATCTTTAGCCCCAAAATGTTGTTCAGATTCTGATTTCTGTTTAAATGCATTGAAGATATGTCGAGAGAAGCTCAAAAAGCACTTACGAAGTACACCTTAACTGGTTAGTATCACCTTCATCTTTATTTTGTCATGTTTGTCCCCTTGAATGATATACTTGAGTTGTTATGCTTAAGGCTATTGTATCTATAGTTTTGGCCTTTACAGAATTTACCATTTTTTTATTTGGATAGAATTTAACCATTTAATAAACTAAAATTGGGTGAAATGGAAATGAAGTGAGTTAAGTGGGTTTTAATTGAAACCGTTGATCTGGGACTCTGCATTTTTACAATTTCTAATAAACATTTGGTAATCCTGATAGGAAGAACAAGTTCTTCCCAATCCCTCTATCAAAACGCAGACTATAGAATCTGAATCTCTAAAGAAGAATCTTCTCGCATGAGATAAATTATAATAGAAAATGAGGACAGAATTTATGACTTGCTTGAAGCAAAAGAAGAAGAGAGAGATCTTCGACCCTTTCTGGAGTTTGACGGGCCATGTTTTACTTCGTGCAGACAATGTAGACGAATAGTTATGTTTATAAAACAATTTATTCTTCTAATGGTTGAATTATTTTTTCCATTCCTCTGTCTACTTTTCTCTCTCTGCTTGCATCAAGCTCCTATGATTAATAAAGCAACTACTAGATCTCACATCTTTAGCTTTTACCAAATTGTTCTGTGATTAGCTGATTTATGTATTTTGCCTTTTTTGCTTTTTGGGTAAGTAACGCCTCTGGATTATGTTAAAATTTTGAGGAGTAGATTTAAGTGCTCAAAATATTTTTATTCAGGATCAACTTCAACTCAGTTGACTCCAGTACAAACTGCAAATGATTTGTCCAATCATACCAAGGTTAAAAAATTGATCGAGTTAAAAGGATACTTCAAAGGTTGTTGTAAGATATGGGATCAAACTCTGGATGGTGTTATACACCACGATCTTGCGCTAAGTGCTCTTGGTGGACTTATAACTCATCTATCCAGATTAAAGGCAAGCCACTACTGTTACTTAACTCTATTTTTGCCTGTTCATGAGTTTTTTGGTAGTTTCTTTAAAATGATTTGCAATTTTGGACAGTTGGATGATGTTTTATGCAATGGTGATATTCTACCGTACCAAGTCTATAAGGGTTGCCTCAGAATGGTTGGCCAGACGATGATAAATCTCGAAATTTTCAATAACAATGCTGATGGTGGTTTATCAGGTAAGTTTAACTACTTACCTTTAACCATGTTTTTGTTCTAGACACTTGAATGTCATCGCTTTCTTTTGGCTTTAAGCTATTATTCTTCCAAAAGCCGTTTTTCTTTTCTTTCTAATTATGAGTTTTAGAGAAAACTAATAACCTGAAAATGCCATAACTCTAAAACAGCTTTGTGATAAATTGGTATAAGCCCGGAGCTCGACATGTTTGCTCATTCAGCTACTTGCGAGTTGCAAGCAAACAGTTATTATTTTTTATTTTTAAACAAAGGAAATGGTAAGCATCCTCCTTAGTTATGTGATTCTCTTACCAGCTCTTGTTTGAGTGTCAGGTACACTGTACAGCTATCTTAACAACTGTATAACGTCTTCTGGCAAAAGGCTTCTGAAGAATTGGATCTGTCATCCGCTAACTGATATCGGCGAAATCAATCGTAGACTTAATGTTGTTGAGGAACTGATGTCTCATTCAGAGTTTATGTCAATTATCTCTTGCTATCTTCGGAAGCTTCCAGACTTGGAAAGATTGCTTGCCCGAGTTAAAGCTAGTTTTCAGTCATCTGCTTCACTTGGTTTGCCTCTTATTGGCAGAAAAATCTTGAAACAGCGGGTGAGTTATTACTTAAACTTAAATGGTATTTATTTTACAACTCCGAATGGCACAGCTAGCTATAAGTAGTAGTGTAGTACATATGTACCTTTGCTAAGTTGTGAGAGTAAACAATTCTCTCATGTTTTTAATTCTGTCTTTCTCCCAGAAACTGTAAAATGAAGAAAAATAACTATATCGGTAAGGCAATAGCGGAACCTAACATAGATAAACAATGAAGTACAAAAGAAACTATTTAAATAAATAAGATGCTTAGACAATCAAACATCCTGGTACAACACAAACCATTCATAGCAACAAACTGTTCGACAAACAAGAAGCAAACTAAAAATCTAACCAAATGCTTCCAAAATAGAGAAATCTTAGCCAGCTGATCAAGGGTACAAACATAGTAGTTTACAAATAACTAAGTCTGAAAATAGGCCCAGCCAGTATCCGTAGGACAGAAGCATCAGCTACGGGTCCCAAATAAGAAGTGATACAAACAAATACCAGTGGAAGCAGAGACTCTTAACCAGTCACATGGAGACCCAGGCTTCGGCCATGGTACTCTTAGTAGACCTTGCAGTCCATCACACTTAATAGGTTCTTTTTCATTAACAGGTGAAGGCTTTTGGTGCTCTTATTAAAGGTCTAAGAGTTGGAGTGAACTTGCTGATACTGCTGCAGAAAGAAGAGCATGTGATCTCATCATTGTCAAGTGTTCTAAAGCTTCCAGTGCTACGTGGTAGTGATGGGCTTGATAAGTTACTTCTCCAATTTGAAGCAGCAGTAGAGAGTGACTTCCCCAACTATCAGGTCAGTCAGTACCTCTTATCCTTGTACAAGAGAAAATGTAACTCAACATGTTATTTTGTCATTCATTCTTATTTGTTTTCTGCAATAGGCCGTAGAAAGCCCCAGCATATTTCAACTCATTTTAGAGATTTGCTACTTACGTAATAGAGGAACGGGCCTCTGTAGAGAAAGTTTGCTATTGCTAACTCATTGTGATTAATATAATAGTATCTTAGACTTCAACCAGTTACTCTTCAGCACCCCTTTTTTATTAGTCGCCCTTGAGATGCATGCACTTTCTTTGTTCACAATTCCATGGGACACATTCAATAAGAGCTATCTTATTCCAGAAAAGCGTTCTTTTATAAAGTTAATATACATGGAAGGCTTTACTATAGTTTCATTTGCAATTGGATTGTCATGCTTTAGGGCTTTGTTAGATCCCTTCATGTTTCATGTGGGGTTTCCTCACTAATCTAATCAAGATGTGCTCATCAGCTCATAGCTGACGGCAAATATATTGGAGGAATAACTGACATAGCACATTGTACCAGGGCCATGATGTCATTGACTCAGATGAGGAAACGCTCTCTATTCTGATTGAGCTATTTATAGAGAGAGTTGCGGAATGGTCTCAAGTCACCCAAGCTATCGATACTCTTGATGTCCTGCGGTCTTTTGCAGTCATTGCGAACTCTTCAATTGGAGCCATGTCCAGACCTATCATTTTACCCTTTTCAAACTCGGGACAAAGAGGTGTTACTAAAGGCCCAGTTTTCAAAGTCAAAGGACTGAGGCATCCCTATGGTTTTGGTGAGAGTGGAGAGATTGCTGTTCCGAATGATATATATCTTGGAGAGAACTCAAACACCGATAACCCCCGTACTTTGTTGTTGACTGGACCAAATATGGGTGGGAAATCAACACTTCTCAGAGCAACTTGTCTAGCTGTTATACTGGCCCAGGTTCAATTTCATGCAGCACTCCTTTACTTGTCTCTCATAGTTATGTATTATCGATGTGTATATCTGAACAGTTGAGGGGGGGCGTGGCTGTTTGTTATTGTTTTCTGGATTTTTGTTACTTGTTTTGTCTTACTAGTTTCAGGAAAAAACAATGATTTTGAGAATTGTAATTTTCATAGCCAAGTAAAAAGAAGTAATAATTTTTTTCAGCTTTCTAGAAAATGTTTCAGGAACCATCCATCAAACACTTTTATGAGGAACCGGAGTTTTGAAGACCATGAACAAAATACAGTAATTTCAAATAACGTTTTGTTTCATTATTAAACTTAGAGACCACCTTTGGAATCTAATTGTTGAACAAGAATTTGGAAAGAAATCACCACCACCACTTCCACTATGTTCAACATTAAAAAAAATTATCTTGAAACTGCCTATTTGTAATTGTGTTGGCCAACATTTATTTGTTTCTCATCACAAAACAAGGAAACTTTTGAAACAAAAACTAGTCGGATCCCAAGTGGTTCTGAAAATATTTCTTCTACCGATTGCAGCTGGGATCCTATGTGCCTTGTGACACGTGTGTACTCTCTCTAGTTGATACCATTTTTACAAGGCTTGGAGCTACAGACCGTATCATGACTGGCGAGAGTAAGTAATACGGGAAAGCTTATACAATGATTTTTTGAGACACATTAATTAAGTTTTTGCTGAGCCTGTAATTTGTATCTCACGGAGCAAATTAAAGATATGAAAAAGGGATGAATCATGATTTCATAATGCATATTGTTATTTTAAAATGACTAACTCACCTCGTCAGAGTAACATTGTGTCTACTTTGCTCACCATGTTTTAACCTGTGCTGGAACCTAAATTGCACTCATAATTTCATATTCTCGTGTCCTCAGAGGAAGTAAAAGAGTACTGGAGCTTTTACTCAAGTACAGATATATATATACTAGTAATCGTGCCCCACGCGTTGCGTGTGTGACGCGCAGTGCAATCAAAATATAGAAAATAAATGTAGTTATGATACAAATATGTGGATAATACAAAAAAAAAATAGTATAAGATGATAAGACTTAAAAGAATGTTTGGTTGTTAAAGAGGGATAAATAGTGTTATTAGTTATTAATTTTTATATTTTTTTTATGTGAGTATGGTATTATTGTAATTAGTAAAAAAGCATAGAGGTATTTTTAGAAAAAAAATGGCTAAATTGAGCAGGTTCATTTAACTTGGGTTGACTTATTATAATAGAATGATATATATTGAACATTTTGTTGTAGGTACCTTCTTCATTGAGTGCACAGAAACAGCATCAGTTCTTCAAAATGCAACAATAGATTCCCTGGTAATCCTTGACGAGTTAGGTCGAGGAACAAGCACCTTTGACGGATATGCCATCGCATATGCTGTGAGATTCTACTATTTCTCTGACTCATTTAGCTTTGAAATTTCCTTCAGTTGAAAGACAAAAGCTAGTAAATAAAATAAATAAGATTTATCTACTTTAACTCTTAAATTAACATTTCACAGTAGCAAATACAGTCTGTAGTACATATTTCTTCAACTAGTGGTTCTGTGTTTGCATTTATGGAGTTGAACGTTGAAACAAACAACTACATGTTAATTACACATTATAATGTATGGTTTGTAGCTGAAAGTATTGCAAAATAGCATGATTATGTTGTATGCATAATGTTGCTGGTAAATTAAATTATAAAAATTTGGGATTAAGATTTAAGACAATGTCATCTAGCTCTATTCTTTAGGACACTATTTATCCATGTAATGCCTTTGAAATACATGGTGTTCAAGATCATGCTTTACAACAACATGCAAATGTATTTGATGTTTTGACCTCACGAAGTAATCAGCTATCAAATATAAATTACAAAAGAAGTCCTTAAATTTTAAAACTTGAAATTTATGATGTGAAGCTTCAAATACTGCAAGTATCAGAGAAAACTGTTTTAGTTTACGCATGAGTTCACTCTTCCAATACGTGTATGTGTTCATGGCATGTCTTCACTAGAGATTTTCAAATCCTTCATATATGCGCGCAGGTATTTCGTCATTTAGTCGAGAAAGTCTACTGCCGTTTACTCTTTGCAACCCATTATCACCCGCTTACAAAGGAATTCGCCTCTCACCCGCATGTCTTGCTGCAACACATGGCATGTGCTTTCGAGTCAAATTCTTGTACAGTGTCCCACAAACTAGTTTTCTTATACCGTTTAGCTAGAGGCGGATGCCCGGAGAGCTACGGCATGCAAGTGGCTCTCATGGCGGGGATCCCAAAACCAGTAGTTGAAGCTGCATATAGGGCTGGGCAAGTGATGAAAGAGTGGATCGGGGATAGTTTCAAGTCGAGTGAAAGAAGGTCAGAGTTCTCGACTCTACATGAAGGATGGCTTAAGACCCTTGTAGGTGTATCAAATATGGAAGATTCTGATCTTGATGGCCTCGATTTATTGTTTTGCTTATGGCATGAACTTAAAAGCTCCCATTATGTGGGCAAATAAGGGGAGTTAATTGTCTCACTTGATTTTTTTATTTTATTTTTGTAATCAAATTGTCTCACTTGAATATTTGAATAGGAACATGTAATATCTATAACTGATCAAAACTTGTTTATTTTGTGGTCCGCTGCCCTGCATTGGCAATTTGTATATTATTCTGAGGCTATCTAACCTTATGCTTCTGTTTAACATTTAAGAGGATACGATATGAAGAGTCTTTCAATATTCCATGTTCAAGCATTCACACCAATCTTACGAAAATTATGCTTAAATGAAAAGTAAAATTTATACTGTCATTTACAATTCACATAATGTTTACTCTCCTTAAAGCATCTCCACTATTGATACTTAACTAATTTTAGTTTTATCTTTTATGTTATTAATTATTTTTAAAGGTATAAGAACACATGAATTAAGTGGGGTCCAAGTAACAATTTGCTTTATGGATTATGAGAAAGATTTCTTTTCATTTATTAAGAGATATCATGGTTTTCTCTAACAAAAAAAGTTAATTATGACTTTGATATGAGTGAAATTTTCTTTTATAAACTATTTTCATCATGTTTTAATTCATATTTTTCTACTTTAATATCAAAATATTATAGTAAAAGCTATCTTGAAGTCTTAGTAAAGTTTAATTTTTGAACTGTTAGAGTTATGAGAAAACATTACTATTATTTAAGATTTTACAATGTTTCATGTAACTTTCAGAAACGTTTTTCCTAAAATTTAAAAAGAGTATGGTTTTCTTTTCTGAAACGGGTTATACCAAGAAAACGCATTTTCTATCTAACTAGAGTTTTCTGGTAACTATGGGTTCAATGTTTATATTCTAGACGCCTTCAAAACAAGAATACCTTCAATCTCCAAAGCGAGGGTTAGCAATTATCGAAGAACAGGTCATACAAAACATCTACATATATAGTATCAATGGTGGAGAAAACCTATTTTTTAATTTGTTAATTGTGGAAATTAAATATTTCTACATATATAAACAAAAGGACTGTGTTATGAAGGTTCGAACTCTGAAGATTGAATGCTGCCTAACAAATAGGAAAAAATAGATTAAAAAGCATTTTCTGTATAATTTCTCAAAAACCACCAAAAATTAGGAACGAAAAATGAGAGTAAGTTTTGGCACCAATCTCTTTAAGTGGGAATATTTTATTCCCGTTGGTAGTTAGTTTGAAAAATATGAGTAATTTCAGCATCATTTTCATTTGAATTTTGTATGAGAAATCTTATATACGTTCCATAATTTATTAGT
The DNA here is from genome assembly GCA_963682055.1 of Primula veris. Taxonomy (NCBI): domain Eukaryota; kingdom Viridiplantae; phylum Streptophyta; class Magnoliopsida; order Ericales; family Primulaceae; genus Primula; species Primula veris. Next base: position 13,094,933 of record OY821743.1, on the reverse strand, counting down.
AGTCGGGTTTCAACTGAAATTAGGAGACAATTGAATTATGTTACGAACTATAAGGACCAGACTGCAATTCGCTTAAAACTAAATACTAGCTTAGTTTAAATGAGGATTACTAGAGAACAATTAGGCTATATGACTGGTTCACAACCCGTTAGTATAAAAATATATCAAATGGATAAAAACAAATTAAATTTTGATTAATATTTAAGTTTAGGATAGCCCCCTAAGGTTCTATATTTTTATTTGGGTTTTTAGTGTGTTGTACAATTTGTTTTTAATTTATCAAATTCTAATTTGTTGAAAAAAAAAAAAAACAATTATTGAAAAATATTATCTAACCATCCATTTTTTAATATAACGTGTTTAAGGAGCCAAGGTGATTGTTCTAAAGAGCGACTCGTTTAAATAAACGCCTTTTTAACCAAATGGAAATCATTTCTTAACCCCATCATTCCCTTCAGTTAATTACTGCAACTAAATATAAAATACCCACATTCTTTCACAAACACAACATTACATACATTTTACATACATTGATACATACAAATATACGATCATACTGTACAACATTACTACGAAAATGGGTGGTCCCGAGAAGAAGATGAAGATGGAAAGCGCAAGAAGACAGAATCAGCCAACTCCCTGCTGAAATCTTGGTCTCGATCCTCTCTCTTCTCCCATCCAAACAATCTGTTCGAACCAGCGTCCTCGCAAAATCATGGAGAAACCTTTGGAAACATTTGGCTAAACAAGTATTAGTTGCCTTTCCTTCTTTTCATTTCGATTTCCTCAAGAACATGTCTATTGGTTTCAAGAAACCCAAGGTTTCAACGTTCAAGATATCTTGACAAATTGTCCTCTCCTTGAACATTTACGTTTAGTTCGTTCAAATTCTGTTACAAGTCTAAACGTTTCTAGCGAATTACTCAAGAAACTTGAAATCATAGGCTGTTGCAATCTGCAAAAAATAGAATTCCATGCTCCTGAGCTTGTCTCGTTTAAATACAATGGACCCGACACAGTATTTGATTTTGTCAAGGTTCCCAGTTTAGTTGAGTTGTCACTCGTCGAATCTTATAGTGAAATTGTAATCCAACGCAAGTTTGAACAGTTTGAGCCTATTCTTGATCAAATTGAGAGGATTAATTTGATTCAAGATCTTACTTGGATAAATGAATTTCCTAAAATAGACGGTTTAAGAAACATCAAGAAAGTGCGATTAGATATCAGGGTTTGGGATCATCAGAGGCCTTTACGCCTGTTTAACTCTATACGCCAGGCAATGCCGTCTTTGAAGGTGTTTTTGTTGGGATTGTACTGGCACCCAGACAGGATCGAGAGTATGGAGGCATCGAAAGTGGAATTCGAAAACCATCATGAACACGGCCTTATTAAAGTGTTTAATATGAAACGCTTTAAATTGGCTGGGTTTGAGCTAAAAATTATCGAGGACGTGGTTAAAAGAGCGGTTTCACGTGAAAATGTTGTTCTTCGTGCCTGTATGATAGGTTCTGTAGAGAGTGATGAAGATATTATGGACGTTGAAATGACAGAAACCATTATGTACGAAGCTGAAATGTAATTAGTTCGATGGTGGCCTACTAGGTTTGAAGTGCTTTAGTTTTTAGTTCGATAAGGCGTCTGAAGAAGTGTTTTGTTGGTTAAGTTTCAGTGTTGTCGATACTGAACGGTTGTTCTCTCTTGCTCAATTGGATATTAGATTTTTGTTTAGACGGGTCTTTGCTGTTAATCTGGACGATAGCTTTTGATCAATTAGCTAAAAGGTTCTTGTTTAGTCGAATTTTCTGTTATTGTAGTCGATAGTTCTTGATCATTAGCTATTAAATTCTCCTTTATTCGAGATTTTCTGTAATTGTGGACAGTAGCTTACTTTTTTTGCTTTTGGACTCACAGTAGAATTACCACCTATTACGATTTTTGCTTTTGTTATCACATTGAGCCTTATGACGCTTTTTTTTTTTTTTGGTACATTTGATAGCGACAATAGTATGAAAAAATAAAGTTGTTCCAAGGGGTTCGAACCTAATAAACGCACAGCTTCCATAAACTCACTAACTAACTATTAGACCACGCTTAATTACGATACAACTAAGGAAACGAATTCTAAATATTATAACCCATTAGCTCTAAATTTAGCTCTAGTGCCGTGGCTCCTGGGCCTAGAACCAAAACCGGCTGTGTATATAATGACTAAAATGCATTCCATTGCCCCAGTTTAAATAACATTTCTGTTACCATTGTCAAAAAGATTACAGGGAATCCCTTTTCATGAATTGTTTGATGAATTAATTTTATTGGGGACTCTGTGTTCAATAAGAATTTGATCAATTGTTTCATCAATAGTTTCATGAATTGCTTGTGACGCATCAAGAACTTCTATGTAACATGAAAATAGACCGTTTGAAAATAACGAGTCCTAGAAGTGGATGGTGCTTATATGCAAGGATAGATAGAGACCATGGGATCATGACCCCCCTAATTTCAAAAATTGTGATTTTTTTTTAATTTTTAATCATGTATTTTTATTAAACTATGCTAAAAACGATAATTTCATTCCCTTCATTTTTTTATTCCCCTTAATATAATTGCTTATGTAAATCCGACACTCCCTGTTCAAATATGGGTTCAATAATTGATTTTGATTATAAGTGTGATTATAATTTCATGATTTTACGATTTCTCTATTTGATAATTTAATACTTGACACTTTCCAAACAGAAAAAATATATTTTTTCAGGACTTAGAATGATAGAGAATTCAATAACGAAGTCAACTGTTCAAACGGGAGTCGATTCGGAGTACGGACGAGCAAGTTACAAATGTTTCAAAAAGCCAAAAAAAAACACGCCATCAGAAAGTCCAATCAATTGGGGTGGTGGCTGATCGATCGGCCACTGCTGCAAAATTCCGAATTTGCCTCGATTTATGTGTCCAACAGAAATAAACCCCAATTTCACCTAAATACTCATCTCTCTCACTCTACAAACATTTTTTAACACTATCCAACATCAACCAATACAACTGACTCAAGTTCACTCAATTACAAACACTTCAAATCATCATTGTTGAGCAAAAAGCTCAAAAAGAGTGAAATTGAGAAAAAAGTGATTTAAGCTCAAATTAAGATCAAACATCATCAAATCTCACAAATTAGCTTATTTAGATGCAATCAACTTGTGAGTGTTGTTTTATTATTCGATAAATTTGTAAACAATAAATTATAAGTTCAAACTTGAGAGAGTCATTGAGTAGATGCTTAAAAGTCGATTTGGGACTTAAAGCTCTAAGTTAAACATTCGGGTGTACTCAAGGTTTGAGGGGGAGCTATTAAGCTTGGTTTTGTGTACGAGCACTTGTATCAATATTGTAATATCGGATAGATGGTGAGCAAATCGATTGATTAGCTCGGTAGAATTTGTAATCTTTTGAAGAAGATTATAGGCATAATAACCGGTAAAACAATTCTGGGGAGAGCACTAGGCAGTTTTGTTGAACCGCTATATATCGTGGTGTCGTCTCTTTCCTACTCTTTAATTTCCGAATTTATATTATTGTTTGTGTGAATACTTTAATTTTAATATTGATTATTATTGCTCAAATTTATCGATTGTTTAGCATAATCACGTTAGTTGGGTTGTTAGTTACGCTTAGAATTTTAATTCTGCAAAAAACGCATAAAACCTTATTCACCCCTTCTAAGGTTTAGCCGCACGGACCAACAATTGGTATCAGAGTCAAAGCTCTTGAATATAGGAATCTAGCGATTTTAGAGTTAAGATCCATATGGCTAATTTGTATAATTTCGCATCCGGCGTATCTTTATCCCCCAATACTCCATCTTATTTTGATGGGATAATATATAGTTATTGGAAAGATAGGATGAGCATTTTTCTACAAAACTACAATGTTAATGTTTGAAAGATTATTAAAGTAGGATATTCCGCTCCTAATTCCGAAAATAGCGAGAACCCAATCCCCGCAAAGGACTTAGATGACGCTCAACTAGAAGTCTACTCTACGAACGGCAAAGCGATGTATGCTATTGTTTGTGCCGTTTTCCCTAACGAGTACAAAAAAATTTCCGCTTGTAAAATGGCTAAGGGTATAAGATAAGTTAGTTGTTATTCATGAAGGGACTAACCAAGTTAAGAAGTGCAAACTTCAAATTTTAGTGCACGATTACGAACTTTTTAGTATGAGAGGGGGAAAAACTATTTCCGATATTCTTGCTAGATTTACAACTATTACTAACAGATTAACGTCTCTTGGTAAGTGTTTGTCTTCTAAGGAAATGGTTTCAAATGTGATTCGGAGATTACCGAAAGAATGGGAACCAAAGGTCACGGCAATTCAAGAGGCGCACGACATTAACACATACACTTTTGATGCATTGACGGGTTCACTCATTACTCACGAGATCACCCTTAATAGTCACAAGCCAATCTTGAAAAGAAAGGAAATAGCTTTCAAAGGAACAACTTGTGACGAAATAGATGAGTTATCCGATGACGACAAAAATTCATTGCAACTTATTTGAATCGTCAAAGAAGTAGTAAACCTTAAAGGCAGACATAAACATAAAGCTAAATCGTCAAATAATTTAATTATTTCTAACGATTTTATTTGTTATGCTTGTGGCAAGGAAGAACACATGGCGAGAGATTGCGCCAAGAATCGCAAGAGTAAAGGCAAGAAGAATATATTCGCTTCAAGCTCTAGCGATATCTCCGACCAAGATGAAGTCAATCATCTTGCTTGCTATATGGCCATGGAAGACAACCATGAACAAAACCGCTCATCCTCAAGCGAAAGTGATAATGATGAGGTAAAAGATCTATCTCATGATGAATTAATTAATGTGTGGAATTTATTTCGAAAAGTTTCCTAAGCTTGTTGAAAAGGTTAAATCTCTTAAAACGATAATTTTTTCTCTCAATGAAGAAATAAGATCATTGCAAAGATATAACAATGGAAATGGAAATAATTCTAGTCCCAAATCATCATTTTTGTTTAATGATATTGATGATGAAAAACAAGAATTGAAAGATGAGAAGAATACTCTTATTCTCCAAAACGAGTTTTTAAAAACCGAGAATGACTATTTGAAAAAGAAAAACGATGAACTTGTCATTACGGTCGAAAAACTCGAGTTAACAATCTCAAGGTTTTCCAAAAGGAAAATCGTGTTGGACAAAATTTTGAGTTGTCAAAAAGATATCAATGACAAAAGCGGTTTGAGTTTCGATTGCAACACATTTGGCTCAAACACAACCCGCTTTGTCAAATCTTCTATCATTTCTACAACTCTTATTCTGCCTGTACAAGTGGTTGTTTTTACACAAGGGAGCATTTCAAGAATTTTGCCGAACTCTTGCAATAATAGAAGAGATTTAGGTTTTCAAACCAAAACCATTCATCAAACTTCTAAAAATTCCTACAAAAAGTCATATAATTCTCATTACGCGAAAAGGTTTGCATTGTGTGCATTGTAGTAGAAACGATTATATTTCTTCTGCATGTCCGCATCGTTTTCATGTAGCTAGAAACGACTTGGTTTATAACGACTTGCTCGTCCGGATCATTCAATAATTAAGCCAACGGTTCAAACGGAAGTCGATTCGGAATCCGGACGAGCAAGTTACGAATGTTTCAAAAAGGCGAAAAAAACACGCCATCGGGAAGTCCGACCGATCGGGCCTATATGCCGATCAATTGGCCTAATAACCACAATTCCAGTGGGCTTGGCCAATCAATTGGGGATGGTGGCCGATCGATCGGCTCATTGCTGCAAAATTCCGAATTTTCCTCGATTTGCGTATCCAACGGAAATAAACCCCAATTTCACCTATATACTCATCTCTTCCACTCTCCAAACATTTTTTAACACTATCAAACATTAACCAATAAATCTCACTCAACCTCCCTCAATTACAAATACTTAAAATCATCATTGTTGAGCAAAAAGCTCAAAAAAAAGAAAATTGAGAAGAAAGTGATTTAAATTCAAATCAAGATAAAAAAATCATCAAATCTCACAAACTAGTTTATTTAGAAGCAATCAACTTGGGAGTGTTTTTTATTATTCGATAAATTTGTAAAGAGCAAATTGTAAGCTTAAACTTGAGAGAGTGATTGAGTAGAGGCTTAAAAGTTTATTTGGGACTTAAAGCTATGGGTTAAACATTCGGGTGTACTCAAGGTTTGAGAGGAAACTATTAAGCTCGGGTTTGTGTACTCTTGCACTTGTATCAAAATTGTAAACTCGGGTAGAGGGTGACCAAATCGATTGATTAGCTCTGTAGGATTTGTAATCTTGGAAAGAAGATTATAGTGATAATACCCGGTAAAGCAATTCCGGAGAGAGGACTGGGCAGGTTTGTCGAACCTTTATATACCGTGATGTCGTCTCTTTCCTACTCTTTAATTTCCGCATCTATATTATTGTTTGTATGAATGATTTAATTATTGTTGAACGTTGATTCTTCTAATCGATTATTTTGATGATAACAATATTTGTAAAACATGATAAAAGCTCGTTTTGCGTACTAATCATTTATCGAGTTTATTAAAGGTTCAAAATGATAGAATGCGAAATTACGAAGCCAATGGTTCAAGCGGAACCAAAATCGGATTCGAAACGAATTAGTTACGGGGTTTCGAAGTTTGTCGAGAAAACTGAAAACAAGCCCAGAACAAAAACGACTGATCCATAAGGAAACGATCGATCATTTAAGTGAAAATTTTCTTCCAGTGAGCTCAACGTAAAAACGACCGATCGCCAAGAGGAAACGACCGATCGTTTTCAGTATAAATTTGTCCAGTGAGCACTCAGCAAAAACGACCGATCATAAATCTGAAACGACCGATCATTTCAGTGCGCATTTTGTCCAGTGAGTCCAATTGAAAAACGACCGATCGTTTTTCAGAAACGACCGATCGTTTCTGTAGAAATTCAAATTCAGCTTTTAAGCTATTCCTGAAAATTGGGCGAACCACTGCATTAACCAGCATTCAATTCAGCCAACAACCTGCAACGGTCTGAAATTAAATGAAGACCAACTTTGGCCTACAAATAGCTTCCAATCTCTTTGAAGAAGCTCATCCAAGCATACACAACTTTTAAGCAAATCCTACTAAGAAATTCTTCAAGCTTATTCTTCCAAAATCTCACTTGTATTCATAATTTTTCTCGAGAGTATTATTCTTGTAATTCTATAAACTTCGAGATATTAATTGTTAGTGAGTTATACAAAAATTCAATCGTGTAAAAGAGTGTATTATAAACTCATTTGTGAGCGAGTGATTGGGTAGAGGCTTTTAAGCAAGTGTAGCTTAAAAGCTCTAGGTCATTTATTCGGGATACTCATTAAGTGAGGGGGAGCGTAATCGGTTGATTAAGCTCGTTAAGGTGTAACCTTGGAACGAAGATTTTTTAGTAAAACACTCGGTAGTGAAAATACCGAGGAGAGGACGTAGGCGCGTTTTGCCGAACCTCTATAAATCTTGCGTTATTTCTTTTCCCTACACTTTTACTTTTCGCAAATTATTAATTGCTTATATTCATTACTTGCATAGATTTTATTAGCAATTAGTTGTTAAAGAAATTGATTAAGTCATAAAAACCGCAAATTTGCTTAGTTTATATCACATAGATTTTATTCCGCGATAAACGTACGAAAACCTTATTCACCCCCCCTCTAAGGTTTAGACACCTACGGACCAACAATTGGTATCAGAGCTTAGCTATTTTATTTACAAAAATCTAACGATTTTTTAGTTTAAAGATCCACTATGTCTTCGTACGTCGACTCTAAATCCATAACTAGGCCCCCGTTCTTTGACGGTACTAACTATCCCTATTGGAGAGACCTAATGAAAAATTTTCTATGTGGATATGAAATAGATCAATGGATAAGTATTAGTAAAGGATATAGAACGCCTAGGAGAAATGGCGAGGATAAACTTGTAGAGGAACTAGATACCGATGAACGCCTTGCGTTTTCCCTAAATTGTAGGGCTATGACTTCCATCACTTGTGCGCTCTCGCCTAGTGAATATGATAAGATTTCCGGTTGTGACACCGCTAAGCAAATGTGGGATAAGCTAGCTATTATGCACGAAGGAACTAGTCAAGTTAAGGACTCTAAAATTAGCATGCTTATTCATGATTATGAATTGTTTAAAGTCGATGATGACGAGTCTATTGCTTCCATGTACACTCGTTTTACTAAGATTACTAATGATCTTAAAAGACTTGAAAAGGTATATTCTAGCAAGGAGATGGTGACGAAAATCCTACGAAGTCTTCCGAGGAGGTGGGAATCGAAAGTGACGGCTATACAAGAAGCCAAGGATATGAACACACTCTCTCTCGACAACCTCATAGGATCCTTGAGCACCCATGAGCTAGATATGACGACTCGAAAACATGAGGATGACTCGAAAAAGAAGAAAGGCATCGCCTTCAAAAGCACAACAAAAGACGATAGCGACAATGATTCCTCTAGTGAGGATGACGACATGGCACTCTTCGCCAAACGCTACAACAAATTCCTAAGTTGGAAGAAGAAGGGTGGACAACGATTTCGGAAAAAGGAGTATAAGGGAGAGCCTTCCGACAAATCGAACAAAAAGGACGAAATCATTTGCTACAAATGTCACAAACCCGGCCATATGCAAAACAAATGTCCTTTGAAGAAAAAGGACAAGTTCGGAAAGAAAAAGGAATACAAGAAGGCATTTTTGGCCGCATGGGGGAGCGATGATGATAGCTCCGATAGCGACAATGAAGAAGTCGCAAATCTTTGTCTCATGGCTAGAGACGACGATACCGAGGATGTAAGCTTTCACTCCTCTAACTCCTCTATTTCTAGTGATGATGATTTTGATATAAATGATGTGTTAGCATCCTTAGAAAAAGCTAGAGGTAAAAACAAATCTTTTAGAAAAATGCTAATTACTCTACAAGACGAACTCGAGAACTTAGCTATAACAAATGACTCACTTACGTCTAAAAATGCCGAACTTACAATAGAAAATGATAAGTTAGCTAATGACCTAAGTTCATGTAAAGAAAAGGTGGATAGAGCCGAACTCACTCTCTCTAAGTTCACTAAAGGAAGTAAAATGCTAAGTACTATATTAGCTTCTCAACAAGGCGCATATGATAAAACCGGTGTAGGATACAACCCTCTCTTAGCGGCTAAGCATAAAAATCTATTCACCAAACAAGTGGAGAAAAATGAAAATAGAACCCCAAGTTACTCCCGTAAGAACAACTCGTATAAAAAGAACTTAGTTTATAATCGTTTTGTTAAACCTATCTCGCATGTAAAATGTATTACTTGCAACCGTAGTGACCACTATGAGGATTATATATATTGCCCTAATAGGTATAAAGTAAGTAGAAATGATTTGGTTTGGATTCCAAAGGGTCGAGACTCTAACCCTCAAGGACCCAAAAATGGATTAGGGTACCAATGATCGTTTTGTCTTGTAGGTATGCTTGAGATCAAAAATCAACGAGGATAAGTGGTTCCTAGATAGTGGATGCTCAAGACATATGACGGGAGACAAAACAAAATTCACCACTCTTGCACCTAAAGACGGAGGCTTTGTGACCTTCGGGGATAATAGCAAGGGCAAAATCATCGGTATTGGTAGTATCTCTAAACCATCTAATGTCGTTATTGATAATGTATTGCTTGTTGATGGTCTTAAACATAACTTGCTTAGTATAAGTCAACTTTGTGATTTGGGTCACAAAGTCATTTTTGAAAAATCGCATTGCATTATTCATTGTATTTCGGATAATAAAACTATTCTCATGGGTCAAAGACAAAATAATGTCTATATGATTGATTTGAATAGTTCGGTGGATGATGAAGTTAAGTGTCTTGTTACTATCAACGACAATGGTTGGTTGTGGCATAGACGACTTGGTCATGCAAGCCTTGATTTACTTGCTAAGCTTTCTAGTAAAGATTTGGTAATAGGTTTACCAAAAGCTCCTTATATAAAGGACAAACTTTGTCACGCTTGCCAATTAGGCAAACAAACAAAGATTTCTTTTAAGTCTAAAAATATTATTTCTACTACTCGTTGTTTGGAGCTCATTCATATGGATTTAGTTGGCCCCTCCCGGACACTTAGTCTTGGTGGGCGTGCATATGCTTTCGTCATGGTTGACGATTATAGTCGCTTTACTTGGGTATTATTTTTAACTCATAAGCATGAAGCATTTAGAGAATTCTCTATTATTTGCAAAAAGCTCCAAACACGAAAGGGTTATATGATCAAAAGTATCCGAACCGATCATGGTAAGGAATTTGAGAATACTCCATTTCAAACTTATTGTGATGAAAATGGTATTGATCATAATTTTTCGGCACCTCGTACGCCCCAACAAAATGGGGTAGTAGAGAGAAAGAATAGAACCCTAGAGGAAATGGCACGGACCATGCTTTGCGAAAATAATTTGCCAAAGTATTTTTGGGCCGAAGCCGTAAATTCCGCTTGTTATATTTTAAATAGAGCCTTAATTAGGCCCATATTAAAAAAGACACCTTACGAACTATGGAATGAGCGAAAGCCCAATATTTCTCATTTACGTGCATTTGGATGTAAATGCTATGTTCATAATAATGGTAAGGATAATCTAGGAAAATTCGATGCTAAGTCCGATGAAGGAATTTTCATTGGATATGCAATATCGAGTAAAGCTTATAGAATTTTTAATAAAAGAACTTTATTGGTGGAAGAGTCGGTACATGTCTCGTTTGATGAGAATTTACCGACGATTGATAAACCTTTAATTGTTCATAATATTAATGATGATATTTTTCATAAAACATCCTCTTCTAATCATGTTGCATCTAGCTTAGAGTCTACGCCTAGAATAGAAGTTGAACCCGTTGTTGATGAAGTCACTATAGATAGACTTCAAAAGGACTTAGAATCTAGCGTACACATTCATGAGGATTTACCTCAAGAATGGAGGTTTGCCAATCACCATCCGCAAGATTTAATTTTGGGTAATCCGGGAGAAAGAGTGCATACACGTTCTTCATTAAGAAATATAGTTAATCATTTTGCATTCTTGTCTCAATTAGAGCCCAAGAACATTCATGAAGCGGAACTCGATGAGAGTTGGGTATTAGCTATGCATGACGAATTAAATCAATTCGAGCGTAGTAACGTATGGACTTTAGTACCTAGACCGCGTGAGAAAACCATTATAGGTACGAAATGGATATTTCGTAATAAGATGGATGAATCCGGGGTAGTTATTAGAAATAAGGCTAGACTAGTAGCTCAAGGGTATAATCAAGAAGAGGGCATCGATTTCGATGAAACTTACGCACCCGTAGCAAGACTAGAAGCCATTAGAATGTTGCTTGCTTATGCTTCTTTTAAACGTTTTAAATTATTTCAAATGGATGTTAAAAGTGCATTTTTAAACGGCTTTATTAATGAGGAAGTTTATGTAAAACAACCACCCGGTTTTGAAAATCACGAGTTTCCTAATCATGTGTACAAACTTCGAAAAGCTCTTTATGGTTTAAAACAAGCACCCCGGGCTTGGTATGAAAGACTTAGTAAATTTTTGATTAAAAAGGGTTTTTCTCGCGGTACTTTAGACACTACTCTTTTTATTAAAAAGGATGGAAAAGATATGCTTTTAATTCAAATTTATGTTGATGATATTATTTTCGGTGCTACTAATGCTCGCATGTGCGAGGAGTTTTCTAAGTGTATGCAAGGTGAATTCGAGATGAGCATGATGGGTGAACTCACATACTTTCTTGGATTGCAAATCAAACAAACAAAGGACGGAATTTTCGTCAATCAAGCCAAATACACGAGGGACTTGCTCAAACGGTTCAACATGAGCGATGCAAAGCCGCTAGGAACTCCAATGAGTCCGGCAACAAAACTAGACAAGGATGAATCGGGTAAAAGCGTGGACCAAAAGCTCTATAGAGGTATGATTGGATCCCTCCTATATTTAACTGCAAGTAGACCCGATATCATGTTTAGTGTTTGCTTGTGTGCTAGGTATCAATCTTGCCCTAAAGAATCGCATGTTATAGCCGTTAAGCGCATATTTAGATATCTTGTAGGTACTTGCAATTTAGGATTATTTTATCTTCATGATACTTCTTTTGAATTACTTGGCTATTCCGACGCCGACTTTGCCGGTTGTCGATTAGATAGAAAGAGTACTAGTGGCACTTGACATTTCTTAGGAAACGCTTTAGTTTCTTGGCATAGCAAGAAACAAAACTCGGTTGCGCTTTCCACGGCGGAGGCGGAATATGTCGCCGCGGGTAGTTGTTGCGCACAAATCCTTTGGATGCGTCAACAACTAAACGACTTTGAATTATCATTTGATAGTGTACCTATATTGTGTGATAATACTAGTGCTATAAACCTTTTGAAAAATCCGATCCAACACTCTCGCACTAAACATATTAATTTACGTCATCACTTTTTACGGGATCATGTCCAAAAAGGGGATATTACACTTGAATATATAAGTACCGATAGGCAATTAGCCGATATTTTTACAAAACCCCTTAACGAGGAACAATTTTGTTTTATTCGACGAGAGTTAGGCATGTTTGATGTGTGAAATATACATATATACATGTATTTGATTAATTTCATATATTTTAGTATTTTTGCATATTTTTTCCTTGCCAAATTTGTGTTGAAATGTGTCAAAATTTCTGTTCTGTACCTCATTTACAGTCGATCGATCGTCAGCTAAAACGACCGATCGTTTTGCTACAGACGACCGATCGTTCCACAAAAACGACCGATCGTTTTTTAGTCTTACTCACTGGAATTTTTTGTTCCAAATTCGACCGATCGACACACAAAACGACCGATCGTTTTTGTGTTTTTCAGCATAAATCCGTGAAACCCTAATAAAAATTTTCAAACCCATTCACAATTCCACAGCCAACTCTCTCTCTAAATTCGTCCCATCTCCTCAAAACTTGTCAAATATCCCACTTTTCATCCGAAATCAATCCAATATGGTTCGTACTAAAAGAACTTCCCTCGTGGATGAAGATGACGAAGCCTATGTGCCTCTGTCCCCTCGTCCTCGTATCCCTCGCGGTCGCCGAACCGCCTCCTCCACCGCTCCGCCATCGGGCCCCGGTGCCTCATCCGGCTCTCGTCCTCCTCTCTATCCACCCACGATGGATAAAAGAGGTATTTTGTCAAATTTCACTCTAGATATGTCTCTATTCCGTGAACGATTTCCCGCTCTTATGCTCGATTTAAGTTTTCAAAAACTCGATACCATTCTCACTCTAAAAATGCCATTCTTCATTGAAAACGTATACGAATTTTATCACAACCTAGCTCTAGATAGGGATTCTGATGACGCACTTCGTTTGCGTTCATCATTTCACGGCCAACCATTCGTTTACGGTATAGACCGTTTACGACATTTATTACGCCTAGATAATGACGCCATCCATGAGTCAAGTGAGGAACTTTGTGAGACTCTTGAGATCGATAACTTCAACGATCTCAAATCTGAAATTTTTCATCCCGTCCATAATAATCAATCCAACAAAGCCCATTGCCTCTTATTCCGCAACAAATTAGCCTATCACATCCTATCGCATATCGTCCTACCCCATACTTCAAATTTTACGGATGTTACAAATGAATACATCTTTCTACTAGGATGCATCCATCGCAAAGTCAAACTTGACTTCGCGACTCTCATATTTTTTAAGATGGATTCGCTTAAAATGAAATCCAAGAATGGGTTACCCTACGGTGCTCTAATTTCGGCCATCTTAAATGACCTCAATCTCGTTCCCGGTGGAACCTTATTCAAAAATAAGGACAAACATATTTGGGACACTTCATATCTCTCCCAAATGTCCATTAAATTCCACAATGCCGATAAAACCATTACATGGTCCGGTAAGCGGGTATCCGGCCCCAACTATGCTCCTCTTTCCCCCGAAGAGGAAGAGTATGTTGGCCCCAAGGCCACACCGCGTGTCACTCATGAGGACGTCGCTATCTCCTCTGATTCCATTCCCCCCGTCGATATCCCTACATCTTCTCGTCCCTCTCGACGACAAGGAAAAGCTCAAGCGGGATCTTCTTCTCATATCCCGCGCTCTGACAAGTTCTACGACTCTCTCTACATCAACCAATACCACAATGCGCAAATGACTCGTCGAATGTTTCGATTCATGAATCCGGGACAAGAAGAGCTAGACCGACTTGATCGTAAAAGCGCCGAGCAAAGGGCACAATTTCATGAATTCTTTCCAAACGACGATGACAACGATGACGACGAGGATGATGCGACCTCCCACCGTGACTAGGCGGATATTTTTTTTTCATGTTTTTTGATGATGTCAAAGGGGGAGAAATACCTCTCTCTTTTGTTTTTAAGTTGTATTTCTTTTCCGCTCTACGAACTACGTTGGTTTTTGATGTAATAACTAGAAAAACGTTTTATGTTATGAATCGTTATTATGTTGCTTTTTATAAGTGCTTATGCGTTGTGAGATTTGTGTATATGCGTGGTTATAATTGCTATTGAGATTTATGCACATAATTGCTAGTTGAATGGATTATTTATATTGCTTTTCATTTGTGGCGATTGACCATTTTTAGGCAAAACTATGGCCAAATTTTTGCTTACATATAGTTCTTCGTAATCCCTATTCATTTAGCTTTGTTTTAGCGTCTTATTAAAATCGAATGTTATGACATTTACTTGGTTCTTTTCTAAAAACTTTTGTCCAAGTAAAGCGTCATCTACACATATCGGTTATTCTCCTTTAAGCAAAAAAGAGCTTATAGTATGTTGAAGTCAATATTTTGTCATCATCAAAAAGGGAGAGATTGTTGAACGTTGATTCTTCTAATCGATTATTTTGATGATAACAATATTTGTAAAACATGATAAAAGCTCGTTTTGCGTACTAATCATTTATCGAGTTTATTAAAGGTTCAAAATGATAGAATGCGAAATTACGAAGCCAATGGTTCAAGCGGAACCAAAATCGGATTCGAAACGAATTAGTTACGGGGTTTCGAAGTTTGTCGAGAAAACCGAAAACAAGCCCAGAACAAAAACGACTGATCCATAAGGAAACGATCGATCATTTAAGTGAAAATTTTCTTCCAGTGAGCTCAACGTAAAAACGACCGATCGCCAAGAGGAAACGACCGATCGTTTTCAGTATAAATTTGTCCAGTGAGCACTCAGCAAAAACGACCGATCATAAATCTGAAACGACCGATCATTTCAGTGCGCATTTTGTCCAGTGAGTCCAATTGAAAAACGACCGATCGTTTTTCAGAAACGACCGATCGTTTCTGTAGAAATTCAAATTCAGCTTTTAAGCTATTCCTGAAAATTGGGCGAACCACTGCATTAACCAGCATTCAATTCAGCCAACAACCTGCAACGGTCTGAAATTAAATGAAGACCAACTTTGGCCTACAAATAGCTTCCAATCTCTTTGAAGAAGCTCATCCAAGCATACACAACTTTTAAGCAAATCCTACTAAGAAATTCTTCAAGCTTATACTTCCAAAATCTCACTTGTATTCATAATTTTTCTCGAGAGTATTATTCTTGTAATTCTATAAACTTCGAGATATTAATTGTTAGTGAGTTATACAAAAATTCAATCGTGTAAAAGAGTGTATTATAAACTCATTTGTGAGCGAGTGATTGGGTAGAGGCTTTTAAGCAAGTGTAGCTTAAAAGCTCTAGGTCATTTATTCGGGATACTCATTAAGTGAGGGGGAGCGTAATCGGTTGATTAAGCTCGTTAAGGTGTAACCTTGGAACGAAGATTTTTTAGTAAAACACTCGGTAGTGAAAATACCGAGGAGAGGACGTAGGCGCGTTTTGCCGAACCTCTATAAATCTTGCGTTATTTCTTTTCCCTACACTTTTACTTTTCGCAAATTATTAATTGCTTATATTCATTACTTGCATAGATTTTATTAGCAATTAGTTGTTAAATAAATTGATTAAGTCATAAAAACCGCAAATTTGCTTAGTTTATATCACATAGATTTTATTCCGCGATAAACGTACGAAAACCTTATTCACCCCCCCTCTAAGGTTTAGACACCTACGGACCAACAATTTTAATATTGATTATTATTGCTCAAGTTTATCGATTGCGTAGTATAATCACGTTAGTTGGGTTGTTAGTTGCGATTAGAATTTTAATTACGCGAAAAACGTCTAAAAGCTTATTCACCGCCCTCTAAGATTTAGCCGCACGAACCAACACTCCCCATTAGCCTTTCCCGGCTTCGCCCCTGTTTATGCACCAACCCAATTTTTTTTAATAGTGATTGAAGTCCACATTTGTTTTTATTAGAAATAGTATGGCGAAATTAGAAATAGTTGGGCAAACATGCACCAACCCAATTAGTGCTCATGGCATTATAATTTCTCGAGACTGATTTATAACTATGTATGCAAGTGAACAGTTGAAACGGACTAATTTTCACGAATGAGCTATCCATTTTAAACGTGTACCGTGCTCAACATTAACTAACTAAGTAAGGTAGCTACATCAAACGTGACCCGCGGTATCATGATTCTAAAAGTAATACATAAGAATATATAAAACTTATGTTCTTGCATAATATTAATATTAGTTTTATTTTATAAAGAATTAATAACTCATCGGTACCACTTTTGGACTTTAATTCCCACTAGATACCTATTATAATTTGCATTACTCTTAGATACCACTTTTTCATACTATATAAACTAAAAAAAAATCTAATTTCATAAAAAAACAGAAAATATCTCTCTCCCTCCCTCCCTCATAAATGAAAAAAATCAAAAAAAATTATAAAAAATCACAAAAAATCACAAAAAATTAAAAAAATCACAAAATTATAAAAAAATGAAAAAAATCACAAAATTTTTAAAAAAAATTTAAAAAAAATATTTTTTTTTGTCAATATACCACTTTTTACACCGAAAAAGGTTGTTTTTTCATTAAAAAAATATTTTTTCATCAAAATGTGAATTTTATGTATTTAACTCTCGTTTGACTCATTTCAATACTTGTTAAAAATTTGAAATGCCTTTTTAGAAACTAATTTTAGTAACTAATTTTAGATCCGTAAGCTCAAATTGGTAAGAGCGCTTGCACCCAGCATCGATGTTCAAGAGGTTGGTGGTTCGAATCCACCATGTTTTTTTTAACTTTAAAGTAAAATATATGCATTTTTTGTGCTATACTATATGCATTTTTATTGAACTTTATGCACTTTCGACTGTATTAGATGCACTTTTGACTGAACTAGATGCACTTTTAGCTGAACTATATGCATTGACAGCTGAACCAGATGCACTTTTAACTAAACCAGATGCACCTTTTACAAAACTATATGCATTTTTATTGAAGTAGATGCACTTTTGGCTGAACCATATGCACTTTCAGCTGAAACAGATGCACTTTTAACTGAACCAGATGCACTTTTAGCTGAATTAAATGCATTTTTGACAGAACTATATGCACTTTTATTGAACTATATGCACTTTTGACTGAACTATATTTATTTTCGACTAAACTATATGCACTTTTGACTTAACTATATGTACTTTCGACTAAATTAGATGCACTTTAAGCTGAACCAGATGTACTTTCAGCTGAACCAGATGCACTTTTAGCTGAACTATATGCATACTCACTTTTATTGAACTATATTTACTTTCGACTGAATTGTATGCACTTTTAACGGAATTAGATGTAATTTTAGCTGAATTGAATGCAATTTCGACTCAATTTTATGCATTTTTTACTAACTATATGCACTTTCGACTGAACTATATGCACTTTTATTGAACTTTATACGCTTTTGACTGAACTATATGTACTTTTGACTGAACTAGATGCATTTTCAGCTCATTTAGATTAAAAAATGGCACATTTTCATGGAAAAACCACTTTTTGTATAAAAAAAATTCACTTTTTGATGGAAAAAATGTTTTTTTGATAAAAAAAAACAACTTTTTCGGTATAAAAAGTGTTATATTGATAAAAAAAAAAATTATATATTTTTTTATAATTTTATGATTTTTTTTGTGATTTTTTATGATTTTTTGTGTTTTTTTTTATTTTGTTGTAATTTAAAATTATTTTTTTGGCTTTGTAAAGGGATAAAATATGTCTATTATATTTTAGTTTGTATGACCCTTTAGTAAATAAATTAAATAACTAAAAAGTGATATATATGAGTAATGTGAACTTATCAAGATATATGTGAGTAATATAAGTTGATATGAGTTACTTATATGGAATTCCCCTTTTATAAATTTATTTTAAAAATAACAATTCTAAAAACAGTAGTCAATCAAGGCACAACCAAGAATCTATTATTGCAACCAAAATATCATTGCTAAAAACTACTATTATCATCTTAACTACACCAACCTGATCTTGGTTTTTAAATCTTTCTTCTTTTGGTTTTGTTAATGGGATAAAAGACATGTGAACAACTGAACTAATTCATCCCCCAAAAGGCTCTTAAATGTCCTTCTCTACTTGTTTTTATATCTAAATTGATTGCTAACAAACTGTTGGTTAATGTTTTGTCATATCTCTGCATTAGTTTTGTTAAACAATGTGCTCATATTATAATATTAAAGTCATAAATCGTAATCACCTTCCTACTTCTTAATTGCAAGCTTAAATTTCCCGTGACCAACAAAAAGCCACTAACCCGTGATTTACATCTTCATTTATCTTAAACTATACAGAAGAACAAGAAAGAAAAGTGGTTAATTTTTTCTTTAATTGTTTGTTTAATATGAGATGTCATCAAAGTACAAGATCATTAAACATTATCGTACGTAATACCAAATTCGCTTGTACGTTCAACCACATCAAGTCATCAACACTCCAACAGGGGTTCGGAATTTATCTTTACCTTCAGAATCTGGAATTTAACTCATATTTTACAAAACCTTTTTGTACCAAGACAATAAATTTATATGAAAGCAAAGCCACCTGCTGAAATTTATTGGCCAAACGAGATATCAAAAAACTGTACCCTCCTTCCTGATCATGAAACAACGATATCCCATAAGAAATTCTTATTAGAAGTCATTATTTCAATCAATTCAATATTCAGATTATCTTCAGTTGTCCGAAAAGAACTCAAGTTTGGCTAACAGATCGTTTAAATATTGGTTAACACATCTGCCTGCATTATTACAGCAGAATAAGCAACTATTCAAATTGTTAAAATTTCGAAGAGGAAAACCTGATAATAGCTTATCTCAAATAGTGCTGTCACTTTCTTAAATTGATTAGTTTTTTTTACATAATTTTGTGAGAGAAAGCTGTACCCACAAAATTTACCCATGAGATCGTTACTTGTAGTATTATGTTTAGTCTCCCACAGAAAGATAGCCAAACTCTAAAAATGTATCCTACCTTAAGAAGAGTAAGAGAAAGATGTATTGAGGGCCCACAATTCGGCGACTGCAAAAAATTCCCAAAGAAACAAGACTTAAAAGAAAAGGGAAATCTGGTAGATCACCTTAAATCTGTCTTAATTGCCCTTCGGCTACTTTTAAAGGAATTTTCAAGTATAACGATTTAGGTATTGGATTATAAATTTTAACAATTGAGATATCTAAATACGAAATTTCGTCCAATTAAATAATTAACATAAATCGACGAAAGTGCAGTCAGTATATCTCACAATTGGGATCTATTTTTGATAGAAATGCACTTGGCATGTGATATGCAAGAGAATGTGAGTGCAATTTAATCATTTTGTTTAACGGTATGTATTCAATTGTAACAAATTTCGTAGTTTGGTACCTCAATTGTTAAAATTAATAGTTCAGTAGCTAAATCGTTAAACACTGATAGTATTATACACTAAACAATGATCTTTAAATAAACCTCTAATTGACAAGTGTGTGACATGGTTGATGAGAAGTCTACTTTGTTGAAACTTGAAAGGCACTTTTTGTCTATAAATTGCACAAACCCTTTATAAACGGGATCATTCCACATTCCAAAATAACTCTAATTTTTGTTCATTTTCTCAAACTAGATATCACATAATTTACTCTGATTTTACTCATCTAGAGAAGTGTTCTGATATGGAGCCAAATCGACGTCGTAACTGGTGTTTCATGACAAGACTAATATTTTTAGCACTTCTATGCCAAAATAATTCTTTCTTGAACAATGTTGAAGGAAGAAGGTTCCATCATAAAAAGATAAAACATAAATCCGGAAAATCAGAAAAAGCACCTTCTTCGATCCCAAGTGTTCCTTCTGAACCTATTGTTAATCATGATCCTCCTTCTCCTCCTCCGCCTAATCTTACTGATAATAACAATGATAATAATTGTTCAATTTCTTCACCAAGCTCAACTGTTCCTTCAATCCCTGTTGTTGTTACTCATGATCCTCCTCCAAATAGTAATGATATTAATAACGATAGTTCAGTTACTTCTCCAAGCCCACCTTTAAACCCTATCGTTGTTACTTATGATTCTGCTCCTCCTCCATCTAATAATAATGATGATAATCATAATAGTTCAATTTCTTCTCCCATCCCGAGTGTTCCTTCAGAACCTATTGTTATTCATGATCCTCCTCCACTTACAAATAATAATAATTATAATCATAATAATAGTTCAATTTCTTCGCCATGCCCAAGTGTTCCTCCGGACCCTGCTGTTGTTATATATGATCCTCCTCCTCCATATGATAATAATAGTTCGATTTCTTCGCAAAGTCCACGTATTCCTTCAGACCCTGTTATTGTTATCCATGATCCTCCTCCTTCGAATAGTAATGACGATTATAGTTCAAAAGTTAATTGTATATTTAACGTTTTATCTTTTGGGGCGATTGGCGATGGTTGTAGTGACGATACTGCAGCTTTTAGGAAAGCATGGAAAGCGGCTTGCACGGTCAAATATGCTACGGTTTTGATACCATCAGACTATACTTTCCTACTTACTTCCACTATATTTTCAGGTCCATGCAAGCCAGGACTCGTCTTTCAAGTAAGGAAATTCTCTCCCTTTATGTTTTTTCTTTACTTTTCAAAGTATTATTGATGAGAAATTGGCATAAAATACGTATAATACAGTGTTTAACTAACACATGATAACTTAAGCTCAAAACGTTTTTGCAAGATTTTCATTAACTAAAAATCTAAAAGAGTGAGCTATTCGAATAAAAGCATTAAAAAGCACGTAGGTCTTTTGGGATTTTCGTTAAAGCTTTTTTTTTACCTGAACAAGTAGAAATAGTGAAATACCACAAAGTTTAAACTTTTCAAACAGAGGTATACTTTACGAGGGGGCACAGTGAAATTGCAATTTGAAGTATTAGCTTTGTTACTACGAGACACTCTTCTGGTGATTGTTTCTTGAAACAGTGGATGAAAACATGTCACCAAAAATAATACAAACAAATTAATTTTGACTGCATATCGTCACTCATGCTGATATACATATAATTTTGGATGGTAATCGAGAAAAGGTGGATGGGGTAATAATGCCACCTGATGGGCCGGAAAACTGGCCTAAATCGGATAGTCCAAAGCAATGGATAATTTTTTACCGTCTTGATGGAATGACTTTCACCGGTACTGGCACAATACAAGGCAATGGAGAAAAATGGTGGGAACTCCCTTGCAAACCTCACCGGGTAAATAGAAACTCCCATTATACTTTATGTCAACTTCATTACTTCTCATACTTCATTAATGTTTTAAAGTTCTTTGATCCACTGAGAACAATTTGGTCAAATTCACATTATTCTTCACCAAATCCTTATCGGGACCAACTTTCTTGTTCTTTATCTTTTTCCAACAGCAGTAGGCCTTGTTTTCAGAAATAAATAGATCAAGTTTTCCATGATTATAGCCAAAAACACAATGCAGAAATTAGAGTATCTTGCGGCAAAATTCTGATGGAAATATCATTTTACAGGGTCCCAACAATTCAACCTTACCGGGACCTTGTGATAGCCCTGCAGTGAGTAAAACCTCAAATTCACTACTCTTAAGTCTTAACTAGCTCAACAATTATTTTTTGCTAATCCCTTTCTTTTACTGAAACTTTTACTTCATCCTACCTTTTTCCAGTTAATTCAGTTCTTTACGAGCTCAAATTTGATAGTTAGCGGATTACGGATCATAAACAGTCCCAAATTTCATATGAAATTTAACGAGTGCGAGGGAGTATTGATAGAGAAATTGTCCATATCTTCCCCTAAACTCAGCCCGAACACCGATGGCATACACTTTGACAACACCAACAATGTTGGAATCTACGACTCCGTCATTTCCAATGGTATACAAAAACATGTTTATACAATATCCTAAAAAAGATTATGGGTACGATTTCTTATATTTTTTTTAATGAAGAAGTGAATATATATGTTTGTGTGTGTGTGTTGTACCAGGTGATGACTGCATTTCAATTGGAACAGGATGTTCAAATATTGAGATAGAAGATGTCACCTGCAGACTTGGGCATGGGATCAGGTAACAATGTAATTCCAGTGAATGTCAATTTAAAATATAAAATGCAACAAAGAGGACACAAAATTGTTTAGCTAAAATAAAGCACTACATGAACAACTTTCCACATATATATTTACCAACTTTTGTCTGTAGGCCTTTTCTGTCTTTAACTTCTACCGTCATTCTAAATGCCAGTCTTCACTGCTTTTTTGGAAACAAAGACAAGGAGAAACGAAAATTTAATCTTACAAATCTCATGTGTAGAGGTCCTCCAGTAAAACTCAATATTCTATAAATCAATCACAGCAAATAAGTTGAGCGTCATTTATAGTATATTTAATTTCTGTATTGTACACTAAAATATCACTAAATTTCGAACACCAATCTACATCATTAGCAATTAGTACATAAGTCACATTTCTTGGTGGTTTTAGTACAAAATCGAAAAACATATATGTTGAGGTACTAATTAGTTACCAAAACAGAGAAACTCTACATTATTATAGCATTTTTTATATATGTATCATGTACACTATCCTATCGTGGGTTTCCTATTTAGTCCCAAATATATGGTTTTCCTTCAGTCCCCCATCTATGTTTGTTGTCCTGTACCAAATTCGTCAACAAAAGTACGAAAAACTTAAAGTTTTAATTATTTAGGCATTGCAAGATCTTCTTCAAAATTTATAAATGTAAAATGTTTTTTTTCCTACGATTTGTCGGTGCCTTTTTCCCTTCTCTTGATCTTCACCTTCATTGTAACCCACAAATCAGTATCTGTGGAGACTTGTCAGCAAAGACAAAAGAAACCTAACTTCAATACTAGATATATAATGTATATATACTATTCCACAAAACTCGATAGTTCATAACCATCACATCATGTTTGTCAAAAGACTCAAAACTCAACCACTATTGACCAGTAAAATGAGAAATATTCATCTCTTTCATCCTGCAGTATAGGGAGCCTAGGTCAACTCGACTCTCACGCATACGTATCAAATATAAGTGTGCAAAATGTAATGATAAAGGACTCCGACAACGGTCTGAGGATAAAGACATGGCAAGGTGGAACAGGTTGCGTAAAACAAATATCCTACGAAAACATACAAATGGAAAACGTTAGAAACTGCATCATCGTAGATCAATACTATTGTCTTTCTAAAAGTTGTCGTAACCAAACCGCGGCTGTGTTTTTAACAGAAGTTTCATATAAAAACGTGAGAGGGACGTACGATGTCCACAGTCCGCCAATACACTTTGCGTGTAGTGATGCAGTGCCTTGTACGAATATAACAATGTCAGAAGTGGAGCTTTTTCCGTATACAGGGGAGTTAATAGATGATCCTTTTTGTTGGAATACTTATGGGACTCAAGAGACATCGACTATACCTCCTATTGATTGTTTCCTTGAGGGACAGCCTCAGGAAATTAGAGAAATTTCTTCTTGTGGTTGTAGCAGATGAGACAAAACAGACAAGTCTTAAAACAGTGCAAAATGGTTACGTTAACTAGTCTTTTAAGTGTACACGATGCAGAAGAAACTAGTTTCGACTATTACAAAAGAAAAGTGTTTTCCAAGGTTTGGATCTTTCTTTGTTCTTTTTCTTTTAAATTTTGAAGATTATATCACCATAGAAGTATACATGCAAGGAATACAGTATTGTGTGTTCACGGATTGGTGTTACTGAAATTGTGGCTTGATAAAGAACCAGAAAATACTGAAAATAGAAATGACTAATAAAAATCACCCCCCTCAAAAGATGTACCACTATTGACAAGATATTGATCGATCAGACAGTACTGCGTGTGTGTGGGAGAAAGCATGTAAGTTAGTTAATTAGTAAACAAGTATGCACGTGTTTTGTATATATGTATGTACGTTGAATCTTGCTTTTTTAACTAAGCAAGGAAATCAAAATCCTCTCCAACCAATGTTGTGGGAACAACATTTGCGTTGAACAAAAAGGACAGAAACGCAAACAATAATGATATTTTTTGCATAGAATAATTAGGAAGCATACAATATATGGGTGCACGCATGAAAGTAAATATCACAAGAATACAAACGAGACAACAAAACTATCCTAATTACCCAATCACTCATTAAAAAAAATCAACAACTTAACAAGCTAACCGGTTTTCTATCTCTGCTTTTAACAATCACGAATTTCGAGAAGATGTTGAAAATCATCTGTTGTCAATACGTGTGCTATATAGATGGCTCTAGTGATATCATGCTAGCAAAAAAAAATCAGGTACCTTAGACTTTGCGACTATTCTCATCAATGCAGTTGCGATCATCATCGTTGAAGCTGTTTGATTGAAACCGAAGTAGCAGACCACGAACCAACACTAGGCTTGTTTTAGCAACTTTTGAGAAAAATAAGCTGGATTTTCTAAAATCAGGAAGTGTTGGGTTTATCCAGCTTAAAGTTTCTACCTTTCCAGGTCAATTACCCAGAAAAGATCGGTTATTAAGCTGGAAAACCACATGCAGAACAACTTTCAGCAGAAAAAGAAGCTAAATGTACAACCAACCAAGGCCTAAGTCTCCAAATCTTCATCCCTATCAACTTGGGAACTATGATCACTGGTAACACCATTATCCAAGACCATAATATTTTCCTCTTTTTCTTGCTCCAAATCATAAACCTTGTCGCTCATTCCTTGGTTCTTATATACATCCATCATTACATCGTAAGTACTTGAATCCGGACGGCAATGCTTCTCTTTCATCCTCTCAAACACTCTCTCCATCTCCACCAGATCCCCCGCTTTCGCACAAGCAAATATAATCGCGTTAAAAAACGATGTATTTTCTGGAATCTCCATCTCCCCCGCCAATTGAGCCGAAGATATCACCTTATGAAAAAGACCTGCATTAGCATACCCTCTAATAAGACAACAAAACGTCTTCGTATCCGCTTTTATCCCCTCAGCACGCATTTGCTCAAACGTGTGTTCCATATTTTTCGCATCACTTACGTCGGAAAATGCTTCAATGACGTTATTGTAAGTAGATGTCGTCCACGGGAACGATAATTTACGCATGTATTCCATCACAGATGACATTTTATCGTACATATGTTTTTTCCCATACGCGCCGATTAGGATATTAAAAGTACGAGTCTCTGGCTCGATACCGTAGTTTCGAAACTTTTCATACCATTTTTCCATCGTTTCAATCTCACCCTTGTTACCAAACAAGCCAAGGATCGTGTTCATAGTCCAAACGTCGGGTCCAGACGAGGTGCTCCCGAGCATCCCAGTTAGCACTTTCTCCATTTTCTCGAATTTCCCAGCTTTTCCATATCCACTCAAGACCGTGTTTTGGGTGACTGTGTTTGGAACAATTGATCTCTCCGACATTTCTAAGTAAAGATTTTCAACAAGATCAAATCTACAGGCATCAACACAGGCTTTGATGAGGATACTGTAGGTATAAACATCAGGTTGACAAAGGGGGAGAGACTTCATTTTGTCAAGGAGAGAGAAAGCGGGATCTATGAGATTGCTGCGGCAGTAAGCGGAGAGCAAGGCAGTGTACAGTTGAGGAGTGGGGTCTAATCCTTCTTCGAGCATTGTGTCAAAAAGATGTTGGGCGCGTTGGGATTGGCCACATCGACCGAGAAGAACAATAAGCTTCATGTAGGTGCCTTCTTTGGGTTGGTAAAATGGCTGCTCTTTTAGCATCTTGAATACCTGTGGTTGGGAGATTGGTGAAACCAATGAGTCAATGACGCTAGTAAATACTCAAATTTGTTTATTTAATTAAAGAAGACAGACTATATGAAGAGTGAACAATGAGTAATTTTTTTTTGGGGGGGTGGGGGACCATTCATCAAACCATAAACATTGAGAAAAAGAAGCTTCAACTCCCAAAACATGTAATGCAAGAAACAATAGTGAAAATAAAATTGCAGGACAGAGCAATTAATACATCAATATTGCGAACTTTCAGCTAGTCAAATAAGCCAACGATTGGCTCTAATCTCTTCCTTATTATAGACTCTAATTTCGGCTACAAAACGGAGTACCTTAGGGTCATTGCGTCTAAACATGTCATCTTCATGAGTGTAAAACATGCAATAGATAGGTAGATGAATAAGTAGCAGTGATGCAGGAGCATATTACCATTTAATTAATTGTTATCT
Organism: Primula veris; assembly: GCA_963682055.1. Lineage (NCBI taxonomy): Eukaryota > Viridiplantae > Streptophyta > Magnoliopsida > Ericales > Primulaceae > Primula > Primula veris. The sequence goes on along the minus strand of OY821743.1, from coordinate 13,068,219 downwards.
TTTATATTTTGAGTGTTTCCTTTTCTTTTCTTTAAGTGTTTCCTTTCTAATAAGTTTGGCATATTCAGAATTGTTTCCTTCTAGGATTAGGATTCTAGGGTTTCTTTAGACTATTATAAATAGTCCTTATGCTGTGTTAAGAGGGAGACTTGATTATTATTGATTGTTTTTTATAAAACACAGTTTTTAACTCTTTAAGCTTAGACTTAATTCCCTTTATCGCTATTATCGTTTTTCTTTCTTTCAATACTTTGTTTGGGCTTGATTATTCCCAGTCTGGTACCAGAGCCAAAATCCATGACAAAAAACATGGTCCGTCGTGGCAGAGGTGAAGGAGGCGGAGGAAATCAGGGTCAAACTGAGATGGCAGAGTTAAAGCGTATGATTGCTGATTTGTCGCTTAGCAGTTCATGCTATTCAGCGACAGGACAAGCGGGAGCCCGTGCAGAGGAAGCATCGGAGCGAAACCGCAAACTTTTAGGCAATCCAGAAGGTAGTCTAGAAGATAATTATGTTGGTGGAGAGTACGACAATCCTTTACATGATGCTGGAAGTGCAGAAAAGGCACCACGAGGGGGATTGGGGGACCATTTAATTCGTGCTCTTGATTTGAACGTGGGTGGAATAGGAATAGAAGTTTCTGATTTTTCTGGAAACATGCATGCTGAGGATTATCTCGATTGAGAAGCTTATTTAGAGACTTATTTGGAATAGAAGACAATGAGCGAGGACCGTAAAGTATTGTTTGTGAAACATAAGTTGAAGAGCAACGTGCTCGTGTCGGAAAACTAAAAATCAGAACATGGGAGCTTATGAAATCTAAATTACGCAAACAATTTTTACTGGCTGATTACATGATGGAGTTGCACGACAAGTTCCATTCTTTAAATCAAGGTAGGCTATCAGTGGAGGAGGACACTTCTCAAATTAACAATATTTCTATTAGAGTCGGCTTGAGCGAGAGTCAAGAGCAACTTACCTCTCGTTATGTTGTTGGACTGAACGAGTCGGTAAAGGATGAGTTGGGAGTGGTCTGTTTGTTCAACCTTAAAGAGGCCCGACAATATGCTGTGAAGGCTGAAAAACTTGTTTGTCGTTATGGTGCAGGACAGGTTGTAACAGATAGAGTTGCATATTCAATGCAAAAAGTATCTGAGGCTACTTCTTATGAGAAAACAACACTGGACAGAACTTGGACTCAACAAAAAACATTCGATTTGGCAGAAGTGGAAAGAGAATCGATGAAACAGGATATGAAGGTCCAAGAAATTCTGGAACAACCTCTTCAAAACCTGGTTACAAACGGAACGTTTGGTGTTGGTGTGGTGAGTTCGGGCATACATCTTTTACCTATCAAAAACGACAAGCCAGTCTCGTTGAATTTGAAGATTATAAAGCTGATGAAGGTCCGATTTATGATGTTTACAATGATGAGGACGAAAATATTGATATTTATCCTGTGGACGGAGAATCATCAGTGATGCAAAGGGTGATGACAACTCCAAGAGGAGAGACGGAAGATTGGAGACGAAACACCATATGTAGAACTAATGTATTATGTGAAGGTGTTCACGATCAGCCTATAAACGGTTTGGGTTCTAACTTACGAGTGGGATCTTATGGTAAGTTCATGACACCTAGATAATCAGGAGGTTATGATAATGGAAGTGCAAGAAACTCGGAGGACGAAAAATCAGGAATTGCAATTGAAGAAGACACCGGCTTCGACTATGAGGATATTGACTCTTCAGCTAATTATATGAATTTAAGTGATAGCAACTTGAACATTCAAAGTGTATCTGTTCCAACTTGCAAGGCTGAGGACAGAAGCGGAGTTCAGGATAAAAAAGCGAGAGGAAAACGTGAATCTAATGAATCAAAAGCTAATGTTATTCTCGATGGAGAGAGTTGTGACAACATTGGCTCAAAGGATATAGTTGAAAAGCTAAAATTGTTAAATGAGAAGCACCCTTGCCCATATATATATATATATATATATATACTGATCTATATCTACGATCTATATGTATCTACATAGATATATCAGATCTGTAAATATATATATGTGTATGTATGTAGAATTAATATGTATACGATTTATTTGTATATATATATATATATAGATCTGTATTTATAGATCTGTTTCTCTGCCGCTCTCTCGTCGCACCGGGTAATGTGGCGGAGACGGCGCTGATGGTCGACGTGACGGACTCCGGTGGTGGGCATGGCGGCGGTGGCAGTTGGTATAAACCACAGTTACAATGATTAATATTCACATGGACTATTTTTTGTAAATTCAACTAGATTTGTTAATTACAATCTGATCCATAACTAATTTGTTAATTACAATATGGTCCATAACTAATTTGTTAAATTACAAACAGACCAAACATGTTAACCAATAACTATAGTAATAGTGTAATACTAAATTTTGTATTAAATTATCAAAAAAAATTGTATTAGATTGTCAAAAAACTTGTATTAAATTATCTATTAGATCGTCGAAAAAATTGTATTAGATTGTCAAAATTTTGTATAAAATTGTCTATTAGATTGTCAAATAAATTATATTCGATTTTAAAAAAAATTGTATTAGATTGTCAAAAAAATGGTACAAAATTGCCAAATAAATTGTATTAAACTGTATTAGATCGTCAAAAAAATCACATTAGATTGGCAAAAAAATTGTATTAGATTGTCAAAAAATTTGTATAAAAATAGTCTATTAGATTGTCAAATAAATTATATTAGATTTAAAAAAAAATGTATTACATTGTCAAAAAAATTGTATTAGATTGTCATAAAAATTGTCATAGATTGTCAAAATTTTGTATTATATTGTCAAAAAAATTGTACTAGATTGTCCAAATTTTGTATTATATTGTCAATTTTTTGTATTAGATGTCAATTTTTTGTATTAAATTGTCAAGTTTTTTCTATTATTGTCAAAAATGTTGTATTGGATTGTATTAGATTGTCAAAAAAATTGCATTAGATTGTCAAAATTTTGTATTAAATTGTCAGAAAAATTGTATTTGAATTTATTTTGATTTTCTTATTCTTTTTTTAAATTTTTTGACAATGTAATTTAATTTTTTCGACAATATAATACAAAAATTTGACAATCTAATACGATTTTTATGAAAATCTACTATAAATTTTTTGACTATCTAATACAATTTTTTTATTGGACAATCTAATAGACTTATACTTTTAAATTAATGATTATATGGCCAAATGTAAAACTTTTGAAACTTTTCAGGTCATAATTGTTGACTTTAGATCTTAAAGACCAAACATTATTTATTGAATAAGACCAGGGACCAGAATGTAATACAACCAAGTTTCCAAATTTACAAAAACAGTCCACGTTATATAAACAACAGCTAGGTCGAAACCTAGTCGCCGCCACAGCCACCACCAGAAGCTCCGCCGGCGAAGGGTCGACGTTGCTTGGTGAACTGAGATCGACGCGGGGGGTGTTCTTCTCCGTCTCTGTACAACGATGGATCGATTGGAGAATATATATATACAGTATATATATTTATATATATATATATAACATAGGGAGAGGATATATGGACATCAACTTGGACACTTTTTTTGCAAAAACGCTCCAAATCAAGATTTTATTAATGCAAATCTCCATGGTTTCACGACGGGAACACAAATAAGCGTCTTGTTTTTTTCCGAGATATATAATAACATGTTTTCAAAAGAGAAGGGGGCTCGATTTATTAAGAATGGATAGTAAAGCTGTCTTCACGAATCATCAGATTAACAAGATTTTTACAGACTTCATCATATATATATATTAAAGATAAAGATAGATATGTAGATAGATATAGAGAGAGTGTCAGAGATTGAAAGAGAGACTGAGTAGCAGGAGTGAGGAAGCCCAATCCGTCACCGGAGCTCCGGCGACGGTGATGACGTGGTGTTTTTGGGACGGAGCTATTCTAGCAGAGCTAATTTTAGAGAGAGAACGTTTTTTTGGTTAATGGAGCAAAAATAGAATTTGGACCCTTTTATACTTAAGTCAGGTGGTACCAAAACCAAATTAAAATGTTTGAAAAAGGTACCTTTTGCTAATTAAAATTACAAGTGGTATTAAAACTTAATAATTCTATTAAAGTGGTACCGGCCTCCAATTAATTCTCTTTGAGCTTAGACTTAATTCCCTTTATCGCTATTATCGTTTTTCTCTCTTTCAATACTTTGTTTGGACTTAATTATTCCCAGTCCTGCATTAAGCAGTAAATAGTCAAAACCACCTATCACTGCTCCTAGAGGGCTACTTATTGATCATTCATGAAACCATAAACAAGAAAAAGAAACCCCAAACCTAAAAACATGTAATGCTAGACACAAATGGACAAAGCAAAGTTAAGTAGACCAAGCAATTAGTACACTAATGTTAGAAATTCTTGTGGATTCAATACACCTAGTGTACCGAATAGAAGAAAAGGCCATGTGTTGGAATGCGAATTAATAACGAAAACTAAGTACTGCACAATATTCTGTCATGTTTTATATATTTTGTACACAATCCAAGCCCGTCTTTTTCTATTTTCATCCGCATTGCGATTTATAAGTCCCTTTGTCGAAAGTGTACAAAAGAGGGGCAAATGCTAGATTAGTGTAGGACTAATCGCTAATTCTTTGTACGTAGGTAAACAAAATCTAAATAAAATGATACATTAGCATTAAAACTGTTATAAACCAGTAAAACATTGGACAGGTATATGAATAAGTAGCAGCAAATAATATATCTAAGTAAATATGATTATCCTTTTATTTACTTCTTTTGTGGGAAATACCTATACTTGTAATAAAAGGGAACAAACCTCAAGCGTGTTTAGTCATCGTTTACAGGATATTCTATAACTTTTTTTTTACACTATAGTCGCGTTTTATCAATATTTATTCCCAATCTATGAGCCCTTTCCTATGTAATGTACAACAACAAAGAAAAATGTTCGGTTAATTTAGCATTGACTAATTTTCATAGACTGGTGTACAGTGCATGAAGCTGAAAACAACCCATCAATCAAGCAATATACAAGTAGATGAATAAGCACTATCAGCAGAAATAATAACTAAATTCAAGTGATACGTTACAATAAAATAGTATGAAAACGGAAACAAACCTCGAGTGCGTTTAGCCACTGTTTTTTGAGGATAAGGTCGGATAATGCCTCGGTGACTGTACAAGCCCATGCCTTGGCATTGTTTCGACGGTCCATTTTCTTGTTTATATTCTTGATTCCGCCCACTCGCACAGGAAAACGAACAGGACCAGGAATAATATCCCTATTCCTACCACCATCATCCCTATTTCTTCCAATATTTTCCCTTTTTCTCCCATTATCCTTATTTCTTCCATTATCTTCCCATTTTTGCCTATTATTTTCTCTATTTCTTCCATTATCCTCCCAATTTCGGTTATTTCTGCCATTATCTTCCCAGTTCCTGCTTCTATTATTATTATTATTATCTCTATTTCTGCTATTATTATTATTCTCCCTGTTTTTTCCATTATAATCCCTATTTCTCACACCATTATCTTCCCCATTCCGCCTAATACTATCTCGATTTCTTCCATTATTATCCCAATTTTTTCCATTATTATTATTATTATCCCAATTTCTGCTACTACTATCTCTATCTCTGCTATTATTATCTCTAAAATTGGATTTTTGTGAATTACCATAACCATTAGAAGGTGGGGGATATTCACCAACTTTAAAGTGCCTTTTTTTCTTCTCAACAAATGAATTTTGAGCTGATTTAGAAAAAGAATAAGAAGAAGAAACCACTACTTTATTAATATTAATTAAAGTGATATTATTAAAAGTGGGTAATGAAAAAGAAGAAGGGAATTGTGGATAATGTTGTCTCTTATTATCAAATAATACTAAGGGATTTAAAAGTGAAGAAGAATAAGAACAAATTGACATACTCACCATTTCACTTTTAAGTATTTTTATTGGTTTGCTCTAATTTTCTCTTTCTACATGGCACACCCAAAAATCAACTTTTTTTGTAACTAAGAAAAAATTGCAATGACATTTTACACTTTATCCCCAATTTGGCTTAGTGGAGTTTTTATTTTGTGAGAAACTTTACTTTTGTCACTGGAGTTTGTAAACATTTACCAATTAGTAACCCAAGTTTTTAAACATTAGCTTGTTGTCCTTAGGTTTGTCAAATTCAATTGATTGTGTCCTCTTTAGGGACTAGCAACCAGAATGGTGATCTCCACATAATTTGTAGGATTTACGGATGCTCTTTTGGAGATAAAATTGTGTGATTATGGTTTAGGTATGCAATCAAGGTGCATTGAAGGGAATATGGGCTTACACTTTGTCAAATTCAGTTGGGTGTGTTCCTTTTTTAGCCAATTAGTAGTCGGAGTGGGTAATTTCCACTCGACTTTTTTATAATTACGGCTATAATAATAAAGATAAGATTGTTTTGTCAAGGTTTAGGTCTCGATCGAGGTATATCCAAGGGAATATGGGTTTACAAAGTCTGATTCCTAATACTATTTGCATCCATCACGACTTGTTCAAAGGGCAAGTGTGGTCCTTGTAACTTATTTCACATCTTATGTAGGGTGTGAGCATAAGTCCACTGAACCAACCGAGCCGACCAAAAATCGAATTTAACCGATTGCTAAGTGGTTTGGTTTAAAATTGTAAAAACTGTTTTAGTTAGTTTAGTTTGCGGTTTGAGCAGTTATTAGTAAATTATTGGGATATCACATTATTATATATAGCCTTTTATTTTTTACAGCTACTTCCTTTTCCAAACAATGGATTTCTGTATTTTTGTTTAAAAATTTAGAAGCTTTAAACAAATTCTTCTTCTCTCTTCCGAAAAGTCCATTTAATGTGTGTGCAGCCAAACTAGCCATAATAACTTACAATGCGAAACCTGCACCACTTTGAAAGAAAGAAAAATCGTTAAGTTCACTCTTTTATCTCACTTCCAAAAACAATGGATTTACGCCATCACTGGGTAGTTCATTATTATTTGTAAAAATTGATTTTGTGTAAGTAGAAAATGTAACTATGTTTTTCCAAAATTCATGAAGAGTATCCAATGTGAATAACCCCGCATGAGTACATCATTAGCGCTGGATCCTGGTACAGTTAAACCTCGATAAATGAATGTCCGATAAACGAATAATCTTGCCAAATAAATAATTTTCTCCGGTCCCGACTTGGGCAAATGGGCTAAATGAATAAGCTCGCTAAATGCATTAACGAATAATTTTTTTTGAATCCTTAAAGACCCCATGTAAATATAAATGAATAATCATTAAAATTCATAAGATATATATATATATATATATATATATATATTTATCCTAAAAACAAAAATATTTCTTCCAATCAACAATGTTCATACAAGAAGTCATTTCTTCACAAAAAAAGCGTCTAAAGTTGTTTGTTTTTTCCTTCCACCAAAATGCATCACATCTGCGACTTTTTCTAGTGCAAACACAACTTCTGGAATATTCTGCTCATGTTGTAGCAAATAGTTTCGTAGGGTGATTACTGCTTGAAAGGCTTCTTTTGATGACACATTTGGTGTGACGCCACTATCATCTGATTCTGGATCATTCTCATCATTTAGTACGAAGTCGATAATTTATTCGTCTGTAGGCAATTCCATAACTGCATTATTCTCGTTAGTTTGGCTGGTATCCAAATCAAACTTTTCCTTCACCCATGCTTGCATATCCTTTTGCGTAAGACTTGGTTGTTCCTTCTTATGCTCACATATGGCCCTCCTTATCTGGTCGGTCAAAGTTGATTTTGTTGTTGGTTTTGACTGGTGATCGGAAGCCATCAGACTGAATATTAAGAAAGATTAGAATGAATTATTTACCAAACCAAGACTCTAGAAAAATATATATATTAGTTTGTAGGTAGGTTAGGTACATAGTCTATATACGTATTTGTACATTAGATGTAAAATAAATAATCATACGAAAAAATAAAAATGTAAAAATACTATCTAAATGAATAAAAATTCATTTATCGATAAATGAATAATATATTCATTTATCGATAAGTAAATAAACTCACTAAACGAATATTTTTTGCTGGTCCCAAGAGCATTCATTTATCGAGGTTTAACTGTATTATATAACTGTTGCATAAACGACATGTCTAATATTTTTATCCAGCGAGAAACTAGCGATAATGATTGTTTGGTTTGTTCCACTTTTACTACTTTTTGCCACGATGGAAATCAACTTTCAACATGAAAACCACTATTTGTAATTCAAAGAAGTGACCAAAGATAAACGAATGAATCAAAGAAATAGAAATCTTCTCCAGCATATATCCACAAAGTTTGGAACATAAAAAGTAAGAGCTGCATAAACACAAGGAAACATTTAACATTGTCAAATCTAAACCTAAAAAGAATAAAAAAGCTAAGTTCCTCTCACACAATATCCTTTTACAGATTCTATTGTAGCTCAATTCTCGAAACAAAAGGAAAATAAACTAAATTCACGACCAGACCAAACGAGGAGAGCTTGGAACTAAAACGCCAACATTCTATTCTAGCTTGTTTCATTCATCAACGCTAAAGGATCCGAAGCGTCATTGCCATTCTCCAGCATCACCATGCTGTTTGCCAAACAAAACAACACCACAAAACCATTTATCAGTAAAAACAAAAAACACAACTCTATCAAAACACAGAATACTAATTTGGAATTCACACAAAACAAATGGCTATAATTTAGATTGAATTGATTGTCGCAAGATGCAACAAGTGTGCTTATTGGTAAAAATTCAAGAGAGTACATTCCAAACATAATCTTTATCAATTAAAAACAAGAAACTGAAAGTCCTGTGAAAACCATAACAAAAAAACTTGTTATTCACATAAAATATGGTTAAAATTCTAAATGGATTGACCGGAAAGATGCAACTAATGTGCATATTGTCTATGTATAATCTATAATTCAAGATTGAGCAAGTGTCAAAAATTCCAGTGCCAATCTCATTAAAAAATTAAAATCTACAAGTGTGAATGAAAGTATGCAAGCTCATGATCAGTATAATACCTGCAATGGAAAAACTTCCAAAGCAATTGCTCTATTAAAGATTCACTTACAGAAGGACTTTACTAAAGCAGAGCAGAAATAAAAACTCTAAAGCTTAGAAGACTATCATTGTCAAGTAAAATCAACATTCTTTCCCCCTTTACCCAAAATTATAACATGAAGTGTACAGGTTCATACAGAACTGGTCCTTATTTTGAGTGACTTCTTTGGATTCGTCCCCACAGTTTCAGTTGTAACACTACTGGTCCTCGAGGTTTATAAGTTACATCAGTGCGACACATGGGACCGATAGTGTTAAACATGGAGACCGTTTGTGCAAACAATTCATAAATTGGAGACTAGTAATGTCGCTTACTTATCAAACTATAAGGACCTACAGTATTTCAATTGAAGATAAGGGGCCACACTTTAAATTTCACCTTATAGCGTGGGACAGTTAGAGTTACACTGGAACTAAGGGGGTCAAACTGAAATTGACACTTATAAAGTAACTATTTCTGTACTTCACCAGTTCACCTAAAGTTTTTTTGGCATTGAACATTATCTAGTATCATAGATCCACAAGACCTTAGACATAAAAAGTCCTAACAAGTAACAAGTAAAATCTACCAACTTCGTTCACTCATCAGATACCAAAAATGGGGCCAATATCAGCTTTGGAGAAGTAAAACAAAATTGATGTGAAATGAAGGGTAGAAAGCACGCCACTGATCCAAAGAAAGCTACGTGAGCTTTGAAAAAGATAGAAAATCATACTTAGGTATATCAAAACGAGCATGCAAGGCAAAGAAGATAAAAAAAAACATATCGGCGGACAAGATGCGAAAGCAACAAAAAACTAACAGTAGAAAACATCTAGAAACTTACTCGCATCTTCTCTTATTATGGCCAAGTCCCTTGCACTTGCTACACGTGAGTTGGCGCTTGATTACTTCTACTGACCCAGCTGGCTTCTGTTTTGGTCTACCTGGCGGACGCTTATTAGGCGGCATTACAGCCATCTCGCCCAATGAATTCAACTCACTCATCGCCGCATTTTCCCAGTTAGGCACCGGGTGTATCGACTCACCATACGTAAGTCTATAACTCTCAGTGGTGAAATACTGTGAGCAATGATTATACGGATCCATGCCCATGACATTAAAGACCGAAATCGCATGACAGCATGGTAGACCAGTCAACTGCCACACCCTACAGCTACAATCCCAATTTTCAATATCAACTATATCAATAATTTCGCCACGTACTTCAAATGTGGTACCATGTGAGTTAACAACTTGTAAAGATTGCAGCTTTGAACTCTCACTTTGTAGTTTCTCTTCGACAGATGGTGTTAGCCTTGTCACCCATTCACTCGAATGAACTTTTCTCGTATATATCATATCCATCATTTTTGCTCGTAAAGCATCCACCATTTGAGTTATTGGCAACTCATTCACCTCTTCTACCCAAGTATAAAATAATTCCCCAAAATTTGACGTCATATGGTTATATCGTTCCCCTCCAAAAAAGGCATTTGCCCAGTGTTCGGGTTCACTTCGTATAACCCAATTATAAGCATCGGGAGATATAGCTTTTATATTTTCGGTACATTGTTCAAAATCCTCATGTTTATGTGCATAAGCCGCAGCATAAAAGTCTTGAACCATTAAACGTCTTGCTTCGTGTGAGAACTGTCTTTTTAAATCTTCATTTAATTTCTCAGCTAAATAACGCAAACAATAAGCATGTTGGCAGTTTTCAAATATTTCTCGTAATGACTCTCTCAGCCCTTTTTGGAAATCAGCGACAAACGTGATTGGTCGAGAATTAGAAATCGCTGATTTCAACTCTAACAGAAACCAGTGCCAATTTTCATCGGTTTCGGCATCTACCACGGCAAAAGCAACCGGAAAAACATCATCTTCAGCATCGGCAGATACGGCAGCTAATAAAGTCCCCTGATATTTGGAATAGAGTGTCACACTATCTAGAAAGAGAAGAGGCCGACAACCTTGATCAAACCCAATAATAGATGCGTGAAATGCTACAAAAAACCGGCGAAAACTTGAGTCCTCTTTAGTACCAAATGTAGCAATGCTACCAGGGTTGGTTTCCATTATTTTTTCACAAAAATAAGGTAATTGACCGTACGCTTCCGCGTAAGAACCCTGCATCTGCTCCCTCACCATCTCCTTAGCACGCCATGCCTGAGTATAGTTAAGTTCGATACCATAATCTCTTTTAACGTCACTGGCTATATCTTTTGGCCTATAGCTTGGAGAAGATTTCAATTTCTCTTTTATGAGACTTCCTAGCCAGCCCTTTGTGGCTCTATGCCCAGCTTTTGTAGTACCTCGTTCACACGTATGTACTTCATCCATTTTCTTAATACACACCAACTGGGTGGAAGGTAACCTGTATGTTTGCATTAAAACGGGGTTACTTACTGTTTATCGATTGTGAATGCCTAGGAATACAAAAATGAGACGGGCATTTATAAACGAACATGTTTGTCAAAAGAATTCAATATCAATCCACTGTTGATTTTGTTTCAAATATCTATAAACATACAAATCTTATTACTCCTACGTACTATAACAAATAACAATGGCCGACTTTGATTTTTTGACAAGTATTAAGAAAGTTAGGTAGAGTAATAAACGCGCTTAAGATTTTCCTAATACCACCTTCAAACAAATGTGATAACTAATAATAGTAAATACAGATACTCGTTGTATAGGGGTGTATTCGAAAAACTACATATTCCTACACTCGTTCGAAGGAGGCTGGACTGTAATTTAGGAAAGATAAAAAATAATTAAAATTGGGCCTTTTCTTTATGAAATAGAGGAAGTGATATGTAATAGCTAATGATATAATTTGGGTAGATGGCAACCTGGAGGCATATAAGCGCCATGGACAACCTTCGGATTTACATCTAACAGTTACCCTAAGGCCATCATTTTTCTTGTACTTATATGCAAACCCATGTGCTATTGAGTATTTTCGAAGAGCGTCTCGAAAATCTGGGAAACTAGGAAATCTCTGGTCCACACCGGTGATAATGTTTTGCCACTGGGCGGCTGCTTTAATAGTTCTATCGCCGTTACTATGAACAAGAGCATGAGCATCTATTCCATGTGTATCTAGATCCATATCAGATGGATAATCAGTGTTCATCGTATTAATTGGTACATGGTTGTGAACTCCTGCTTCTGTGATTGCTGTCCCGCTTGACCTGTGTGATCATATACATGCAATAAACCTCTGAGAAGTCGAGAAAACATTTCGTATACTCAATTCCAGTCAGGTTCACAGTTGAAACAATAGATTCAGGATTAAGGATACATGTTTCCTGTAAAAAAGCAATTTTTTTGGAAGAGAAACATCTTAATATGAAGATGGTTGATGGATGATGGATGGTGATGACAAGAAGTTTACTAAACAATGGCCTGGTTTGGTGGGAGATGTACTTCTGTAATTTTGTAGTTCGAAGTACCAAACTTTTTTGCTTGGCAACAAACTAAGGAAGTATTTTTGTTTTAACATCAAAGTATGAAAAGTAATGGTTTTGATAGTGGTTTTCCTTTACAGATATGCTTTTCACCTATTTTAGCACTGCTATCACCTAATTTTCATTGTTCCTTCCCAATATAAAAAACAACTTCTGATTTTTAACAAATGCACTTATATTTAATACTTAAAAGAGTACTTTTCATCTCCACCAAAATGGTAAACTTCTATACTTGTAAATGCAACCAAGGGATTTCAATAAGCATGGAGAAAAAACAACATTTAGCACTATGCAGCGATTACGCCGCCAAAGTAAACCTAAAAAGGAAGACAGTGGGCATCATCAAGCAAGCCATTATCAAGCAAAATAAAAACTTTACATATGGAAAGTATATTATGAGTCTTTGGTAACAAAGTACAAGTGTCTTATGAATAAAAGAAAAGGGAGTTCTTTTTTCAGTTACGAGTATGCACACAAGTACACTATCAAAGTAAAGGTTTTGATACTTTGTTCTAAAAGAAATATTTTTACGTGTTGAAACTTAAATTAAGGAATATTTAGATGGAAAATCGCTATTACCTACTGACGGGCGTGGTATAGACATTTATTGCAGCAGGTTCCTCAATCATGACAAAGACCTCTGCCTGGTCACCATCCCCAAAGAAGTTAATCATTCGTTGTAAATCTTTGTCTTTCGATACCGTTATGAGCGTCTTTCTATTTGCAGGGAGGAAATACTTGACCGAAACAGCATCGGTACTGCAATTGAACGTCTCCACGAGTTCCTTTTTGAAATCACTTAGCTTAGTTTTGTCATCAAGGTCCAGTGCGTAAGCCTCTCCACCAGAGTACGACATTAGACCATCTGCATCAGTCTCAAACTCACCACCTGATTGACAAATAGCTATAATCTTCTTCGTGGCCATTGCTAATAACTGATTGGAAAAGAACGCAGGTTTAATCTTCTATGCTTTAAAAGGAAGCACCACCAATATCACATGCTTCAGATGAGCTGTAAAAGAAAACAATTGAGAACAGAATCCCAAGCTTTTCAACTGATAATAATAAAATCACAACAAATCTCTTAGGTCTCGCTTGATAGTAAAAGATTTATATGTCAATAATAACTAGGCTTATTATGAATAACCCATTAAAATTTAGAAAGGTAATGAGTGATAAATAATACAAACTGTTAAATATTTAGAACCTGAGACTGTATATATGACACAGACACACAATTAATCTATACAAGAAACTAAATTGTAGCAGCAATTGACATGACAAATATCAAACCCTAAATTTGATAAAATATTGTGTAAATTATTACCTAATTGAAAGATAAGACATTAAAAAAAATATCTTACTTTTTTGAAAAAAGAAAGAGAGGCGAGTATAGTGAAAGCTTAGATTTTTATAAATAACAATTAAAACCCATAACAAATATGAGGAATTACAAAATTAATAAACCAAATTGAACCATAACAGAGTCAAAGTTAATTGTAAAAAGGAACTAAATATGTCAATTTTGAGAATATAAATAACTACTCTATTACCTAATTTGAAGATAAATAAAGACAAATAGCAGCTTAATTGTTGTAGCAATCGAATTCCCAATTATCAAACCCTAAATTTGATAAAAGCTTGTGTATTATTACCGGACTGAAGATAAACATTAAAAAAAAATAGCTTTAATTTTAACATAAAGGAAAACACAAGGTTTGAAAAAGGAAAGAGGCGGGTATAGTGAAAGCTAAAGTTTTTACAAAGAACAATTAGAACCCAAAACAAATATAAGGAATTACAAATTACTAAACCAAATTGAACCCTTTTAACAGAGTCAAAGCTAATTACAAAAGGAACTAAATTTGTCAATTTTAATTCCTAATGTAAAACCTAAAATTGAGAAGATAATTAAACTATTACCTAATTGGAAAGATAGACACAAAACAACTTAATTTATAACTAAACAGCTTAATTGAAAGATATTCATTAAAAAAACAGCTTAATTTATAACTAAACAGCTTAATTAAAAGATAGTCATTAAAAAAAACAGCTTTATTTTTTACTTAAAAAAAACATAAGGTTTGAAAGAAGAAAGAGGCGGGTATAGTTAAAGCTAAGGTTTTTATAAATAACAATTAAAACCCAAAACAAATATGAGTAATTACAGATAAATAAACCAAATTGAACCATAACATAGTCAAACTTAATTGTAAAAAAAAGAACTAAATTTGTCAATTATAATTCCTAATGTGAAAACCCAAAATTGAGAAGATAATTAGTAACAATTACCCAATTGGAAGATAAAGAGGGACAAATAGCAGCTTAATTTAAAACTAATAAGAAAAATAAAGGGTTAGGTAGAATAAAAGAGAGGTATAATAGAGAAATATAGTGAAAAGCTAGGGTTTTTATGAATAACCCATTAAAACCCAGAAAAGGAATAAAAGGAGTAACGAATCAATAAATCAAATTAGCAAACCTGAGACTGTAATTACCCAGAAAGGTTTTTTTGTGAGATTTAAAACAAATAAGAAAAATATGAGGGGTTGAAAAAGAAAAAAAGAGGGGCGGGGGTATGAAAGAAATATAGTCAAAAGCTAGGGTTTTATTAAATAACTATCTAAACTTTGAAAAAATAGAACATCAAATTAACAGAACAAATTGAAACATACCCAAAAATTAATAAATTAAAAACTGAACCTGTTTGAGTGCAGAAACTGATAAATATATATTTATATATATAGAGAGAGAGAGAGAAAGAGAGAGATCGATACTGATTGTGGGTAATTAGGGTTGTGGTTGTGAGAGAGAGATAGATTTAAGGGTGTGAATCGGATATGGATAAATTTACAACTTTATCCCTAGCTTTTCTACATAGTTACCTTCTTTTATTGAGTTTTGTATTTTTTAGAGTCCTTATCCGATTACATCAACTTTTGTTTGGGCTTAAAAAAACTAAAGAATATTATATCACGTGTACGCCTATGGACTTTGTGGTTTCATATGTAGTCACCACTCGGTTTCAATCCCACTTTTTTCTTTTATTTTTTTTATTTTTTATGGTGTTATAAACTCCAGAAACATAATAAATCTTGAAATTTTGAAAAAAGTATCAATCTTTTTGCCTATTCGGAATATGGTAATTACTTTATGAAGATTTGACTTTGTAAAATAAAATAAAATTCAATAGCTTATGAATTATGATGGGGAACTTGGGGTCATACAAAATTTGGTCCCAAGTTGGACTAGTGATAAATAATACGGAGTAATAAGTTTTATATTTGTCATATTTTGTAAAAACAATTTGTCCCATTAGTAAGAAAATTTTCTCCTTGTACTAATAAATGATATTTCATTGTAAAAATATATATTTTGTCATCTTGTTACATTAAAATTATTATGATGTAGCATACTTATCCAATTTTATTTGATGCAATGACATAATTTTTTTACGTTTTTACTACATACTTTAACTTGTGGCTACGCAATAACATGTCGATATGGACACGTTTTTCTTGAAGCCAAACATTGTCAACTTATCAATCATTTTTGAAACTTTTTGACATGATTCATTTGTTTGTTTATATAAAGCATCTAAATTAGTTTACATTATCCATATACATTTAGTTATTAAATTTATACATTTTATTTGTAATATTAGTAACCTCTTTATAGTAATATTTTTTTGTGCCCTTAATGATATGATTGTATAAAAGTTTTACTGTAATTAAATAGTGGGATCTAAAGAACCTCTCCATACATTGTCAATATGTCCTAGTTTCTTTACGAGTTGGCTATTTGGACAACCGATCATAGGCAAATGAGTGTTTGCATGAGGCGTTGGTTTAAATAACCGATCATAAGCAAATAATGACCAACAACGATGTAAGTAAGTCTGTGAGGATTTGAGAAATTCGTTTGGGCTAACGAGACGAAAATTATAACACGTCTAGGCCTAAGGAGGTGCTTGTGGTTTCATATGTAGTTACCAGTTACAACTCGGTTTCAATCAAGCTTTCTGCAAATTATAATTTTGTATTTTTTTTGGTATTAGAAACTCAAGAAACATACAAAAACCAGCTATAAAGAAAAGGCGGAACACATATTAATCATCTAGGAAGCTTTGAATTTTATCTTGCTCATGTCCCAATGAAGTTTACTAAGTATACCTCGAAAAAAAATTGACCATTCCCCAAGTGTTTTACAGTTAAGTTTGTAGCACAAAAAATGGTCCCATGGGTCACTTCAAGCAAACAATCACAGGATTCACTCTTCACATGGAGTTTCAGATAAACTTCCAATTTCAACAAGCATCGGTAATGTGGCACCACAGTGAATGTTTTAACCCCTAATGGGATATAATCTGACGATTTTTATTGTACAATGATATGTTGTTGCTAATTTATCTTAATCAAAATACTGAATACTAATTTTCAGCCAATCCTTTCATAAAAAGAAATTTACTGTATTTTTTCCGTTTTGTTTACCAAATGACCACTTTAAGAAGTTGTAACAAGTATAATCAAACGACAAACTGTCTTTCTTTCTTGCAAACGTAATTTTTCCAATGATATAAAATGTTAGATAAACACTCTTCGCAGCGGTTTAGGATATTAGATGTGATGGTGGCAAGTTATATAAAAAAAAAACAAAATAGGTTGTGTTGTGGAAAATACAAAGTTGATAGAACGTCTGATTAAAGTTGTAACTCTTCATATTTCAGAAGGAAAATGAGGAACTTTTTGCAAGTTGAGAAAAAAGTTAAAGACCAAACAGGCAGTGGATCTATATAGAGATGATGTGGAAGAACTACATCAAACTCTCCAAGTTTTAACCGTAGACATAAGATAAGTAATGACTACATTAGTAAGGACAACATTAGTGGTACATATGACTTACATGAAAATAATCAACGGATGAAAATAATGAATTAATAAGGACAACATTAGTGGTACATATGACTACATTAAATATTGTTATATATGGAGATGCCATCTTTTGAGATACTTCTTGATCGAGCAGCATAAACTCGTGAAGCCTAAAGCCTAATATCACTACCACCCATTTATGATTACATCTATACAGTCAGATCTATACTCCGTTGACTCCTCTATCTTGAAATTCCAATAACTAATTTATTTATTTCTAACATTTTTTTATACTGACATTCCAATTGCTAATAACAAAACAATAGAGAGAATACATAACAAAACCAAGTAGTATAACCTTCTTCTACAGTTAAATTAGCCATAATAACCCAAAATCTTATGACATTCAAAACAACCCCTTCTTTTAGGACAACAAATAAATAATTGAAGATAAATTCAAGAGACAGAGAATTTGAAACTCAACACACACAAAGTACAAAGGCGGCTCTACGCTCAAGGCCTCGAGTCTTCTATTTTTAATTGAACTCTGATTGTTTCTTTTTTCCCATTCTAGTATAATCTTTGCTAATCTCGCATTCCAAATGCTAATAACATCACAACATAGAGCACGTAACAGAACCAAATAAGAAGAAAACAAAGCCTTCTAATTAATTAAGAACCAACTGCTTTATAAAATTGAAGAAGCTAAGCCCATTTTTTTCCCTTTCTATTTTATGATATAATTGCTAATCTATATATCAGTCATAAGAGAGATTTATACCAAGCCAATGCTATATGGATTGGTAGCAATCGTTTCCAATCCTTTCAACCTTTAAGAACCAATTATTTCATAAAATTAAAAACAACTCCATAGTAGAATTTACAGTAGAGAGTATAACCTCAATTTAATCCCATAAGGTTGTTCTTTCCAAATCTTTTCTAACCTGGCATTCCAATGGCTAATAGCAAAACAACGAATAACACATAACATACCTAAATAAATAATCATTATAATTTTGGTTTTCAGTTAAATTAACCACAATAACACCAAACACTTGATGAAATTTAAAACAACCCTATCGTTAAAAATTAGATGGATTTCACTAATGTATAGATCACATGCGTTAAAAAAAGCAACAAACCTAACCCAGATGATCAACAAACGATCAAAATAAAAGAAAATTTTAAGGAGAAAAGAAATAAAAGAGAACAAAGAGCGTAAAATATTACTCCATTATCTTTGTTGACTGAGTTTTTTTTATAATCAAGTCAATTACACAACAGTCCTCCATCTTATCTAACTACTTTCATATTAATACATCGATAGCTAAAAGTAACAGATAGTTTTACAATCATGTCCTGAGCCTATCTAAAATACGATAGCTTCTCCCCAATATACTTCATTAGGCAGTACATGGACCACGGCTCGGGCTCTTATGAGGAATCCTGAGCCATCGGGAGAATCGGGATTGATTTGATTTGCAGCTCGTCAGCCTTGTTCTTGCCTCAATCTATCGCGTTCTTGAAGACGGTCGCTGCACTAAACTCGATCCGTTGATCTTTATATTAAAGGGACAAGGAAATTTTACTGTGCCCTGATCTCGTTTTGTTTTATGTTGCAGGTTCTCTAGCACCCCTCCTAGGAACCTTGTATTCATTGGCCTTCTTACTATTGATATCCTTGAATACCAAAATCAGATGCTTATGATGAAAAAGATGTCCACGAAGATTATACTTGAACTATTTTAGTTATGTGTTTTTTTAAATCACATGATGGCGTGTGTGGGTGATGCGATTATAAGAGGAGAGCGGTTTTTTTATTTTCAAAAATTTAATGTGAAACGGGAAAATTTCCATTTGAAAAAAAAAGGACGCTTTGAGGGAAATGAATTTCTTCAATCCATTCATAACAAAAATGCCCATGTAAAGTTGACCCGTATCCATTTGCAGATTCTGGTTTCGGCACTGTCTATGACATTCCATATTTGCATCCACAGTGTATTTCTTGGCGAAGCACGGTATGAATCCCCAGCTCTGTCTTAGCCCAAACAACCCATTTACAATTTAGAAAAGTTCTTCAATATTTTAATAATAAACAAAAAAAACCAGGTGAAATAACTTGTCTGAATATTGTTACAATCTGAACCAAAAACGCTTGGAATTGAAATATTCACAATTCTGTACCAAACTTTGCTTAACGTTAGATTGGATTCTTCTGTTTGGTTTCCTTTCATTACATGTATGATTTGATGGATTTATGGAAGAAAATTGCAAACCAAGAAATTTACATAAACCAATTTACACGTGACGATTTCAGGAGTATGTCAAATGTGCCATTGGTGTAGAACAATTCTGGAGGTTATTTAATGTTCTAGATACATATCTCTAACCGACGTCGTAGTCCTACAAAACTAGTTTAGTGAGAGAGTCACTAGTCACAAGGATTAAGAACACAGCTCAAGTTATTGTGCAAGAATTTAGAAAATCAGATACATATAAAACCATGTCGAAGCCCTAAAAACTAGTTTAGTAAGAGAGACACTACTAATCAGACTCTTAATGATTTAAGAATAAAGCTCAGGCTATTGTGCAAGAATTTAGAAAATCAGGTACTCTTGATATAAAAAGCTGCATTCATATTTTTATCCTTCTGTTTACATCATCTATCTGGTTGATACATAGAAAAAAGATTACGAAAAGGAGTAAAACAGTATAACAACCGAACACCGCCACTGAATATACTAATTTATGCACTGCTCCTGGACAAATATTGGCTCTCCCGTTAATTTAGACACAAGGAAGCCAACATCTTCGAGACCAACCCCGATACAAAGAGGGAGAGAAGACCGTTGTGCCTTTTTCAAGCTCCTCCTCGCCTGTAGAGACAAAGTATTCATATCTGTAACAGCAACATCAGATGCAATATTCACCTGCCTATGATGGTGGTGAAGCTCATTGTCAGTAAATCCAACATTAACATCATCAATAGGAGGGGCTTGAGGAGTAGAAACTAGTCTAACATTGGGACCATCTCTACATTTTCCCATACACTTGCAACCGATTACGTCAACACGGGGGGCAGTTTCGCCAACTACTCTCCGAAACTCTTCTAATAGTTCCCCAGAACCTGATTTCCTACACTTACCACCCATACATACCTCTATCTTCTTACTATTATTGTTATTTTCCTCTGCCTTCTTTCCTTCTAATAATGATAACAAACTATTGTTCCGGTCTTCATCTGATTTCGGCATAGTACAATTCTCCACAGCTGATATTAGTGCTGCATTTTCTTGCATTATCAGTGGTAGTTGTGGGTGAAAAACTTCTTCGTTTATTGTTATAGAGGATGGTGGTTGGGCATTTGTTTCATGTTTTAGGCGATTCATGTCAAGAACCTCCTTTTCACATTCGCTATCACTAGATTCGGACGACGATGACGATGACGATGACGATGAGGAAGAAGAACAAGTAGAAGCAGCTCTCGATTTTTCTTCTTTCATCTTTTTCTTCAATTCCTTGTGCTCACTTTTAAGCTCTTTTAACTCAGATTGCAATGCTTCCGATACTTCCTATACAAATCACAACAAGGCGACACCTAGTCAGTATCCAATTCTAGTATGAAAATATATCCTCAACAATTTAACTAATCGATTCTCTAAGGAAAACAATCACTTTTTAAGTTCTTGTCAATAAGAACAAGAAAGTAAGGTGGAAAAAAGTACAATCTTGTTGTAAACATGCAGACAATTATATTGTAGTAGTATACAAGTGTCATTATATCCACTTAATAGTTGATACTCCAGATTGAGATCCAAAACTGTTCTGAACCACAACCGACATATCAACTTATGAGTTGGGGTCAAGTCGCTTCATCTAATCTCTGAAATCCAATTTACCAAAAAAAGGAGGGATACAATCATACAAAAAAATCTCCAAAAAAAAAAAAATTGTAACTTGTCTAAATACAGTGGGATTGGCCCAGAAGAGGACTATCACAGAAGAAAAAAAAAACAATCGGTCCCAACAAACATGTACAACAGCATCATGTCCACAATCAATTGGGAAATTTTGGTAATTCGATGGCTGTTAGTTATATATGAAAAATATATCCTGCAGGTGGTATATATGAAAAAGTTTCTTCATACTTGTAGAAAATGACATCAAATTTAATCAGATTGTACACATGCTTCTCCAATTATACTGTATACTATATTTGGAGAAACAATTCCACATTTTGTTGGTACTATCTCAGTTAGAGCATCTACAATAGTATTGTTAACTTTTTATTGTTAAGTAGTGACACATCATCATTTAAAAATGTTATCTATTTTAATAAAAAATCAATTATCAAAAATATAGTACTTATTTGTTTTTTCCGCGCCATACATTAGAGCCAAAGTTCAGAAATATAGAATTTTAGAAACATAAAAATAAGTTATTTTATTTTCAACACGTGTTTATTTTAAAATTCAATTGTAAACAAAGGGCTGTGTCAAACAAACCGTGAGTTCAATGATTTGGTAAATACTGAATACCAAGAAAATATGATGAGTAATATGAATAACTACTAGGAGAAAATAAATAGTAGTATGCGTACAACGAAAAAATATGCGTGAGATGCCAAATTTTAGGAAATAACAATTAATTGTGGAGTGGTTGTCCTTTTTGCTAACAATTAAAAATATTGTTATCTTTAACAATGTTTTTAACATCTATAAAGTTAACACACACTTTACCACACTTAATGGAAGACAAAATTGCATTGTTAGCATAAGCGGACCCATTGGATGGTTGGGGTGGCCGTGACCCCACCCCGGCAGCGATTTCAAAAAAAATTTCTTTTGTATGTGTAATTTAAAATTTTCTAAGATGTATACATTTATTGCCCCCTAATTAAACAGAAGAGTTGTTGGTGTAGTGGTAAAATTGGATTTAATGTATTGAAAGTTTAGGAGTTCAAATCATGTTAGCTTTTATTTTTAAAAAAATTATGTTTTTTATTTTGAAATTACCAAATTTCGTAAATGACAATTGTATTTTTTTAAACAAACAAGATTAATAAAAAATATATTTTATTGTCCAATACCTTTTTGTCCTTAACTTCATATTTATTTTATGTTACGTTAAATATAAAAAAAATCTTTATTTTTGTATTAAACCCTATTTATTTTATTTTCTATTCGACATATTTGTATTTTATGTTATGTTACAACCAACACCATGTTCATAATCATATTTGTATTTTTACAATACTATTCAATAATTACATACATAGATTTCACCTTAGAGAATTTGTCCAAGCCATATTGATATGATTCTAAATTAAAACAGTAAAAGAAGCTCAACTCAAATAACTCAAAACAAACAAATAAAAACTCATTCAATAAAAGTGAACTATTAATTAATACATAATTTTGTAAATAAATACCTGCAGCTGAATTTTATGAGAATCCATCAATAATCCAGTAAACTCCATAGACAACCCTTTCAGCAATTTACCCCTCTCCTTAATCATCATCTTTTGTTTCTTAATCATCTTTTTATTCCTCTTTTTCTCATCATCCACTCTATTTTTACCCTTCTCCAAAACCACAATACCATCCTTTTTACTAACCACCATCGGCATCGAATATTTACGGTGACATTTAGGCCGAAAATCGTTAACATTACAATAATATAGCCTGTGATTGTTACACAAAAACATCATGTTATTTGCACCAAAATAAATTCCATTAGATATATTAGGCCTGCACAAAACACCCTCCATGTTTTTCCTTGGGATTCTTCTTCTAATTTCTTTATACACCGTTTTTATTTTATTTTATTTTATTTTATATTACAAAAACGATGATGATAAGAAAAAAAAAAAAAAGAGTGTAGAAGAAGCAATCCCAATCTCTCACTCCTTTTTTAAACACTTTTGCTTTATTATATATTCTTGTCTTTGATAATATATTCTGTTATTTCTTCTAATCCTAGTTGCTTTTAACCACCTCTTTGGTTATCCTACGTGGCTATATCTTATTGGTTTATGGTGACGTGGTAATAGGCGTGTGTAAACCCCTGACCGTTATTTATTTCCCACGCTTTTTCCCATTCTGGCGCGTGTCCTTTGATTTATCCTGGCCATTGTATAACTCGGTGGTTAGATCCACGGCTGAGATAAGAGATGAGATGCCACGTCATATGTTTACGTGTACTGGGCTGTTTAACTGTTTTTTTAGCTTGCTATTTAATGGGCTTTTGTAAATGTGGCCCAGTCAATAGAATATACAGTTAGGACCCATAACCGTTCAGATCTGGATCGGATATATCGAAATCAACTTTGGATTCGATCCAGCAAATTCAACTTCGGATCGGATCGAGTCAGATCGGATCTTACTGAATCCGACCCGTTTGCCACAACTAGAAACACAAATTCAAATTAAGTATATTTTGATCTTAGTTAAAATTAGCAGTGCCAAATTCGAATGTAACATATTGATACTAACACAAATTTAAAATCAAGTATATCTTGGTCTTTTTATAAGATAGTAGTGCCAAATTAGAATGTAACATATTGGTACTAACACAAATTTAAAATTAAGTACATTTTGGCCTTGTTATAATTAGAATGTAACATATTGATACTAACACAAATTTAAAACTAAGTATATTTTGGTCTTGTTATAAGATAGGAGTGCCAAATTAGAATTGAACATATTGATACTGACACAAATTTAAACTTTATAAGAGCATATTTTAAAATAGATAAAAGTCATGTTTTCAACAATCTACTACAAATGCTCTTATAATTTTACATAAATGATTCATCATTTCCCATAAAACATAACAACTTTTTTCTTGAAAAACAAGTTTGTGGTTCACGTTCAACCAAGTATTCAGCCACCTACATGTTAATTAGTAATTTAGTATGCTAGACTAGAAGAAAGTACAGCTAGACCAGAAGATGGCCAAATTTTAATTAGTAATTTAGTATACTAGACTAAACAAGCCTGTGGTTCACATCGCATCTGTTTCATTTCACGTCCCTAGTTAACTATTTTAACTTTTCTTTTCACACTTATAATTCTAAAATAGACAAATAAATTTGTAATTGACCCGTTATAACGTTCAAAATATGGACCTCTGAAAGAAACATAAGTCGATTATGAATCACATGCCTATCATTTGATAGAGTAACCTTGGCAAGCGATCTCTTTACCGCATGATATGCGAAAGTGACATCGCTAAGACTGTTCTCCCCGTCGTTAGGGGGAGATTTGCATGTTACCGTTGATAAGGAACGACGTGAAGTAAGGTGGCATAACCCATTCAGTCTTAACTTGATCCCTAAAACTGCATTTAGTGATAAGTAAGTGCATAGACTCCCTCAAGTCTAACTAAATGTCAGACGCATTTAATGACTTTATGAGATGTCACGAGATCATTTATACCTGCTGCAAAATGTTTGCAAGGATAGACGTCCCTGTCGGACGCCGTGTTCCTGTCGTAATACGTTGCTTTGGCCGAACCCGCCAAGCAAATGACGCTGCCGTCGGCCGCCAGTCTGTCGTCCTTCCCAAGATATGAGGAAGTTGACCGGTTCTTAATTTGTTCAGCCCCAGAGGTGGTGAACTGAAACTCGTTCGTCGCACGAGATTATAAAAGATCTAGGAGATGTGTGATTCCTCTTCATCCTGAGAATCTTGAAATATCTGTCGATCATGATATCTTAGACGATATTGAAGCGAAACGAGACTATCATTGATTACTTGTTCATATATTCGGTGACGACTGAAAATATGAACAAATTATGACATGAAACCATGTACCGTTGCCTGAAGTCAACGGAAAATAGACTGAACTAATGGAAACTTACAATCCAAGTATACTGTTGACACGTAAAATTTACGGTCATACACCATGTGTCTTTTAAACAAAATTAAATTGATTACTAATCTCCGAATTTAAATAGAAAGGAAGTTATTAGTAATTTAAAAGAAAAGAAATTATAATTTACTATCATATAAAATTAAGATAGTAAATTAAAATAAAATAAAAGTATTTATTTTGTTAAAAGTCATTTAGTATGGAGCAAACAAAGAGTTTCTTAAAATTATAGAACTCATTAAAATGTTTCTAAACCACAAATACTAAATTTAACTCAAATGACAAGTGTTGGTCATATATGATAATGAGCCCAAACTTGAGGAGGTGGCCTTGCAATTAAATTAAAAGCCCACCCCAAAAGCTATAAATAGAGGGGTGCGGGTGCCATAATTCTCACAATCAACATCAAAAAGTTTTAAACACTAGAGAGAGAGAAGCTCCTCCACAGACGCCAAGAAATCAGCTCCGCTCCTCCACGGCCGCCAGGGAATCAACTCTGCTCATCTACAAACGCCAGGGGATCAACTTCTAGGGGAAGCTCTGCACACTCCGGCCTCAACGAACGCCTTCAAAATCTGCAACAAATATGCAATAAACTTGGCATTCGATCTTCAAGAACGTCTAAAAGCAGCAAGCAACGCGTTTATACGGATCAAAATCTTCAAGTTCTTCCCTAAATCTGAAGAACTCCTACAACAAATCTGCATTCGATCTTCAAGAACGTCTAAAAGCAGCAAGCAAGGCGTTTCTACGGATCAAAATCTTCAAGTTCTTCCCCAAATCTGAAGAACTCCTACAACAAATCTGTCTTCGATCTTCAGGAACGACTACAAGCAATAAGCAAGACGTTTCTGCAAATCAAAGTCTTCAAAGCTCTACACCAAATCTGAAGAACTTCTACAACAAATCTGCCTTCGATCTTCAGGAACGACTACAAGCAATAAGCAAGACGTTTCTGCAAATCAAAGTCTTCAAAACTCTTCACCAAATCTGAAGAACTTCTACAACAAAGCTGCCTTCGATCTTCAGGAACGACTACAAGCAATAAGCAAGACGTTTCTGCAAATCAAAGTCTTCAAAGCTCTTCACCAAATCTGAAGAACTTCTACAACAAATCTGCCTTCGATCTTTAGGAACGACTACAAGCAATAAGCAAGACGTTTCTGCAAATCAAAGTCTTCAAAGTTCTTCACCAAATCTAAAGAACTTCTACAACAAATCGGCATTCGATCTTCAGGAACGAGTACAAGCAATAAGCAAGACGTTTCTGCAAATCAAAGTCTTCAAAGTTCTTCAACAAATCTGAAGAACTCCACCCAAGAAATCTACAACAAACCGGCATTCAATCTTCAGGAACGACTACACAGAAGCAAAAACACGTTTCTCTAGATTAAAATCTTCAAGTTCTTCCCCAGATCCGAGGAGCGTCAAGATCATCAACGAAATTAACAAAACTGCAAAGTTCTTCATCAAGCCCGAAGAATTTTACCCAACTTGAACAAAGTCAACAAAAATTTATCAAAGAGTCTACAACAACATTTCGAGCCATCACAAATTGTTCGAAGAGGAGAATCAAAGGACTTTCATTTCTATATTTGCTTTTAGAAATTATCAGAGATTGTACCCGCAAATTAATTGATAAATAAAATTTACTTTGCTTCGCATTCATTTTTCCTGTCTTCAGCACTTGGTGAAAATTTGTGTGAAACATATACTCCTTAGCGAAAGTGTGTTCGGACCTGTAACTCTAACACCACCAATGTTAAACGAGTTCGTTTATTTGGTTATTCGTAAGGAAGAGTGATGAGAATAATGAGATTGTATAATGCTCGCCTAGTAGCGCAAGGCTTCTCTCACCCCTTGGAATTGATTACGAGATGGTTGATTTTCTCGTAATGGACGTTATAACGGTCCACTACTTTATCAGTTTAGTAGTTTCCGAAAAACTGATTATCCAGCATATGATTGTGGTCACGATTTTATCTCTATAGGGATTTAGACTAGAGATGTGGATGAAGGTCCATGTGTGACTTCATGTGCTTAAATCAAGTAGTTGCTGACCATGGAACACGATCTCAATTGACTGAGACGTTCACTATATGGATTAATATAATCCGAGCGGATGTGGTATACCGCCTAAGTGAGTACTTGATCAGCTTGGGATACTTGAACAAGTATTATGCCCTTGCGTGTTTTATTATGCGATCCACTTTTCGATTTGCCTTCGAGATGAATGATCTTGGGAAGAAACGGTAGTGACTCGGCCTGATGATCGAGTCCCTTAAAGATTGAATCTAAGTCCACGATTCAGACTACACCCAGAAGGTGTTATGACGTTTTAGTCATCATGACGTTAAGTCGTCAGATTCTTCCATGATCGTTCGATCACTAGACATTGATATAGACCCAGTCCATCCCTGATGAGACGATGAAGAGATATTGAACCATCATGTTCATATCTAAGTACAATAAGTGCATCATTGTACTTGGTCTAATGTGCTAGGACGAACATCTCGTATGCTGTGAATGGTATAACTCGACACAGCATCGCGCTAACACGTTGCCATCGAAACGGCACTAAAGACACATTCCCTTACCTTATGATAATTTTGGAAGTGGGCTAGTTTATCCCATTTGCGTCATCGAGTGTACCTACCCCCTTCGGTACTCGAATTAACGCAACCCTTTTTCGGTTATACCGATGCCGGTTACTTATCAGATCTGCATAAAAGATATTCCTAACATGGTCTGTCTTTACCATAAGGAATAAGACAATATTTTGGAAGTTTTGGAATGACTCCAAACGAATCACTCAGATCTACTCGTGCTCTATGAGACGACTAGAGAGTGTATATGGCTTCGAGCTCGTATTAGCCATATTTGAATTACATATGCTCTGTCTCATGATCCAGATAAAACACTTGTCTTATTTGAGGACAACTTGTTATTATCGATCAAGAGAGACATGACTAGATTATGCTATTTAGCATTTCTTGCCGAAATAAATCTTCACATATGAAGTTTAAGAGCATCCTGTCGAATGCTCGGTTTATTCCACGTTATATTTTCTTGCATACAGTCGTGTGCAAGTAAATGAGGCATACAGTCGAATGCTAGTACTCTTTATTCGAATATGAAATCATTGCACCCAGTCGTGTGCAAGTGAGGGGGAGCATACATGTGAATGCTTATTGCACTAATTACTATTTAGTCGAAATACTCGCACCCAGTCGTGTGCAAGTGATGGGGAGCATCCAGTCGCATGCTCGTGTACTCTTTTTGTCCTTAGACCAAAGTTTTTTCCTACTGGGTTTTTCTTGACAAGGTTTTTAGCAAGACACGTTTCCATCATACCTCACCTAAGATTGCCGAAATTAGGAGGAATATACTGTTATATATTTCTTACCACGATGTCATTTAAACTTAATAGGTGGTACCAAAGAAGGAAAAAGTAATTAAGAGTAGTGGGAAAAATAAGAAAGTAAGAAAGTGAGGCTTTGTTAGGGTGAAAATGAAAAAGTCCACTCCTCTCTAAAAACATTCATTACTCCATTTATTTACTAATATATATATATATATATAATCGATATATTGTATCTATTTGTGTTTCCGTACGGATTAACCCCCCCAATAACCTCTTCCAACTTACTGGTAATAACTACATTAATATTATTACTAATTGTTATTATTATTGTTGCTGTAATCGCTTAATAGATAGAAATAACTAGTTATTTAGGTTTATTGTTGTTTTTTTTAATTGCTCACCTCTTGTGAGTTGTTTTTTTATATTGTTATGATTTATTCATTTAGGTTTTATTCCTTCTATTTCCTGGTAATAACAACATTATTATTATTACTATTTATTATTATTTTTATCGCTTAATAGATAGAAACAGCTAGTTATTTAGGTTTATAATTTATTTATTTTAAATTGCTCACCTCTTGTGAGTTGATTTTATCATTTTTATGGTTTATTCATTTAGGTTTCATTCCTGCTAATTCATTGTATTAACAATATTTATCCACCCCATCATTATTATTATTATTATTACTACTTATTACTATTGTTTAATAGAAGTAGATAGACAGAACTAGTCATTTTGGTTTACAGTCTGTAATTATTTACTTCTTGTGATTTGATTCTGGTGATTTAGTCATTAGGGTTTTATTCGATGATTTATTTTTCTTAATTTATGCATTTCCGTTTCTTATTTCGTCGTTCGTTACTTTCAATGCTAGTGTTATAGTAATTATGTGTATAATTTAGTCCCTAAGAAAGTGTTGCCAAATTTTGAGAAATGCTCCAAAAGATTGGAACTTTTTTTTACAATTGAAATTATAAGAATCAAGATAAAAAGTTTTAAAACTATAGTAATTGGGGGTAAGTGGTCGTAGTTTTGGATTTGCTGAGGTAGTATTATATGCTACAATTTAGTCCTCAAGAAAGTTTAAACAGATTGAGAGGTGCACCAAAAAATAATGGAAACATATTTGTTTTAAATGAAATTATAAGGATCGAGAGAAAACGTTTTATGGCAATTTTATTTTGTCTTTATAAGAATTACTGTATGTCTTGTCACTTTCTTTTGTTGAAAAAAGTAGAGTGATCAAGTTACTTACCGTAGTGATAAATTGGTATCTTTGTATTTGCAACTCGTTATTTGTGCTTTAGACTGCTACAAGTATTTGTTGAATTCTCATTTCTTATTTCGAAAATTTGATTTTGACACTTTACGCCCATGCTTTTGATCCCTTTTGTTGCGTGAGGAAAGCATATAAGTAAAGTATATGATGGAATAATTTCATTACAGGTATAGTCGATGTTGATTCAGAGAGAATATAAATAACCCGAGTTATCGTATTCCATGGTTCGAAAGGGAAGCCAACAGAAGGTTGGTTTGGATCGTAGTTCAGAAAATCAAAAGAAAGAGCAAAAACAGCAAAATGGTAAAGGAAGAAAAAAGGTAAATCAGGAAAAAGTTGTTGAGACAGAAGAAGTTTCAAATGTTAACCAACCAAAGGTAAAAACTACAGATAACACCGAAGAACCGCTACAATCCGTTCCCATTGATAGTATTTCAGGAGATGGTGTGGAAAATTTAGATACATCGGGGGGTTCTGGTTCAAGAGAGGAGAATGTTAATGGTCCAGATTGTGCAAAAACTAGTTTTAGACAACCGGAAAATGAAGCTGACACAGAAAACTTACGGGGTAATTTTAAAGTAGAATTTTTAGACACAGTCACCATTAATCGTTTGAAGGCCTCGGCTCTATCCATGGCCAAGAAAGCTACCGAATATCTTGAGAAGCAGACGCCATTTTTTGATACTCTGAATAGATACGTAGCTAGCTCTTCTTGTTATCTACGGGAAAAAGTTCAGTACGTGTATCCTACATTATTGAGACGACTTGTGCAATTAGGGGAAATTCTACTTCTTGTGACGATTGTTTGGTTGGACTCTGCTCTTAGAGGCGTTGATTCCTTTTTTCACATGGGCACAACAGCTTTTCTCTCGGTCGTATGGTTCAGTGTTTTGTCGGTGATCACAATGATTGGGATTTTCAAGTTTACTATGGCCTTGGTAAGCTGTTTGGCTAATGTTTTACTTTCCCTCCCACTTATAGGAGAGAATCTACCCTTCTTTGCTGGGATTTTATGGTTCAGTAGACTTAACTAGTAGGTATATAATATTATACACTAGGCTGCGATAAAGTTGAGATTTGTGTTCTGAACATTATTTTAGGTTATATTTTAAACACTTCTCATCGATTTTGTACGCCCAACTTTGGCTTTTGTTTAGCTTCATACCCTGACTACTCACATTTTTTCAAACAATGACATAGGCTATGTTTGGTAACAGATTTTTAGAAGCTGAAAAATCCGACTTGCCAAACACTCGCACATTTTTAGAATCCAAAATCCAAAAATCAACTAAAAAATCTGTTGCCAAACGGACCCATAAATATCTCCGAAGAAATAAAAGACAGTGTAAGGTAAAGATATGAAATTGAAAATTCGTATAAATTGAGCTACTTATTAAATGACTGCTGCCGAGACATAAAAAAAGTTTAGTTTTGTACGCTAGAAGAAAAATCAATGAACGAGAATACTAAACTGAAATATTTTCATAATTTTGCGCAATAAAGTTTATTTCCTTACTTTCTTCTTCTTTAGGCTTTTGGTGTTTTGATTTGTTAATTATTTACTTGGACTATTTTTGGTTTTTCAGTTTATAATAGTTTTAGTGGGACTTTTCATTGGGTTCGCCATTGGAGTTGTTTTGCTTTCCATCTGTGGCATTGTCCTCTTGTGGTTTTATGGAAGTTTCTGGACAACTGGACTTGTTGTTTGCTCTGGAGGTGAGTCCTTTGGTTTTCTTTATGAGTTTAACCAGACACTAATTCTTCATTATTTTTTAAAAACTAAGTTGGTCGTTCATTAATAGTTATTGTTACGCAGGCTTGGCATTTACGTCAAAACATGATAAACTCGCTCTCTTTATTATTACGGCGTATTCCACGTACTGTGCAAAAGGATATACTGGGTGGCTTGGGTTGATCTTGGCTTTGAATCTGTCTTTTATATCAAGTGATGCTCTGACATATTTTGTGAGGAACCATTCGAGTAGTGAGAGAATGCCAAATCAGGCCCCTAGTGAGAGAGACCCTTCATCCTCCCAAGCATCTGATCGAAGTCCTGGTGAACCGTCCACTAGTGGTATTGATTCTGAGATGACATCCGAAGATGAAGTTGTTAGGTTGTTAAACTGTACGGATCATTATTCCGTGTTAGGCATGTCCCGGCAAGGAAGTGTGGATGTTTCTATACTCAAGAGGGAGTATAGGAAAAAGGTAGAATTTTATTTTAAATAGAAAAAAAGTTAACTTTACTTTTGGGTTCTCTTACTGTTTTGTTCACTAATGACTAACCTATGACGAAAAGTTGGTCTTGTACATTAGCATATAAAAATTTCTTTTGATACGTTAACCTAATGTAAATAGATTAATCCGGGTACCTCTATCTAAATTAACAGAAAATCATAAGTTCTAGGGAATCACTTTTGTACTCTATTGTTTTGGTAACTATCACTTGTATACACTAAACGATTGGTTAATTATCACCCTTGTACTCTAAATTATTTGCTTAAATGTCACTGTTGCATGCATTGAGCAATTAATGGTTAGGTTAGTGTTGTAATTTAAAACGGTGTAGGTTGGTGTACAAAATCAAAGAAAACATGTTAGATTGGTGTACAGAACAGTAAAAAACATTTTGCTAATTGTTGTGCTAGAATGTTGTCTTTGTGAATTGTATTTCTATAATTATTGTCTTAACGTGTTAGGTTGGTGTACAGAACAGTAAAAAAACCTTTTGCGAATTGTTTTGCTAGAATGGTATCTTTGTGAATTGTATTTCTGAAAGCATGCTCTGCTAAGAGTAGAAAAGCTAACTTTTTTTTTTCAATCCTTAGTGAATCCCTAAAGATTGTGATTTGTGAACACCAATAATTATTATGCAATGTACATAGCTCCTTATCTGAGTTTACTATTTGTCCTTGCAGGAACGACATCTTTGTGAATTTTACTTTTAAGTTGTTGCCATAGCGTACTTTGTCCAGGATTATTAGTTTTTTTTTTCTCAAGAGTATGTGAATCCCAAAAATTTGTGAACCGTAATAAGTTTCAAATTTGCACATAGCTCCTTGACCAAGTTTAATATCTGTGTCTGAAAGAATATCATCTTTGTAACTTTTGACTCTGAAGTTATTAGCATGGAGTAATCTGCCAGTATTAACTATTTAGTTTCTTCCTTTTGTTTATATCGTATGTGAATACCAAAACCTTGGGAACAGTTATAATTTCTAGAATTGATTGTAATCTTGTATACTAAACTAACCTATCATCAGAGTTCAAATTTGTATACCAATATAAAAAGTTACTGGAGTAGAATTTAGTATTCTGACCTACAATTTTTTGGCTTTTGTACTCTATATAGGAATGGAACTACAGTTTGGAGACTAAATAGGAAAAATGTAATCGATTAGTGACAAAATCATAAAAAAAGAATTAGAGTACTGTATGAAATATTCTCAATTCCTTAACCAAATAAAACCCAAACTATGATGTTCTTCCTATTTGGTTCCCTAATTCTACTAAATTGTCGAGATATGAATGTCAAATGTCAAATCGCTAGTTTTTTAGGTTGGGTACAAAATCGAAATCAAACGATGCGCTAGTATACAAAACTTTAAATGAACCCCGAGTTTTTGCCAATGCACATAGTTCCGCAACTAAGTTTTTTGGCTTTTGTGTCAGGCAATGCTCGTCCATCCTGATAAAAATATGGGAAATGAAAAGGCTGTGGAAGCATTTAAGAAACTTCAGAATGCATATGAGGTATATGGTTTGCCTTTAGTTTTATCTCCTCTCTTTTTTGGAGAAATTTGTCAGTTTTAATTAATTTGCAATTGCTTGACAAATGATTGGATTATTTCTGCAGGTTTTACTTGATTCCGTCAAGCGAAAAGAATATGATGAAGAACTTAAAAGGGAGGAGTTGATGAATTTTTTCCGTGGGGTTCAAAACACTTCCCAAGGGGTTTGTTCTTTTTTTAGAAAAATATTTATTTCAATTGAAATTCTAGTCGTCTGTTTTCTCTCAGTAAGTGTGTCGAATAGGGAAGTATGTCCAACATCTACTACATTATAACCAACTATCAACCCCTAGAGATTCTTCATTTTAGCTTAGTTTATCTTCTTGAGTTGTGTGCATGGGCAGTGGTAGTGGGTCAAGGGATTGCACTTGCAACCCCACAACGTAGAGTTTATATGTAAATGTTTCAACTCAACATTTATATCATTTGTGCTGGTGATAAAAAATAAAGTAATTGCAAGCCCAACTTTTAGCGTCTATGTTGGTCAAGCTTCAAAAGGCATTTTAGAAGTAATGAGATGGGAACTTTTAACTTTGAATAATACAATTTAGTCACTTTCATGTGTTATGTGTTTATAGTGTCTAAGAAACATTAGAAAGTAGGGGTGGGTTAGGGTCGGGACCCGACCCGTAAACACTCAACCCGTATCCCGACCCGATTACTTTTGGAAGTGAAAAAAAATCCCGACCCCGACCCGACAAAAGTCGGGACCCGAATTTTTCAGGATCCCGTAGGGTCGGGATAGGTTTATCTCGAATCTCCCGACATATTTTTTTATTTTACGACTAACGTCATTTTTTATTAACAATTTTCATTTGATAACTCTAAACATATTATTAACACGAAACATAATACTAGTTTAAAAATAACATACCTAATAAATGAAAAAAGAAATTAAAAGAAATTAACATGTAGTTGAAAAAATAGTGTGAAACTATAAATAATGGAGTGGATAAAAAAAATTGATACGTTTTTTATCAGATTTTTTTAGTATTTAGTTTTATTCACACAAGCAACAATTATCATACTAAATGAGATATATTATCATTATAATTTTTATAATCGGAAAATAATGAACATTTATCTTTTTTGAAGTAACGATATAACTTTTTTATTTAAGTATATTTTTTATTTTAATAGTTTCATATATTCAAAACTACAAATCTATATTATACTTTTGTAATTATAACTAATATATGAAATAAAAAGGATAGTAGCTCATATGGTAGAGTGCTTACATTGTATGCTAGAGATATAAGGTTCGATTCTCATCACTTGCATTTGATATAAATTAATTTATATTTTAGTGTTGAAATAAAAAAAAATCATGTTATATAATATAAATTATAAATTAATTAAAAAATCGGGTCGGGTCGGGTTGGGACAAAATTGCCACCTGATCCCGATCCTGAAGTTTGTCGGGTCAGGACAAAACCTGACATTTTCGGGTCGGGTCGGGATTTCGGGAATTTTTCTCAACCCTATTAGAAAGATTCGTGAGTTTATGTGGTTACTATGTAGTGTAATTGTATTTGACACAAAAAAAAAGTCAGTTCATTTGAGGGAAAGTTAAGTTTTGATCACTGTTTTAAAAATCGGTTTAGGCAGCCGCCTAGGCGCCGTCCCGACTTTTGCTAGGCGTTTTTAAATAATTCTTAAATTGGGTCAACCCAAATTCTAATGGGTCAAAAGATTAGAAGAGGTTAAAATAAGTTAAAATAGGTTAGAAAAAATATAGAGAGAGCAATAAAATAAAGTAAAACATATTTTAAACCTATTTTTTTTATCGCAGCCTCTGTAGGTATATGACGAGTCTGAAGATGATTAGGCTTCTAAACTAATACCAATATTTTGTTTTGATATCTTGTTGATTTTTGATTATATTTGCATTTTCTTTTTAAGTTGGTGTTTGAGACACTTTAATGACATTTTTTCTTCTTATGTTAAACTGCTTGAACATTATTATCATAATATTTATTGCTTTGCTATGGTATATCGTTAAGCTAATAGACTTTAAATACTTGATTTAACATGAGAATACTATTTACAATGTGTATGCTGCATGAAAATCCAAGGAAAACATATAAAAACGTTCAAAAGTCGTTTTCCCGCCTAGGCGGCACCTCTCCGCCTCATCCCCGCCTAGCGCTTTTTTAAAAATATGTTATTTCTATTTGTTGTCTTGAGTTAAAATGAAGGGCAAGTCAGACCGCAAAAAGCACATACAGTAACATATAGCATCTCCACACAGCATAACCTCTTGTTGACAAGGAAGATTAGGCGCATGACTAAATTACAATTTAATTATTAAACACGTATGAGGTGCAATTATTCCATTTATATCATAGTTTTGGTTATATGGCATCTATTCTAATTGGAAAAAAAGGCGTGTTGCCAGTGGGTCCTGCCTAAGTTGTTTGTTCTGTTATTAACTATTTATCATGCTAAAGGCTCGTTAAATTTAATTTGCAGAGTGGAAGACATTTTGGCTCTGGATTTACTCGCACCGATGCTGATTTTGAGGATCCTTTTGGAGAGTCGAAAAGGATAGCTTGTCGAAAATGTAGAAATTCTCATATTTGGATTCATACCAAGAAAACCAAATTGACAGCAAGATGGTGCCAGGTTTTACTTCTTCATCCTCACTGCATTTAGTTATGTGGAAACCTTATGTTTGCACACCTGTACAATAGTCACGCAATCTAGGAAACATATCACTTTTTAGTTTTTTCCACTTAACACTTCAGCTTTTCAACAATTAGTACACCAATCTATTAGATTTCACAATTTAGACACCATACATAAAAACAAACAATTGGTGAGCTAACCAATAAAATTTCACTATTCAGATGCCAACATAAGCAAAATTCAATTCATACACCATCCTATTATAATTTACAAGTGATAAAAAACATATATTTAATGTGTGCTAATTGTTGCTTAGCACATCTGTGTAATCAAACAATTGAGACATAACTAGTAATTTAAAGGTGAATCTTTACCACCAGTGTACTAAATGTTTGAGCTTGTATAGATTGTTGTATAAATTTTGAATTTGATATACTAATTGTTAAAGGTTAATAGCTTGGTGTACGGAAGTGATATGATCCTCAGAAATGATATTCTTTTGTGTATGGGGAAGACGGACGCTGATCTTTTTTACTAACAGGCTCTAGCTTTATTTACTTTTTTTGTAGGATTGCAATGATTTTCATCCGGCAAAGGATGGAGATGGATGGGTGGAACAATCATCCCAACCAGTTCTTTTTGGAATGATGCAAAAGGTAGGTATCAGTCAAGAGGCTAAGCTCTTAATTCAGAGCATTTGTTTTGATCTATGCTGATTTACTTGAGGATATGTAGAAAAAGATGGGAGAAAAAGAGTCTGGTTTGCCTTTTTAGATCTTTGCTATTTGTATTGCTCATACATTTCTTGTATTTGATGCAGGTGGATGCTCCTCGTGCTTATGTCTGTGCTGATAGCAAGATATATGACACATCGGAGTGGTATATTTGTCAGGTACATAGCTCTTTTCACTTTTATGTCTGAACTCTAGTTGCCAAAATGAGGTTGGAAATTTGATTTTTACAATAGAGAGGAAATTTACCATAAAATATCAACCGGTGAACTTTCAATGTTAAATAGAAAAGTTGTAGGAGCCTAGCTTGAAGTTGGGGGAAATTAGAACTTCCTGTCTTTTGAATTTATTTCAAAGACCTGTCATTGCTAAGGCAGTTTTATTTTGATCAACATGGATGTATCTCTATGAGAAATTGGCCAACTAGCAACTTGTCTAGTTTTTTAAAGGCAATCTTATAAAGTTTTAGTTTTGAAATGACGATTTGATAGAGTACCTACATTACCAAAGTAGATTTAGTTTGATGATATTTTCACAAATCTATGAGAAATTGCCCAATAGGAACTAGCAATCTTTTTCAAGGCACTCTTCGAAAAAACAGTTTTCAGTTTTGAAAACGAAGATATGTAAGTAAACTTCGCTGTGGCCTTGATTAATGTCCTTTCTATTCTTATACTTATCTTTCTGTGAAATGTATAACTGCTAGTCTGCTACAATTGCCTGGTTGCATGTGTCACTCCATTATAAATCTTATCACTTTGAGGCTAAAAATCAACTAAAAGACTTGTAGTCATGTTTAATAACCGTGTTTAAAAGGGTATGTTATGGAAGGGAACTGTAGTCTGTATTGATAGTGTCTTTTCGTAAGTAACAATTGTTGTCGCACTATTTGGCTCAGGGTATGAGATGTCCAGCTAATACTCACAAGCCAAGCTTCCATGTGAATACAAGCTTAACTAAGAATAATACAACTGGAAAAAGCAGTGGGCAAAAAGGGTCATTTAACCCTCCTGAAGAGAACATGACCGAGGAACAATTTTTTGAGTGGGTGCAAAATGCAGTTCAAGCAGGCATGTTTGACAATTTCACTGGTACCTCATCTGAGAGCCCATATGGCAAACCGCCAGGAAATAGCAGCAATAATAGTAATAATGCCAGTGGCGGAAGTAACATTAAGAGAAAGAAGAAAGGGAAGAAGCAACGGTGACTAATAGTATTTTTTTGAGACAAACAAGTGTTATGGAGCTTAATATAGGCCTCCAGCTTATTTTGTTAACTGAAGGCCCGAGGGAATTATATATTTTACTCAAATGAGTTTCTAGGGTGGAAGTTGAGCCCTTTGTTTCATCAAAAGCATAGTTGAGAAATGTTGTATAGGTTATTAAAGTCTTCTTACCCAATTGTTTTTCTTCTTTTACCAATTTCAGTGCCAGTAAGGTATGACTGATATTAAATGCTTTGAGGTCGATGCAAAAGAAGAAACAATGGAGTAAAAAATAGTAGTAACTACCTGTAAATACGTTGTGAACCTGAACCATTGCTGGCATGAAATTTTGGAACTAGCATGAAGAAGCCGCTGGTCGATATTTGTGGGACCCTTATACATTGAAAAGCTAGCCAGTGATTACCGAATATTGTATCATCCTTGTAGTGTGACTTGGTAACTATGCTCATTAAGCCATATATATGGCGAATCAGTTACAAACAGTAATGGTGTAATACTCATTTGGGGTGATGGTGAGGTCAGCAATTGGTAGCAATTATAAGTGTGAAAATTGAAATATATAAAGCCGCCCTCTAAATCCCTTTTTGAACACAGAATTCTCAACGCACTTCCATTTGCCACGAGATTTAACTCTTCGTATATCGTACTGACCTCCGTTCATTTATTTAATTGTTGCCTATGAAAGTAAGTATAATTTTAACTGACCAACTTGTATCAAAATTTTCAAATGAAAACTTTTAAGAAGTTACTTGTGTAATTCAAATATAAAATTATCTTGCAAACTTTAAAAAAAAGAATCATTTAAAATAATTTGAAACTAAGTTCTTGACGGGTCAAATGATGCATAGTTTCATAGAAAACAACTAATTAGATCATGGACTAATAAAACAAATATATTAAGTTCGGGAAGTGTATTGCACCATGCTGCAAGTTAGCTTAGGTCCTTTATGTTGGAACAAAATGTGAAATAGGGTTGCTAATGAGTTGAGTCGAGTCAAGGCCCAGCTTCGTTCAAGCTCACTACGTCTACTAAAAGAGCGTTAAAAAAAATAATAAGTTTTCTAAGTTTTAATTACTCTTTTAGTTGGCTAAAATTTATGGAAAGATAATCAATAATATAAATAAGTTTTCTAAGAGCATCTACAATAGCTGTGTTAAAGTGTGTTAACTAAAAATGTTAGCTAACAATACAATTTTGTCTCTTCATTAGATGTGTTAAAATGTGTGTTAACTTTATAACACTTAAAAAGATTGTTAAAGATAACAATATTTTTAAGTGTCATTACTTGATGACATGGCAAAAAAAACTGACTCACCCTCATATTTTTCACACATATCAATTACAAAAAACAACAAAATGTTGAAATAAATACAATTACTAACCTGTACATCAGCAATATATTTAAACCAGTGTAGCAATATTCACATAATCATTCAACCCATGATTTGTTACCCAACCCTTTATTTATAAAGATATGTTGAAAATAAATAAGTTATTTCCGAAATTTGGCGGTAATGTATGGTTGCTGGAAAAAAAAAACAAGATAACTACTGTATTTTGAATATTTAATTTTTAATTAAAATAGATAACATTATTAAAGTTAAAACTAATGTGGGTGTTTAACTTAATAGTGTCATTTAATATCTTTTTAAACCATAATATGTCACTAGTTAATAACAAAAAGTTAACTATTGTGGGATGCTCTGAGTTTTATTAAACTCGTCAGTTTTAACAAATTCATTTGCACACCAAACCATCATCTCAAGCCTACGGTGATTAATTTATTGGCTTCATTTTTCTCACCCAATAAGAGGAATCTTATTTTCAACAAGCAATCTGTATAAATGAGTTTTTTTTTACACATATGGGAGTCTATTACGAATGTGTATATTACTTATTTCGTTTCAAAAGACATGCAAGCACTTCGTCCCCCCCCCCCCCCCCCCAGGAGAAGAAGTTCAGTTCATGAAGAAACCAAAAACATCATCATCAGAGAATACAGTGGCAGCAATTAAATCACAAAATACTACTGTAAAATAATAAACTTCCAGATTAATATTTGTTAAAATGATAGACCAACTCCAATGAAGCAAGTAACAAGACCTACCCACTGGCTTATCCTAAAACATAAATAAGCACTGAAGCCCTCATAGGTGAATGACGCATTTTCAATGTCTTTTTAACCCTACAAAGTAGAACATAATAGTATTACACAAAAGCATTAAGCCATTACCAGCATCCATGTTAAAACACAAACGAGATTAACTAAAATCCAACTCGAAGGGGCCAAATCTATCTCTTTGATGGTCTCTCATCATCTTCTCCGTCATCGTCATCACTAGAGTCGCCATTCTCAGGCTTCTTTCTTTTCGCAGAACATTCGAACGTATCAACTTCTTCATCGTCTTCATCTTCTTCGTATACTTTATCTCCATTCTCTTCAGGTTCAAAATCACTGGCATCTTCTTCATCTTCAGGTTGTGCTACTGGACGCACCAGGTACTCAGTTCCAAGATCTCCCTCCTACATAGGCACAGTAAACTCAGGAGAAGTAAAGACATGTAAAAGAAATCACAAGCATATGGTATTCAAAGCAAGTAATGTCTATTGGTAAAATATTTAAACTCTGTTCCTAATCCACAAGCATTTTTAATGGGTGTGGTCAGCCAATGGTTAAATTTGGAAACAAAATCGGGGACAATAAAGAAGCATAAAGAACAAACATCACAAGCATGTAATGTGGCAATCCAAACAACAGAGTAATATCTACTGGCAGAAAATGCATTTTTGCCAAAAGAGCACATAGAGCAAGATTTGTTTGTGATGCATACATAGCCTTTAATTAATTAGCAATTCTAGAGTCTAAATTACAAGTCCAAACCATGTATTAAAGTCAATGATATAAAAAGCTTATGTAAGCAAAAAAAAAAGGAGTATCCACTGCTCAAAAAAGGTGTCCGTGTGCAAGAGTAGAAAACAAACAACTTCACTAGAAAGCAAGTTTCAAGTTGGACACGAACATACTTAAATTTTCTCCATGTCTACGACACACAACAGTATATCTGACATGGTTGGCGAACCCCCAACCAAAAAGGAAAAACCACAGTAATAGCAAGGAACAAAAGGCCAACCCAAATGAGCAAACAAGGCAAAACGAAAATAACCCATCTTTCCTCTTTTTGACTTTAGTATGGTACAAAAACTCAGAAATAGCGCAAGTGATGAGAACTGAAGAAGTTAAAAGAGAACTGTTCTGCACAGGCCAAGATGATTGGCAAAAATAAATAAAAACATTGAATACCAGTCACACACGAATTGCAATTCTATATGGCCCAAAAAATCATTGTCAAGAGTGATAGTTTGCTATTCCCAGAGAATGATATCAATGTTTTCACTTTGAAATAAAAAGGACTAAAATACATGTCTCTTTGAAATAAATTATTAGAGAACTCTCAAACAATCAATTACCCTGAATAGGAACATATCGAACCCCAACCAGAACCTAACAAGAAATTACCATTCAAAAGCAAAACTCTTTACCTTCCAGACAAATTTTAGGTTCTAGCATACTTCACAGAGAAACAAATCTAAAATTTGTACAAGGTCAATTACATTTTTGTACTCCAGCATATTCAGGTTTCGTACACTAGCATACAAATTTCCGCAAGTAAAAATACAGTAAAGTTGCATTTTTCAGCAATTCAATGTACTAGTTGTACCAGCAACAAGATGAAAAATCTTGCATGTTCAAGAACTAGATTAGTTATGAGAAGAGATATTTAATATGCTAGTCTATAATTTACTAGTAGGAGTACAAATTATAAAGCACTAAATCTAAAAAGCAAAAGCAATTCATTATCAATGAATTGTATCCGACATGAATAAATCATTTGCTACCTAAACTCTAAAATTACAATAACACATAGTAGCAGGACGCAAACAAGCAAAAAAAATTCCTGTATTTTGTAGATTGAAGTAATGTTTTATCTTATATTACTCCTTTTTTACGTAACATCCTGCCATTTTTTCCAATAATCAGC
Source organism: Primula veris (assembly GCA_963682055.1). Lineage (NCBI taxonomy): Eukaryota > Viridiplantae > Streptophyta > Magnoliopsida > Ericales > Primulaceae > Primula > Primula veris. Next base: position 13,025,823 of record OY821743.1, on the reverse strand, counting down.
AAAATCATCATAATTTCCAGTACGCAGCAGATAAATACGTAATAAACAGTAATGAAGGCAGTGAAGGGGTGATAAACAGGTGCAGAAATTCTATTTAACAAAGTGAAACACGATTGAAGTTAACTATAGTTAAATATATAAACCGTAACACTACAATTAAGGAAGTAAATAGAATCAAAATTAAACACAGTAAAACAGATTCAAACTTGTTAAACAAACAAGCAACAAGCCCTTTAAACAGGAATTAAAGAAATAAACTTGAACTGAACATAGACACAGTAAAGCAATAAAACCCAAAAAGGTAAAAGAGCTAACTAGAATTAAACTTTACCACACTAAACCAATTAACCCTAAAACAGTAATTAAGTAACCAAACAGAATTGAACTCTACGACAGTAAAACGATAAATCCTGAAACCACGGTAAGATTTCAGTGTGGGAAAAATAGTAATTATCAAACAATAAACCCTAAAATTGTAATTAAAGACCTAAAACAATACTGAATTTATCACAGTTAAAGAACAAACCCTAAAACTGCAGTTACAAAACTAAACCAATATTAAACTTTAACACATTTTTTTTTTACTTTTTAACACAATTAAACAGTAAACCCAAAAATCATAATTAAGGAGCTAAGACAATAAAAGTAGCACAGCTAAACAGTAAACCCTAACACTACAATTAAATTAGTAAAATAGAATTAAACAATTTATCAAAACAAATTCAATTAAGATAGACACAGTAAAGCAATAAAACCTAAATAGATTTGAATTTTACCACAGTAAAACAATAAACCCGAGAACGACGGTAAGATTTGCAGGTGGAAATAGTAATTACCTCTTCCTCCTCGGACTCTTCTTCATCCTCATCCTCATCATCGTCATCATCGTCGTCGTCATCATCTCCGTCTGCCACGTCATCATCCTCCTCATCGTCATCGTCGTCGATCTCAAACGGAGCTTCTCCGGAACCCGGAACAACCTCCTTATCGTCTTCCTCCGCCACATCATCCTCCTCCGCCGCCGCCACGTCATCGTCGGCACCGGTTTTATCCGCCACGTCAACAACCTCCTCGATCTTCTTCTCCTCTACTTCTTCGTTGATAACCGCCATCTCAGTTATAACTCAATTAATTACTGCTTTTATTATTTTAAAACCAGAAAAAAAAAAACAATTATATATGAGTTTCCAAGGTTTTTAGGTCTGAGAAATAAAGAGTGAAATAAGCTAAGAAGAGTTAGTGAGAGAGGGAGAGATTGGTTCGCTTTTCGTTATACCCTAGAATCTGTTTCCACCGTTGAGATAAGAAGATTACCCGGATTGGTGACATGGCAATCATCCAACGGCTATTGTTTGATGATTTTTATTAGATGTGAAGAAACACACAAAAAGCAGAATAGACTCTGTATCTGCCGTTTATTTTAAGGTGATGACGCGGATTGGTGACGTGTCCTATATCTAACGGCTGTGGTTTGCTCATATATTTATCAGAGAAGAAGAAACACACAAATAAGTTTATTTTCGAAAAAAACACACAAACAAGACATTCTATATCTGCCGTTGATTATATCAAGGAATGACGCGGATTGGTGACGTGATGATAGATCTAACGGCTGTTAGTACCTGGTTTTTATTATACACTAGTATTAGCTTTGCAATACTAATTAATCACCATAAACTATGGGTGTTTTGCAAAATTACCCCCTCTATAGTTATCTACGATCGCAAATAACTCCAACACTAGTTTTAAAAAAATGGCATTAATGTGAACTTTTTAAATATATTTCAAAAATAGTTTCTTTAATTACACAATCTTGATATAATACACAATACAGAGGCAAATAGTATGGGCAAATCCTTCGTATTAATTACAATTTTATTCTTTAATGGGAGCTTTTAACGTGTATCGCTTATTTTTAACTTTTTTTCTAAAAGAAACACAATAGTAATGATTACGTGCATATATTTTGAATAATATTTCTCAATTACATTTATATTGCTTATTGCGTCTTGAAACCTTCTTTTTCTATTAAATTTCTCTTGTTATAATCTAAATTCCACAAGTAAAAAATGTGGCCACACTCTAAAATTATTTTTAAAAAAAGTACATTTTTTTTTGCTTTGATGGGAATTTTTTCATGTTACGTAGCCTATATATTATATTTTTCTCTAACTAGAATTCGTATGTCCACATACACTGAAAAACACACGATTGAACAACCAAATATAAAAAATTGGTCCCACATACAGAAAATAAAGCACTTTTAAATTTGATAATGAGTGTTAATTACAAAACATAAACAATCTACAGGGTGTTTAAGTGCATGTTTTTATAGTTTATGTGTTTTCTGCAAAAGTTCATATTTCAGGTGGTTATTTGAAGTTTAACCTAAGAAGAAACACACAAATGAGTCTATCTCCACCGTTGAATAAGAGGTTGTACGCGGATTGATGACCTGGTAATAGATCAAACGGATGCGATTAGCTAATTTGAATTTCTTGTACTTTGGTTAGCACGTGCCATGCGTGTGAGGTATTTTTTTAATTATTTTGGTCAATGTGACTGTGTGGTTACCTACATTTAGGGTTTGCTCATTTAAGTCAAAAATGGTGTTGAATCTCCTTTATATCCGAATGGGTTTAGATTGGTCTGAATCTAACATTAATTTTGGGCCTAATGTTTTAAGTCTATTTCAGCTTAATTAACTTTAATAATTCAAAAAAACACGGAAAAAACTGAAAAAAAATATAAAAGGCCAAAAAAAACCTTAGAAAAAACATAAAACTGGAGAGAAAAAAAACCGATGTGGTAACTAACCTTAGAAATCAAAAAATAAATTGAAAACGCTTAAAACTCATTTCGTTCGTCTTAATGACAAAATACTCTCGATAAGGACCGTAAATTAAAGAATGCGAGTGTTTCAGACTGTTTCTAAAGTAGACTGAGCGACAAAATACACTTGACAATGATCTAAGTTAGACAGTCTATGTTCGTTCCAAAACTGTATATAGGTTATTCCAAAACATCCTATGATATATTTTCAAACAGTATATGATTATTTTTAAAACAGTTTATGATCGATTGAAAAAAGTTTATAATCATTTGAAAATAATCTATTATCCGTTTCAAACCGGTCTATGATCTTTTGAAAACAATATGATTACTAAACACACTAGCCAATCATTCCATGACAATCTATAATCATTTTAAAAATAGTATATATTTTAAAAACAAATTATGCTAATTTGAAAACAGTTAATGATGACTGTGTGAAAACATGTGTAAAAAGTTTAGGGCATTTTGAAAACAATTTAATCACTACATACACTAGACAATGGTTTTAGGTAAACAAAGAGTTTCATTTAAATATGTGCCAATCAATACTATTTTTTTACTTTTAATTTTGAATTATTTTTAGAGTATTTATTTTGAGGTTCATTAATAGATGTTGCGTTTTTAGTGGATGACACACTCTAAATTATAGTGCATTTAGTTTACAGTAGTGTTTCTTAGTTCAAATTGTTTCAAAAAACAGTATTGAAAAAAAAAACACAAAAATACCTCAAGATACTAATTCTTCATTAAACTAATTTGGAAAACATACTAGTCAACACGAAAATCTAAAAAATGGTTTAAACTTCAAAAATTGCACCATTATAGTGTTTCTAAAAGACAACTTAATGGACAAATTACAAAATTACCCAAAGAACATTATATTTGTTTAGAAATCTAAACTGTTGACAATAGTGTAATGAACACAACAAATACAAAAAGATAATCCGGAACCACACAAGTGTTTCGTAGATTGTTTATTGCCACTTAAATTCCCCTGGTTTTAATCGTCGAATTAAAATCTACCGGAAGTGTATGGGGATGAAAATTGTACCCATTTCAAGACATAGGGTGTTAGATATTGCTTTAAATAATGAGGGCCCTTTTAGTTGAAACAATTAAACCCTATAAACAACAAGTACGGTCCCAATTTATTTTGTTAAAATTTACAACAATGGTCCATCACTAATTCCAACAACTATTAATTAAATGGAGATTTGTCGCCGCCGTCATCAGTCAAATCAGGGCAGTGGGTCGTCGAAAATAGCTGCCAGAGAGAGACGAACGATAGACATAAAGCGATCGATGACAGAGTTGGAAATATAGAGGAAGATAGGGAAAAAAAACTGTAATAGCCCAGCCCACAGACGATGACATTAGCCCAGGCCACATGATTATTGAAAAAAAAGGATTGCATTATTCATTAAATTAAAAAAAACTGTTAATTTCCTAATTCTAGGTGCACCTAAAATAGGTAGATGCATAAATGAGATTTATTAAAGTGTATAGAGATGGAGGAAAGACTCCAACCCCTCACCTTCAAGCTAAGCTTCTTTCGTAATTCGTATGCCTTTATTTAAAGTTTAGAAGTATAAATTGCTGTTTAGTAGTGAAAATGAAAGCGTGCTTTAGCCCTTTTTTTGGTTACACATAATAAGTTTACTTTAAGAAGTAGGGAATTTGAAGATTTTCCTTTTCTGAAAAGTTTACTTTTCTTTAAATCCATTCTGTCATTCTGATACCATTTTTTTTTTTTAAATTTAATTTAATTTCACATAGGAACTGCACCAAAACGAACAAGAAAGGAGAGACTAAAATACACCTACAAGCTACATCAACCTAAACCTATACACAAACCAGTTAATTATTTAGAGTCAATTATTAAAAGGCAACTCTGCAACATTTAGCACTGATGAAAGCTTGGTGCTTAACATACATGATTATTTATCAATTAATGTCTATCCTTCTCTTCATGAATTCTCCTGTTTTTCTCATACCAAAGTTGGTTAGTCACTCTCATACAATTTATCATCCTACTCTCTTTGCCTTCATAATCAGTAGATGCATTCGCCATTTTATTTTCCCAGTTATTACATGCAGAACTAAACCATACATGGTGTGAAAACTAAATTCTAAAATTTCAAGAATTTTCTTATAGAAAACAAGGTCAGTGCCGAAGTTTCGGAGCCACAAGTCCGTCTTAAAACGAGGGTCATTTAATATTCATTTTGTTAATAAGGGTCCTTTTTTTTTTTATTCATTTGGTTACTAAACACACAAAAAAATTCTGGTTAGGTGTACAATAGTATCAAACTCTTTTTTGCAAAAAGGAACATTTTTGCTTTTTTGATACCCCATTCCCATTAGTACTTAACAAACTTGTTAAAAATCTAAGATTTCGAATCTATCTTATCTGGTCACCATTTACATTCCCATGATCAAGATGAGATAATAAATAAGCTTAATTAGTTGTTTCGGTTTTCTGATCAATGGTCTCATGGTATTGCATAATATAAGCAACTATGTTGCTGATTCAGTGATACTAGTCACTTCAATTCCACTTTCTATATTTACTACCAACACATGTAATTACCTGGCTAAATCACAGAAGTACACTTGAACACATGGCTTAAACAATGGATCACTATACAAATGTTATTTTAAAAATCCAATGGTAGCGGATCTTGATTAAATTTCAATTATCTATCACTAATAATAGAAGCAAGCAACCTTTGTTGATGGATCTGCACACGTGATGGTACTTGGTAGTAATAGCATAGGAAGGTCAACTTCAGCATGAGTCCAAGGCCTTTCAAGGGGATACAGATTGTACTTCCATATCACGAAAGAGGGGGGCTCTAACAGTGTTTTTAAATCAGTATATATATCAGTGTTTTTAAAATTGTATATATATCAATTTTTTTATTAATTAATTTAAATATACATGAACTCAAATATAACTAAAATATAAAAAATAAAAATGTTTTCTTATAATTAAAATAATAATTTATCTCTTATTTTTCTCTTATTCTCTCTCATTTATTTGTACTTTTCACATAAAATTAATAAAATAACAAAAAAATGAGTTGTATAGTTGTAATAGAGAAATTTATAAAAAACCTTATAATTTGTGTAAATCAAAACGTTTCATTAACGTTTCATTATAATTTGTAGAAGTGTAGTTTTTACTTTAAATACGAGAAAACTTGTAAGTTATTTAATGTGGTTGTTCTAGTAAATTAATTGGGATTGAAAAAAATTGATAAAAGTATATTAAAATATAGTAATATTTAGTTATGATAATAAATTTGATAGCAAAACTGAAAAATGTATGAAGTTAAATTATTAGTCTAAAAATATAAAATTGATGACAGGTGAGTTGTACACAAAAATAGCCTGTTATGTTAGTGAGTTGGTCCCTTTATCCAAAATCTTAGAAAATCCAATACAGAGTATCAGAGACCATACTTTAATTGCTCAACTTAAAAGTTGGCAGCAACAGAACGTAAGCTGGGCGGTGAACAAGGATGCATAATTTCTATCTAAATTTAAATTACTCCTCGCAAAACGATAAAATTAGTAATATACTACTCCAGCAAAATTAAGGTGACTTTCAGATTTAATATACAATTAGTCATATATATACTACTCCAGGAGTAATAAGTTTTACATCGGCATCATAATCAACCCCACAACAAATGCAAAACACGATCACCAACTGTTATATGCTTTTACGAATCATGTAAATTTGATCATGGTAAAAGTAGTACAGATTTTGCCTCCATCGGCCATAATTCTTATTCAAAATTGACAACCTCATACAAGTCAAAATATGGAAAAGATGATGTACAAAGAGATTCAAACAAATGCTATAAATTATTTTAGATAAAGGATTCACCATATCCCACATACAATGGACTAGTTTGGTAGTGCTTCTAATTTGTACTATGGCTTATTATATTTCTAAATGACATGAACGAGTCACGATCATTTTCGCACACAAAACTCACTTTTCAACGTATCTTAGAGAGAACAAGAAAAAAATACAAGCACGATAGCAGAAGCACGACCAAACTAAACCCATTAATCATATACTAGGCTATCCAACTTTTGCTTTTGCACAAAAAGAACATGTGGATAGCAAGGATGCTAATATCTTTGCATGATTGGCTATCAAAGTCGGTTCCAAAAAAAATCATACTTCATCATTATGAAGATTTGCTTGCGTTGTTATCCATAGGGGAAGCAGAAGTCTTCTCCACGAATCTGCAAAGCAGCAAAAGAAACAATCAATTTTACAGTAAGAGAACTAAGAAGAATACGAGCAGTGACTTATTCAGATTTTTAAAATAGAAAGAGAGAGGGAGGACAAACCTAGCATCAGTAGCAAAACGAGTTGGAGTATTCATTCTATGATGAAGCAAAATTAACCGAGAATTGGATGTCTTAGCAGACTCTGGGGAACCCTGAAATCTTACTGCTGAACTTTTTTCATGACACCCCCCTGCAATAGACCAAGATCGGATCAATTAAGTAACATCATATACTATTCTTATTACTAGAAGTAGAATTATCAGATGACCTCGTGATCTCTTTAAACATTGAACTTCGGGAGAAACTATACTTGCTACCAAAACATCAAACTAATAAAGAATTTAGCAAGAAAATATAAGTTTCAAGAGTTAGCTCTCAACTTTAAACATAGGGTTTTTAATCTAAAGCAGATGCTCTAGCTCTAAGGCGAAAAGAAGCAGAAAACACCTAGACAAGCCAAACTGCTCTATTCAAGTGCTAGTCATACGACAACAAGAAGCCTTTCACTTATTTTTTTTGCAGCTCTAAAATCAAATAAGTAAGAAATTTCAGATTTGTATGGACTCGTCAAGCTTAATATTCTAGCCTTTTCAAACCAAAAACCACCCCAAATCTCAGTTTTTTTAAGCTAGTTTACAAAATGCAATCATGTTTCTTAACCAAAAAATCAAGCTTAAAAAAGCTGCCCAAAGAAGACATCCAATGTCCATGAAGCTAGCCACATATATTATCACATAAAATAAAACATAATATTCACCTTGAAAAATAATAGCAAGACAGAAAATGATGGTGAATATCATGGCGATTAAGTTTCCATACGACGCCGAACCCTTAGAAACTTTCGTCTTCTTCAAGGCCTTCATCCGTTCAATCCTTGCACGTTTCATCATCGCCAGCTCAGCAAGCTCTCTTATAATCTTCTGATCAGAGGGGTCTAGTGAGAGAGGCCTAGGAGGCCGAGGGGGCTTTTTAGCACTTAAAGTTTTGTGTCTCGTTTTGTCTATTGGATCAATGGTGTTATTATCCCCCTCAACCTCTTTGTTAACAGTAGTTGTGATATTTCCGATTAATGTGGCGCCATTTTCAATTATTACAAATCCGTCGGCAAAACCATTGAGGTTTGTTGCCATTTCTTCTAAGTTACTCGTTCTAATACCGCTCTCTAGATCTATAATGAAATCGCTCTCCTTTTCCGTCGAAGAATCCATATCACAGGCAACACACTCAGTTTGTTTCGGTCTTTGTTGAAACCGTTAATGAGCCTTCACCGTTATAGCTCAAATTTCCAGCTTATCTGCAAACAATACAATTTCCATTTATCAGAAAAACGATATCAAATCATGTCATTTAGTAACCGCGTGCACAAAACTAAAACAGACAATAAATATTGAATGCTACATTCAATTGAAATATCAGAGCAATTATTAAAGAATAAATAAATTACAAAGATCGCAATTTTATCTTTCTAGCAAACAATTTCGAGTTAGCAATGAAATATTTTTTTTTCTTTTAGCTGGATTCTACACTGAATTGATATATCCAGCAAACCAGGCAACTATTTTTTTTTATACAGATTATGAGAATATGAGGCCACCAAAAAAATCAGTAGCTAGTCCCAATTTTGAAAAGATTTTAATAATGTGAAAATTTTAAAATGAGAAACAATCATAATTAGACCAAATCCATCAACATATACAACAGTAAATACATACACTTTAGAGACCAATATACTACACTAACTAAGCTTCCAAATAAAAGCCACTTATAACTATAGAAACATTTATATAATCACAGATTAAAAAAAAAAAACAAGACACAATCCTAATCCATCAAGGCATCAACATATACATATATACCAGTAAAATTAGTAAAATACATGTTAGAGACCAATAAACCACACTAACTAAGTTTGCAGATAAAACCCACTTATAAATTATACATACATAATACATTTATACAATCACAGATAAAAATTAAAATAAAAAATACACAATCCTAATCCATCAACATATACAACAGTAAATACATATACATATTATAGCATTACATTTATTAAGCTTCCAGATAAAGCCCACTTATAATTATAGATACATTTATATAATAACAGATAAAAATAAGACACACTCCTAATTCAAAATATACAAACAGAAGATACATGTTAGAGAGCAATACAGCACAGTAATTTAGCTTCTGTATAAAAACCACCTGTAATTATACATACATTTATATAATATAATCATAACAGATGAAAATCAATAGATAGAGAGAGAGAGAGGAGAAACCTTGGCGAAGATGAGAAAGGTGAGAGAAGAAGGTGCATTCGAATAAATATTAGAATAAACCAATTCAAATTTGAAAAAAAACTCTCTTAATTTTAATATATCTCTCGACTCTCGAGGTTTGTAGAGAGAGAGGAAGGTGTTGAGCCCACGAGGGAGAGAGAGAGAGAGAGAATGAATGGAAACTTCTCTAATTATACAGAGAGAGAGAGAGAGAGAGAGAGAGAGAGAGAGAGAGAGTGTACATACTATTAAAAGTATCAGCTTTCTTTTATTTAATTATTAGCTTCTTTCTTTAGTCATTCCAATTGGCTTTTTATAACTTTCTTCTACTTCTTGTTTTTACACTAATCATTTTATTACCCACCCCTCAGGTTTATCTTCTTATAAGTCGGCATGATTAATCTTAAACTTTTGATCAATTACCCAAATCCAAATTTCTCGTTAATGTATCAATGACGACCGACCATCTTCTACTTTTTGGCTAGTTTTTTTTTTTTTAAATATTGAAAGATAAATTTACCCATACTTACTTTATACAATTAAAATTTATTGGATATTTAAAAAAAAACGTTTATTTTAATATGAAATATAGTTTTATTTTAGACATATGTCATAGTCACGCACTATGTTACAGATACGTAACATACTTAATGAGTTGACAAACATGTCGCAACACATTCAGATAATACCACTGATTAATAATTTTTAGATATACTCAGATATTTAGCGTGTCAGGTCAATAAAAACACATGTAAATGAGATAATCCATGTGAAGACCACTTCAAAAAAAAAAAAAAAAGACGAAACGTTAAGATCATATCTAATTGATTTGATAACTTGTATTAAAGAGTCTATCGAAAATAGTTTGTGTAATCAAAACATAGTGTGTTTGAGATATGAAAGTAAAAAAACATATCACTTAAAAAAAATTAGTATGTCACTTGCCACATTGCTCTTTACTTAACCTTAACCGTAAATGTATATTTCTTAATAATCTATAATCAACAATCTCCCCCATTCTTGATCCTTATTTTTTGTACGAAATGTTCGAAATGATCTGACAATTCTTTGAAAGTTAATATACCTAATTGATCAAAATCAATATTTAGCGATGTTGATTGATAATAGAGAAAACGACAGAGCTGTTCAATGATAATAAAAAAACTTCACCTATAAATATAATCCAAACAAAGTAGGTGGTAATCACAATTAGTGTACTTAAGTAGTGCTAAACCACACTGAATAGTAAATACAGGTATTTGTAACCACCACCGACACTAAACCACTAAACCCAATATACTGGACTTGTCCATTGGACCATGTGTTTGTTTTGCCAAAATCAATTATTTTGTCTGCACTCTTATTCCTTTAATCCTATTCGGCTATTTTCCCCTTTTTCCCACATAACATCAAAAATATTATTGCATACCCTTTTCTCTTTTTTCTTAGTGTATATAGCCAACAATAAGAAGTAAACATAGTATTACATTTTAAAATTTGCCAGACTATTAGATTCAGTGGCATAACCAGAACAAAGTTTCTGGAGTTATCAAAATAAAAACCCATAATTCAAAATATAAAGAACGGAAAAGCAAAACTTATATTAAAAAAATACTCAATTTCCCATATATGAAATAAAAGTGCAAAAATTAAAATACGATTAGTGCATAAAAAAATCACGTGCTACAAATTTAAACAATTATTTAAATGGCACCCTGCGTTCTTTCATATTTCCAAAATTTTTAAGAATTGCCTCGTTCCTTATAGTTTGAGCAATTTTCCTTTCGATATACATCATTAACGCGTCCACGAGATATCCATCGTCCATTTTATTGTGATCTAATCAGACTAATCTTATACATACTAAATAGAGAAAATTAAGGATTGGTCCACGAAAACAAAAGTATTTAAGGATTGGTCCAGCTATAAAATTCATTTAAGGATTGGTCCATTATTTATGAAACTAATTAAGGATTGATCCACTATATATACTATACATATTCTGTTTTTTTAAACAGTTGTATCTCTCTCTCTCTCTCTCTCTCTAAACCGTTTCTCTCCATCTCTCTCTCTCTAAACCATCTATATACACTTAGCTGTATATCTCTCTCACTGAACGAATTTTATCAAATTTCTGTATATCTCTCTCTCTCGACAGACAGGTTCTCTCTCTTCAAACTGTTTTTTTATTGCTAGCTTCGTTTTTCTTGTTGAGTTTAGCTCAAATTGCTTTGCTCAATTTAGGTTTTAGAGATTTATTATAATAAATAATAAATCAGAATTTTCTAACACAATGTATGATTTATTCAAACTGTTTTAAAAAAATAGTTTGAGCTATTGTATTCAAGAGTTACAGAAAACAGTCTGAGTTATTAATAAACAGTCTGAGCTACTGTATTTCTTGTTATATAATAACTCAGACTGTTTTCTGTAACACAATGCATGTTTTGGTTAGGTTTTTAGAGATCAATTGCGTTTATTATTAAAATTCAATACTTCATACTGTTTTTTTCTTGCATTCAGACTGTTTTAAAAAACAGTGTTTATTATAATAATTCAGACTGTTCTGTATGATTTTGTATTGTTAAAATTCAAGAGTTCATACTGTTTTTTCTTGTATTCGGACTGTTTTTAAAAACAGTCTGAGCTATTTATTCTAGAGTTACAGAAAACAGTCTGAGTTATTATAAACAGTCTGAGCTATTGTATTCTTGTTATATAATAACTCAGACTGTTTTTTGTAACACAATGTAGGTTTTTGTTAGGTTTTTAGAGATCAATTGCGTTTATTATTAAAATTCAATACTTCATACTGTTTTTTTCTTGTATTCAGACTGTTTTAAAAAACAGTGTTTATTATAATAATTCAGACTGTTCTGTATGATTTTGTATTGTTAAAATTCAAGAGTTCATACTGTTTTTTATTGTATTCAGACTGTTTTTAAAAACAGTCTGAGCTATTGTATTCTAGAGTTACAGAAAACAGTCTGAGTTATTATAAACAGTCTGAGCTATTGTATTCTTGTTATATAATAACTCAGACTGTTTTTTGTAACACAATGTAGGTTTTTGTTAGGTTTTTAGAGATCAATTGCGTTTATTATTAAAATTCAATACTTCATACTGTTTTTTTCTTGTATTCAGACTGTTTTAAAAAACAGTGTTTATTATAATAATTCAGACTGTTCTGTATGATTTTGTATTGTTAAAATTCAAGAGTTCATACTGTTTTTTATTGTATTCAGACTGTTTTTAAAAACAGTCTGAGCTATTGTATTCTAGAGTTACAGAAAACAGTCTGAGTTATTATAAACAGTCTGAGCTATTGTATTCTTGTTATATAATAACTCAGACTGTTTCTGTAACACAATGTAGGTTTTTGTTAGGTTTTTAGAGATCAATTGCGTTTATTATTAAAATTTAATACTTCATACTGTTTTTGTGCACAGGTATTTTTTCTGATGGATTCGTTTGATTTAGTAATGTATTGTCGATATAATGATCAATGTGTCCCTGTTGCTCTGAATAAGCGTATGACCTATGCGGAGTTATTACATACAATAAGTAATAGGTTTAGCTTGAATTTGGATTCAGTGTCTCTAACCTACTTAGCAATTAGAGATGAGCGATGTTTATTGAGATCGGATGATGAGTTGAAAGATATGGTCGCTCTGTTTAACGTGTTGGGAAAAAAAAAGTAGAGATTCTAGTTTTTGTTGGGACTGTATCCACTTGCACTGTTGGTACTTCTAAGGAAATAAGTGCTGATTGTTCTGAATTTTCGGATGATGATGATTGGTGTGATGCAGGTTCTAGTTTAGCTGTTAGGAAGGTTTATAAAACGAGTGAGTGGGCAAACTTGATAACTGGGGTTGGGCAGTTTTTTAGTTGTGCTGATTACTTTAGAGAGTCATTACGGAAATTTTGTATATATGAAGGTCATGTCCCCTGGTTTGGAAGGAATAACTCGGTTAGGGTGGTCGCTTATTGTGAAGAGAGGGATAGTATTGGCTGTAGCTGGTACATATATGCTGGTGTGTGGACCTCAGACCAACAATTTAAGATTAGAAAGTTTGAATCACAACATACATGCAAAAAGTTAGCCCCAGGTGCTCTGAACAAGCATGTAAATAGCAAGCTCATATCGAAAATAATGGATGAATATGTGAGGGAAAATCCAAATTTAGCCCCTTCTGCTATAATATCGCATTTAAGGATTGGTTATGGGTTGGAGATAAGCTATTATAAAGCTTGGAATGCTGTCCAAATGGCTAGCGGAATGCACAGTGGGGATATCGATGAATCATACAACCAATTAGAAAGGTATTTTGTGGGTTTATAATCGACAAATCCTGGGAGTCGCAGTGTCCTGGAACTTGATAAGGATGGGAATGGTTCAAATCAATTCAAAAGGGTATTTTTCTCTCTTCATGGCTGCATAAAAGGGTTTAGGGATGTTCGCCCCATGCTTTTCATTGACGGAACATTTTTAAAAGGAAAATATAAGGGTGTTTTATTGTCCGCAGTCGGCAAGAATGGCAATAAAGGTTTGTTTTTCCTTTTTCAAGCTCTTTTTTTGTTTGTTTTTTGTTACATTAATGGTTTATATAACTCAGACTGTTTTTAAATTTAGTTCAGACTGTTTTGTTATACAAGCCTAAATTGTGTTGTTATCAGACTGTTTTATATACAACTTTTGTTATATCAGACTGTTTTATAAAAATGTTTTTGTTACCAGATTGTTTTTGTTATCAGACTGTTTTTGTTATCAGATTGTTTTTGTTATCAGACTGTTTTTGTTATCAGACTGTTTTTGTTATCAGACTGTTTTTGATTTTCAGACTGTTTTTGATTTTCAGACTGTTTTTGATTTTCAGACTGTTTTTGATTTTTTTAATGTTACAGGGTTGTATCCACTTGCTTTTGCTATTGTTAGCAGTGAGAATATTGATAATTGGGGTTGGTTTCTAGAACAACTGAAGTTAACTATAGGTGATGACCGTCCTTTGACATTTTTCTCGGATAGACATATTGGGTTGTTGGATGGTATGTCTCGGATTTTTCCCAACGCAGACCATTATTACTGTCTACGCCATTTGAAGGATAATTTGAAATTGAAGTTTAGTGGGGGTGATGGAACAAAAAGGACTGAAATTATTAATTTGTTGCAAACTTGTGCAACTTCTGCTACAATTCCTTTGTTAGAACAGAATATGAAGTTGTTGCGCAATATGGGGGGTCGTAAAATAGATAAATTTATGGAGAATTGCAATCCTATGAAATGGGCCGAAGCATATTGTGTAAAGTCGCGATATGGTGAGACAACTTCCAATGCTGTGGAATCATTCAATAATTGGATCAATGATATTAGAGAATTACCTATCACTGAACTGATTGATAAGCTAAGATTGAAATTGATGAAATGGTTCGATGAAAGAAGAATCAAAGCAGGTTTGTGGAAACTCAGACTGTTATGTGAATTCGTGTTTGTCATCATATCAGACTGTTTTTACTAGGTATACGTTTTTAAGAGATTTTTGGTTATGTTTTTTTTTTTTGCAGCAACATGGAAAGGTGTTCTGTGTCCTTTCTACCAAGAAAAATGGGACACATTCATTCACAACGGTCTGTCGTTTTTGGTTGTGAGGTCAGGGTTTTGGAAATATGAAGTGCTGTCAGCTCCATCCGAATACGTGGACCTGGGACATCGGCAATGCTCATGTCATGAATGGAAGAGGACTGGGTTCCCGTGCCAACATGCAGTTTTGTGTATTTCTAGGGACAAACTTCCTATGGAGAATTTTGTTGAAAAATGGTTCTTTGTGGACATTTATCGAAGATCGTACAATACGCCAATCAACCCAGTCCCTAGTTCTATTTGGCGAGATTCTGAATTGATTAATGAGTCAAACATTAAACCTCCAGAAACATCAAGGCCTCCGGGAAGGCCTCAAAAGAAGCGTATTCCATCAGGTGGTGAGGCAAATCCAGTCGCGAAAAAGAAGAAAGCTAATCAATGCGGGAGGTGCAAGAAATATGCAAATCATAATCAACGGACGTGCAAAGAGAAGATTTCTTCTGAAGGATGATCGTGAATAGATTTTTTAGTTGTATATTAGACTTTTTTTAGTTTTATATGATGTTGGACTTTTTCAGACTGTTTTTAATAATACAGTCTGATTTTATGATATTAATAATACAATATGAGGTTCTTGTATTCATACTGTTTTACAAATCAGTTATTTAGAGTTCTTTTTACAGATCAATTGCGTTTGTTTTATTATTATTCTTATTCAGACTGTTTTCAGACTGTTTTAGAGATCAATTGCTGTTATGTTTTTTGTGCACATGTATTTTTTCTGATGGATTCGTTTGTGCACAGGTATTTATTCAGACTGTTTACAGTTTTGATTTACAGTTTTATATTAAAAATAGTCTGAGATTATGATTGTAATACAGACTGTTTATATGTTTTCAGACTGTTTTTAATAATACAGTCTTATTTTTACGATTGTAATAAAGAAAACGAAGAAAACTAGTTACATCAATCATCATATTATTCAGACTCTTTTTTATTAGTCAATAGACTTCTTTAAAACAGTCTGAATTGTGAGTAATGAAACAGTCTGAGATTCTTTCTGAAAACAGTATGATACTCTAATGAACATAAAAACAGTCTGAGTTTCTAATGATACATGTCATATGATGTTTTTTTAGTATATTGTCGTAAATGATTCAGACTGTTTATAATAATACAGTATAATTGATAGTAATAATACAGTCTGAGATTTAATAATATATTTTCAGACTGTTTATATTTTATTGAAATATATTAACGGAAGAAATAAAGTAAAGCAAACTAGTTACATCAATCATATTATTCAGACTCTTTTTTTTTAGTCAATAGATATCTTTAAAACAGTCTGAATTGTGTGAGTACTGAAACAGTCTGAGATTCAGACTGTTTATAATAATACAGTATAAATGATAGTAATAATACAGTCTGAGATTTAATAATATTTTTCAGACTGTTTTTTGTAATACAGTATAAATACGTTTTTATATGTTTTTAATAATACATTTATGATTGATAGTAATAATACAGTCTTAAGATTCATTGAAAAATATATTGGCGAAAGAAAATGGAAAAGAAACGAAATCATATTCGAACAAAATAATAGAACTCTTTTCTATTCAGACTGTTTACAAATAATGGAACTATTTTTACATTCAGACTGTTTACAACTAATTTTTACATTAATCAAACTGTTTTTGTTAATTCAGACTGAATGTATCGATTGACGATTCTCGTTATTATCTTGGCCTTGAACTCTAGTATCTTGTCGGAAGTCGTCTCTCTTGTGACAGGTTCACCATTGATGATTGTCTCCATGTTGTAGCACACATACAATGCACAGTCTGATCTGTAAAAAAATAAAACATGTAAAATTAATTTTGATTTATATGAATAGTAAAAACAGTCTGAATATCAGTAGGCACATATTTTTCTTACGTGGCTCCTTGATAGGGACAGTCTGTTACAACGTCTAACGTGTACCCATCTTGTGAATCAAGTGAGAAGGAGGGCACATCAGCTATCATTTTCAATTTTTCTTGTACAAAGGCCATCTGTAACATAACAAAAAATATATACATTTAAAAGATGAAGAGGGTAGTTTTTGCAAATTCAGACTGTTGTATTTTAAAAAGAGTCTGAATTACCACTAGTTTGGCGTCATCAAGGTAAGGGTCTGGTAAGTTGATATTGCAAGGAGGTATGTTGCTATTATAAAAACCCCACTTCTTAGATTCGACGTTCAGAACCAATAGAGTCCAGTGGTCTGCCTCTACGTCAATGGGTCGGTTCCTATTCGAGTTAATAGGGAAGAACAATAACTTGTATCCGTTCTGAACATGCTTCCTCAGCTTATCGGTGATTTTCGCATCGAGCTCATCCTCGTATCTTTTTCTGTCTTTTAAAAAAAACTACAAACCAAACAACAACGAAAAGGTTTAAGATAAAATCTCAGACTCTTTTTGTAAAGAAACAAAGTGATGCATTGACAACATAAAAAGAGTTTGTGTTTTTACCCATAATACGGAGGTCAATATCTTGAATGTTTTTGTAGACTTTGCCTGGTACTCTTGCCTCAATATGTGGGTATACCCATTTATGATCTGCGATAAGGACAAGTTTTAGAAAGAGTCTGAGTACAAGAGCTTGTAAGCAAGCAATTAAATTGTATGATCCTTGTATACTTACATTACAGCATAGCAACTGGCCATTAATTAAGTTGTAGATGTCGTTGAGAGTGATGAAGTAATCCTTATTGGTTGAACCGAGTTTTGAGAACAAGGCGACACTGTAAATTAAACAGTCTGAGTTAAAAAAAACATTAAAAGTTGTATATAAAAGGGACACAATAGATCATTTTTTTTAAAGAGTCTGAGCTATATAAAAAAGAGTCTGAGCTATTAAAAAACAGTATGGGGCTTGTATAAAAAAACAGTCTGAACTAAATTTATCATTCTGAACTAAACAGTCTGAACTAAACTTTCTAACAAAAAACAGTCTGAACTAAACAGTCTGACAAAAACACAATTGATCATTTTTTAAAAAGAGTGAGCTATATAAAAAAGAACTAAAAACAGTCTGAACAGTCTATAAAAACAGTCTGAACTAAATTTAAAAAGAGTCCAAGCTATATAAAAGTATCATAAATACAAAACAGTCTTCATTAAAACAATTCATACTGTTTTAAACAGTCTGAGGTAAATGTAAAGAGTGTGAGACCTAATTGTATCATAAACACAAAAATAAAAAGAGTCTGACTTACAATGGTCCATTTGCGTTGTGAATTTCTTGAATTTTGCTGAAGATGTTGTCAGGGAGCTTTGTTGTGATATCATTCTCGTTTTTATTTGTGATGATATCGTGTGCTCTCTCTGTTTTGTCCGGTACATGGTCTACTAGACTACTGAAGTCGATTTGTGGGAAATAGCCTTGGCCATCCTGGTCGTCCAGTTCAGGAGATTTCTTTTTTGATGCTCTCTTTTTTGCTGTTCGTCCACCCTTTGGTTTTTTATTTGGTTTTTCCAACAACGGATCAGAAGCGCCTACGTCTGCGACCATTTCAGACTTGTCATCTTGATCAGCTTGCTTACGTTTCCGTAGCTGGTTCTCATTTGCTTGGGTTTTTGTTGGAGAGTCTATTTTACTTGGTGTGTACTTCACTGGTGGTCTCCTATCTGTTCTTGCTCTGATTCGGAGAATATTGGATCCCGGACCATCATACTCATAACCGAGTCTTTCCAGAATTTCTTTGCGGATTAAATCTAGCTGTGGAGTCTGTATATCCGCATTTAGGAGAGCATCAGTTATAACTTCATCGATTCGACACTTTTGTGAGTAGTCGTGTGCCGCATACACCTGTGCATCATTGTATAGCCCTTCTATTAGCTCATGTTCCCCTGCAACAATAAGAGGAAAAACAGTCTGAATAATTCATTGAAATAATACAGTCTGATTTATGATAGTAATAATACAGTCTGAGGTTTCTATTTGATATATTTCATTGAAAGAAATTTACTAAGAAAAAGAAAGGGATTCAGACTGTTTTTAATAATACATTACGAATGATAGTAACAATACAGTCTGAGATTTTAATAATATATTTTCAGACTGTTTTTAGTAATACAATATGAATGCAAAATAGTTGCATTAATATTCAAATAATTTTTGTATTATTCAGACTCTTTTTACAGTTTTGTACTGTAATAATTCAAAAACAGTCTGAATAATTCATTGAAATAATACAGTCTGATTTATGATAGTAATAATACAGTCTGAGGTTTCTAGTTGATATATTTCATTGAAAGAAATTTACTAAGCAAAAGAATGGGATTCAGACTGTTTTTACTAATACATTACGAATGATAGTAACAATACAGTCTGAGATTTTAATAAAAAAAATTTCAGACTGTTTTTAGTAATACAATATGAATGCAAAATAGGTGCATTAATATTCAAATAAATTTTGTATTATTCAGACTCTTTTTACAGTTTTTGTAAAAACAGTCTGAGATTCTATTGATATTTTTTAATTTTTAAACAGACTGAGATTTAATACAGTCTGATTTATGATAGTAATAGATTACAATAGAGGTACTTTACCTTTACCTTGTAGGTCTTCCTCAAGCTGCTTTTTTTCATTCTCCAATTTTTCCATTCTTTGCTTCATCTCGGCTTCTTTGTTTCGCATTTTATTTTTTTCTACATCTGCCTCTTGCTGGAGATCAGAGACAATTCTTTGGTATTTGGTGATCATCTCCTCCTTTTCTATAACACAAACAGTCTGACTTAGGAAAACCAAGCTAATGGAAAAAAAATTAGACAAGAGAGGAAGAGTTTGAATTGCATTTTATGGCGTTTACCTTTTATTTCCTTCTCGAGCATTTTTTTTTCCTCAACCATTTGTTCAATTTTTTGTTTCCACTCAGGTACCCACTTGGACTTTAATTTTTCTTCTAAAGCCAAAGATTTCCAAAGGTCGTTGATGCTTTTCTGCATTGTGGTTGTTAGGTCTTTATACTCTTTAATTTGCAAAATTGCCTCATCTAGGTTTTTCTGCAATTCAGCCACTTTGGTCTCTTCTTTTTCGGACTCTTCTTCTCTCCTCTCTTCGTGAATTGGACTTTCATTCACATGCATATCATCGGCACTGTAATTATAACAGCCACCACCTCCAGAGGGACCTCCCTCGTCATATTCAGAGCTCTTAGATGTTCCCATTATTTCATTGAATTTTGGAGTTTTTGGTGTCCCGAATTGTTTCCTAAGGAAGATGGTAAATTTGTTGTCTGATTCATTTTCGCTCTCATAGTCTTCTTTTGAGTTTTCCGAGCCTTCATTTTCAGAGTTTTCCAAGCCTTCCTCTTCTGTTGAACTAGAGTAAACATTCTGAGGATCTTCAACATCTTCGTCTATCTCTTTCTCCAACTCCTCATCTGTTAATCGCTTTGGTTTCGGAGGTAGCTTCTTTTTACCATCATAAATAACGAGGTTTTTTGATTGTTTTCTACATCCCTATGATGATAATTTAAAGAATGATAAGGTTTTTAGAAGCAATTGTATAGATAGAATAAAAACAGTCTACAATTGTATAGAAATAGTGTTATACCTTTTCATTGCACAGGTCTACAATTGTGAACCTTGAGGAACACAACTTGAAGAATGAAAAGACGTCCCATTTGACACACAAAGCCTTTGTGGACGCTTCTTTTGTCATGTCCGGTTTTGAAATATTGAACTTTTCAAGGATGACATACTGTACAGATGGAAATACAGTTTTTAAGAATACAGTCTGAGATTTAAATGATAGTAACAATACAGTATGATTTTTAATAATCTATTTTCAGACTGTTTCTAGTATTATTCAGACTCTTTTTACAGTTTTTGTAAAAACAGTCTGAGATAGATAGAGCAATAATATATTGTCTTAAATGATTCAGACTGTTTTTTAAATGATTCAGACTGTTTTTTAGTATATTGTCTTAAATGATAGTAACAATAAAGTATGAGATTTAATAATATATTATTCAGACTGTTTTTAGTATTATTCAGACTGTTTTTACAGTTTTGTAAAAACAGTCTGAGATTTTTTGATATTTTTTAAACATACTGAGATTTAATACAGTCTGATTTATGATAGTAATAATACAGTCTGATTTATAATGGAAATAAATAAAGAGTCTGATGTAATAATAAACAACTTAAGAACATTCTAAACATATAAAAAGAGTACTAACTTATAAAAAAGAGTCTGAACTAATAAAAAAAGGCCTTGAGAAGTAATTTTATTGTACCGGTATCGTGAGTAGACACGTGGACAGTGATCTTGGGTCTTGGTTGTTGAGCGACTCCATAAGCTTCTCATGTATATGAGTTGCCCAATCATATTCCTTTATCTCTTTGATGTCACCGGCAACTATTTTCAAATACCCCAATGCTATGGTCATGCCGCTCACCGTCAAGAAAAATGCATTTAGCATGTACAATGTTACCAGTCGGACGACGTCCTCTCTACCAACTTTTGTTGTTAATACCAATGCTTCGTTCAATGCCTTTACGATAGCTGTTTTGGTTAGGTTGGATTTGTTGAGTTTATTTGAAAAGCATCTTTCAACAAAGCTGTGGTAGGCTTCTTGGTTTTTAGCAAAGCTTGTGAGAGCTATTGGATTTTCAGCATTACCAGAAATTCCATAAATGTCACGCACACAGTCTCTCTCTATTGGAACTGTGAATCTATCTAGCTTAAGGGCCTGTGAGTTTCGGTCGCACCTCAAGGCCATCTGATACAATTCTTTATCACTTTTCCTAGCCTGGTTAGTGGTTAATTCTCCATTTCTTGAAGCATTGATCAATTCCCAGAACGGACAGTGTTGCTTAACTAATTCAAGTTGTGCCGGATTGAAATTTGTTTCGACAAAGAACTTGATTACAGTAACCAGGTTTGATTTGTACTGTATGTTGCCTTTTTTGAGGTTTGTGGTGTCAGATGGTTGGTTTTTGGGGATTGTCGAATGTTTGATGGCAATATGTTTCTAAAAACAATAACAAAAAGTATGTAAACAGTCTGTGTAAACTCATGCACATATTAAAATACAGAGAAAGTAAACAGTCTGAGTATTTTTCCAACATAATCCTATTAGAATATAAACAGTCTGAGTACCAATTTTATTAGAATCGCTAAACATAAAAACAGTCTGAATACTATTTTTACCAATTTTATTACGAAAATAACTGAATACAAACAGTCTGAATACGAATTTTATTAGAATCACTAAACATAAACAGTCTGAATACTATTTTTACCAATTTTATTACGAAAATAACTGAATATAAACAGTCTGAATACGAATTTTATTAGAATCACTAAACATAAACAGTCTGAATAATATTTTCAACAATTACATATAGATCACTAAACAGTCTGAATCACTAAACAGTCTGAATACTTTTTTCCAGGCTGTTTTATGTTTTTATTCCCAAAATAACTGAATATAAACAGTCTGAATACTTTTTTCCAGGCTGTTTTATGTTTTTATTCCCAAAACAACTGAATATAAACAGTCTGAATAATATTTTCAACAAATATTATTAGAATCGCAATTTTTATTTAAAAATAGAGTATGAACAATAGAGTATGAACCCTAATTTATATATAAAATGGGTAAACACAATTAATAACCCTAATTTATGTAAAATGTCACTGAACTTACCCTAATTAAATTAATTTATATATTTTTCAGACTGTTTTAATAAAAACAACGATTAATAAACTTACCTTCACCATGTTGTTTTCTGAAATCAACGAAGAGAGGTTTTTCAGTTTGATAGCCGGATTTGTTGGCGGTTTAAAGAGAGAAAGTTTCAGTTTTTTCGGAGAGAGAGATGAGAGAGAGGAGAGAGAGAGAAAAAAAGTTTCTGTTTTTTTTAATTGTGTTATGATGACGTCAGCAATTTTTTAATGATGTCAGCAAATGGACCAATCCTTAATTAGTTTCAGTTTCATGGACCAATCCTTAAATACTTGTGTTTTCATGGACCAATCCAAAATTTACCCTACTAAATATGTTCAAAAGATTTGAACTAGTACTAATTTTGCATATATCCTTAAATAGTGTATTTATAATTGCATTTAACCCACTTTAATATTATAGATTATAGTAGTATATTATTATTGGGGTAATTCCATATAAGTAACTCATAACATATTCCTCATAGATATCTTGATAAGTTCACATTCCTTATAATATCACTTTTTAATTATTTAGTTTATTTACTAAATTGTCATACAAACCAAAATATAATATATATATATTTTATCTTTCTACAAACCCAAAAATATAGTTTTAAATTACAACAAAATAAAAAAAAACACAAAAAAATTATAAAAATGAAAAAAATTACAAAAAATCACAAAAAATCATAAAAAATTATAAAAAATAATAAAAAAATTATTAAAAAAATACAAAAATCACAAAAAATTATAAAAATTATAAAAATTACAAAAAATCACAAAAAATCACAAACTTTTTAAAAAATTACAAAAAAATATAAAAAATCACCAAAACTTATAAAAAATCAGAAAAAATTATATAAAAAATGAAAAAAATCAGAAAAATCACAAAAAATCACAAAACATTATAAAAAAATAACAAAAATCACAAAAAATTTAAAAAATCACAAAAAAATAAAAAATAAAAAACTTTTTAAAAAATTACAAAAAAATATATAATTTTTTTTTGTCAATATAACACTTTTTATACCGAAAAGTGAATTTTTTTATACAAAAAAATGGTTTTTCCAGGATAAATGTGTCTTTTTTTAATCTAAATGAGCTGAAAGTGCATCTAGTTCAGTTTAAAATACATATAATTCAGTCAAAAGCGTATATACAATAAAAATGCATATAGTTCAGTCGGAAGTGTATATAGTTAGTCAAAAATGCATAAATTTGAGTCGAAATTGCATTCAATTCAGCTGAAAGTAAATCTAGTTCCGTTGAAAGTGCATACAATTCAGTCGAAAGTAAATTTAGTTCAATAAAAGTGAGTATGCATATAGTTCAGCTAAAAGTGCATCTGGTTCAGCTGAAAGTACATCTGGTTCAACTTAAAGTGCATCTAATTTAGTGAAAAGTACATATAGTTAAGTCAAAAGTGCATATAGTGTAGTCGAAAATGAATATAGTACAATCGAAAGTGCATATAGTTCTGTTAAAAATGCATCTGATTCAACTAAAAGTGCATATGGTTCAGCTGAAAGTGCATATGGTTCAGCTAAAAATGTATCTGGTTTAGCTGAAAGTGCATATGGTTCAGACAAAAGTGCATCTAGTTCAATAAAAGTGCATATTGTTCTGTAAAACCTGCATCTAGTTCAACTAAAAGTGCATATGGTTCAGCTGAAAGTGCATATAGTTCAGCTAAAAGTGCATCTGGTTCAGTCGAAAGTGCATCTAGTACAGTCGAAAGTGCATAAAGTTCAATAAAATTGATTTTTGTGTGTGATTTTTTCCATTTTTTTTTTTATAATTTTGTGATTTTTCCATTTTTTCCATTTTTTTAATAATTTTTTGTGATTTTTTATAAATTTTTTATTTTATTTTTATAAATTTTTTATTTTATTTTTATTTTTTATATTATTATAATATTTTGTGATTTTTTTTCATTTTTTATAATTTTATGTGATTTTTTTCATTTTTTATAATAGTTTTTTCATTTTTTTCATTTTTTGTGATTTTTTATAAATTTTTTATATTTTTGTTTATATTTTTATAATATTTTGTGATTTTTTTCATTTTTTATAATTTTTATAATTTTTTTTGTAATTTTTTTTAAAATTTTGTGATTTTTTGTGATTTTGTGATTTTTTATAATTTTTTCTTATTTTTTCTTATTTTTTTTTTCTAAAAATACACTTTTTTTAATTTTTACAATTTTTTGTGATTTGTTTTCATTTATTTTAAGATTTTTTGCATTTTATATAATTTTATGTGTTTTTTTTCCATTTTTTATGAAATATGTGTATGGTGTTTTGGTAAATAAAATAAATAATTAAAAAGCGATAGCTATAGGGAATATGAACTTATAAAGGTAGTTATGAGTAATATAAGTTCAAAAGTGTTAACTATTAGACATTATTTAATTATTATTTTTTATCGTGTTTTAACAAGAGTTCCTAACACATCACTTGCAAATGGCTATATTTACTACTCCGTATATAATATGAAAATTCCTAGTAGAAAATTAAAAAAATAATATATAATTTTAAAAGGGATTGCAATAAAAAATATTGATGAGTTGTCAGAATAACTAATTTATAAATTAGTTTTAAAATCGTTACTAATTTTTCGTTTTATAGATTACAAGTTTGCCGTGACAACCGCTCATATATCACCTTGATTGGATTAGACCCCAAAACAACATACAAAGCACAATTGTATTATTGTTTTATACAGTTATGTACACTTGTCTTAAATGTCTGGATGTCTGCCATGTAAATAACCAACAATAAGAAAATAAACAAGTGCATCCAAAATTACCAAAATTATCGAGACTACTTAGACTTGACCCTTCCTAGGCATTAATTTGTTTATATATATATATATATATATATACTAGTAATTGTGCTTTATACATTGCGTGTGTGGCGCGTAATACAATAAAAATATAGAAAATATGTATAATTATGATATAAATATGTGGATAATACAAAAAAAACATAGTTTAATATTTAAAAGAATGTTTGGTTGTAAAAGAGTGATAAATAGTTTTATTAGTTTTTAGTTTTTATATTTTTATGTGATTATGATATTATTGTAATTAATATAAAGGTGAGGTATTTTTAAAAAAAGTGGCTAAATTGTGCAAGCTCATTTGACTTGTATTGTCTTATTATAATATAATGATATATATATAATACTAGTAAAACTTACCCGCAAGTTGTGGGTGACACGCGTAAATATATTGATAAGTTCAGATTTCTTAGTTAGCACTTTTTAATTATTTAGTTTATTTACTAAAGTGTCATACAAAACAAAATATAATAGGCATATTTTATCTCTTTCTAAACCCAAAAAAATAGTTTTAAATTAAAAAAAAAAAAAATTGTTATAAAAAATGACAAAAAAATTATAAAAAATGACAAAAAATTATAAAAAAATCACCAAAAATCATAAAAAATCACACAAAAAAATCATAAAAAATAAAAAGAATTATAAAAAATGAAAAAAAATCAGAAACTTTTTAAAAAATTACAAATTGTCAATATAACAGTTTTTATACCGAAAAACTAGTTTTTTCTATGTGAATTTTTTTATACAAAAAATGTTTTTTCCATGAAAATATGTATTTTTTTTAAATCTAAATGAGCTGAGCTGAAAGTGCATCTAGTTCAGTCGAAAATACGTATAATTCAGTCAAAAGCGTATATAGTTCAATAAAAGTGCATATAATTTAGTCGAAATTGCATATAGTTAGTCAAAAATTCATAAAATTGAGCCAAAATTGCATTCAATTCCGATGAAAGTACATCTAATTCCGTTGAAAGTGCATACAATTCAGTCGAAAGTAGATATAGTTCAATAAAAGTGAGTATACATATAGTTCAGCTAAAAGTGCATCTGGTTCAGCCGAAAATAAATCTGGTTCAGCTTAAAGTGGATCTAATTTAGTCGAAATTACATATAGTTAAGTCAAAAGTGCATATAGTCTATTCGAAAATTAATATAGTACAGTCGAAAGTGCATATAGTTCAATAAAAGTACATATAGTTCTGTCAAAATGCATCTCATTCAGCTAAAAGTGCATCTGGTTCAGCTAAAAATACATCTAGTTTAGCTGAAAGTGCATATGGTTCAGCCAAAAGTGCATCTAGTTCAATAAAAATGCATATAGTAAAAGATGCATCTGGTTCAGCTAAAAGTGCATCTGGTTCAGCTGAAAGTGCATCTAGTTCAGTCGAAAGGGCATCTAGTACAGTCGAAAGTGCATAAAGTTCAATAAAGTGCATATAGTCCAGCACAAAAAAATGCATATATTTTACTTTAAAGTTAAAAAAATCTGGATGGATTCGAACCACCAAGCTCTTGAACATCGGTGTTGGGTGCAAGCACTCTTACCAATTTGAGCTTACGGATCTAAAATTAGTTTCTAAAAAGGCAATTCAAACTTTAACAAGCATTGAAATGAGTCAAACGACAGTTAAATACATAAAATTTACTTTCTGATGGAAAAAGTATTTTTTTATGAAAAAACGCTTTTTCGGTGTAAAAAGTGGTATATTGACAAAAAAAATTATATTTTGTTTGTAATTTTTTAAAAAGTTTATTATTTTTTTCATTTTTTATAATTTTTTGTCATTTTTTATAATTTTTTGTTATTTTTGTTATTTTTTGTTATTTTTGTTATTTTTTATACTTTTTTCATTTTTTATAATTTTTTTTGATTTTTTTTTATTTATGAGGGAGGGAGTGAGAGATATTTTTTGTTTTTTCTATAAAATTAGATTTGTCTTAGTTTATATAGTATGAAAAAGTGTTATCTAAGAGAAATACAAATTATAATAAAAAGTGATATCTAATGGGCATTACAGTTCAAAGGTAGTACCTATGAGGTATTAATTCTTATTTTAAACATAATATTCAGATTTAGTATCATTTATTGTAGTTATGCAGATTAAAACGAATTGTTAATTAATTTAACCTATATCCGTAATTAGGAAAATATAGTGTGTATAAATTGTTAATTAATTAGATTATGTACATTGGTAATTATTAAAATAGAGTGAAAGTATTTTTAGAAAAATTGAACAAAATTATAGTAAGGCAACTAAGAGAAATGTGTGGGCCCAATTTTACCAAAATTTTCCAAAAATACTCTCACTATGTTTTAATAATTAACAATATAACTAATCTAATTAATTAACAATTTGTTCTCACTATATTTTACTAATTACGGATGTAACATAAATTAATTAACAATTCGTTTCAACTTGCATAACTATAATAAATGATAACAAATCTGAATATTATGTTCAAAAATATGCGTGAACACGAGTAATTATAATATGTGAACACTAAAAAGTATTGAAGGCCTATAATTTTTTAATTACCCAAAATATCACACTAAAATCAACAATTCAACAGTATAATTACAAATAAATTCTATCTTTATCTTTCTTCAACTACCCACTTCGTTTAAAATACTTGTAAAAAAATCAATCATGCAAATCTGATTAAATCTCTCACGGGTTATTTTTAATCTTTTGCTAAATAAATAAATAAATTTTTACACCTATAGCACGCATTGCGTCGGCGGATAGACTAGTTTATTTATATGTATGTACTTTTATCAAAGTGCTATCATAAGCATGCTTTTAAATATTGATAAGTATATTTATTTGATGTTTTTGCTGTAAAAAGTACTTTTTTTTTTGTTTACATCCACGTTATAGCCAACCATTTTTCATCCATCTCAATATAAAAAAGTTAATGATGTCAATTGTATTCGGGTAACGGTTTTAGCGGTTTTCTCATCGTCTACGGGTCGGGTATATATATATTTTTTACTTATTTTACCCGACTCATACCCGTATTTGTAATGGGTATATCGGTTCTCGGTACGGTTATTTACCTAAAATATCCAAAATTCGTAAAATTTATTCTATTTTTCTATATGTTCTTTTCTAAATGATACTTTTACATATTGGTAATGAATATATTTTTCCAATATATTTCTTAAGTTACTTGTTAAAAATAAACAAATTAACGAGGTACTATCAAAGTTTTTTTCTTCATATTATTCAATAATGTGTATGTTTAATTAATGAATCACGTAAACATTACACAGTCACTTAAACATTACAATATAATGGTTCTATTTTTTATTTTCTTAATTACCCATTTTATTGTTAATGATTTTCCTAAATTATTAAGAAAGATACACTGAATTAAAAATAAATCGTAAAACTTGGAATCGTAATAAAGATTAATAACTTTTTTTTTATTAAATGGTTGAAAAAACCCATATTTTTATATTATTAATGATAAAAATATGGGGGAAAAACTCACAAGACATAAAAATAAAAAAATAAATGAGCATCAACTAATGAAAAATAAAACAATTATAAAAACTAACTGTTCAATGTTAAATCTTCAAAATTGTCTTCGCACATATTCAAAAACGTTTCATCTTTCTTCGCTCGTCGTTGTATAAGTTATTTTTGTGTTCTTTTTCGTGCATTTATCTGATTTTCGTTGCACATAAATAATATATATATATATATATATATATATATATATTTAAATATGGGTATATACTGCGGTTCTATAATTCGGGTATGCGGGTCGGTTCCGCGGTCGAGTATACAGGTCGGGTCCACATTATAGAGTTGATAACCATATCCGTCCCAAGAACCTGCGAGGTCGGGTTGGATAGACCCAAAAACGATTCCGTAATGGATCGGTTCTTACGGTTTTTAGGTATTTACGGTATGATTTTCAGCTATTGTCTATTTTTAACACCCCTACAAAAAAATATACTTCCTCACCTTCCATCAAAACATGCAAATTGTTGTAATACAAATATTAGCTAGGTATTTAGGGAGACAGAAGTAGAGAGAGCGGAGAACAGTATCGTCTTTATTAATGAATGAATATGAATGAATAAAATACAAGATCTCTAGCGTTCTTTATATAGATAGAGGGGTAGGGTTATAAGCCCACTTGGGCCCAATCAATAAAAGCCCAAGAGTCCAATAATCTTACAACACAAATAAATTTATTTGTAAGCATACTTTCTATCTACGCTAAAAAATTACTGTTTTGTAATTTTAAGATGCGACCGAACGAGACCTATTATTATCTATTATGTCCTATATATGTTTTAAAATGCGTCTTCCGCCTAATTACTTCTAAGCACGGCTAACTTTTAATTTTGTAGAAGAAAAAACCATGTAGCCTTTTGATCTCTTAATCTCATTTTATAACACTTATTAATTCATTATGTGTAATTATACTTAATCACATTGACTTACCATCGTCTATGTTCTATAGATCCAAGCAACCCTCCACCGCCTAAATTATGTTTTTTTTTAGAACAATGACCATGTTAAATAATTAACATAAAGAAACATGAAAATTAAAAATTATTCAAGACTACCAGACTAAGCCACAATTATCGTCTCTAAGTCGTTTTAAAGCTTTTGCTTTGGGACTCTACTTCAGGTTGGGTCAATAATTTGGTCTGAGTCGTCGTCTGACAGTTATTTACTCTGTAAGCTCACTAAATTTTCTTACTTTTCGTCTTGAACACAGTTTGCTATCTTTATCAGTGACATTATTAGTTAGTCGTTCCATCAATCGTCCCTATAGATTTCTAAAGAAGATTTACCAAGTCTGTAATTTGAAACCAAAATATTATGTTTAACATCATACGTCTATGTCTAATTAGTTTAATCTTTCTTTTTCAAGAAAAACAAATATATTGGAAGGTCGAGGTAGTAAAGGACACAAAAACTAATTTTTGTAATTTCCAGATGATAACACAGTCACAATGTTTTTCCATACTAAAAATAATAATAATAATAATAATAATAATAATAAAAATAAAATAAAAAATAATAATAATAATATTAATATTGTGGGCATATTACGGAATATACATCGTTCGTAGGCTGAGAAATGAATTGGTCGGTCCTACCCACTACATATTCAGTTTACTGTTTACTGAAGGAGGAGCTTTTCTTCTATCTATAGTATCAATTATTGAATTGGACAAGCACACTTATTTTATCTACAAAATCATGTGCTCTTAGACACTTCCACTTCTTTATGGACCCGTCAACATTACTAGTACCAGGACCCAACTTAGATACGTCGGTGACACGTATCTCTACACAATAATTTATCAAAATTGCATTGCATGGCATAACATTTGTGATTTGCCCCTTCAATACCGTTTAAAAGTTTAATTTAAAATTTAAAATGAACAAAAATAGTTTTGGAGTAAACTATTCACAAGTAACAACTTCTAACAAATAAAATTATTTCCATGCAAGATTGTATCAATTATGGAACTAGTTGAAACTTGAAAGGTTTATTCATGGATAAAAACAACCTCCACAATTTGGCATTCCCACAGTTAAATGATTATTCTTCGCCAGTTAAAAATGAGTTCTAAAGCTTAAGAATCGCCGCTCCACTAGACGGCTTTGAAGCAAAAACATAGAGACCAAGCTCGTTTTTCTCAATCACCCCTTTCTCGATTCTTGATTGATAAAATTG
Source organism: Primula veris (assembly GCA_963682055.1). Taxonomy (NCBI): domain Eukaryota; kingdom Viridiplantae; phylum Streptophyta; class Magnoliopsida; order Ericales; family Primulaceae; genus Primula; species Primula veris. The sequence continues at coordinate 12,994,544 of OY821743.1, read as the reverse complement.
TTCCTGATTCAAAATTTAACTCAAAATTAATACAGTCTCAGAGTTGATTGCTAGCATTCAATTTGAGAGCTGGAAACTTATAAATGAGTGGATAAATGAATGTACATATATATATATACCTTCAAGTTGAGGATGAACTGTGGAACGATTGATTCTTTGACCAAAGCGACAGCACAACCACCCCATCCAGCTCCGGTGAGTCTTGCCCCAAGAGCACCATTATTACGACAAACTTTCACGAGTTCTTCCAACTCTGGGCAGCTAATTGAAGAAAAAATACAACAAATTAGCGTTTAAGAATTCTTCTTTCTTTTAAATGTTGTACTTAAGAAAAAAATAAATGTTTTTAGTTATGATTGGTGCGGGAAGATTGACAAAATTCTATTATATGTTGTATACTGTAAAATGTGTATTCTTTCAGCGTGTTACAAGTATAAGATGATTGTATCTTCAATTACAATCTTTATACAATTGAAAGGAACTCAAACAACAAAGCGGCTTTGGCATAATGCAGGTAGGCCGGATGGCTTAGGCAAGAACTACCCGTGGGAGCAACTCGTAAGACGGAAAAACTTGGTATATATGTGATTACAGAAAAGGCATATATGTTCAGCCTACAGCTCAAATGGTAAGTTCGAATGCTTTCCGGCCAAAGAGATCAAGTTAAACACCAATGAAATATTATCTACACTTTTGTTATTCTTTACAACTAAATAGGCTAAACAAAAAAAGGTCCATGTCAAACAACGGTCTGTATGCCTTTATCAATAAACTCTCTTTAAAATTTATAATGTTATCCAAAGCATTAGATAATTATTATTGTTCCATTTTCTCTCTTTTAATTTTTCTTCTTCTTTTAAGGCAAGTCAGGAGCTAAAGAGGGAAGATGTAACTCAAGTACTCTTAACACATAATATGTTAACATCAGAAGCTGTTTGCTATTCAAACATTACAACTCATAACAGTATGTACCAATGTTACTAGAATGATGATCATGTGAAAGACCTATGTCGAGGTCTAAAGCATATTAGTAAACTAACATTCCCAGGTGTTCAGAAGGAAAGGTGGCACTAAGTTTGGTATTTTCCATGAAAATGAAAAACCTGGACGGTACCTGCACTCGTAGAGAACACTGCAGCTATGATGGCTTTCGTTCATAAGGTCACCAAGTTTCTTCAACTTGTCCTCTTCACTGAAAATAACAGCTTCAAAATTTAAGCACAAGAATAAACAAAAGGCATGACTACTACTCCAAGTCATTTTTAACAACCTCCTTCCCTTGTGTTTTGAAGTTTTAATTATTTAAAGAAACCATATAGAAAGTTTTTTTTTTGTGATTGTGTTTTTTATTTCTTACCCCAAGTTCGACGAAACAGCGTCCTTGAAAGCATAAACCCGCTTTGCTTCTGAATATACATGAGAGGCTCTCTGGAATAACGTGTTGAGGCACAATTAGAAGATAAATTCTGAAAAGAAATGTATTTATATCGGAAAAAAAAACTGAAGCAAAAGAAAACCTTAAAAGGTTAAAAGTCATTTTTTGATCAGTTACCTGGAAGAGTTTGTAGTGCCTAGCAGCTTTGAGCACATTTAAAGAAGATGGAGAATCGGAAAATATAGAGAGTAAGCTTTTCTCAGTGAGCTTCTCGATATCTCCAGCTGTATATGGTTCTTCACTCAAAAGTTCCTGTGGAAAGAACACAAGCCGTTATAACCTGATTTATGTCTATGTTGAACATGTCTTTAAACATATCCCAATCAACCTCCTTAAACACCTCTCCATCTTTATATTTGCAGCACATCCACAAAAAAAGTCCTCGTTAGCCTTCCTATCCTCCATAGCTTCACCCTGAATCTGAATGCTCGTCCCTCTCTCTTGAAATTCAAGAAGCCAAAGTACTTCTTTAAAAATTCTAAAAAAAATGTTTATTTATCGTTACTTTCTCTCGCAGACCCTTTTCTATCTTAAAGTTTTCAGAACTAATAGTATTAAAAATATAAGTAGAGAAGAAAAAATCTGATAAACAATGAATATACACCGGACGTTCTGGAACCTGAAATACTGTATATAGTTAATAAACTTTACTTTTCATGTTGAATATAGAGACAAGGAAAAATAACACGACATGAATGCTCTTTTCCTAGTAAATATTGACATCATTACAGTTTTATGACAATATTATAAAATTAAATTGAAAACAAACATTCCATTAATACCTTAACAGCAAGGACAGGGTCAGAAGATCCATGCTTTCCTGAATATGATACACAAAGTCCTTCAACATCAGAAAGTGTATTCACTTTGGTTATAGCCTCTTGAGGATTCATTCCAAGCTTTATGGCCAGAACAATCTGCAACCAACCAATATTTTTAGGAAATATAAAAATTAAATTAAAAGAACTGCGATATCTCATGGTCAAGCTATCTACTAGAACTTATACGGAGTAATATAAAGCAGAAAAAAGATTAGTTACAGTTTTGCCCATCAACATATCATCATAATTCAATTTTGCAGATAAGCCAAGATCACATTTTTCAACTGTTTCTACATTAATGTGCTAGAAAGGAAAAAATGCCTTTCAAATTTTGTACTCTATTCTATCTCATTTTTGTCGTATACCGGTTCAGAATCCAATGATTTTTTCAGGGTAGTGTACAAAGGCAAAGTACTTATAGGGTCGGTGTACTAATTGCTCGTATGTGTAGGCTGGTGAATTACTTACAGCAGCTAACCGGCATTCTACTACACGATTATTGTAATTTGTGGCAGCAGTTACTGCTTTTTGGGACTCGGCTAAAGAATGGGCAATTACGAAAGAGCCACCAGCTGGAAGTTTCACATCAGTTGCACGAATAGGATTGAAGTCAATTAATTCCGCAAACCCAGATTGAGCCATAACAGAAATAGCCTGCAAAGTGAATCATATACAGCTATTTAGGAAATCTTCATAGCAATTAAGAAACTGACATTATCATCTGAATGCGAATATTCTTGAACATCAAATATTTGGTTTGAAACAAAAAACCAGTGTTTCTTACTTTCTTTGCACTTGTTTTTAAAAAGTCAGCGGAGTTATATAGATGTACAAAAATATCAAAAGAAAAAAAAAGGACTGAGATTTAAATATAGCTTTTTGGTTCCGCAAATGAGAAAAATGGATGGAAGGAGTTGGAAGATATTGATGAATTTCATTTATCAATTAGAGAACTTTTGTAAGCCAATATGTTGGGAATTTTATAACTCACCACCCATTAAAATTCTGATTTATCATTTAAAACATAACACAGTCATGTTTCTTTGCTGCTTTTTTTCAAAACATTAGGGAAGTTATAAAAACATATAAGAAAACAAGGAAAGCAAGATTGATTTTAAGCATTTTGGCACCAAAAACGAGAAAATAGATGGAAAGGGACGACGATGTTGATAAAACTCAAGTATCAATCAGAGTACTTTTTATGCCATTATGGAAGGACTGCAAAATTTGTACATCTTTGCCACGCCTTATAATATCTAATTAATATTTCATTAAGTTTCTTGGTTGGTAGAACAAAGGCTTCAATCGAAGAGAGAGATTAGCCCTCTTCAGATGTCGAAAGTAGGATAGAGAGGGAATAAATATAGGTCCAGTGTACACCATAGCAGAATCATGAGAATTTCAGGATGTAAAGATCAAATACAATACCTGGTCCATTCCGCCAGATTGTGTCCCAATATGGCGTTCACACTCGCAAGTAAGCTGTGCTATTTCTTTCTGCACATGGAAAAAAGCCATTGTAATTTAGAAAATCAATATAACAATTCTAGTTGACATCCTAGAGTTGTAAAGAAGATGAATTTACCTTAGGAAAGTTCAAGTCCAATGCAGCAAATATGGCGATTGTAGAAGAGCAAACGAATGCTGCAGAGCTTGATAGCCCAGAACCTGGATCGGTAGTGGTTTAAAAAGTAGAAACGGAGATTCCAATTATTTTCTTCAATTTCTTATTGGAAAGGTGGAATTGCTACTTTATTAATTGAACAGTTCAACCAAGCAACCACATATAGCTTTTATTATTATAATTTATAAGTATGTGTAAAATGAAAAACCTGTCGGAACTATGCCATCAATCATAACATCAAGTCCAACTAGTTCACCAACATCCAATCCTTTGGATTTAGCATACTCATGAAACCCCTTATACCTACAGCAAAATTTCCATCAAATTTCTGGATTTGGAACTTGAAACATCCGAAAAAATAACAATCAACCATATCTAATTGGAGCTTACAAATATAAGAATTAGATTGAGATACAACACTTGCCATTGCAGCAAAATTTCTATCAAATTTCTAGATTTGGAACGTGAAACTTCCGGAAAATAACAATCACCTAAGTTTAATAGGAGCTTAAAAAATTAGACTAGATTGAGATACAACAATTGTCTTTTGGATTATCAGGGGGAGTAGCAATCACAGCGAAAAACTTGTTTCCCATTAAGGGGTAATTTTGATGGACATCCACTTCAAGAAACTTATTAACCATTGACATATAGTATTTAAGTAACTAATTACACTTTTTTTTTATAAGCATACACCTCATCGAACTATTTTTTTTTATTAGCATACACTTCACCGAACTGATCTTTGATTGGTACAATGTTCAAAAACTGATTTCATATTTAATGAGCATCTACTCTAATAAGCCGATTTTATGTATGCATACTAATAGAGTTTTTTTATTTTATAATATCATACTAAATAGCATGCACTATGCTAAATGGGAATGGAAATTTCCCATTAGCATTTTATGAAAATAAGTCCAAAATATATCACTTAATAAGTCAAGTACTCCATTAGATATCACAGCTTGTTACGACTCATAGGATGGAAAATCTTTTAGTCCAAAAAGGTAGTTTTTATCAATCATATGACACTTACAATAGCAACATGGGATTACACTAAGAGTGCAACACCTCATAGAGAAACATGAAGTGATGAAAATAAGCGAGTAGAGAGTATGGAGATAACTCACCCACACATGAAATAATGACCCCATTTATGATTGCTGAGATCAATATCCTGCAACAATATCGAAACGGTCAATCTCACGCAGATTAGATGATGACACAACAAAATGTACATATTCTTCCACAGTTTTAAAAGTAGAAAAGGGCAGTGAGAGTATATAGTATCCCTGTGAATGAGTGATTAATACAAGTAATGTAGTAGTATATATACCATCAACTCAAGTACTATCACACATATGTACAGACATTTAAGTATTTCTGATGAATATAAAAATCAACAAGGACACAAATGAAAACAAGGTAAACAGAAGGAAGAATGCATGTAAAGTTGAGTTTAAAGCAAGACCGATCTCACGCTCTCCTTAAATAATCTAACCGACATGCTTTATTTCCCTCTATAAATCAACTGCATATTTTTATTGGGATTGTTTCTTTGAGCATTTCTGCATTAGAAAACATATTCTTTCAGTTGTGATATTCTAAATTCCTAGTTACCAACATACCAAAAAGACATTGGTGACAGGAACCGGACGAGCAAGGTATAGATGAGGACATCTTGAGAACTAAATCACATGAGGAGTAGCTGCTAAGTTTATTTACCGAATGAGTTTATTTTCAAAGTTTTTTTGGTCATTTGCTATTTCTTTATTTAAACTATTTAACTCGTTACATTTCGTGCTCTCAGGGCTAGGGTTTATGATAATATTTTAGTCTGCTCCTCTCTCTCTCTCTCTCACACACACACACACACATTCTGTCTGTCATTGAAATCATAACTGGAGTGGACCTGGTTTCGCACAGTTATACATATAGGCTCTGTTTGTTTCGCCGGAATATGGGTGCAGGAAAATATTTTTATAGAATATAATGTTTTCTGTGCCTTTTTATTGCCAGGAAATTTGTTTTACAGAACTTTTTCTCACATTTCAAGAAAATTGAAGGAAAATAACTTCTCAAAAAATTGGCAATAAAATATTTTCCAGGTAAGTGAGAAACTTAAACAAAATTGATAGAACATAAAAATTAGACCCGAATATTCTATTCGGGTAATAATCAACCCACTTTATAAATGGGTATCCAACGCTTAAATGGGTCGTCTCATACTTTTTATAGGAATTGAGGTGTTACTATCAAAAGCCCAAGCCCAATCAAATGGGGACCCATGTCTGAAAAACCCCTGGCATGAAGACATTTGTCAACATCCTAAAATGCATAGTTGCCTATAAATAGCCAACTACCCCTCCTAGAAAAGGGACCAGAAAATCTATCCAAAAAATATAGAGAGAAGTTGAGAAAAGAGAGAAACTAATCAACACACACCACTTCAAGAAATAAACCGAGAAAAGACAAAGCCGAGCACCGAATAAAAGGGGAGAAAGATCAAGACGAGAGATTAAATAGTCATATCGAGCACAATTGTAAAACCGAAATACTAATCCGAGCAAGTGTAATAGTCCGAATAAGGATAATAATCCGAGCAATAATAAAGATCAGGAAGTGTCCATTATTCACAGTTGATTTACTATTATATCATTGTTGAAAATCCTAACGCGACCGACCAAAGTTATGGCTTTATCAAAAATAATATAATCATAAATGATTAGAAAGTTAAAAGCAAGTATAATTAGTAAAAAAAAACTAAATATTTAAAAGTAATATACAATTAAAGCAGCTTATAAGCTATAAATAAGTTATTATAAATTTATAATGACAAGTAAGATACAAATCAACAATACTTTATAAGTGTAGTAAAGGATAAATTATGAATCACGCAAACAAAATATACAAACTAAGAACTAACGTGTATGCAACTTATAAGTTAAAAATAACATAAACATAAGCATATTTATTTTTTGTACAAGAATGATGTCTAACTTATATTATAAGTTGAAAGTAACTTATAGTTTGATAACTAACTTAAAGCTAGATGGTAACTTACAAGTAAAATTAACTTTCAAGTAAAAAGATTCTATGAGAAATAAATTTACTTGATTAATTACATCATTGAAGAAAAGTTTCCGAAAATTTCTCCGAGTGCTGCCAAATCAAATACTCAGAAATGGTGGGAAAGTAAAAAAAAAAAAAGTTTATAGGAAAATAATTTTCCCCGATTTTTTTTTCCAAGATCGAGGTTTTTGTTGCCTATCGCTGCATCAAACTGAAACCAAATGCAACTGTAAAAAATATCTATACCGTTCCTTCCTTCCTACCTAAAGCTACTTGTTCATCGATTTTCCTAACAAATATATCCCCACAAATCACTCACATCACCTATCGCTATTCTCCCACTTAAATTACTACGTCAACCCCCCAAAGCACAACATTTAAGCTCACCTACATATCAATTACAGCCTCATTCACGTCCAATTAAACAATTCCGCTAATGCATATACTTTATCATACAACCCAAAATCCAATAATCTTTCCGTTGGCTATAATGCATATACATAAAAACAAACAAATTGCTACTTGAGCACATTCTTAATTTCTCTCCAAACCAATGATTACATTTAATAATTTTAACTATTACGTCATACTATTATTATAATAAGCCAACCCAAGAATTGGGGTGACGCTGCCAATTTTTGGCACTATTTTACTCTGTTTTCTTAATCACCATTTTACCCTAATTTAATTAACAATTCATCCCCGCTCTATTTTCCTAATTATCGATGTACCCTAATTTAAACAATTCATTTCAACCCGCATAATTTCAATAAATGATACCGAATGCGATTATTATGTTCATAGTATAACACATTGTAGAAACTCAGATCACGACGATATACACACATATATAATGTATAGATATAGAGAGAGAAAGAGAGAAGAAAAGAGAGGGATATATTGAAATGAAAAATAAGTTATTTTGTTACACATTGGCAGCTGTATTTATACGGTCTGCTAATTAAAAATTGGTCCTTCTAGTATAGAAAACATTGCTAATCACTACATTACATCATAAAATGTACACATATATCAACACACATTTACGAGATTTATGTGATTATGCATCGTGAACGCTACATAAGATATAATTATACAAATCAATTGTGTATTAAAAAAAAAGAGAAAAAGAAAAAATTACCTGATCGGGATCGAGAGGATAAGTACACAACTCATACTTATCATTAACATTAGCAACCAAAATCAAACCCTTATCAGAACTATCTCTCTTACGTATAGCTACAATCGTATCTTGTCGAATAGCCATAGGCAAAACAGAATAGCCCTCATAATCAATATGTTCTCCGATTAAATTTACTCTCCCGGGAGATCTCGCGTATATTTCAGGAACGTGACCGAATATTTGTACGAATTTGGATTTTAAATTGTTGTATCTTATTTCTGCCTCTTCTTTACCTTCTTCTCCGTATACGGGTTCTAGTGATTTGTATATCGGAATTGGAAGATCTTCGTTTCTGTTACCCATTTTATTTGGAAAATTATAAAATATATGATTTGGTTTCTCAGAATTTGGTGTTTATGCATATGTATTGTGTGTATTTTGTATTTTGTATTTATATGGGGGAAAAAAATGATGTTTAAAACCCTGTAGTTATTGTTTTTTTTTTACCAATTTAGTACCAAAGTTTTGTTTTATCAATTTGGTCCTCAACTTATTAATTTTAGTCCAATTGAGGGTCTGATAGTGTAAATTTTGACGAAATTACACTCCCAATATTTGACATTTGAAGATTAGTTTTCATGGAAAGTTATGAAATTGCACTTACTATGCGATAGGTGTGAGAAAGTGACTATAATTTTATCATTTTTTTAAAGAAGAAAATTGATAGGTTATAGTCCAAATTGGTAAAACTTAAGGTTGAGTACTAAATTTGTAAAATACAATAATACAGGTACTAAATAGCATTTTTTGTTATATATGTATGCATGTGACTGGGTTTATTTATTAAGTTTGAGCTAATATGTAATCTTATCCAAATGTTTTCTTTTTTCCCTTTTAAGTACTGTTTAAAGGGATATAATTTTATCCATATATCACATGTGTTGGCATTTGCTAATAATAATTTTGTTTCAAGCTATGTCAAATCTTATCCAACTATTTTCTTAAAACATTTTTTAGGCGGATTTTTTCATCCATGCTAGCTATTGTTAATTGCACTACTGTATATTGAAACTTGATCGGTTGTCTGTACTAATGGCAATTTTGTGGCTTTCAACCCGACCCGATTCGAGGACCAAGTTGCACTTTTATCCATTTGATCCGTTTTTAAAAAAATATTTTTTTCTTTTAAAAAAATAAATCTCATAAATGCCAAAAATTTGAAATAAAATTTGTTAGTTAGATTAAAAAATTATTTGATTTAGAACTATAATATAAAAATAATATAAAAGAGAGTTTAATATATATGAGAGAGATGAGAGAGGGTCTGTTAAGTTACATTTTTTTAAGCTGTATTTTTACTCATTTAAACATGACCTGACCCGAATATAATTGCATTTTTACCTGACCAACAACAGGTCGGATCGGATCGAAACCCGCAAAATTGCCATCCTAGTCGTATGTTACAACTATAAATGTATAATATATTGTTAAACGTGAAGCTTTGTTTTTTAGAAACATTTATAAGTACCCGTGATAATGTTTGGTGAAAAATTGAAAAATACTTTTTTTAACCTCAAGTCCTAAAAAAAAAAAAATTAAATCAAGGAAAACAAAGCCGCGAGTCCTGAAAACTACTATTAACAATTATGAAAAATTTTGCTTTCTGAAAAAATATGAATTATGCAGTTAAATTTTGTACTCAGTTCGGCATATATTTATACTTTTTGATGCAGTACCGAACATACTTTTTTGCTTATAAATAAAAAGTACCTGAAGAGAATTACTTTTGTCGCGCACCAAACAGATCTTATCATGAGATAAAATCACAGGTAATCTAACAAACCAAATAGGGTTTAAAGAACCTAAGATCAAATCTTGCCAATTTTTTTAACTGTATTTCTAGTAGGGATGTTATCCACGATTTATCTATTCTAACTTGTACTGCAAGTTCAATATTCTCAGAACCTAAGCGTGCCTTGAAACTACTCTTACGATTAACAGGCTCTTTTAAACCTTTTTCGTTTTTATCACAAATTAATCATGATTTTAAAGAGGGTTTCCATTCAAGTATTTAGGAATTTGTAGTCTATATGAAGTTTAGAAGTAATATTTTCTAATACAACATTAATTCCAATTTTGCAATGCATATGACCTAATTACACGAACATAATTCATCGGTTTTTAAGTGGAACATGTTTAAAAAGAAACAAATCTTAATCGCTGTTTTTAGAAAACTTATAACTAAAAATAGTTGTTGTTACACACAGATTACAGTTAGAATTGTTGAAAAAAAACGTTTCTTCACTAGTGAATCGGCACGGTGTTAAATTGAAAGCAACATCCCAGACATTACAATTATGTTAGCATGAGAATCCCCATGGTCCCATATTATGATTATACTGGACCACCCAATTATGAATTATCCTCTTGTTGCTCTTCATACGTATCCTGTGTGCAAAATAATCACAGGCTATCATACTAACATTTCAAGCACAGCTAATAATACTCACAGTGCAAAAGAAGTCAAAATGTTAGAAACTGTAGATTTTAACAATTCACAGTTAGTTTTTTTTAATTTGTACCGCAAGGTCATATACGCAAAACATAAATACTCCGATTCCATGGCAGTGCAAATGCTGTCTAGTTTGGCATCCACGTTCACCAAAATCACCCCCATATAAAACTCATCAGTGACTCGACAAATCCCACAGGTGACACTGTTAATACTTAATGGAAAAGAAGAAAAACATGCAAATAGCAACCCGGGCAAGGGGTCACATAAGTCATAACATCTCTTTCGAATACCTAGCACTAAGAGCGCACATTTACTCAAACACGGATATTCACATCAATTATGAAATTCGCCAACATCCTCGCAATATTCGTCCTCTTCGTCCTCGTCATCTTCCTCATATTTCCCATAAAAGCCACCTTCTTCCTCTTCTTCTTCTTCTTCTTCTTCATCCTTCATCGTACTGTCCTTCAAACCAGTGCTCAAAACTTCTTTCTGTCCCCCTGACTTCTCCATATCCTTCCTCAGCTTATCCATGTGCTGTTTCATTCGTTCTTCCTCCAAGCGTTCCTTCTCCGCCCTTCTCTTGTCCAGGTCAGCCCTACAAAATCAAATACACAACATCCATATCAGCCTTCCTAAAATGGCTCTTTACTCTAAATATGGAAAGCCAAGCCCAAAAGGAATTTGGAATCAGACTCTTCACGTGCTCCCCATAAATGGAGAACACCTCATTTATCTAACTATCTCCTTAAAAATAACTAGCCATTTCGCCTCCCCGTTACTTGTTTGAAAATATTTATACATTTAATCTCCTCTCAGTTCTCCTTTCTACGTTATATTTGAAAATATATTGAAAACTATCAGAGGATGAAAAAAAAGTGACGAATTAATAAAATGTGTGTGATAGAGAGGCTCAAATCAACAACAGGGCTCTTTAAATACGGAACAAGGATTCATCTCGGGAAATTTCACCTTTTGACAAATCCTAGTTCGATAGAAAGGGGCAGCAGAATGAAAACAAAAAAGGTAAGTTAGGCAAAATACTTGTATGTTTCCATATATTCTTCTGAACTTTTCTCGATGGTCTTGAAGAAAGCTTCCATTCCTGCACCAGATACTGCAGAAACTCCAACAGCCGTGAGATTCTTGTAAAACTCTTCCAGAGCAAGGGAGAGGCTTCTTGTAAGATCTGACGTGTAGGTATGATCAGACTCCAGAGCAGCAATAAACACCTCAAAGTCTTCCATCCACTGTCACCGCATCAGCAAACAAAAACAGAAAGTTTCTATATTTATTCCATTGAGAACGAGATTGTCAATTGACAGAGCAACTAAATGTTTTTAACCCGTCAATAAGCCGGTTTCCTTAAGCTTGAGAGAAAAAATTGGTTCAGCTAGAAGTTTCTAGGTTTTCCAGGATAAAAAAGGCCAGAAAGCTTATTGGATTAAGCTGATTAATTAAATGCTATCAGCTTTTAAGCCAAAAAAGAACAAAGCTTAAAAGCTGCAATCAAACAAGGAACTAGGTTTTTTTTTGCAGCGTTTAAGCAGATAAACGTCAGTCAAAATCATAGATTTTAAGCTAAAGAAAAACAACAGAGTTAAAAAGCTGCAGACGAACAAGATCTATATAAAGCCATTAATTAACAAAAAAATAATAATCCTGGTTAAAGGGTTCCATGAGTAACGAAATAAGCTTGTCAACCAAATTTGTTTTAGCTTTTAGGCAATAGAAGGCGAGCTCAGAAGCTGCAACCAAAACTTTGTCTAAACTAAGCCACTGATGATCAAAACAAGACAATTCCTAATCATTGGTTTGGTTAGTTGCAACCTTTAGCAAATTATATTAAAAGCTCAAAGAAGTCTATCTTTTAGGAAAATAAACTAAACTTAATAGCTGCAAGCAAGGCAGGCCTTAGCAAGACAGAATAAAATGAGCATGCATACGAGAATTGAATATCACCTCCACAGCAAACTGGTGATTAGCTACATCTGTCTTGTTGAAAGCCAATACCAATGGCAGACGTGTCTTGTACAAGATACTACATGCGTACAGCATATTGCTCATAAATGTTTGTGGATGAGCAGATCTTGGAGTATCAACTACGTATGTGACTATGGTTGGAAAAGTCGATGCAAAAGCTTCTGTTATTATTGCACCAGAAGCAGACCATGTAAATATTTCAATTTGGCCAGGGGTGTCCACCAGAACATAGTCAAGCTGATCTGCCCTCTTCTCAATAACTGATACGACCTATATAGACAAAAGCACTGATTGAGTTTTTCTTTTTTGCTATAAATTCCACTACATTACTAATTAGCAGTAGAGAATTCCTATTATCTAGGTTAGTTATGTGATTGATAATTAAAACCTAGCAGGAAGTAAGCTTAGTTTAGCTCTCGTTTCCATTATTTAAAATTCATGTGTTGTTTTTCTTTTCTTAAACTATTTAGTTTAGTATATTCAATTGGAACCTTCAAACTTAGCAACTAGTGCCCTAACGGTAACACTCCATAAGAAACCAACCAAAGGTGAGGACTAAAATCGAGAAAACATAGAGATGCAGATTAATTGATTAAAATAGGAAAAAGTAGATAAGATATTGTGCAAGAAATACAAACGTGAGAGAATGGTGTACAAACTTTTTATTTCCATAACGTTCCATACCTCGAACTATGACTGCTTTCGATTTGGTACAACTAAGTGTTCTGAAAACGTCAAAAATGTAACATTACTGTACTAATTGCTAAATTTTCTTGGTTGGTGTAGACACGTAAAATTAACAGACAAAAAATAGCTTACATTGCAAGAATTTCTAATCATTTGTCGAGTCTATAGCGAGCCAATTTGGGATCAATTTACAGTAAGGGATAGAGAACTAACACAACATAACAAACAATCAATCAAAAGAGTAAATGTTAACTTTCTACATCATAAACACCCAAATGAAGTCTGGTTTACCTCATCAAACTTGGTAGCAAAAAGGTTCAGTGACGTCAAAATACCACCATTAGGACCAAGGTTGTACTGCTTCATCACCTCCTTGTAATTAACCGTGTCTCTTATATCAATATTCGCACCAAAGGGGAGTGTAAGTACAGCTGGGTCAAGATTCACCACATATCCCCGAATGTTTGAAGCTTGGGTATGACAAACTAGACGATTGAGAAATGTTGTTTTCCCGCTTCCTAAAAAAAGGGTTATATATTTTAGAACCCAAACACAAAACAATTGCTTATACATATATAAAAATAAATATCAGCTAATATAACCTGCCATTCCTACAACAATGATGATAACGGGCTTCTTTTTGAAATTGGTAGATGATTCCCCAGCTTTGAGATCCAAATTTTCCAGGTACTTCGTCATTTCCTCTTGCTCATTCCCCTGGAATAAACAAACAAAAGGTACCAATATAATTGTCGTTATTACTGAAACAGGACAGAGAAGACAAACAAAGTAACTTGAAAAGGTATTTTAAATGGAATGTTTACCGTTGCATCAGGTGATCCATCCACATCCATTTGCGATGTAGCCTTTTCATTAACTTTCGAGGTTGTATTTTGGGAATCAGAATCCAAGTCCATTTCTCAAAGAGACTGATGATGAAAAGTTCACTGCAATTCAATACCTGGAGAATCAAGAAAGGTTCTCATTTAATATGCAAGTTGTACATTCACACTATACATTCCAATTTAATGATGCTCATAGGACTTCTCCTATGAGAAAAACAAAAATTAGAAACTATATTCGACCATGTGGGGAATATGTCATTACTCGTTCAAATATGTATATAAAACCTGTAATTACTCGCCCACTATGAACAGTCCTTGAAGATAATAGTATTTTTTGACACTTTTAAAAATCTACCATAAAAATATATATGTTGTCCACAATTCGTACAAATGGAGAACGAAAATCAATCTAGTGAGTTAAATAATTAGGAGAAGTGAAAAGTAAGTAAGTTACCAAAAAGAAAGCATATATAAAGAAAACGGCAGTCAAGAATTAGTTTTAAGGAGTAGCTGGTATCTTCCATTGTCCGCATAATGAAATAGTAAAGCTTCTTAATTACGTATATATAAACATGAGCAACTGCTGATAGACCAAATTAGTTGCACATTCCTCTATTTGTGTACCGAAAGACACTCGGTTGTAATTCTCCAAAAGCTCCTTAAATTACATAAACATTAATAACAGTCAATGGCCTACTTGGTTGCAAATTCCCTGTTTCTGTACCAAAGCGATACTTGACTATAAAAGGCCTAAAGCTTCTTATTAACATATTGCCTGAGTGTTACATGTGGACCCTTATTGTGTGCTGAAGTGGTACTCCACTATAAAACACCAAAACTCTTGATATTAGAAACAATAACAACTGTAATTGGTTGAATATTCCCTCGTTTATGAACCAAACTGATACTTAATTGTAATACACAATGCACAGACTACACACAAATTAACCTAACAGCCACCACCAGCCTACTAAGATTGTAGCTTCTACGCTAAAATTTGGAAATTTCATTTTCAGAACATCCTAGAAAAACCTAGTTCTTTTAAACGCTTCTATGCTGTAAAATACATATTTCATAGCCAAAAAAGTAAGCCTTCTTACTATGTACTTCTCCATAGCATGGACTTTCAATGTCAGTCCAATTAAATATTTATATTGTAACTCGCATACCCTTTACACCCGAAATCGAGGAAAAAGAAGATAAAATGAAACCAACACATGTACATTAACATATGTAACTACTACAAGCATCAAGTTCTGCAATTTAGCAATCAGACGGAAATTTCCAAATAACAAACCTAACCTTTTGAGATTTTCTCGTCTTGATCAATACCCACATAGTTTTTTTTTTCCATACAAAAATCTAGAAAAATGGAGATAAAAAGAATGCATTTATGCACACATATCTAACTACTACATACATCGATTTCTGCAATTTAGCGATCAGACAGAATTTTCCAAATAAACTAACCTAACCTTTCAGATTTCCTCGTCCTGATCAATACCCGCATAGCTTTTTTTTCATACAAAAATCGAGAAAAATGAAGAAAAAAAACGCATTTATGCACACATATGTAACTACTACATGGAGTACACACCAGTTTCTGAAATTTAGCAATCAGATGAAAATCACAAATGGGCCAATCTTTGGCAGCCTAAAAAATTACTAATTTTGCTTGGACTTGCTTATTTATAATAAAATGATGCAAACATCATTTTCTGCAAATTTAGAGTGAAAATCCAAAATAAAAAACAAACCTTTTTCCAAATTTCCCACTTTTAATCAATACTCATATATCTTTTCACAATTAAAACTCGAGAAAAAAGAAGGTCGGAACATAACAACGCGATTACTTAAATAAATGTATGCAATTTAGCAATCAAAAACGAAATTCCAAAATTTACTAACAAAACTCTTACAAGATTTTCCTCTTCTGATCAATACCTAGAAACATCATTTTCTGCAAATTAAATATTAGAGTGAAAATCTCAAATAAAAAAACTACCCATATATCTTTTCACACTTAATTAAAACTCGAGAAAAAAGAAGGTCGAAAGAAATCAACGCGTTTAAGCAAACTTACATAAATTAATGCAGTTTACTAACCAAAAATGAAATTCTCAAGTTAACAAACCAAACCCTTAATAAGATTTTCCAATAAAAAAATCGAGAATAATGAAAATAGAAAGAGAGAAAATACCTTAATAATAAATTAGTAGAGATGAAAACGATATCAGTGTGTTGAAGAGTCGCTTAGTTAGAGAGAGAGAGAGAGAGAAGGAGGTTTCTGTGTTAAGATTAACATAAACCCTAATAATATTGTTTATAATGGAAAAAAAAGAAAGGAAAAGGCATTTGATCTATGAGTCACGATTGAGTACCCCTTGTATTAATTAAAAACTAAAATCTATTAATCTTTCTTTTGACTTGACTTTTTTATTTTTTGTTTTGAAATTTGTGTATATCTACATGTTTAGCATCTAAAAAGCTGATTTGAAGGTTAAAAAGACTTAAAAAGAAAAAAAAAAACCTACTAGTTTGGTTGTGAGATTAGTAATCTCGGGATTAACAATCCGTTTCAGTTTGTGAGCGACATTCGAATGGAATGTCATATTAACAATCCGATTAGACTAATCCAATATCATTTGTAGTCCGAACGATACTAATAGTCCGGATGCAATTTATATAAGCAAACACATCATTTGTGGGCTCGGAATATTTTTGCTCTAATTCAGATCTTCAAATAATACAAACAAAGCAGACGTAAGTTTAAGAATGAACTAGCTTTGTGCAATTGTTGTTCATGAGGTACGCTAACGACTCACGTTCAAGAACGATGACAAATTAGCCCGGCTCCATTTTTCATATTAGAAACTTCAATTCTCGTGTCATTTAATTACTGATAGTTAAATTATAATAATTTTGCGGATACGCGAGGGGAATCTATTGAAACGTTTTGAATATTTAAAAGACACGAGAAACAAAAATTACACTACAAAATAAGCCCTTAAACCTTCAAATTTTACAATATTATCTAAATCACTAAAAAAAAATTAATATTTATCGGTTGCAATTAATATATTTATAATTTTTCTTTTTTCATGAAACTAAGGGCCAATTCTTTCTTTTAATTAAGTATCAAATGATATGTCATATTTTAAATTTCTAAAATACCCAACCCATAACTTAACAAACGCCGAATTTTGTGCATTTGGTTGACTTCCTAATTTGATTGTATTGGTTAGAAATATATGATGAAATTTTCAATTTTTTCATTTCGGTAATTTTGATATGAAAATTTTGATGATCAAAGTTGCATGTATTTTCGTATAAGATATTTGTTTAGGCATGGAGAGAGTATAATAGTAATAAATTATCATGGGATCCACATTTTTGTGGTTGCGATATTGTTATGATTATTAAAATATAATGAAAAATAAATAAAAAATAATGTAGGGTTATTATAAGTAAATTAATAAGTAAGTTGAAATTTTGTGTAAAATGTAAACGGTTTATTAAAAGGTATAAAATGTGTTAGGTTTGAGAAAATAGTTGAGTTAGCCGGTGCGGATGGTAAGATTTGACAGACATTTGAGTTTATATAAATTTAAGATAATCAATAAGTAAACTGATACGTGTATAATTTTATAAATGAGTCTGAAATGATACGAGATCAATTGACCAATTACCCACTTTTTTATATTGGTATAAAAGGCAGTTAAAATATTTTATTTGAGGATGACTTAATAAACTGCAAAAATTCTTTAAAAACGCACAGACCGTAGATTAAATCTACGGTTTGTAAACCGTAGATTTAATCTACGGTTTGTAAACCGTAGATTTAATCTACGGTTTGTATTCATTTAATTCAAACCGTAGATTAAATCTACGGTCTGTGTAATTTCTGCAAAAATTACACAGTCAGTCCCTACTTTTCAGAAATTACACAGTCAGTCCCTGCGCACAAATTACACAGAAAGTCCCTGAAAAACAGAAACTTACGTTTTTTTTAAAAAAAAAACAATTTTTATACTACATTCTCTTTCTTTCTCTCAAAAACCCCCAATTTTCATCAAAAAAAACCACCAAAATCAATCAACCACAATAACTATCAAATTTCTTAACAAAAAACCCCAAATCATCAATCAAATTTATCCATAATTGAAGGTATATCTTTTATTCTCTAATTTATTATTTATTTTGTGTAATTTCAATTTGTAAAATAGGAAAAAATATATAAAATATGCAAATTGATTATTCACTTAGCTATATATAATTGTTTGTTGTTTGTTTATATTAATTATAGAAATTATAATAATTGTTGATATTTGTCCCATTTTTGCAATTTTTTTTTTTTTTGTAATCTCAATTTGTAAAATAGGAAAAAATATATAAAATATGCAAATCCATAATTCACTTAGTTATATATAATTGTTTGTTGTTTGTTTATATTAATTATAGAAATTATAATAATTGTTGATAATTGTCTCATTTTTGCATTATTTATTTATTTTGTGTAATTTCAATTTGTAAAATAGGAAAAAATATATAAAATATGCAAATGGATAATTCACTTAGCTATATATAGTTGTTTGTTGTTTGTTTATATTAATTATAAAAATTATAATAATTGTTGATATTTGTCCCATTTAATAAAAAAATTATGGTTTTTATTGAAATTTGCTTTTTTAGATATTTATTACTAATGGTTTGGTTATGATGTTACATGTTTATGATGGTTATTTGTGTTGATTGAGAAAAATAAAAATTGTTACGCTTTATTAATATTTACCCGTTTTGAAAATTAGGGGTTTTTATAAAATTATGTTTTTTAATTAGGTTGTTTGCCCAAACACGTACTAAAAATTGGGGTTGTTGATATTTTATCCGTTTTATAAAAAAATTGAGTTATCATTGTTTGGTGATCATTAAATGTGTTTGGTTATGATTAAAAAATTAAGTTATTATTGTTTGGTTATGATTAAAAAATTGAGTTATCATTGTTTGGTTATCATTAATTGGTTATCATTAATTGGTTATCATTGTTTGGTTATAATTGGTTATTAATTGGTTATGTTATCATTGTTTGGTATTAATTGGTTATGTTATCATTGTTTGGTTATCATTAATTGAGTTATATTTGGTTATCATAGTTAGGATGGCAGACACATGTCCACATATTAAAGGCAGGTTGGGCATTTTACGACAGACCGGTCATATTTCTAATTAGACTTGGGATGCTGGAAGAGAAGCGGGTAGAGGAGATGCCAATAAGATTAGCGTTTATAATTATAGTTGGCAGATACCGACGCCTGAAAGGGTAGTTCAAAATATGATTAGGGCTGGTTTTTATGGTATTTACACTATATGTAATTATACCGTAGACCGAGGCTTGCTTACAGCCTTAGTTGATAGGTGGCGTGATGAGTCGCACACGTTCCATTTTGTCGGTGGAGAGTTGGGGATATCTTTACAGGATGTAGAGATTATGCTTGGTCTCAGGGTGGATGGTCTTGCTGTTACCCGATCGGAGCGGAATGATAACAGGGCGAGCAGGTTGAATATGATGGAGAGTTTGTTAGGTGTTAGACCGGCTGACAATCAAGTGGATACAAACTGTTTGACAGTTAGACTTGATTGGATGTTACACACATTCGGTGAATTACCCCCCAACCCTAGTGAGGAGCGTTTGCTATATCAGTATAGGGCTGCCATGCTATTATTACTGGGGGCACATGTGTTTTCGGATAAGAGCAGTGATCAGATTCCACTATGGCCTCTGCCATTTCTAGAGGATTTTGACACATGTGCTGAGTATAGTTGGGGATCAGCTCTTCTGGCCTGGTTAGAGGCTAATCTATGCAGGTTGGTACGTTGTAAGGCAAGCGGAGTAAGCGGGGCGGTGATGTTTCTGGATATGTGGGCGATTACCAGACTACTGCCGGTTAGACCATGTGAAGAGCTGCCGGAAGATATCGAGCCACCTGAGGGCTGGCCTAGGTTCCCCCTCGGTTACAGGTATGATATTATTTAGTTTTTGTATTGGATTTGTGTTTTTTTTATTGTGTCATCTATCATTTACTTAGCTGCCGGTTATATTTATTGTTTATCGGGTTTTGTTTGTATATTACAGATGGAAGATTTGGAGGCAAACTAACCTTACGCCATATGTCTACGGACATAATGTGGTCCACATACGTGACCAGTTTGACAATATGTCGCCTGAACAGATAAATTTTAACTTTCGTATTATATGTAACTTACGTATTATATGTTGTATATGTTTGCATTGGTCTTATGTTCGCAGAATTTATTACTAGTATTTTTGAACCATTGTTTATATATTCTAATTTTGCTAATTACAGATAGTGTGGCAACCTTACGGGAATCTCAATCAGTATCCGGAATACTGCATGCGGGGCCGTTATATGTGGCATTGTTCTGTGCCTCTCATTTGTAATGAGAAGATTGAGTTCCACCCCGCGGACAGGTTCATGAGACAGTTCGGTTTTGTTCAGCGGGTCCCTACTTATATTTGGAAACCCAGAAAGGGTCACGGCAAGGATAGAAGATATGGGATTGGGCAAAAACACGACTGGCCTTTACTTTTTGAAGAGTTTATAACCGTGTGGAATGACCGCCACAACCGTCTTATTAACGACGAATTTGGCACGGGGACGTCACCGGATTACATGAGATGGTATAGAGAGAGGACCCGCATCTTCATAAACCCACCTGAACTTGCCCCGCCATCTCACGGTTTCCGGGAGCATACGGGGTTGTTCAATAAAATGGTAACAACTAATTAAAGTTCATTAATATTTGATTGTTATTTTTCTGTTTGTATATTTCAATACTTATAAATTGTTTTTTATTGGTTTTTTTTTTCAGAAAGCGGTATTGCGCCGCAATTTCAAATCGTTCAAACGGGCGAAAATGAAAACGGAAGTGGACTTACTATGAAAGGACTTCGCTGAAATGGGAATGAATCCGTATGGGTCAGCTGATGAACAGTTGGATGAGGAGGATGACGATGACGACGACGACGATGATGGTGATGACGACCTACGTTACGACCCAAGAACTTACACTAGGGCTTCAAGTTGTCGGCGTCCCGACGAAAGAGGCAGAGGGGAAGGCGAATCTAGTAGCGGCGGGCGTAGCCGGGGTAGAAGATCGACTGGAGGTCGACCCCCGACTACAGATCAGGGTCCGGGTCCGAGTTCAAGCGGTCATGGTCGTCGTGCTTCTTTTGCTGGGTCGGAGTACGTTCAGGATGATGTTCCGTTCGATTATCATAGTCAGCATTCAACCGACAGTTGGAGTCGCGGATTAGCACTTACATCCCACGAGCGTGCTCCGTATCCAGAATCGCAGCATCGACAGAGACGGCGTACGGAGCTAAACGAAATCGAAGAGTCTGCTAAGCCGTCATCGGATAGATTAACATCGGCGGGAAAGATGCTCCCTACGTCCAACTTTAAATCATTTAGTCGTTACAAAAATAAATAAATGCACATTTGTGTTTTTTGTAAATTTTTTTTGTATTTGATTTCTATGTTTGATTTGTAAGTTTTATTTTTAGCTGAGTTGGAATATTATAAATTCGTAAGTTTAATTTGAGTATGTTTGATTTGTATGTAATTAAAAAATATTATGTATTTTAAAACCCTAGACCAATATTGAGTTTTTACAAACCCTAAACCCTAAATTACAAACCCTAAATTACAAACCCTAAACCCAAAACCCTAAACCCTAACCCCTAAATTACAAACCCTAAACCCTATACCCTAAACCCTAAATTACAAACCCTATACCCAAAATTACAAACCCTATATACCCAAAATTACAAACCCTAAACCCTAAATTAAAAACCTTAAATTACAAACCCTAAACCCTAAACCCTAAATTACAAACCCTAAATTACAAACCCTATACCCAAAATTACAAACCCTAAACCCTAAACCCTAAATTACAAACCCTAAATTACAAACCCTCTACCCAAAATTACAAACCCTAAACCCTAAACCCAAAATTACAAACCCTAAATTGCAAACCCTAAATTACAAACCCTAAACCCTAAATTACAAACCCTATACCCTAAATTACAAACCCTAAACCCTAAACCCTAAAATACAAACCCTATATTACAAACCCTATACCCAAAATTATAAACCCTAAACCCTAAATTACAAATTACAAAACCTAAATTACAAACCCTAAACCCTAAACCTTAAATATTCTGAAATATACATACAAACCGTACATTTAATGTACGGTTTGTACAGATTTCATACAAACCGTACATTAAATGTACGGTTTGCATGTATTATGTGCAAACCGTAAAATAAATGTACGGTTTGTACCCCTGATTTAAGCAGCGTCATTTTACGAATGTACTTTTTGCACTGAATCACCGTTAATAACGTAAAAAAAAAACTACAAACCGTAAAAATAATCTACGTTTTGTAGTGTAAATGACATTGGATACCATATCTAGCAAAATAATTCCGACAAGACCTTATCACTTTTGAATTATTATGATTTGACAACCCTATCCGAAAATGACTACTCAATGCATTATTAAAGTTTGGAAATGACTACACCAAAAAAAACACTACAAACCATAAAAGTAATCTACGGTTTATAGTGTAAATGACATTGGATACCATATCTATCAAAATAATTCCGACAACACCTTATCACTTTTGAATTATTATGATTTGACAACCCTATCCGAAAATGACTACTCAATGCATTATTAAAGTTTGGAAATGACTACACCAAAAAAAACACTACAAACCGTAAAAGTAATCTACGGTTTGTAGTGTAAATTAACACTATAAATATGGCTCAATTTTGCCAATTCTAACAAACCCTAAAATCAAACACAAACACATTTCAGAAATCTCTAAAAAAATACTCATTTCTCCCCAAAAAAATATATAAACAAACACTTTTCGAAAATGAATTACAACTATGGTTATGACAACAACCAATGGAATAACAACAATGCGAATTCATCTAGTGGCTCAAACGATGAGCTAACTGATTATTCAGAGCACTTTGAAGTTGATGAATTGACTTGGGAAACAAGGGATGAAATGCTTGCTGATCTTGCTGATGTGGCTGGAAATTGGGGTTTCATTCTTACGATTCGTAGGTCTGGAGAGGGTGATGGGAGCAGAACACTGTATGTTGATATTGTGTGTGATAAATCGGGGGTTTACGAAAAAAAGAAACCATCTTCCGTAAATTCAGGTACAAAGAAAAAAGATTGTCCATTTTTCATTAAAGGTTACGTAGTTAATGGTGAATGGATGTGTCACGTAGAAAATGGACAACATAACCACCCACCTCCAACTTACCTCCAAGGGCAAGCACGACGTGCTCGTTTAACCGAAGATGAAAAAGAAATTGTTAAAATTTTAAGGCAAAGTAGTTTTAAAGTTGGTGCAATATTAGAGGCCATAAAAAACCGAAATCCTGACAATGTATCAAACACTAAAACGATACATAATTTTTTGGCTGGACTGAAATTTAAAGAACGAGATGGTAGAAACCCGATACAGGAACTGTTTAATTTGTTGGATAGCCATCGCTACACATTCTACTATAATATGAACCCATCAACCCATTGCCTTGAGAACTTGTTTTTTGCACACCCCGATTCTATAAGGATGTTCAAAGCTTTTCCTGATGTCTTGTTAATGGATTGTACATATAGAACAAACCGTTTTAATATGTCATTTCTATAAGTCGTAGGAATGACATCAACGAACCAAACATATTGTTTAGGTTTTGTTTTCATGAGTGACGAGACAAAGGAAAGTTATATATGGGCATTGGAAAATTTTAAAGTTACATT
The DNA here is from genome assembly GCA_963682055.1 of Primula veris. NCBI lineage: Eukaryota > Viridiplantae > Streptophyta > Magnoliopsida > Ericales > Primulaceae > Primula > Primula veris. The sequence continues at coordinate 12,970,568 of OY821743.1, read as the reverse complement.
GGAGGGGTGTATACTACCTAGGGTGTTTGTAACCGACAGGAAAATGGCCTTATCAAATGCTTTATCCGTTGTTTTTCCCGATTCTCATCATATTTTGTGCACTTTTCATATTGCAAAAAATGTTTTGAAAAACTGCCGTAAAAAGATCCCTGACGAGGAGTGGCAAACGTTTCTAGATGATTGGGGTTTATTGGTTGATTCTGAGTCGATAGAGGAGTACAATCATAACCGAACTTATTTCAATTCCTCTTACAAATCGTACCCTGCTGTGATTAAGTATGTAGACAAGCTTTTAAATGATTATGCTGAAAAGTTTGTTGCATGCTATACCAACCATACAACACATCTAGGTAACAGAACTAGCAATCGAGCCGAACAACAACATGCTAAGCTGAAAAGATCCCTTTCCACAAATACTGGCAAGCTTGAAACTGTTTGGGTAGAGGTGAATAGAATTCTAGAAAAACAGTTTGAGGATATTAAGATGAAGTTGGATAAATGCAAGTCTTATTTTCCTCATTCTGAACGAACACCTCTATTTATAAATCTTAGGTCGTATATCACACACTATGCCTTTGATTTATTATTTCAAGAACACAAAAAATATAGTGGCCAGGCTGATGAGAATTGTTCTTGCGGTTTCAAATTGTCTCACGGTTTACCTTGTCATCATATTATGAGTGAACATATTTTATTCGGGAAGCCTCTTCCTCTAGAATATATTCATCCATTCTGGAAAAAATTAGACGTAATTGATGATAATGGGAACACCGATGATTATGGGGTAGAGGGTGATCTAGAAGAGTTTAAAAGTGTTTATGCTAGCAAAACTAATGTTGAAAAACGGTGTATGAAAACACAATTCCGAGAGATAACCGTACCAGCCAGAACATCCATCAGTGACCCCGAAGTGAGAGTAAATAGGGGGAGACCTAGAAAAGGAGACAAATCTAGTAAGAGAGATAAGTCGGGATGGGAGTATGTGGAGGAACAGAGTGCTGGTGCTAGTAGGGACAAGGGCAAAGGTAAGGCGGATGAAACACCGAAGGTAAGGGTAAACCCAACTAGGAGGCCGCGAAACCAGAACCCTAAATCCACCCCCAATAGGCCAACCTTCCTGTACAGTGACCAAATATGGGTCATGTTACATAGTTACATCGAAACGGTTTATGATGTGCGTGGAGATGGTAACTGTGGGTTCCGGGTACTTGCAAATGCGACGGGTAAACAGCATGGGGAAGATGATTGGTATGCGGTAAGATGTGAGTTGTTCAAGAGCTGCAGCAAATGAAAGGTGTTTATTATGAGCTGTTTGAGAATCTTGGCTTTGAAGCTTACCGGTATGATTATATTTTATCAAGTTTAAATTTTTATCATGCTACAAATCCCGCACCTACTGACAAATGGATGAGATTTCCGTCTTATGGGTTTTTAATTGCTTCTCATTACAATATTCCAATTGTATTGTTGTCCTTATGGCAAAATAATGATGGAGGGGTAAAGGTGTGGAACAGTACTTTTTTACCTCTTTATACTGGTCCGCCTCAGGGAACGACATATTACATCCCGACTGTAATGGTGTTCGTCAACAGTTGTCACTATGCTCAGGTTATTCCTAAAGAAGAAGGGATCTTCCCAATGCCAGGAATTATAGCACGGTGGGAACAAATACGCACTGAGGCAGCTGCGCCATGGAAGGAACTTTTTCGACCAAATTTCAAGTTATATATGGCGCTGGAAAAGTAATCGGGAAAGCAAAAAGCAAATGAAGAAGAAGCTATAGACCTAAGTCCATAATCAGTTTTTTGTTTTTATTTTTATGTAAATTACTATTTTTTCCAATTTGTTGTAAATTTATATGATGTAAACAAATGTTTAATAAATTTGTTTTATGAAATTTAGTTCATGTTTGCATATTGAGTTAATTTCTTTTATGAAATTTATATAATTTATGATTGTTTCATTCAAGAAAATTTACGATTGACACCAAATTGACGACTTAGTTAATGTTTCATATTGCGTTATATAAGTGTTAAAAACAAAGCAAAGGTACTTCACAAAAATTGACGATTTAGTTAATGATTCAATAAATATCAACTTATACACTTGACAAAAATATAACATGAACCAAAAACATAAAATTTATCAAATCAACTTTTTTTGTGTAAATTTGTGTAAAACAAACAAAAAAACTTCTCAAAAATTGACGATTTAGTTAATCATTCAATAAATATCAACTTATACAATTGACAAAAATATAACATGAACCAAAAATATAAAATTTATCAAATCAACTTTTTCTGTGTAAATTTGTGTAAATTTTGTGTTTATTTTGAGAGTTTGTTAGAATATTGGTAATTTATTTTATGTAAAATTTTAAAAATAAGGCATTTATTTTTTTATTAAAAAAATCATATTTAATTTAAAAAAAATATTTAGTATTTTAATTTTAATTATTAGATTTTTATTTTTAATTTTTAATGCAAATTTTCTGAAAAACACACAGAGACCGTAGATTTAATCTACGGTCTATAATGGTTCACTGTAAACCGTAGATTAAATCTACGGTCTCAGCGTTTTTTTAGAAAATTTGAAGTTAATTAATCCACCCTCATTTTATTTCTCCCATCACACGATCAGGCTTCTCTCTCTAATTAAATACCACGGAAACTCATCTCTCTCTCTCATCTATTTTTCCCTCTCCACCATTGGAGTAGGCTTATCTCCTTCCATCTCAGCCTCCTCTTTCTACATCCTCCATCGACATGGCATGTATACGATCTCCTTCCCGGAGCTCTGGCAGATGAAATCCCATGTGTAGGAGAAGAGATCGGCGGCGGCGTGGGGATTCTAGAGCGGTTAATATTAGGTTTTGAGGCTAATGTAATTCGGAAACGCTGAAATTTGAGTGAAACTGCTTTAATTGAATGATTCAATTTGAGTTTGTGATAGAACATAAAAATTAGACCCGAATATTCTATTCGGGTAATAATCAACCCACTTTATAAATGGGTATCCAACGCTTAAATGGGTCGTCTCATACTTTTTATAGGAATTGAGGTGTTACTATCAAAAGCCCAAGCCCAATCAAATGGGGACCCATGTCTGAAAAACCCCTGGGATGAAGACATTTGTCAACATCCTAGAAGGCATAGTTGCCTATAAATATCCAACTACCCCTCCTAGAAAAGGGACCAGAAAATCTATCCAAAAAATATAGAGAGAAGTTGAGAAAAGAGAGAAACTAATCAACACACACCACTTCAAGAAATAATCCGAGAAAAGACAAAGCCGAGCACCGAATAAAAGGGGAGAAAGATCAAGACGAGAGAATAAATAGTCATATCGAGCACAATTGTAAAACCGAAATACTAATCCGAGCAAGTGTAATAGTCCGAATAAGGATAATAATCCGAGCAATAATAAAGATCAGGAAGTGTCCATTATTCACAGTTGATTTACTATTATATCATTGTTGAAAAGCCTAACGCGACCGACCAAAGTTATGGCTTTATCAAATGGCGCCGTCTCCGGGAATCATCTAGTTCCCAACTAGTTTAGAATTCGAATACCAATACTCTGCCAGACGAGCGACAATGGTGACCAATGTAGAGGAAACCCATCCCGAGATAGTAGAAACCAATAACCAAAATGCGCAAATTAGCCAACAAGACCTCGACGATCTACTCGCCATCCGTGACAGATATGAAGCTATCCAATCCGGAAACCAACTAACAACCTCCTACGTCAACCAAGAACAACCGATCGAACCACCCAAACATTTCATTGAAGGGATTGTCGACGAACACCCTTCGTCCTCGGATGACGAACAAGACGTGCCCGTATTAAGGCGTGCACGAAGACGCTTAACCGGGTCCCAAGCAGGGCCGAGCTCAAGAGTCCCTTTGCCTACAGCCTCGGTCAACTCCGGTGCTCGTTTACAAACGGACGAAGCTCATTAGTTTGGCATGCCCGAGGATCATGTAGTCGGACAGTCGCCCCGACTACCGACTAATCCTCCGAGGATGATTACACCACCCACGGTGGAGGTACAACACGTTGTTCCGTTAGCCGATGAAAGGAAATACGCCCAGCTACAAGCTCAGCTGGCGGCATGCATGACGGCCATGACAGCGGCCGGCATCGTATTGCCAGTTATCCAACCCGACAAAGACCCACGCCATGAAGTGGAAGATTCTGCCTACAGGGCCGCCCTGGAGGCTGCGGGTCGGCGACCCGATACAAGAGTCCCCCACCAAGGGGGCAATGTCCCAATAACTATCGTCCATCCGAACACTCATATGGAACGTGTCCACACAAACACGAAGGACGGTAGATATCCCGAATACAGGATCGGGGAAGGATATGGCCCACCACCACATCAGGGAGGATACCCTCCCCCCTACCAAGTCACGGATGACGCGTTCCAACAGGCTTGGAACGTATGCCAAGAAACCCCGTGTGCTGAACAGATCACGCGGTACCGCAATCCTATGGGGTTCGTCATCCCCGAATTCAGGCTCTATGATGGAAAGAGTTGCCCTATCGACCATCTGAGGCACTACAAGACGAAGATGGAACTGTGGAGTGATGACCATGCACTGATGTGCAAATTTTTCAAAAACAGCTTGGGTCAAGAGGCTTCGTCATGGTATCACAACTTACCACGGGGCTCCATTAGAGACTGGGCAGAATTGCTAAGAGCATACTCCACCCGATACGCTGCTCATCGGAAAAAGAAGGTTAGTATCGAAACCCTTCTTAAAATGGCGATGATGCCAAATGAAAGGCTCAACGATTACTGCATACGTTTTATCGACGTAGCAAACCAGATTCCATGATATGCCAATAATATAGCCATCCAAAACTTTATCAATTCCATCCCTAATGGCTATTGGGCGAGAAGGAAGTTCATAGGCAAAAACTTCCCGACCACTGATTCCCTGCTAGCCTATTGTACCCACCTCACCGATAAAAACGACGAACTGCGTTTCCTCAACCGAACTCTACCAAGAAGAGAGTCGGTCCGCGAGGCACAGGTGGGTCGCAAAAGAGTTAGGAATAACCAGGGAGAAGCATTCCAACCGACCAGAAAGGGCAAAGAGCCCGAGGTCCATAGCAGGGTAGAGCGACCACGAGCACTAGAGCCCAAACCGCTCCAGATCGCATACCCAACACCGACCAACGAACATAAACCGCTCCAGCTCACATACCCAATGCCACCCAAGCCGTTTCAACAAGGTCGGCCCCAAGAGAGGGAACACCGAAACGCTTTCGGACCGGTCGAGCTGCGATACACTTTCAACCTGTCTGCTGAAGATATCCTCAAGGATATATGCAGGGAAAGTTGGTATTCCCGACCGCAACCGATCAACACTCCCCCCAGTCAGAGAGATTCGAAGCTCTTCTGCGCATATCATGAGGATCACGGCCATCTCACTGAGCATTGCCGTAACCTGCGATGGAGAATGAACCAGTGGGGCGATGCAGGATACCTAGCCAAGTTCATCAAAGGAGCTGGGAATAAAGGCAAACAATTGGCCATCGAGGGATCCGACAACCGGCAAGGAAAAACGATCAACGTCGTTCATATGACAAGACCCAAGGGCCCAGGCGGGGAACGATCGCGACAACGGCAGCTGGCCCACTTTGGCCAAGTAGCCAAGGAATCACAGGCGTCGACCTCTAAACGACACTGCACACAACGACGACATCCGCCCATTTCTTTCTCGGATCTTGACGAAGAAGGGGTGATTTACCCCATGGAGACGCCATTAACCTCCGAGTTCAAATTGGCCTAGACACGGTCAGCAGGGTACTTGTCGACCAAGGAGCCTCTTGTGATATCATGTACAGGGAGCTCTTCGACAAAATGGAACTCAAACTGCCAGATCTACAGCCTACTGACGTCACACTGATCGGATTCATCTCCGAAACGACTAAACCGTTGGGTAAGATCGTCCTCAGTGTCACAACCGGGTCCGTGTCGGTTCCCGTGGAGTTCTTAGTGGTCAATGACCACTCCGGTCACAATGCAATATTGGGCCGACCTTGGTTACATGCCATGAAGGCCATACCCTCGACCTATCACCAAAAGGTCAAATACCCAAATGACAGGGGAGAGATCGAGACAGCCAGAGGATGTCAAGAGGATTCAAGACGCTGCGAGGACATCACCGCGACTCTCCAAAAACAACGAAGCATGGTGGAACAACTCACCAGCACCAAGAAGCTGATCAACCAAATATCCAAAGCCGAAAGGGTTGTCGAAGAACAAGTAGGAGAGACACTCAGGAAGGTATATATACCGGATATGGACGAGGAGCATTACTTCCTCCTCGGCGACAACCTTCCAAAACAGGAATCCGAGGAGTTGAAAGCATTCCTTCTCAACAACACTGATAAATTCGCCTGGAGTCCTAAAGATATGCCGGGCCTAGACCCCAATACAGCATGACACCACCTAAGTGTAAACACCGAGTACAAGCCGATAGCACAGAGGAGCAGGAAAGTGTCTGTACAGCACAGAGCAGCTATAATCGCTGAAGTACAAAAGTTATTGGAGGCTGGAGCCATAAGAGAGGTTTACTATCCAAAATGGTTGTCCAACCCGGTCGTCGTCCCTAAGAAGAACGGGAAGGAGAGAGTATGTATAGACTTCACCAACCTCAACAAAGCCTGCCCGAGGGACCACTTTCCCCTTCCAAGGATTGATCAACTGGTGGACGCAACTGCGGGGGCAGAACGGATGACCTTCCTTGACGCATATTCAGGATACCATCAAATTCTCCTCGCACGCGAAGATCAAGAAAAGACTTCGTTTATATCGCCTTTGGGAAATTATTGCTATACGGTAATGCCGTTCGGCCTACGCAATGTGGGAGAAACATACCAAAGGATGATAACAAGGGTATGTCGAGATCATATAGGGAAGACGATGGAGGTATACATAGATGACATGGTCGTCAAGAGCGAAAGAGCCACATCCCACCTTCAAGATATCAGGGACGTTTTCCGAACGCTGGGCGAGCACAAACTGAAACTCAATGCGAGCAAGTGTGCATTTGGCATCAGCAAAGGGAAATTCTTGGGGCATATGGTTAGCCGACGAGGAATAGAGGCTAATCCCGATCAAATAACGGCTCTACGAAACCTAGCTGCGCCCAATAATAAGAAATAGGTACAAGAGCTCACGGGAATGATGGCCGCGCTGAGCAGGTTCATTATCCGATCCGCAGATAAGGGACGGCCATTTTTTGAATCACTCAAGAAGGATAGAAAATTCGTCTGGGACCCGGAATGTGAAGCTTCATTCAACAATATCAAAGAGTACTTGAGGACACTGCCACTACTGGTAAGGCCGAACAAAGGAGACGTTCTGGCATGCTACCTAGCAGTTTCCACTACAGCTGTGAGCGCAGTTATCTTAAGAGAAGAAGGTCGCGAACAGTTTCCGATCTACTTCGTCAGCAAGACTCTGGTCGAAGCCGAAACACGTTATCTACCCTTGGAAAAGCTGTGTCTGGCATTGGTCGTCGCAACCAGAAAATTGCCACACTATTTCATAGCTCATCAGGTCCGGGTATATACGAAATTTCATATCAAAGAGTCACTTCGGCAGACGGACATTAGCGGTCGAGTTGCCACATGGGGGGTCGAGCTATCCCAATTTCATATCGAGTTCGCACCCCGCCATGCCATAAAGGGACAAGTCCTGGCCAATTTCGTCGCGGAGTTCACCGAAGGCTATAACGAGCCTTTGGCACTCTCTCCACAATCACACTGGCAGATACATGTTGACGGATCAGCCATCAAGGACGGATCTGGAGCGGGGATCGTCCTAAAGTCTCGAGAGGGAGCAATAATCGAAAAGAGCATAAAATTGGGCTTCCGAGCTACCAACAATGAGGCAGAATACGAGGCCATGATAAATGGCATGCTCATTGCCCGGTCCCTGGATGCTCCCACTTAATTGCAAGCTCAGACTCCATGCTCATCGTCAATCAAGCCATCGGCGAGTTCCAAGACAAAGATGACAGAATGATCCTCTACCAAGAGAAAGTCCAAAGCTTGATGGCAACTTTCGAACAGTGCGAGTTAATAAGAATTAATCGCACCAAAAATGCACACGCCGACGCCTTGGCCACCCTAGCCTCGACATTAACAATGACTGACACCCGGTCGATCACAGTGGAACTACTGCCAACACCGAGCATAATTAAAAGGGTAGACCGAGTGACATCAATACAATACGAACAAGGTTGGATGGAAGACATGACCCATTATCTGTGAAATGAGACGCTTCCGGCCGACAAGATAAAAGCGCTAAAAATTACAAGAAAAGCTCCTCGCTTCTGGCTATCCGAGGACGACAAACTATACAAATCCAGTTACCGGGGACCCCACCTACTATGCGTCCCAACAGAGCTACAACTGCCGGTCTTGGAGAAAATCCACGAAGGATCCTGCGGAGCACACATCAAAGGGCGATCCCTTGCAAACAAGGCAGTGACCCAAGGATATTGGTGGCCCTATATCAAGCGAGACGCCGATGCGTACGTCCAACGTTGCGACAAGTGCCAACGATTCGCCAAGATACCACGGCTCCCATCATCTATGATGACCCCGGTGTCGGCACCATGGCTGTTCGCTCAATGGGCAATTGATTTGGTCGGTAAACTCCCAAGAGCACCTGGGAGTGTGGAATATCTGATCGTCGCGACGGATTATTTCACCAAATGGGTCAAAGCTAAACCCCTCCGAGAAATCAAAGCCAGCAACGTCAAACAATTCATTTGGGAATACATCATAACTAGGTTCGGTATACCGTACGCTATCGTCGCCGACAATGGAACCCAGTTCAAAGATGCCAATTTACAGCTGTGGTACGAGGAACTCGGTATCCGAAAATTTTATTCGACGCCGACATACCCACAAGGAAACGGGCAAGCCGAAGTGTCAAACCGAACAATATTAGACGGTATCAAGACCACCCTTGAACAAGCAAAGGGGAGGTGGCCCGAGCGGCTACTCAACGTTTTATGGTCGTGCCGAACTACACCCAAGACGGGCACCAAGGAAACCCCGTTTAGCTTAGCATACGGTGTTGAGGCCATCATACCGACAGAGATCGGGCTACCCACGCTCCGAACGACGTTGGTCGAGCAGGGAAACAATGAACAAAGAATGAGAGAAGAGCTCGACATGATAGACGAGAAACGAGAGATAGCGGCCCTTACCCTAGCTAAGTACCAACAAAGCGTGAAGCAAACCTATGACAAGAGAGTAAAAGGGTCCAAAGAATTCATGGTAGGAGAACTGGTGCTGCGACGAGTGACGGTCTATACCCGCAACGAAATACATGGCAAACTAAGCCCTACCTGTGAAGGCCCATACGAAATCGTCAAGCAAACAAGTCCAGTCTCTTACAAAATCAAAAGCGTCCTGTTCGCCAACAGCCGAGGGGAAAAGAATTCTTAGAATGTGGCTAACCTAAAGAAATATTACGTATAGGCAATCCTCCGAATACAAGTACAGGTGCTACCTTACCCTTCTTGCTTAATGGCATTATCTTTCGTCTTTTGAATGAATAAAATATATTATCATGCTGTCTACTAATACTATGAAATTCCCAACATGGCCGAAGTGCCTAGGAATACTATGAAATTCCCAACATGGCCGAAGTGCCTAGGAATACTATGAAATTCCGTAAATGGCGTGTTACCGAAGGAACGCCTAGGAATACTATGAAATTCCCAACATGGCCGAAGTGCCTAGGAATACTATGAAATTCCGTAAATGGCGTGTTACCGAAGGAACGCCTAGGAATACTATGAAATTCCCAACATGGCCGAAGTGCCTAGGAATACTATGAAATTCCCAACATGGCCGAAGTGCCTAGGAATACTATGAAATTCCCTAAATGGCGTGTTTTCAAAGGAACGCCTATGAATACTATGAAATTCATATGCAGGTACAATGCAAGGAATTATTCAGGTCCACATTACGGCGGCGATACAATACAAATTGGCTAAAACAACGAAGGAGAATCAATCTAAACAACGAAATATCAACAAGAAGCATCTCCAAAATAGGAATAACGAAATAACAAATGATTTAGCAAGGAAAAATCGATCCAATCAATCAAATAGCAATACGGCAATGGAAAGGTACAAAACAGGAATAAAGAAATAACATAAATAGTCCTCGCCCGCATTACGGAGGCAACAAGAAGATCATCGACACTAAAGAGATTCATTTAAGAGCTACTGCAGGAGGAGCACGACGGTAATTGACCGAGCTCAATCTCTTCGTCATCCGTCGTTGTGTACCCATCAGACTCATCACCATCAACGCTCCTCAGAAATGAGGGCATCAAAATTGGTCGTATGAGCCCCAACACAAGTCAGCGTCTGAAGCCGCGCGTTGAACTCGGCTTCTTTCGCGAACTCGTGAGCATCCGAGGCCGCTTTACGGCGATCATCGTCAAAGGAGAGATTACGGCGAGCTTCGATCATAGCTGCGGAAGCATCGTATCTGGCACGGGACAAACGGAAATACTTCACCAACACGTTGGCCTTGGTCACAAGCAACTTTAATTTGCCAAAGTACTTGTCCTTTGCACGCCAATATCGATCCAAACGACGCTCCTGAACCTCAACAGTATGCTCGGCACGACGAACGTATTCTCGAAAAGAGGCCGCCTGGGTTTTCAGCTTGGTCCGCAGTCGAGCACATTGGTCGGTCAATTTGACATTTTTGCCCATCAAAACAATGTAGGGCCACTTGTCAGGCACCTCACTAGCCGCACCAGATGAGACCTCGTCCCGGGCAGCACCAGTAGGTCCTAACCCCGGGTTAACTCGGCATGGAGAACCAGCCTGGTGCGACATAGTAGCATGTGCCTATAAAAAAAAAGGGGGGGGGGGAGAAGAACGAGAAGAGATGAATATAAAAAAAAAATAAAAAAAATTGAATACAAGCTACAAATAAAACGACAAAACAAGCTACTCTATTATTAATCCGACAACCCCTCAACAGATGCCGAGGTCTCTACTACATCGGCAAAATGAATATCTCGCAATGAATTAATTTGCGTCCCCAAACGCTCACGAATGACCGCCTCGATTCGGTTCAAGGCAACAGTGGTTTCAGTTACCCCGGCCTTCGCATCCACCATGCGCTCTGCCCGGGACACACCACTCATTCCTTTTATATGCTCCAGCACCTCTAAGGCGCGAGCTCGGGCCCAATACGCTTTGGCAAAGGATAGCAGCAGATCCGCGTACTCGAAAACGGCCCCAAGGACCAAGCTCAAGCTCGTCACACGACCTCGCGCTTCATCACGAGAACGTCGTAGGGCACTGAGAAGTTCCTTTGCTTTACCCTTATTTGCCGTATAATGGGCGGTATTTTTACTAAATTTCTCTCCCAAATCACGTAACCGGATCGCCAGGTTGGAAATATGAATATTCAGACCCTCGATTTCCTTATAAGCACAAGTCAATTTCGCGGTAAGGGACGCCTTAGATCTTTCCAAATCTTCTATTACGTCACCTACACTACGACTAGGCGAGGTCCAGACCACCATGGCAAGGGGGTTATTTGGTACCTGACAATATTTTGTTTTCACATCCTTCAAAATATGACGACCATCAAAAGAAATTAACCCAAGAAAGCCCAACAGAAAGAAAACACAGCACCTATATTATCACTTCCCCAAGAGAATTTGTTTCTAGATACACAAGAGACTAAACAAAAAAAAAAAAAAAAAAAAAAAAAAACAAACAAAAACAACAAAAATATACTATACATACTGCTAGAAAAATAGTCAAGGTTCCACCTGAGGAGATATTGGTGGGGGAACAACAGTAGCATCCGGTCGAGGAGTGGACGGGGCCGACATAGAGTGAGGACGCAGCGCTATCGAAATTGTCTGTCCCGACAGCCGAGGAAGCTCCTCTTCACGAAGATTCGCCCAGTCCAAGGGTTTCGGCGGTGCACCATGCGGACACGGATACACCAACTCCAACCATGCCCTATCCGACAAAGGAACATTCGCGAAATTGAGCACCCGCACATGAGCGCAATAGACGGAGAAATTAGCCATCATTGCTAACCTTGTCCGCTCCTCCGCCTGTGCCGTTTTCAGAGCGGCCACATTAGCCTTTTCGGCTTCCACATCCTCCGCCAGCAGCAAGTTCTCCTCCCCTAGTTGGTCATACTTAACGACCAGGCTCTCTTTTTCAGCCATCAATTTACCAACATCCTCGGTCACGTGCAGAAAGTCCGCAGACAGCTTGTCATAATTATCGCCCAGGGTTTTATTCTCGGCGACCAGTTTCTCTTTCTCGACCTCGAAAGCCGCAAGCAGATCCTTTATCTTCTGATTGTTCTCCTCGACTATGGCTTTCTTTTCGGCCAACAGCTCATCTCTCTCAGCCTCGAGCGCCTTCCACTGATCTCTCAGAACAATGGAACCCAAGAAAGCCTGTCATCAAAAACAAAAATAGACATGCACTATTAAAAAAAAAAAAAAAAAAAAAAATTTACCCGGAGCGCATCACTGCCGGCTTGCTCAATTAACGCCGATAGCAGACGAGCAGCAATTTCCTCGGCATCCTTGAAGACTAGGGGCTTCAGCGCCGTATACCCCATCCTTAAAGCTTGGGGCTGCTCCAACAATTTCCCCTTGCACCGACCAATGTAACGGGTCATCGCGACCTCGTCCACCAACACCTTCTCGGGTCCGTCGAGAGCCTCATCCTCGACACCCATCACAACATCCACGGCACTCTCCTTGCCGACTTCCATTTCCACCACCACGTCCTCCTCCAACTGATCAATCTCAGGGGCCCTATGCTCGATCTCTTCCTCAGTACGGAGGGGCGAGCAAACGGGCAAATCTATCGGATCCTCGGTAGGGATAGGCGAGATGACAGGCAGAGTCATCGTACCCTCTCCCATGTTAGTCAAGAGGTTCATATGTCCGAATACATCGTCAATTGACCCCTGAAACACAATAATACCCATAGACCGGGCAAGAGCGAGGGTAACCAATGGAGAAGTCAGTAGCTGAAACAAGATGACTAATAAAGCAAAGCACTAGCGAACAAAATGACAACAATCAAAAGACAAGAAAATCAAAATACATGTACACATACATCGCCCGGCGCAGAGGCATCCTCGGTGGTATCCCCTTGGGAAGCAGCAAACACCCCCTCGCCCGAGCCAACGTTCGTATCCTCCTCGGTAACCGATGTATCGGTTCCCCTAGCCCTCTTCGTTGTTTCAACGACAGGGTCAGATGCATGACGCTTAGAACGAACGGCCTTCTTCCCTAGCCGAGCAGCACTTCGAGCCCAGACCACTTTCAAGAATTCCTCCTCAGGCTCTTTGGGGATCTCGGGTGCGGGATTCCCCTTGGTCACCGACCCCATAGGGTACCCGAGCAGCATGGGAGCAGTACGACTCGCAGGATCCGGCGTCGGTCCAGGCCCCCACCATTTCCAAAGAGCTAACAGAGCCTCTACATTGGGAGCGCCGAGGTCTGGCATAGTGGGAGCATTGGTAGCCGGCCCAGGAATCTGGTGTCCCGGACAAGCCCATTCACCAGACGCAATAACAATACCAAGATTGCGCTCTTTGTTGGTATCCGGCAAACCGATAACGAGCCGGCAAAAGGAACGTAAGGTTTTCAAATACGAGCTGCGACGCTCAAAGCTCAAACTATAGACTCCGAAGACATCCTTCAGTTCAATCGGTATTCCGGACAGCTCCGATAACCTTTGGATACCATTCAGAGTACGGTAACCATTTAGGGCCAGTTGGGCCGGAGCAATCTGGACGGCCTCAAAGAACGAAGCCACCCAGTTTGTAAAAGGCAGTCGAAGACCCCCAGTGAAGAATGCCGAAGAGCGCACAGCTACCTCGCCGGCAGGAACAAATCCCAGCACCTCCTCGTCAGAAATAGGAAGCCGAATGTGTATGTTGTCAGGTATTCCGGCAAGCTCCTTAAAATCCTTTTCTACGAATGTGCCAACTTGGGCCACACTTTGGCTCAGAATTTCCTATCCAAACATCATCAAAAGTCCATCAATATAATAACCAAATACACAAACAAGAACCACATCAATATAACGAGCGCCACCACCCCCCCCCCCCCCCACTCACATTAACCAGATACATAAGAATCATCAGACATATATAGATAACCTGAACCATATACAAACGCCACATCTATGACCACAACGACAAATCAAATACAACTCCTAAAAAAGGGAAGGGGGGAGAACGAAAAATCACTTACAGTAATCATTATGAGCAAGCAAGCGCGAACAGCAGCAAGTCTTTCAACAATACCACGAAACCCTAGATCAAGCGGCCGAACTCTTTTCCTTTTTGGCGGGAAGAATATACTTTAGAGAGAGAGACAGATATTTTTTTCAGCAAATTTTGTGGTAAAAATAAAAAAGGATTACTTGGCACAATAGAAAGGAGTGGAGTCACAAAAAGAATAAAATAATAACCGTCCTTTCGTGTAAACAGAGGTTTACCTTTTTTCCAACCATACAAAAGTCAACAACCGCTGCTATTTTTAACGTATAAACGCTCCAGATTTCGCCACGTCAGCGCGTATCCCACTACCCAAGGCAGTTCACATCATTACACCTAAATAAACGGCCAGTGGACCCTACCACAAAAAGCTTCCCACATACGCTACCACTATTATCACACCGAGAATGTCCCCCGATTAAAGTTCCTCGACTCCCAACCAATTCTTACCCAAAGGGCACACCGAACAAGGTGGACAAAGACCGTTTCTAGCTTGACGGCAGGGAGCATCAAGTCTAACAACGCTCTCCGGGGGGATAACCGGGCATATTGTTCGGTGTATGCTGAGAGACATCAAATGATATCAACATAAAAGAGTGAAGCAAACCAGAAATAAAATAGGACAGAATCAAGTGCAAGACAAGTTTTATTCATCCACAAAGGGGGAAACACAAACAATACAACAGAAAAAGAAAAATGTTACAAGAAAATACACCCATCCTACTTTTTCGAACTATCCCCCATAGCAACATCCCTCTTCGCCAAAAGTTCCTCCAGACGCTCCTTCTCCCTAATCAAACGAGAAATCGCCATCTCAGCCTGCTTCAAGGCGTAAGACTGAGACTCGCATTTTTGCTCGGCTTTGAAACGAGCAGTGCCCTCCCCGTCCCAGTATTGTTTAAACCTCCTCACTTCAGTCCGAGCACACATGAGATCATGTTTCAGCCATGACATCTCAATTTCTTTTAGTTGAAGATGAGTCAAATCCTCCTCCCCAAAACCAGGGGGACGAGGTAGCAGAAAAGTAGGCTCCTCTTCCATAAGGGCTTTCTTTTTGGAGGCAGACCTAGTGATGGGAGCCATCTCACGCAAAAGCAAGTTAGAAGAAGCAAATTATAAAATAAGAGGGAGGAAGAATGGGTAATGAGACACAGGCAATAGGGAGCATTTATAGAGAATCAAAAGGCACAAAGTACGAAGCGTTACAATGGTTCACAAGACAGGCACGAGATACAAAAAGATACAACTGATTCATCAAATACAGAAAATAAAACACAAATTGCAAAAGGGGAAATACATAAGAAAACCAGCCCAATCTAAGGATCAATGGGTGGAAAAACCGAACTGCCAGACCGAGAGAAAGCAAACCGAGCAGAACAATTCAACCAAGCTTGGTAGGAATCGTTCATGGCGACCAAATTGTCATTCTCCGAGGAGAGCCTGTTGTTTTCTGTAGTAAAAACCCTAACGCGCTCCACGAGCCGAGCATTCTTTACCATTATGCTAGCTAGGCCTTGAGGAGAGTTGTCAAACTCATCTTGAGAATGGTCCCAAATCTCCTCGGCATCATACCAGGAGTTGGCCAGATGGTTTCTCTGTAACAACAAGTGATCGAGCTGGCGACTCAATGCCGAAATCTCGGTCCACTTCACCGTCTCTTCGGGATAAGAGCCGAACAAGCTCAAGGCCAAAACGCCATACTCTTTCTCAAGCCTTGTCATCCAACGGCGGACCAGAGATACCTCAGTGGCCAAGCCCTTCATCTGAGCGTGGTATCTCACCACAGGTCCAGACATTCTGGGAAATTGTTATAGTACGGAAGAAAATAAAGGGCTGAGGGAGAGAAGCAAAAAGAAAAACGAGAGATGATAAACTACTAAAGAAAAGAAGAGTACTTATAGAACGAAGATAGTATGATAGATTATGACCCTGCTTGGGAACTTGCATATTTCCTGACCTACTAGGGAGCATGCATATTTCCTGACCTACTAGGGAGCATACACCTATGTTCGACAGTGATGGGGACATCTACTGACATCTGATACGACAATACAGAAGGAAATAAAGACGGGATATTCAAAGATCTAGCTTCCAGACAAACAACAAACCATAGGCGCAATATAAAAAGAAGTGCAAAATAAAGGGGCAAAAATACTTTTCATTAATGAAGATGGAATACATCATTGTTCATTACATCAAAAGACAGTATTACATCGAGGTCTATTACATCGAGGTCTATTACATCAAGGTCTATTACATCCGAGATAAAAATCTATTACATCCGAAAAGAAAATCTGTTACATCCGAGATAAAGACCTATTACATCCGAGAAGAGCTAGTACAGAAGATCAGGCAAAGAAGATCGACTATATCAGCTGACCAAGTGAGCAGGAAACGCCAAAAAGAAAAAGTAAGAAGAAAGAGAAAGGAAAAGAAGAAGAGTGCAAGAGAACAAAAGGGGAAGAAAGTGGAGGGAACAGAAGTGAAAAGCAAGAAGAGGAAAAGAAAAATGACAAACCCTAGACATAACACAACCCTTAGGATCACAGGGTTGATTGTTACATCGTAGTGGTGCAAAAAAAAAAAAGATGAAGAAAAAAGAAAGAGAAAGAGCAGAGGAAGAAGAAATGAAGGAAACAGACAAATAAAAAGGACGTAAAAGAAACAAAACAAAAAGAAGAAAAAGAAAGACCTAGGAAAAGATAGTAAGAAGAAAATGGAGGATAGAGAGAAGAGAGACTGAAAGAGTATAGAAAGAAAAGAGATGGGAAAAGATGGGGAAAAACAGAGAAAAATAAAAAAAAGAAGGGGGAAGGTTAGGGGGAAGTCGATCGGTATCGATGAGAGGGCCCGGCAGAGACATCCCTGTCCCTCAGTGTCGGGTTCCCCCTTAGCATCTCATTCTCTTTGACTAGAGCCTGACGAGCACGTCGGCTATAAGCCAGTTCGGATCTTAGCCAAGTTAATTCCCGAACCATCTCGGTATGGTGATAACGCATCACCTTCAGTTCCTCCTCGGCATCCCTCAACAGCCTTTGTACATGGCTATAAGAGGCTTCAAAAGCCTCGACTTGCAAAGCTAATGTTGATGGGGTGAAAGGACCAGACATCTTAGGGAAATTATAAAATGAGGGTCTATATATGGGGGAAAATAATATGATGAGAATTGTGGATGTAACCATGCTGTAAGCAGGTATTTATAGATCAATTAGATGAGGGCTGGTATTGAGAGTCGCAACCGTTCGCCAATGGGTACTAAGAAGCGATGGCAATTAAAAGATGTGTCTGTTCAAGAAAGAACGTTTGGATTCCCCAAAGGTTCTAAAAAAGCGTGAGTAATTAAAAGCCACTCTTGTTCACAAAACGCTTGGATTCTTACCAATATTTAAAGAGGGCAAGTAATAATGGCATTGAAACACGCGTCATTTCTGGGGAAAGGCATTAGGTTTAAATAAATATCTAAGATCTTTTGCACAGAGATC
The DNA here is from genome assembly GCA_963682055.1 of Primula veris. Lineage (NCBI taxonomy): Eukaryota > Viridiplantae > Streptophyta > Magnoliopsida > Ericales > Primulaceae > Primula > Primula veris. The sequence continues at coordinate 12,952,752 of OY821743.1, read as the reverse complement.
AAGAAAACTCTGGTGAATAAGATTTTTATGCACAAGGCTCAAGAAATCCTATTGGTCCCCAGATATAAAAAGTAAGAAGGTCCAATGGATAAGGTCAAACGCTAGGCCCAAGAAAAAGCATTGATGAGGCCACAAGCGTGCGCAGTCATAAGAAATTGCATTGGGAAAGTAATTCAGATATAAACAAGAGAAAGAAGTCTTTATTGATTAATTGATACTTCGTTACAGAAGAAGCAATAAAAGGAAATACAATAAAAAAAAACGATAAAATCATTTCGTAGAAGGGCCCGCTTCGTCATTTGGCTTCCTTTTCGACCGAGCATACACTTCCTTAAGGGCCAGTTTGTAAGCCCTCTTGGAAGCAAGTTGCCTATCTCTGGAGGCCTCGAGCTCTTTGATCCGAGCACGAGCGCGAATACTGTCGAGCAAAGACCTCTGGTGCTCCTTCTCCAGGGCATCCAATCGCTCGTCTAGTTCGGCGGCCCGACGAGCTTCCACCGATAGCCGGGCAACCCTCTTCTCGAGATAACGCACCTTCTGAACTTCCTCTTCCAGACGAGCAACATATTCAGGAAGGTTGTCACCATAGTTTTCAAGAGGAGAAGTCATTTGTTCGTTAATAAAGAATTAATTGCATAAAGAATACAGGGACAGTCCCCTTTTATAAGAAGAAACAAGGAGTAGATCAAAGGTCATCTCGAAGAAATACAACCTCTTGAACTTCCCAAGAGCATTTACGGCGAATTAACTACAGTTCCAAACCCAATTAAAGTCATCCAAAAAGATATCAAGAAGATGAACAGACAAGAACAAGGATAGGGAAATATTTTATTAATTTCAAAAACTTCGATTACAACTGAGGAGAAGACTCCCCATTCAAAAGAAATTACAACAGAAATCGCAAAAAACTAATTATTTCGAGGAAGAGCGTTCTTCATCGTCATCCGAACTCGGTTTAGACCGAGCATGCAACTCCTTGAAGGCAAGCTTATAGGCCCTTTTTGCTGCCTTCTGCTTAGCCAGATTAGCCTCGAGCTTCTTTATATGCTCGTAAGCCCAATCCCGATCGGCCATCGTCACATGATGATCAGAATCCATGTCAGACAACCTTTTCTTGTAGTCTGAAACCTTGGCCACGAGTTTCTTATTCGCGGTACGAGATTTCTTGATTTCCATTTCTAAATATGAAATATAATTAAAGGAGCTCTCACCAGTAGAACCTGAAGAAGCCATTATGTCACGAGCAAATTAGTAGTAAAATGCCTAATTATGGAGGGAGCACACCCCTTTATAGGAGTTTTCCTCGAAGAAAGATATTAGGATAGGAAACATTAAATGTGCCCCCCAGGGAACCGTCATGAGTCTATTGCGTTTCTCGATGAAGCATTGGGAAAGACAAGACCGAAGTAACGTTCTCGACAAACCGAACATGACTCCCCCGACATGGAAACCACGCCGAGGAAGTCAGGGAGCACTTGATAGAACATAAAAATTAGACCCGAATATTCTATTCGGGTAATAATCAACCCACTTTATAAATGGGTATCCAACGCTTAAATGGGTCGTCTCATACTTTTTATAGGAATTGAGGTGTTACTATCAAAAGCCCAAGCCCAATCAAATGGGGACCCATGTATGAAAAACCCCTGGGATGAAGACATTTGTCAACATCCTAGAAGGCATAGTTGCCTATAAATAGCCAACTACCCCTCCTAGAAAAGGACCAGAAAATCTATCCAAAAAATATAGAGAGAAGTTGAGAAAAGAGAGAAACTAATCAACACACACCACTTCAAGAAATAATCCGAGAAAAGACAAAGCCGAGCACCGAATAAAAGGGGAGAAAGATCAAGACGAGAGAATAAATAGTCATATCGAGCACAATTGTAAAACCGAAATACTAATCCGAGCAAGTGTAATAGTCCGAATAAGGATAATAATCCGAGCAATAATAAAGATCAGGAAGTGTCCATTATTCACAGTTGATTTACTATTATATCATTGTTGAAAAGCCTAACGCGACCGACCAAAATTATGGCTTTATCAGTTTGAGTGATTTTTAAGTAAAATATGATTTGGTGGGTTTTTTTTAGATGAAAAGGGATGAACCGTGATTTTCACAACAAGAAACAAATTAACGAGGAAGATTATCCTTATTATTTTATCTATATTACAAAGTGGTCCTTTTTCGTGTTAAGTGATTAATTTTGGCATGCTATTTAATTGATTAAATACAATTTCGTCTCTTTAGTTGTATAAAAGTTATATAAGGTGGTCTCTAGTGGTTTCAATTAGAAGAAAAGCATATAGGTTGTTAAAAGTTTTAAAACCAAGTGGTCATTTTAGTGTTAAGTAATTTTTTAATGCATTTTTTATCAACTTGTAATTTAATTGAAGTATATGCATTTTTACAGTTACACATGCACTTTAATTGAGACACATCCACTTTTTATGTATTTTTATATACTTTTATTAGACCTGTATGTATTTTCATCTAGTTTTTATGCACTTTTATTGATCCAAATACACATTTTATGCACTTTTATTGACCCGTATGCACATATTATGCAATTTTTATGCACTTTCATGGACTCATGCACATTTTATACACCTTTTATGAATTTATTTTGCACTTTTTATGCATCTTATATACTCATTTTATGCCCTTATATACTCATTTTATGCACCTTTATGCTCATTTTATGCACATTTTATACACATTTTATGAATTTATTTTGCACTTTTTATACACCTTATATACTCCTTTTATGCACATTTTCTGCTCATTTTATACACCCTTTATGTTCATTTTATGCACATTTTATGCAATTTTACGCATTCTTTTATGGATTTTTTATGCACATTTTATGGCTCGTTTGTACTTTTTATGCGCTTTCATACACCCAAATGCATCTTTTATACACTTTTATTGACTCGTATACAATTTTATGCACTTTCGTAGACCCGATTGTAACTTTTATGTATTTTTTTATACACATTTTATGCACTTTTATTGACATTTTATGCACATTTTATACACTTTTAATGCACCTTTTAGCACTTTTAATGTACATTTTATGTTCTTTTTATACAACTTTTATGCTCTTTCATTGACCCAAATGTACTTTTTATACATTTTTTATGAGCCGTTTGCACTTTATATGCACCATTATTAACCCGTAATCATTTTTTATTAACTCGTATGTACTTTTGAAATTTTAAATTTTTAACGATTTTGGTTGAGTTTTAAAAAAAAAAAAATTGTCTTTTTAAAATTTTAGATTAAGTTTTTTTTTGTGTGGAAAATTTCACAATTTTCTGACATTTATATATATATATTTTTATTTTTTTTTGGTTTTTTTTGATTAATTATTTTGCATTTTTAATATATTTTCTATGATTTTTGATTTTTAGAGAGAGAAATTGAATGTTTTATTTTGAATAAGGGCATTTTTTAAATAGAGTGAACATTAATGAGAAGTGAACTTATGAGAAACTTATCTTTTGAAAAATGTCATTGTGGACAATAAGTTAGAAATTACTGGGCTATTGGGTACTCTCCCTTAAAAAATTTATTTGTAGTCATCAAACCATATTACATTTATAATATAATTGAAGATTGGTTCAAAACAAATATAGTACTATTTATCCCATCAAAAAAATTTATACTCCTCTAAAAATCAATATGAAAAATAATTCATGCAATTATTGTTTGAAAGAGAAACAACAAAAATTGTCTTTCACCGTATTTGTATAAATTTGTAGCGGCAATTATTTAGCCATATCTGGGGGCTTCGCCAATGGATTATTATGTCATTCACGCATGACCTGTTGGTGATAAAAAAATGTGTTTGCAGTTTTGCATATATTAGTGGACCACATATGAAGTTAACATCAAACTAAAGTTGATTAATGATAGTAGCATACATATCAGCTTCTCAACGTTCTTCTCTGAATTAAACTTTTTTTTAGTTTTATTGGTAAATTTTGTATTGCTATCATATCTACAACTTAATTAATGATTAGTCTATGAAACTGAAACTAATTAATAATTGATCTATTTTTCCTAACTAACCAATAAAAATATAAAAAATAAGAAAAAATAAAAAAATTCCACAAAATGAAAATGAAAAAATTCCAAAAAAATCCCAAAAAATCAAAAATCAACAAAAATCCAAAAAAAAAGAAAGAAAAAAGTATGAGTCAATTTAATTCATTTTAAAAACAATATGAGTCGTTTTAAGTCATTTTAAAAACAGTATGAGTTGTTTTAAGTCATTTTAAAAACAGTATGAGTCGATTTAAGTCATTTTAAAAATAATATGAGTCGATTTAAGTCATTTTAAAAATAACATGAGTAGATTTAAATCATTTTAAAAACAATGAGTCGATTTAAGTCATTTTAAAAATAGTCTAAGTCGATTTAAGTCATTTTAAAAAGAGTATGAGTCCATTTAAGTCATTTTAAAAACAGTATGAGTCGATTTAAGTCATTTAATAAACAATATGAGTCGTTTTAAGTCATTTTAAAAACAGTCCGAGTCATTTTAAGTTATTTTAAAAATAGTCTGATTATTTTAAAAAACAGCATGAATCATTTTAAGTTATTTTAAAAACAGTCTAAGTAATTTTAAAAATAGTATGAGTCATTTTAAGTCATTTTAAAAATAGTCTAAGTCGTTTTAAATCATTTTTAAGTCATTTTAAAATCAATTAAAGTTAATTTGAGTCATTTGAAAACAATTGCAAGTTATTTTAAAGTTTTAAACATTTTTTGGACTTTTCGGCTTTTTACGACTTTATCGAACTTTTTTTTCATTTTTTTGTGATTTTGGATTTTTTTGATTTTTCTTGGTTTTTTTAAATTTTTTTTACCATTTTTCGGAATTTTTCCAGGTTCCCGATTTTTTTGAACGTTTTTTCATTTTTTTTTTTGTGATTTTGGGTTTTTTTTAGTTTTTTTTAGTTTTTTACCATTTTTTGGAATTTTTTCGGGTTCCCAACTTTTTTGAACGTTTTTCATTGTTTTGTGATTTTGGATTTTTTGGATTTTTAGGTTTTTTTTTTATACAAATTTTGGGTTTTTTCGGGTTTCCGGTTTTTTTCATTTTTTTAGTGATTTTGGTTTTTTATATTTTTCTTGGTATTTTTACCATTTTTTGGGGTTTTTTCGGGTTCCCGACTTTTTTAAAGATTTTTACAGTTTTTTTTTTGGTATTTTCGTTTTTTTTTTATTTTTTTTCTGATTTTTTTCCATTTTTATTTTTTGAGTTTTTCTTATTTTTTCCATTTTTATTTTATTTTTATTGGGTAATTAGGTGGGTGGACCAATTCTTAATTAGTTTTATAAATAATTGACCAATGCTTAAATAATTTATTTTGATGGACCAATCCTTAATTTACAATTTTAAAAACAGTCTGAGTCGTTTTAAAAAATAATGTAAGTAATTTTACAAACAATCTTAGTAATTATTAAAATAGTCTGAGTAATTATAAAAATAGTTTGAGCCGTTTTAAATCATTTTAAAAATATTCTGAGTAATTATAAAATAGTCTGAGTCGTTTTAAGTTATTTTAAAATTAGTCTGGGTAATTTTAAGGTATTTTAAAAATAGTGTAAGTAGTTTTAAGTCATGTTAAAAATAGTCTGAGTAATTTTAAATTATTTAAAAAATAGTATGAGTTAATTTAAGTCATTTTAAAAACAATCCGATTTAATATAAAAACAGTCTGAGTAGTTTTGACTCATTTAAAAACAGTCGAAGTTAATTTAATTAATTTTAAAAATAGTTCAAGTTAGTATAAAAATAGTATAAGTCATTTTGAATCATTTAAAAAATAGTTTAAGTCGTTTTAAAAAGGGTCGAGTCATTTTAAAACAGTCTGAGAGATTTTAAAAATGTCTAAATGATTTTAAAAACAAACTAAGTGATTCAAAAATAGTTTGAGTGATTTTAAAAACATTGTGAGTAATTTTAAAAACAGTTAGAGTAATTTTGAGTTATTATTATATCCATTCGGACAAGATTACTCAATAAATCTATTTAGCTAGCTGGAGGACTAATTATTTAAAATTTCAAAACAAATGGACAATTCTGTAATTTAGTTAAAGTTTTGGAAATTACAGCTGTAGTCCATCTTTTTCCCGGGATATATATATAGATAGATAGATAGAGAGATATCTCCGCCACAGTCGCTGCTCTGCTGTCGACGAACATCTTCTCCGGCGATGACGTGGGCCCACTGTGTGTATGTATATACATACAGATGTTACATACATATATTTATATATGTACATATATATATATATATATATTAGGAGAGATAGAAACATGGGGATTAGTAGGGCTGAGTTCGGTCCGATCCGGTTCGGTTTTTGGCAAAATTGAAACCGAGCATATTTTTTTGTTCGGTTTTTTTCGGTTTCGGTCTTTTTATTTTTTAGACCGAACCGGACCGGTTTTTTCGGTTATTTTTCGTTTTTATTTTTTATTTTTCGGTTCTTTTTGATTTTTTTCGGTTTTTTTCGCTCTTTTTCGGTTCGGTTTTACTGAAAGCCGAAACCGACCCAATTTTTTTTTTCGGTTTTTCGGTTTTTTTCGGTTCGGTTTTTTCGATTTTTCGCCCATCTCTAGGGATTGGAAGAGAGAGAGCTTGAGACTGCGCAAATATCCGAGTTTATCGCCGAAAAAGATGACTGCCATGGTTGTGCCACCGTCGACAAATTAATTTTCAATCATTGGTTAGTCGGAAATTCATTTAGTCTAAGCCTTTCAATTAATTTTCAACTACCCATCTTTTACACATTTGGTAAAAATAAATTATGGTTATACTTATTATTTATAAGATACTGGATTTTTATACTACATTTTTTGTGAAAAAACGCACAAACCATACATTTAATATACGGTTTGGGCTGAATTGCAATTTTATCGAATTTCAGGGACTGAAATGTAATTTCTGTAAACTTCAGGCAAACCGTACATTCAATCTACGGTTTGGACTGAATTGCAATTTTTACAAAATACAGGGACTGAAATGTAATTTCTGCAAACTTAGCCAAACCGTACATTTAATCTCTGGTTTGGCTGAAGTTTGCATAAATTACATTCCAGTCCCTGAATTTCGAAAAAATTGTAAATTAGTCCAAAAAAATAAAATTTTGTGAAATTAAACATGAATTTTTTTTTATGGAAAAAACTAAATTCCCTATTCGTATATTTAAAATAAAAAGGAACTTTCTATAAAAATTATAAATCTTTTAAACATGACTTTTTTTATATAAATCTTTTAAACAGGATTTTTTTTTTTTTAATATAAAATTGGTCAATTCTAACAATCTCTCAAAATAAACACAAACATAGACTTACACAAATATAGATAAAAAAAGTTTAATTTCATGTTTAATTTCAATTTTTTTTTTGGGACTAATTTGCAATTTTTTTTGAAATTCAGGGACTGAAATGTAATTTATGCAAACTTCAGCCAAACCAGAGATTAAATGTACGGTTTAGCTGAAGTTTGCAGAAATTACATTTCAGTCCCTGCATTTTGTAAAAATTGCAATTAAGTCCAAACCGTAGATTAAATGTACGGTTTGCCTGAAGTTTACTGAAATTACATTTCAGTCCCTGAAATTCGAAAAAATTGCAATTCAGCCCAAACCGTAGATTAAATGTATGGTTCGTAAAAAAAATGTACGGTTTGTGCGTTTTTTCAGAAAAAATGTAGTATAAAAATCCGGCCTCTATTTATATTGCAAGTGAGAATGAGTTTTTAATTAAGTATGACAAAATAATTGAAATAAACTTAAAAAAAAAATGTAGGCCAATTATTTTAGATGGTTTTGTTTTGTATTTATGCAAGGGGAATATTTGTAATAATAAGTATGATCTTGGAGTTGATTTTATAAAGTTTTATGCCAAAACTAAAAGAAACTTGATAAAGTTTTGAAAGCCCGCACAAATTTATGCGGCCGTTAAAAAAAGTTTGATCAACTCTGATTGAACTAATGATTATTATATATATCGTAAATGTAATTATTTTATGTTAAAACAACCAATTACCAAATAAACCGTTAATGTTGTATTGTATTAAATTAACATATACTAATTTTTTAAGGGTTAATCTTCAATTACCCTTTAACGAAATGTAACCTGTATTAACCAAATCAGACCAATTTAGTTTATTCTTAGAGCCATGTCATTTTTTCCGCAGCCCTAGTTTTTTCACACTAAAAACAAAAAAAACCAAAAAAATAAAAGTCTCAACCCCCCCCCCCTCTCTCTCTCCCTCCCTCCTTCTCATATACATATACTAGCGGGCGTGCCCACGCGATGCGTGGTGTAACGTATGAGTTATCGATAATCGTTTATAAAATCAATATTTAAAAAACTCACAATTAATACAGTAAAAAATTTACATAATACTAAAAAAATCAGAATACCTGAGATAGAGAGAGTAAAATTACTGGCATAACCAATTAAGTGTTAGTAAAAGATTAAAAACATGTAGACCCAAATAATATACCTGGCGAAGAAAATAAAACGCTGATAAAAAGGTTGGGGAAGAAAAGAAAACACAAATAGAGTGTTTGGTTTAGTATCTGGAGAGAAAGAGAAGGAGGTTATATTTTGAATAGAACATGTGATAGCAGTTAATAGGAGTTAGAAGAAAGGGAACGTGTCAGTTAGATAGTAGTTTTTTTTTCTCATCAATAGGTCATGTAAACTTTGTGGGTGTTATTTTGTAATTTATGTGAACTTGTAAGATTGTTTGGCAAATAGTTGTTTTAAGACTTCATAAGATATGTTTACATAAAGTAATAGTAACATATACATACAAAAATCTACATATATACATACACCACTTTAAAGACATATATACATACATAAATTTACATATTTTAATAAAAAATAAAAATAAATACATATACATATATAAATACATCGGTATATATATATATATATATATATATATATATATATATAGTGGGGTAATGGCGGCGGTAGAACGGTGGGTGGGGGCGGCGACTGGCCGTGGGGTGGTGGTTGGCTGGTTAATTATATATGTATATGTATATAAATACATATACACACACATCAATATATATATATGTATATGTTTATATATACATAGATTTAGTATATATATTTATGAATTTATATGTTAATATATACAAATCTAGTATATTTTATTTTGTTTTATGTTTTTATATGTTTAAATATATATTTATTATGTATATTTTGATATATATATAACAATTTAATATATATACAAATAAACTTAGTATATTTTATTTGGTTGTATATTTTTAACATGTTTATGTATATATATATATTTAGTTGGAAAATGGTAATTATATATATTTATTTAGTGGGAAAATGGCAATTCTGTATTTTTTAATCATATTTTTGTTTGTTATTTTTAATTTTTAATTTTTAATTTAAAAAAGCAGCAACCGACTTATATTTGCCCAACGGTAACATTCTCACCCCCTCTCTCTATATATACTATTAGCCTGCGCATATTTCTCTCATTAATTTTCTCATAATTTCTCTTTTATTATTCCATCTCTCTCTCTCTATATATATATATAGCCGCAGTGGAGAATGGAGACGATTCATCTTCGTCAGCGAGAGATACTTCTTCGCAAGGTTATATACTCAGCCTACTCTTTATCATCATCCCCTGTTTTTGTATTCTTGTTTTTTTTTATTATAGGGTTTTTATACTCAGATCTAGTTTTTGAAATTCCTAATTAGTTTTTATGTATTATGTATTGATTTTGGGTTTAATTCTTTGCAACTTAACTGTTTTGGGTATTTAATTGGACCAAACCGAACCGATTACAATTATTTTGGGTTTTTTTCGGTTTCGGTCTTTTTATTTTTTGGACCGAACCGAACCGGTTTGTTTCGGTCCGGTTTCGGTTTTTTTCGGGTTTTATTTCGGTTTAATTTTTGGTTTTTCGGTCTTTTTCGGTTTTTTTCAGTTCGGTTTTATTGTAAATCGAAACCGACCCGAAAAAAGTTTTAATGAGTAACATCCCAATAATATCTGATGGACGTCTTGCTTTAATGAGTTTAGTTTTAATTATTTTGTTGGATTTTTGAGTTTTATTTTGCTTTATTTATTCGATATTAGAAACTTTAGGGATCTATTCATTTGGACAAATCAGACCACTTTGGAGGAATTTATTGAGATTTACTTAAAATATTAAAAATACTGGATGTAATATTCTATAAAAAAAACGTATAGAACGAGTCGCTATCTTTTATTATTAAAATCCCTAAGACATTAGAAATATCTCTTGTAATTTTAATGCACCATCATTGCCTTACTGTTCTGCATTTTATGCTTTGTGGATATTGGGCTCAAATCCGACTCATATTTGTCTTGACTAGTTACTTCTTCACACTTTCAAATTATCTAATTCATAACTCTCCCTTGCGAATTCCGTTGTACTAATTTGATTGATCTTCCAGTCATCAATTAACAAGTTCAATTGCAGTAAATTTTTACCTTGACTGCTTTTATGATTCATCAGTCATATTCTCTCTTTTTTATTCTTTCCATGTAAAAAACAGACTTGCCTGATAATGATTGATCTGTATATTGAAATCACGATTTGTTTGATTTAAACTTCATAATATATTTGGAGAATTTGGAGACGTATTTCGTTCTGTTATCAGTTTTCTAGATAACTTCTATTATATGCTATATCTTTTGTCCTTAGTGCTAATGAACATGTTCAATTGTAAAGATAGCAGATATATTCACTTACGCTGGTCAGTATCTATTTATACTTTATGTAACACTTACTTACTTTCACTTTTTTGGCTTGCTGCGTACATTACGTAACACTGTTTTATTGATTGATATGTTTCTTATTGAATGATATGTTTTTACATAAGACTTTGTTGAATGTTATGTTTCTTAGTGATTGTTGTTGAAGTTAGCATGGTTTTTTCTCTTAAAACTCATGCATGTTTGATTATAGAGCTGCAACACCTTAAATAATATGCTTCTATTTGTTTCGAGGTTCGAGGACTTTTGCAGATATATTCACTTACGCTGGTCAGTATCTATTTATACTTTATTTAACACTTGCTTACTTTCACTTTTTTGGCTTGCTGTAGTTGAGTCTGATCCAACAATCTTTTGCCTGGAGAATCAGGTTAACAGAATACAAGGATTTGCGAAGAACAGTTTTATTAACCCAGAAATGCGGCAACTGTGCTCCTTATCTGGTACGAAATTCAGAAAACTAAATCTCACTATTATAAGTACGCAACTTGATTTACTTTGTTGCTTTACATTCTCCTGGTGTCTGACCTATTATTCTCTTTTACATAATTCTGTTTACGACTACAATCTTTTTTATTGGTAATTAGCTTGAACTACTTTTTCGTAATCACTGTTTACTGTGTTGACTTTTATAGGAATTACTATATTTTTGCTAGTTATATGTACATTTCATTGTTTAATATTTTTTCTTACAATTGAGAATTACTTAATGTTGTAGCATTCTATTTGTTAGCTCAGGTTATCTCTTACCATTTAATCCAAAGTGTATATTTTTTTATCAACGTTTGAACTTTTTAGAAGAACAGATATTAGTAATCACTGTTTACTGTTGATTTTTATGGAAATTGTTGTTTGTTTCCAGTTATCTGTGTGTTTAATTGTTTTCTGATCCTTTAGAATATATTTTTTATTGCAGTCTAGGTGATAGCTTAGGTTTATGCACCCGTTTTCAATTTTCGTGTTCTTTGAATTAAAATGTTGGTTTCTGATGTTTTATCCAATTATAATTAAGCCGAACTACAAATATTCTAGTCATAGCTGTACCTTACTGTATCATCACAACAATTAATTTGTTGCCCAATGATTGTGGGAATTGTTTCTTTCTGTAACAACTTTTCGATCCTGTAGACTTGACTTATATTCATAGTTACCGTAAACTGTTAATTTTGTGGAAATCATTAGACTGTTTGCCAGTTGTATGCGTATTTCATAGTTTTCTTTCTCTTGTTATGACTGAGAATAACTTATCGTAGCATTATTTGCTCGCTCGAGCCTCGTTCATGTTATTTGAATAGAATTCTTTTCGATTAGTGATTTGTCATCTTATTATTTTATATGTTAAGCGTGGTTGACCTGAAAATATTCTAGTCATAGTTGTTTAATCATATCAGAGGAGTTATATTTTACTGTAACATCCCAATAATTTATGGTTTACCTGCTTACGATAATGCTTTAATGAATGTAATTTTATTGTTTTTGCTGGGTTTTTTGAGTTTAAGTTTGCGTTTTTCTTTTCTTTTCTATTTTCCTTTGTTTAAGGAATGTATTGGTTTATTTATCGTGTACTTGCACTTTTGCAGTCCATTCAGACAAATCAAATCACTTTAAAGGAACCCATCGGGATTTAATTACAAAAATCGAAGAGGTGAAGATGTAGCTATAAATGTATATGCATTGTGTGTATCATTTATAATTAGAACACCAGGGCTCTAGAATTTATTTGGTAATATTTATGCTCTGTCATTGATAGTTTTTGTTTTTGTTTTTTTTTTTACTAGCAAGGGATAAGATTTGAGGGGGATCTGAATTAGTTCGGTTATGTGAATTTGGCCTCTCGGGTTTTAAAACGGATTATAATTAAATCTTCATTGGTATTGGTTTACTTTCACATTCTTAGAATTGTTATTCCTTATCGTCCCATGCTAATTTAGTTGAAATTTTTCCTTAGCTACGACTTAGGAGAGTGATTATTTTTCTTTCCCTTTATTGAAATTGGCGATTCATCATGTCATACGTTGGGTGATCATGACTAATATGATTAATAATCTGTTTGGTTGAATTGGTGATGAAATTTTGTTTTTTTTGGAGGGTAATTTCGTTTTGATTTTAATTATCTTAATAATACTTGTCCATATGTCATGTTCTTTGTTCCTCTATTCTTATTAACATGCATGTAATCAAGCTTATGGAATTGTGTTTTTGCTGTGCTATCTCTATTTTGGAGTTTGTACAAACTACAAAGTCCACTTTCTTCATTGTTAAGTTTGGATGAGCCCACAGTCCTTGAGATTGCCTTAGTTCAAATTTGCTACTGTTATTTAGATTATTGATATGTTTGGTTTGGTTTGGTTTTAATGGCGTTCATGGGAAGGGAAAAATCATTGAATTCTGCTGCAATCCCGATTGTTGATGAGAGGCTCCAGCAACTAAGAGAGAAAGATTGTGGGGAGAAATGATACTAAATTTTATATTAGAGCGGTATTTTGGAGGCCAGTACAGCTGCAATGTGCTGATGTTGCTAATTAAATTCTCACAGTAAGTCCTTAATTTTAGGATACTTCTATATTTGCATTGGATATATATATATATATATATATTTAACAGAAAAGTGACAAGTAGATTTTCTGTTCCGAATGAAGATGCTTTTTTACTGTTTAATACTCCTATATTAACATCAAGCCTTATACAGTTATACGATAGGCATACCGGAGTCTCTCATATTGAAAATTTCCAGTTATATTTGATTTTCCTTTTGGTACATGAAGGATGAATTTTGTAGTGTCCTCTGTTTGCAAGGTCGGCAATAATTCAATAATGGGAAAAACTTGCTTCCTTGTATTTATTTTAGTCGAGTGTTTGTAGTTGAAGTATATTTCCCTTGGATTGCTACAGAGATAGTATTCCCTATTTTCCCCAAACCTAATACAGTACATTATCTTTGTTTCATAGAGATCTAGAAGTCTAATGACACAACTAACAGTTATACCATTCCCTTTTTTCCTCATTATGTTTTTGCCAGATTTAAAGCATTACTTGTATACAACTTTTTTTCTTAGCATTCTGATACGAAAACGAAATCCTTCTTTTGCACATGCTATCAAACACAATAAAGCAGAAAATAAGATGACATTTTTCTTATTTCCGTCTCTTAAAGACTAGTAAGAAAGTATGAATTTGACTCAATTTTCTACCTTATTCATATGTTTTTTCTCTTTACCTATTTGTTACTGTTACCCAGTAAGCCACTAGGGTCATGGAGAGAAGAACACAGGTCCATTCTAGTTTTCAGTATGACTGTTCTTCCCTTTTCTCTTCTCAAATCAGTTGTCTTCGAGTTGGTCTTTCTCGTGAGTTGACTGTTTATTAAAATTAAGAATCTTTCTTCTCTGAATTTCAGGAATTTGGGCCTATTGAAATGAGATTGCTGACAAGAGATGTCTTGGTAATTTTTTTGAGTTTTATGTTTTTGCTATTTTGGGTCTCTAATCGTTTATCCATTGAGGAAAAAACAATGTTTTCATGGAGTCTAAGATCAAGTATTTTTTTTATATACGACTCCTTTTCATAGTACAACTGAGATCTTAACTAACTTAGGCATTTTACGTTTTATTTATTTCAGGTATGAGCCAATAAGGAGTTGCTTAGACACTGTTCCAGCTTCCATTGAGCAACATGGTGCTGAGTGGCCCGAAGAATGGCCAAATAGGCTTCAAACTTTCCCTGATTGGATAAATAACAAAGAGAAACTAATAGCAGATGCTAAACACTGGAAATCTATCGTAAACAATTCATATCTCAATGGTATTGGTTTAGACTGGCCTAGTCGACTTAGCACAAGCCTCTCTTGAACGTGGTTTTCCAGCTATAGTCGGTTTTCTAGGAAATAGAAGACTGCCTTTTCCTAGTGGGGTTTTCGATGCTATTCATTGTAGCGAATGTAACATACATTGGCATGCTGATGGTTAGTTTCTCTTTCATTATACATTTTTTGTTTCATCTATTCTTCATGTTAGTGGGGAAAATATCACTTCTTTTGCATCACTCTACAGAATTTTAACAGGTACTAGTACACTGTAACAGTACTTTTCACAATTTTAGACACCAATCTAGCAAAATTCAGGCTATTAGTACACCAACCTATCAACTTTCACAACTTAGATACCAATCTGTACAAAATATGACAGTTAAGTGTCTGAACCTATCAAAATTCAGTAGTGTCTAAAATCTTAAATGTTAACGTTAATGTCCAAATTGTTCAATTTTGTGTTGGTTGACACTTGGTACGTAAACTTGATCGAGAGTTTGGTTTACAAATAGGGCTTTTGAACTAAAGTTTAATGATGGTGCCTTTAACAAGGTCTCAATAGTTAAGAAGTAAAAAGCAGGGTTGGTGTACAAACTGATAATTCCCCGCAGGTTAGCTTAAAATAATTGTTACATCGATCAGAGTGATTTGTTTTATAAATTTTGTAGGTGGTAAGCTGTTATTGGAGATCAACAGAATTATGAGACCCGGTGGCTATTTTATTGTGTCAACTAAACATGACTACTGTTACTATCTTTTCCATAATTCTCGCAAGTTATTCCATAGCCGACTAGAAGTGTTGATATTATTCATTGCACGCAAATCCTTTTTTCCAAAACAAGAAAATACTTATTCAGAACAGAACCAAACCCAATTCAAGTCGTTTTACTTCCTGCATCTGTTGCATTTGTTACAAGAAACAGATGCAGGAAGTAATGTTAACAAATTGTTAAGTAAGTTTCTTCATGACATATGCTTCTTATGTCATGATCAATATCTTCACAGAACAAAACAGAGTTACAGATGTAGCAGCAGCCTTCTTTAGAAGCGTTTCGCTAATGTGAAAATACGTTTTTTTTCATGACACTTGCTTTTCTTTTGGCAGCTATGACCAAACTGACAGCATCTATATGTTGGAATATATTGGCTCATAAAACTGATGAAGTTGGCGATGTGGGCGTCAAAATATATCAGAAACCAGAATCAAATGATATCTATTGTTTAAGGCGTAAGAAACTTCCCCTTTTATACACGGAAAACCAGAATCCTGATGCTGCGTGGTAAGACGAGACAATTTTGTATTTGAAATGGGCTTAATTACAGTTTTAGACACCAATGTATAACCATAAATCACTGTTTTTTATCACTTGTATCACTTTTTTCCTAGTCCTGATACCGTAAACCCGAGAATGCACATGAAAAAATTAAAAGATATAACAGTTGGGTTGGAATATAGTAATGAATTATGATTTAGCGGGTGAAATTATTTCTTATGAAACACTGATAACTTCCAATCTTTCTAAAAATCATGTTTTCATCAAGCTAAGACCAAGTATTTTTTCATACGACTCCTTTTCATACGGTAAAATTTAGAAACTGGTTGTACTTTTACACCTGTTCACCTTCAACGCAATGGAGAGAAGAACTAATGGTAGATTTTTGCACATGAGAAAATTAAAAGATGTAACAGTTGGGTTGGCCGTTGGAATATAATTATGAATTATGATTTACCGGGTGA
This sequence comes from Primula veris, assembly GCA_963682055.1. Classification (NCBI taxonomy): domain Eukaryota; kingdom Viridiplantae; phylum Streptophyta; class Magnoliopsida; order Ericales; family Primulaceae; genus Primula; species Primula veris. The sequence goes on along the minus strand of OY821743.1, from coordinate 12,936,400 downwards.
AATTATTTCTTATGAAACACTGATCACTTTGTTCCAATATCTTTGAAGTCCGGATGGGTGTCTGATTAGTAAGTCAATGTCAGTGGTAATATGATTTGTTTCTTTATGAGAAGTTATTAATTTGTATTCTTAATTCAGCTTTGGTTATCATCTATCTTTAGTTCTTTTGCTGATCCACAGGTCCTACATCTGTAGAATCAAGGTTTTCTCTTTATTTCATCAAGTTCTTTTTATTCAATTTATTCACTCTTAGTTTTAGTTGAATACTCAAATACTGTATCCTTTCTTTCGTGTTTTTGATAATTATTTGCTTCAGTCACAGATGTGGTCCTGGGGTGTTCTAAAGTGAGCGTAGGCTGAAATTAGGCGGGAATAAGCGGATTAGGAGGTGATTATGTGGTGATTATGCGAGATTAGGCGCCAGGCGACGAGTAAGAACCTTTAATTTTGTAGACCAACAAGTACTCGTAATCACTATTTCCTTTATGATTTTGATGGAATTTACTGAATTGTTTGCTAGTTATATAAGCATTTCATTGCTTGAGAATAATTAAATGGAGCATCTATTTGTTAACTCAGGTTTGTCCCTCACTGATTATGCTATCTGAGTTTATTTATTTGGTTTTATGATTTTTTGTTTTATTAATTTTACATGTTAAGTATGCTGGACCTGCAATTAATCTTAAGTGTATCTTTTTGTACCGATGTTTGAAGTTTGAACTCTGTAGAAGAATAGATGTTATTAATCATTGTTTACTGCTGACTTTTATGGAAATTGTTGTTTTGTTTGCCAGTTATATGTGTATTTGATTACTTTCTGCCCCTTGTTACGATTTAGTTTTTTTTTTACTGCATTATAACTGCTTGTTTAGGTTTATGCATCAGTGTTCATATTAGCTGGATTTTGTTTTTGGTTTCTGATTTATGTCCTATTATAAGTATGGCTGAACTCCTTTTTTCTAGTCATAGCTGTATTTTACTGTGGCATTGCGGGAATTGTTTCTGTATGTGACAGCCTTTCAATTCTGTAAACTAACAGATATACGTAGCTGTATTTTAGGAACGGTAAAGCACAAAATTGATTGTAGGTTTAACCAATTTTGTGCTTTACTGTTCCTAAGGCCCAATTTATGTATATTGCTACCTGTTTTTTTGCCGGAATGATGTTTTGCTTTTCTTACAATATTGGTTATCAGGTGCCCTGAAAATTATCCATGGTTTTTGGATTTGATACCCTTTTTAATAGGGTAAGTGGCATGGATTGTTGAACTTGTGGTTTGTTGCAAATGCCAGCATTTATTCAATAATCACAGACCATCAATTTTATTCGGTATAGCAAACGTAATTTTCCTATATCGGTTTCACAAGGTTAGCAGGGCTCCTCCTTTTCCTCTTTTAGTATTAATTATTTTCATATTTTTTGGTTTGAAGGTCTCCCAATAACACATTCATTGGCAAGTGCCCCTTGTGCATTTTTTGCTTTTCTGTTGTCAGATGAAAGAAAATTGTTCCTTTTAATGCTTACTTTTTCAGGCGCAACAAAACAAATTGTTAGCTAAAAAACGCACGTCGAAAGAAACTAGCACATGTTTTTCTGCCTCGGTAGGTCTGACTTGGTTTACAGCTTTACCATTGTCTTGTTTTTAGCTCTAATTAACAAAACTAGTTAATGGATGAACTTGTGGTTTGTTGTAAATAACAACATTTATTCAATAATCACAGACCATCAGTTTTATTCGGTATAGCAAACGTAATTTTCCTATATCGGTTGGGCTCCTCCTTTTCCTCTTTTAGTATTAATTATTTTCATATTTTTTTGGTTTGAATGTCTCCCAATAACACATTCATTGGCAAGTGCCCCTTGTGCATTTTTTTCTTTTCCTGTTGTCAGATGAAAGAAAAATGTTCCTTTTAATGCTTACTTTTTCAGGTGCGAGAAAACAAATTGTTAGCTAAAAAACGCACGTCGACAAAAGAAAGAAACTAGCCCAAGTTTTTCTGCCTCGGTAGTTCTGACTTGCTTTACAACTTTACCATTGTCTTGTTTTTAGCTCTAATTAACAAAACTAGTTAATGGATCCTTTAAACCAAACAAGTTTTTTTAGTCGAAAAACAGATATAAACTTGATTATAAATAAAAAAAATTGGCTGAATTCTACAGCTTATTTTGTGTCCTCTTTTATGTGCTTCTCAGCTTCATCAATTTTTTAATTGATATCTATTCTGTCGTCGACTCTGTTTTTTGCATTTGTTAGATCTCATCTACCAATGATATATTTTTCACTTCTACATGACAGGAACAATCGTATCATTTGCCTTTCTTTGTCAAGTATTGCTTTTTCTCTCAGTTGTTTTTCATATGATTAAAATAGGTGTATTTGATCCTTAACATGAGGCTGCTTAAGTCTTAACTGTTTTAAAGCTTCTGAACTATTCATCTTGTTTTCTGTTATGCAAATATTTGCCTCCAAGTTAGCTGTTAAACAGGATGCTCATCATGAATCTACAGTGTAGTAATAATATGCAATTATCTATCCATATGAACTGTAGGATTGTTGAAACATTATAGTGAGAAATATGTGAGTTTTTAAAAGAGATGTTTGAGGACTTCTTCATTATTTGCCCCTTATGAATCTTATTTAGAAGTACTAATAGTTTCGAATACTCGAATAAACTTTTATTCTAGAACTGGGGGTATCTGTTAGATCTATTTTTTTTACAAACATCTAGTCAATAGTTGAAGAGAAATAATTGCAATTTGGATTCTTTAGTAAACATCTAACACGAAGGAGTGGTATATAGAGAAATAATTGCAATTTGGATTCGTAGTTATGAGAAAACAAAGCTCGAGTAACACATTTTTTGTTGTATATTCTACTCTATTAGTTTTTATAATTCCTTTCTTCTATTATTGTTTTTTTTTTCTCTTATATGTTTTTCCTTAGATAGATTACCATTTTCTTTTATGACCTGGTGATCTATTGAATTTTGTAGTTTGTGGGCCTATCAAGGATAAATTATTTCAGTGTGTACTGTAAGATGCTATCTTGGAAAAAGCTGACAGGGTATGAGGTTTCCAAACCAGCAAATGCTACCTCGAGTAAGATATCCTGCTGCTGCATGGTCTATCTCCTGAGTCGATATTTATTGAAATTGTGAAACTTTCTTTTCCGAATTTCAAACGTTTGGGCCTAATCAAATTAGATTTGCTGACAAGAGAAGTCTTGGTAATTTTTCTGAATTTTATTTTTTTACCATTATAATTTTTTAACCAGATTTTGTTCTATACTTTTATTCATTGAGAAAGAGTTATGGTTTCATCAAAGCCAAGATCAAGTTTTTTAAATACGGCTCCTTTTCATACGATAAAATGTATACTGTCTGTATTTGATGACCCTTTCACTTTAATGCAGTGTAGAGAAGAACTTATGAGTAGATTATTGCACATGGGATTTTTTTGTAATTATTATTTTAATGGTGGGGAAAACCCAATTTTTATTTTTAGATAATATAGAAACATAAAAAAGTGGGGGAAAACCCCCACAGAAAACCAATCCGATTGTACAAATGAAATTACAGTTTGATTAGAATACAAGTATGATTATACGGGTGAAATTCTTTCTTATCGAACACTGGTAACTTTGTTCCAGTCGTTTTAAAAATCAGAAATTGCCTATGGGTGCCTAATTAGTAATGACAACATTTCAATGTCTGCGGTATTATGATTTGTGTATTTATGAGAAGTTATCAGTTTACTTTCTATATTCAGATTTGGGTGTATCTACTATGTTCTTTTGCTGATCCGAAGGTCCAACAGCTGAAGAATGAAGGTTTTCTCCTGACTTCATTTTGTTTTTCTTTTTTTAGCATTTATCACATTTTTTTGGTCATTCAACCAGTAGCTCTTACTGTCTCTATCTCTTCTAATGCTTGGGATGCGCATAATTTGGGGCCATTTTCAAAGTCGAGTACAAGGTATTGTGAATAGTTTACATATATTTTAATTTTTAATGTGTATATTTTATTAAAAAATCACAATTTTAGCTTTAACTGACAAAAAATATGAGATAAATCCTAAAGCAAATTAGTCTTTAGTAAGAACAAACATCGATTTCCCCCCAAATTTTCATGTCAAAACCAGTTATGATTCCACCCGGAACTGGTCTAAAATTTCCCATTGTTTTAGACCAAACAAGTTTTAGTAAGAACAAGCATCGATTTATTCCTAAATATTCATGTTAAAACCAGTTATCATTCCATCATAAACTTGTCTAAAATTTCCCATTGCTTTAGACTTTTACCTTGCTTTCAATTGGTCTCAGGTCCTTAAATCACCGTTGGAAATTGATGTGCTATATAGCGTGATCCAATCTATAAAGCATGCTGTTGATTGTACTTTCTGATGCATACATAATGTATGTTATCATAACTGTTAGTAAATTTTGTTGCTTCATATTTCTCTTACCGCCTTCTCTTTGTATTAGAGATGCACACCACATGAACAATCCTACGTATTTTTCAAGGAAGGATTAGGGTACCTTCAGGCCAAAGTACACAAGTTATACTTCAAAAGGGTATGCTCTTCTTATAACATTAAATTTGTTTCAATTTGAGTAGGCGCTTAAGGAACACCTTGTTGTAAATCAGTATTGTATTATTTGAAAAACTAAGTGACCTTAAACAAGCGCATTACTGAAAAATGAGAGGCTAGTCCTGTTAGAAGATCATTTCCACTGATTAACAAAATTATCAAACCGTTGCTGCCAACGTTTAATGCTTTTCTGTAAATTTATTATTTATGGAAAAGCTGTTTTTATAATTTTTGTGTGGGAGCAAGTTGCCTTTGTGTTCAATATGTTGCGTTGTATTAATCTTGTTTAGCCATCGGAGTTCAACATTTGAATATAGCCTTGATGAAAAGTGTAACGTATTCGGATCATAGTGAACTATTGAAAGCAAACAAGGTAATGAATATTCTTCCATTTGGAGATTTTGGTACTCTTTAGGTATTTTAAAATTAATTCATTTAATACTGGATTTGAAAAAAAAATTAGATACTTATTTACAACTGTGGTCGGAATAAAAATTAATTCATTTAAACTGGATTTGAAAAAAAAAATTAGATACTTATTTACAACTGTGGTCGGAATAATTCTTGTACTCTAGGGACTTGATCTTTCAGTGAGTATTAAAACTATTTGTAGAAATGCTTGTTAACTTTGACTTTACTGACCTTTATTTACTGACCTTTATGACTTCACTGATCACTTTCTTCTAATTCTTTTAAACTTCAGAATTGCTTATGGGTGCCTGATTAGTAAGTCGATGTCAGCTGTATTCTGACTGTTTATTTATGAGAAGTTATTTTTCTTTGTTCTATCCTTTCTTCCATGTACCTGATAATGATTTGCTTCAGTCACAGATGTGGTCCTGGGGGGTGTTCTAGCGAGCGTAGGCGGAAATTAGGCAGAGCCTAAAAGCCTAGGAAGTTAGGCGGGAATGAGCAGATTTTGCGGTGATTAAGCGGGATCAGGCGCTAGGCGACGAGTAAGAACCTTCAATTTTTTCGACCAACAGGTATTCGTAAACACTTTCTTTTATGATTTTTATGGAAATTACTGAATAATTTGATGTAGCGTTATATGTGCATTTCATTGTTTTATATCCTTTTCTTACAATTGTGAATAATTTGATGCAGCGTTCTATTTGTTATCTAAGGTTTATCCCTCACAGATTATGCTATTTGAGTTTATATGTTTGGTTTTATGATTTTTTTTTTTTATGTTAAGTATGGTGAACCTGCAAATAATCTGAAGTGTATCTTTTTGTACGGAT